>CM053762.1:9292753-9503321 GCA_028658305.1 Pachyuromys duprasi
TGGTACACAGCCAGCATCTGAAAGCTCCATGGTCAGGCCTTTATCCTAAGTCTTCAAGGCTTCTGTTCTACAGTTTCAGGCACATCCACCACTGAGCTTCTGGTTGTCCATCAAAGCTGATCCTGCCTCTCTGACTCACACCTGAGGCATGGCAGTCACTGGATGAAAAGCTGTAGAATCTTATGCCTGGTTGTTGGAGGATCCTGCTGTTTGAGGTACAGTCCACCATGTCAGAAAGTTCTCCTTCTTGAGCTGGGCACAGACTATCGGACTCACCTCAGCAGGGAGCTTCCTTCTCTCTGCCTGAATTCATCTGAAGAATGTGTCTAAGAAAGACCCCCACCCTTGAGAGAGGTCACTTAGCCCATGGCCAAAATGCAGGCTCATCTTTCTTTTTCCTAGTAAGAACCTGTGGGACAAGTATCTGGAATTCCTGGATTGGAAAGCATTCCTGGCACCTTAAGCTCCCAGCCAATACCCTGGGAACCCCTCACCCACCCCCCACAATAACTATATAATGCTTGTTCAGCCCAGATAAAGTTGAGCTGCCTTGATGAAGCTGCTTCTGGAAGACAATCATTCTGTCATACTTATGGACCATCTAACTACCCCCCCCTCCAAACACACACACATGCACACATCTGTTGCTTCTACTCCCTTTGCCCTCCTGGACCTGGATTAGCCTACAATCCCCTGAAGGGAAGGGAGGGTCACACTAGTGACACGTTTGACCCCTATTCCCCTAACCCACTGCCATAGCCCCAATTTGGACCTGTACCTGTTGTGCCCGATTCAAGAGACCCTCAAAAGACCATCACCAGGAGTTGAGTCCATTGCAAAACACATGAGTATCTTTTTATTACAAGCTGCACCTTGGGCTCACAACCTCACCACTGAAGCAGTAAGAGCCAAGAGCCTTGTGCTCAAGTTAGTTGGGTGATTTAAAGATTCTGGTCCCTCCCAGTGCATCCAAAGCATGGGGATTCCTGCCTGGCAAGCATCTATTGGTCAAAACACAAAAGGGGGTGTTGCATTTTGAATTGATTGGCTATAAGAAGGTCCCCAAACCATTAATGATCTGGCTTCCCTTCCCAGAGGAATAGGCTGGTTTTCTAGCAACTGTATCTCTAGTGGGCAGGAAAGAATGCAGTAAGTCTGGTTCTTCCCCTCAGGGCATTAAGGCTAGTTCTTCCCAAAGGTGGCTGGACATAGCTCCACCTCGCTAGCCTTTTTTCAGGCTTGTGCTTTAAACTTTAAAACAATACCCGTTGATTTTTACGTCTTTGGTTTCTCATTCCCCCCTTCCCATGATCATTTGAAGACCCAATCTTGGGTCTTCCAGATATGACCCCTGGTATCCTACAGATTTACCTTTTCATAATGGGATCTGAGTACCATTAGCTATATCCTTCATGAAAGCCATCAAGCAATTTAAAATACAAGGCCCAAAGGTAAAAATCAAAATGAGTAGGGATCCCTTCAGGGTGGATATAGGGGTAGTAAGACAAGGAGAAATATTATACCAGGATTTAAACCATCCTCTGGAATCCTTTCTCTCTAGGGTCTCTCCAGGCTTTTAGTTCAATTGCTGCAATACTAGTTCCTATTCCAGCTAAGCAGATCCCCAAGAAAATAGCTGATGTCAGGGAGCCCTTTTGACTTAGCATTTCAGACTGTTTGGTGGGCTTTTGGGCCAAAGGTCTCATCTTCTGAAACTGCTTCAGTGCTGACAATAGAACTGTTGGCATCAGGGGCTAGGAAGACTGAAATGCCAGTCAAAGGCTGGGCAATGGGGCAATCCTCCGAAGAGTAAGCATCTGGTTAGTTGATCCTACTGAAGAGACAGGGAGCAAGCATATCAGCTTCCAGCAAGTCCAGATTTCAGCTTGCAGTCCATAGCTGATCCCAGAATAGAGTCAACCAGGTGAAAATCTGCTGAGACAAATTCAGACTAGGGACAGAAGTTAAAATTTGTCTATTAAATGGGAAAAGTGAGGAAGCCCAAGACCATGGGAAAAACTCATCTGGGGTCCATTTGAGCTATACGAGACCCAGATCTCATGACTTTTAGATTTCCTGAAACTCATGAATTTTTAGTTTACAAAAGGAAATACATATTTTTAAAAAACTCAGAAAAATAACAAATCAGCAAATCTAATAAAGCAACATTCTGAGAATAACAGATAAAACTGCATCCACTGGAATGAGTATCAGTTCTTCTTAGCTGTTCTGTAACCTTTATAAACAATTTAAGTGTGTCCATGGTTTGAAACTCTAACAATTTTCCTGTGGGTATAGCTATCAGTAATCAGCCACCAATGGAGCTCAGCCATTTTTTGAACATTCAGCATCTACTTTTAGACCTCACCTCCATATCACACTGGAAAGTTAGGCAGAAATACATTAATGACTTTAGTGATAAACCCTGGATACTTGGACTTTCCTTAACAAAGCAACTAGGAGGTATAGGTTTAAGATATTCCTGTATCAAAGTCTATCTCGGAAATGGCAGATATTAAGAATACCATAGTAAAAGCTATGGCTTTTGGGTCAGATATGCACATTAGAGAAATGTTTTTAGCGTGATGGGAAGCACCTTTAAGTCTATTTCCAGAAGACAACCAAAAGGCAATTAAAATCTCAAGCTTGTTACTGAATAATAAGCAGTCAGTGCTCCATCAGCTTATCAGAACTCTATTGATCAATGTCAAAATTCTGAACTTCTGAAATCTTAAAACAACATAAGCATAACAATAGCAGACAGGAGGAAGAAATCTGAAATATCTTTTCAGATGTTTTCAATATGACTTAAATCAATTTCCTATATCATTACAACTTGCATTCACATACCTTAAAACATCTACTTAGACCCTCCAATCTTTCTTGCATTTATCAATCCTGAAAAATGTTCCCAGACCATCAAACAACACTCTCTAGATTCTCACAACCTGAACTCCTATATCCTCAGACCCTACATAAACTCCACATCTTTCTATCCAGCTCTTCATAAGACACAGGCAACTAACATGAAGCCTGTGAACAAGGCAAACCTGTATGCTTTTCTAAATAAAGGATCTAGTACCTCGCAGTTCTAACTAGCTAATGAACTGATCAATGAGCTAACAGTGGATCTAACTATCTGCTCTTTAGCAGCAAAACTACAATTAGCTTAGCCTAGCTATCAATGTGATCAGAGACCTGAGAAGGATAAATTATAAGTTAAATAAACGTACCAATCCATGTACCAATCAAAATGACAGAGATGACTAGTTAATCCATCACCTAGGCAGTGTCCCTGGCTCCTGTGGTCTCATGGTATCATGAGCAGAGGTGGTCCAGCCAGGCATAGAAGATGAGAGACTTCTTCTGTGGAAAAAGTAACATGAGAGATTGACCTCACCTCGCATCCAGCAATGTGAAACAATGACTCTCCAGGTGTCCACAGCTTTGTCCAGAGTTTAGGCTGGGCCCTAGCAGTGGCCCAGTTGGGGCAGTCTTGTCCAGTGGTTAGCATACCACAATCCAGAGTCACTGTCACCTGTCATTGTGCCCAAATCTTCTCTGAACTTTTGGGGAGCTACTGCCAGGATTTTGGGACTCTCTGTCATAATAAGTTTACACATGTTAAAATGCCACATTCATCAGATCTCTGACAAGCTTGAGGGACTGCATATCTGACTTACTCTTTGTCTATCTTTAGTTATCTACTCTAAATTGCATCCTATAAAAGAAAATACTATAATCTCTAATACTGGCATATTCCTTAGATGCATGTTTTAGGACTATATTTCAAATAGATCTACATAGGCAAACGTCATAGTTACCCATCCTAGGCTTACCCTTAAAAAAACCTAAACAAAAAGACTAGGTAAAGCTCAATCTTGTACTCAACTACAGTCCTTGGCATAATTTTAAATGTGCTCTTTCTGAACGAAAATCAAAGCAAAATCAGACACAGTTCATAAAGAGGCTAGCAAATCTTGTTGATCCTACCATATTGCATTAAAACTGAACAGCAAAAAGCTTAAAGGACAAAAGTTGCACTTAGCACAATCAGAGAACTGAACACAGCTGGTAGCCCTAAACAAAGATGGCGGCAAAACCATGGCTCCACCCTCTTTATCTCTGAACCAACATGATGGCTAGTCACATGTTGCTACTGGCCGTGGCCAGCAATATAAAACATAGCTATTAGGTGTCGCTGATGGTTTTAAAACTCCCTTCAAAATCCTTTCCCAGAGCCCAGCATGGGTTTATTCCATGGTTTACTTTTTATAGGCAAAGCAAAAACAAGTCACATTAATACAAAAAGAAGTTTGTGGAACTACCAAACTTCATTTTTTTAATTAAATTTTTATTTTTTTATATTAATTACAGTTTACTGCCGAACTTCTTTCCTAAAATTATTTCCCTATAGCAGATATGGTCCAAGATCACACAAACAAGCTTTAAGGAACTTGGAACAAGTTTTAAGGAGCTTGGCAAAGAAACTTCCTCTTTTTTCTATCTTAAGGTGAAGGCCAGGGTGGAAACGTTTTTTTGATACAGCAGCTTGACAAACAAGCAGCTCTCCACATAATACACTGTAAAAAAAAAAAAAAAAACACTGCAATTTTCTCAATTGGCTCAAACAGTATGGCTTGGTTTCATTTGGTAAAATTAAAAATAAATTCCTCCCCCAAAGGAATGAGAAACTTTTCCAAGTTCTTTGTTAAGACTGCCCAAGGTCATTATTTAAAATGCCTAATAAACTTTAAAATGTTCCATAGCCTTAAACATTTAAATATTCTCCAAAACCTGTTTTTACAATATCAAAATAAAGTATCCTTTTAAGGAGTGAAGTCATAAAGCATAACCATAATTTTAAAAGTCAAAATCAAATTACCAGTGTAAACAATCCGATCTTTAAAACCAATACCAATTTAAAATGAGACTGGTCTTCTTAGTCTAAAAGGAAATAGAATGATAAACAAAATTCATTACAACTAAGAGGTTCTGTAAAAATTTCTTCCCCTGACTCACAACTCATGGCAATATCAAGATGGCAGAGTCACATCACATGGCATGGCCAGCCACTTGGTTGGTTGCTTTTTAAACACATGTGTTTATAGCTCTTATAAACAGATAGGCACACATATATGTTCTAAATAAGACTGCGAATTTAACCTTTAAACATATCCAATAACTGTTCATCTATAACCTCTATAACCAAGACATGTAGAGCATATTAACCATTTAAGATCAGTTAAAAACAAACATATAATGGCCATACATACATTTAAACAGAAAAAATTGTTCTTAATTGATCAAAACTGATTCCCCTGAGGCAGGTACGACATCCATTGAAGAGGTTAAAACTGATGGTGGGATTCCACATCCACCAAAACTGACAGGTGGGATTCCTCATCTACCCCAGGGACAGGGATGTTTTCTCTTGATCCCCATGGCTGTGACTCTCAAGTGCGTCCACTCAGTCACATCTTGCCACTCCTACAAACACAGACACCTCAAGGCCTTTCAGAACAGAAAACAGAGAGTAGATGCAAACATAGATACTGCACAGAGACACTGAGACCAAAAAACACTCACCAGCCAAGACCAGTCCCGGACAATTTCATTCATGTCCTCGCATTCTTTCCCAACCCAAAGCATGCACCGGTCTGCTGCTGGCAGAAGTGGGGCACACAGGTGGAGTTCAGAGAAACAGGGAAAGGGTTAGAGGAAGTCTGTCCCATAGCATCGATCAGTCAGAGTCCCATCCAAAGAAATGAGAACAGTCACCACAGACAGCCAGAAACACAAAGAGAAAACAACAGATTCTGCCAGGCAAGTGAGTAAGAATCCAAAACCAGTACGCTGGTGGCACTTCCTGTCTCTGTGAGAGCGACCCACTTTCTAGGCCTGTCAAACAGATTTGGGACCCTGTGTCCCTCACAGTGCTATTGGGGAGCCCTCTCCCCACCGGGATCTGAGATGTCTCTCAGTGTCCCCAGGCTGTGATAGAGACACAGAACTTGGCCAAGACAAAAGGGCTTACCCAGGGTTCCAATCCTCTGGCTCAGGAGTTCTGGAAGGTCTTGGGGATCCTGGAGAGCCCCCAAGTATGTTGTGCCTGATTTGAGAGACCCCAAAAGACCTACAGGAATTGAGTCCATTGCAAAACACACAAGGGTCTTTTATTACAATCTCAAGCTGGGTGGCCACCCTTTACAGAGACAAAGGGGCAAAAGGGACAAGCTACACACACACCTACTTCAGGAAACAAGGTTTTTAAAGGAACGAAAATGCAAATGGAGTGGTACAAGCCTTGGCATTACAGGATTGGATAAGAGGGTAGTCTCTAGGGAAGCTGACCTTTAAAATGATTGATCTGTTTTTAGGCGCCAAGACTGCAAATGGTCAGGCCTAGATACCTGGGGGACATCTGACCTCTAGTACTGCCCTGTTATGTGCAGATTTTTTTAGGAGCTATGTGACTCTAGGAATACCCTGAGGTTTATCTGGGTGGGGGACTGCTGCTGGTCCTCTGCTCTGAAAGGAATGTGGTCTGGTGATTTTGCCCCAGCCTCAAGAATTAACTCTAAGTTTTTGAACCTTTCACACCCATCCTCTTGCCCAGATCCCTAGAGTAGATTCCCACAGTGTCTCCTTATCCCAACCTTGGTTGGCCCTTCACGCCATCACCTTCACTACAGCCAGAGCTCATGTGCACAGCTAGCCCAATGTCTTACCCCAAAGATTATCTAGCCCCTATCCAGCCCTCACTTTTTCTCTCTCCACTGAAGGTGAGCTACTCATGGCTTCCCAAGCAGTGACTCGTTCTTGTCCCTCCCCGTAGCCTGGACGGTACCCTGCCCCACTGTTTATGCACACAACATTGCCCACCGAGCAGCCTTAGGTCTTCCTGCATCTCAGAGCTGCCTTCTCATGGGGTTAATGCCTGTTAATGGAGTTCTTGTCAAGGGGTAGGAATGGGATGACAAGTGTCCTTTCTGGTTGAATGGGGGGGAAACAGGTGGAGGCTATTATTTAGCTTCCTATTGGTGCTGAGATGTTGAACCACTGAAGCCAAAGCCACCTCGATTACTGAGCCTGTGTAAGGACACTAGATGCTGAGCCTCTGGACACAGGCTGTGCATGGCACGTACAAATGGATTCAGCGTACCTAACCAATGAAGTGTGGGGGAGCAGACAGTAGCAACAGTAGCAGAGGCCAAGCTTGCCAAGCCAGACCAGTACAGTTAAGCCACCCTCTAGCAGGCCACACTAAGCTCTGTTCAGTGGCTTCCTATGATTTCCACAAGTAAGGAGCTTAGTCATTCTCACTGCCTGGTTTTTGTTTGTTTGTTTCATTTTCATTGTGTATGTGCTGTGTATAGGAATGTACATGTTTGTATGTTTGTGGGTATGCGTATTTGTGTATTCATATGCATATGCATGTGAGTAAAGATTCTCAAAGTTGATGCCAGGAATCATCCTCAATTGCTCTTCCATTTCACTGAGGTAGGGCCTCAGTCAAACTCAAAGTTCAACACTATGGCTAGTCTCCATAAGCAGCTTGCTTTCAAGATCGCTTGCCTCTGCCTCTACCTCCTAAGGCAGGAATTACAGAAGGGCCACCACACTCACTCAGCATTTACATGGGCCCCTGGGATCTGAACTCCAGCCCCCATGATTGCATGGCAAACACTACAACCACTGAGCCAGTTCACCAGCTCCATCTGTCATGTACCCTTGGCACACGCTGTATCTCAGCCAGTCCTCATGAGCAGCCCTCTCTGAGGAGGAACATCTATTCTTCCCATTTTGTGCATCTGTCATGTAGCTGGATCAGGCATCTTGTGCTGAGAGGTCACTTCCCCAAGTTCTCGGCTGATGTGTCTCACGGCTGCTAGTACTTTCCTTGTCCTCCTACTAAATCCACTTAGTGCAATTTCAACACCCAAGAGGTACACGGTGAAGCTTGTTAAGTGAGTACTTAAGGGAAACACTATTTTATGACCTCCCTTTTATGTGGGAGAGTCTCATGAAAGAGGTATAACCTGCTGGGTGCTGGTATGCCCAATAGGTGCCCTTCAAAGCTCTTCTACCAGGCCAGCTCACTCTAGAAATTCCCTTTCACCTTCATTCAACAAAGAATTATATAAAAAAAGGTGGATGGGGCCCGGGGAGATAGCTCAGACAGTAAGGACCTTGCTATGCAACCATGAGAACCTAAGTTCAACCCCTAGCCTGCACATGAAATGCAAGAAGTAATGGCATATGCTAATCATCCCAGCACTGTGGAAGAGACAGGAAGAACCCTGAGGCTCACTGGCCAGTCATGTCAGCTGAATCATAAGTCCCAAGTTCCAGTGAGAGACTCCATCTCAAAACATACTGGAGACCAACATCCAAGGTTGACCCAGGCTTAGTTAGGATTTCTACCACTGTGGTAAAACACCATGCCGAAGAGTAAGCAGCAGAAGAAAGGGTTTATTTCAGCGTATAGTTACAAATCCATCATCCAGGGAAGTCAGAGCCAAAACTCAAGCAGGGAAGGAACCTACAGGCAGGAACTGAAACAGAGGCCATGGAGGGGTATTGCTTACTGGCTTTCTTCCCGTGGCTGCTGCTTTCCTATATCACCCAGGACCATCTGTTCAGAGGTGGCACTGCCCCCAGGGAGCTGGGCATCAATCACTAATTAAGGTAATTTTCTGCAGACATGCCTATAGGCTAATCTTATGGAGGCATGTTCTCAATTGAGAATCCCTCTTCCCTAAATGATTCTAGTTTGTGTAAAGTTCATTAAAAAAAAAATTAGCCAGGACAGCCTCTGAGTTCTATATTCATGCACACTCAAACATAGACAGACACACAGAGACATACACGATGGATGGCCACAGTCTCCATCCCTGGCTTCTACCAGGGCACTCAATTCAATGGCTTCTGTTGGACCAAGGGTTCTCTAGGCCCAGAGCCCACATGACTGCCCCACCTTCTGTCCTCTGTTTACAAAGGTGGAGAGGGTTGTGGGCCTGAGGCACCTCAGTTGCAGGCAGTGGGAGTGGAGCAAGGCAGGAAAAGGGAGCTGCAGACAGTGCTGGCAGGCTTGCTTCTGGTATCACATGCAACACAAGGAAGCCATTATGCCCACTGTCTTCAGTACTGGGCAAGAAAAAAGTGGAACCCCCCCCCCCCCAGGTAACAAGCAGAAAGGGTGTGCGGAGGCCAGCTCCCAGAGTGGGTGTAACAACAGGAAGACAACTGGGAGGTGAACAGACAGCTTGCATTTTGTTTTTCACCAACTGGCTGCCAGTGTCAAGCTCTGGGGTAAAGAGACTCTCAGTGCTGTCTTGGGACAGAGGCTCACTGGAATAGTTGTGAGCCTCCCACTAGCCACTGGGCTCCAGGAATCTACTGAAGGTAGCTGTTTGTTTATCTTTTTCTCATGGGCCTGGCCTGATTTATCACCCAGAGACAGCCAGACAGTCCAAACTTGAAGATCAGCTCCTGGCTTCTCTTAGGGATTAGAAAACACACAATCACCAAAGCTTGTTTTCCATCTGCCCTGCCTTGCCTTGCTGTCTATGAAAAAAAGACAAAAAGAGAGAGGGTCCTCTTTATTCCTGGTGCTTCATATTTGCCATGATACAACCAGTCTGAGGGAGAAATCAACAAGCAGGATTGAGCAGGACCGAATGGGATCCAGGAGAGGTAGAGTCAGAATCTTGTCAACCTACTTGGAGGTATAGCCATTTCTACATTTCTGGAATGAGGCAACAAATGCCCTTATAGCTTAAATTAGTTTGAATTGAGGCTTTCTGTTACTTAGAGCAAAACTATCCAAATTCAATAAATCAGAAACCTGATGGATGGATGGGTGGGTGGGAGGGGGGGTGGATGGATGGATGGATGGATGGATGGATGGATGGATGGATGGATGGATGCATACATGGATGGATACACACTGCCTGGTTAAAAGCATGAAGCTACTATAAAGAAGATGGATTCATCAGAAGGGAGTTTTGTGAGCCAAGAGCAGGAAGGATTGGAAGGAAGTAAAAACTAAGGGTCAACCAGCCCATGCCACCCCTACCCTTGCAAAGAGACTTCACCAGGAGTAGGAAGACTTGGATCCGCCTGAGACTGTACTATAACCTAGGAAAGCACCAGATACCCAGGGCAATGAATAGGCTCCTATCCATGCTTTCGGGCTGATATAAATAAGAACTCCCCAGAGATACAGCGCTCGTTGCCTTTCTTCCCATGAAGACCAATGCCTTGTCTCCTTGTACCAACATACCAAGTCCTTAGAAAGCATGGCTAATTGAAAACAGCCACAGAAGTGCAGGCATCACCTCCTAGTTCCATTCACCAATAAACAATGCAGGAAGTCTCAGTCCCTAAGCTCAGGAAATGGTAGTATAGGGACTTGGGAAAAACAGATCACAGAAATGAGGGCGTGTGGTCCCTTCTGAGCTGCTTGAATAAACCACACTGCCTGAGGCGGCCGCCTAATGCATCCTAAATACCCATTAGATGTTTGGTAAATGGACAACCGGATGCTTGGAGCACTTAAGGGACATTTGTGTGAAGTTAATCCAAAATCTCTCGGGAGCCCCATTGTGGATGGCAAAAGGAACCATAGACCTGGGTTAGTGTAATAACTCAGCTTTGTCTTTGTTTCCTGCTCATGACCCCAGGCAGTCCCTTTATGCCTTAAGATCTCAGTTTTCCCCAAGAATCACACGGAAAGGGGGACTTGCTTTCGTGTGGGTTGGTTCGCTGCTACACTTGGGGGTGGAACTTGGCTCTGCAGAGGGTGGAAAATAAAGAACTAAGATGGGGCAGAAGAAGATGGCTGTGGGGTCAGGGACTAGAGAGGTTGGAGACATTGGCTTCACTGGGCATGAGTACTTATGCGTGGTGATGTTCAGTCTCCTAAAGTGTGTTCTTTCCTAGGCTATATACTACGCTGGTGGGTTCTGTTTAAGGAGAGTGTTCCTCTGTCTTCTGGAAATGAGACTGACTAAGAGCTGAGCAGCACCCTTCTGTAGCCACTACCATACCCCAAAAAGGTCAGAGCTCTGACAGGCTCACAGGCTTCCTCCAATGTCACCTGCACCCTGTTGGCCAGCTTGGTCACGGCCTTTACAGCTACGTCCTACTTCAAATCCTTGAGGCTCATTTATCCCTCTTCCTTTGTGTAAGGGTTAGAGGGAAGGAGGAAGGGGTATCCTTAGAGGTGGCCTCTCAGAGAGGAGCTTCTTCAGAAAAATGCTTACTTAGTAGCTTTTCCTTCCCCTCTCAGGATCCCCATAGTAGCTTCAGGGCATCAGCCTATTGGGCTAGCATTATAATGAACCCAGGGTATTAGGTGAAAGCTCATACTGTGGAGATAGTTAGTCCTGAAATGACAGAAATTATATTAGTCTTTGCCTTTTCATCCAAGAAGATAGTGTAAAAGATGCCTTTAGGGCTGGAGAGATGGCTTAGAGGATAAGAACACTGTCTGCTCTTCCAAAGGTCTTGAGTTCAATTCCCAGCAACCACATGATGCCTTGCAATCATCTATAATGAGATCTGGTGCCCTCTTCTCGCCCATAGGCATACATGGAGGCAGAACACTGTATACATAATAAATAAAATAAAATTTTTTTGAAAAAAGATGCCTTTGGTCTAGAACATTCTCTGTAACTCCTTCATGATCTGCTTGACCTGTAATCTCCTTTACCCTGCAGTATACAAATGTCTGTGGGGCCAGCTGTCCCTATTAGCATATGAAAACCTTTCCTGACCAGAGCGCCCACCTGGTAAATCCCACCCCCCACCTTACCCTCATGTTACACTCCCCAGAGCAATGCATAATATGAAAACGGAACAGAGGATAAAGAAAGGGAACATAGAGAGTTATGATTCAGTAAAACCTTTTCTCTGACTATCTCACCTAGGAGAAAGATCTAGCAAGAGCTGGGCAGGACAGCACAGTCTTTACCAAGGAGGCAACTCCCTTCTCAAGGCAGGAGAGAAACTAAGGCAGAGGTCAATCCTAGGACTAGGCATGCACAGCAGAAGGGAGAGAAGGCAGCAACAATGGGTCAACGGTGTTCCTCAAAACATTGACTCAGAAAGACTTCAGAAGAAAAGGAAAAAGTCCCATAGGTTTCCATTCCCTCCACAGGGCCCTAACAACTCTGGTATAAAGGTAGACAAAGTATACCTGGTATAAAGTAGACAAAGTTCCCAGTCATGTGACTGGCATTCACCACCTTCCCATTGTGCATGGCTTTCTATGAGCACTTCTAGCAGCTGGACCATGGCATGCAGCTGGACCTGAAAAAGCCACACTGAGTTCTGTGCCATTTTAAAGATTATACATAAAGAATGAGGACATGGGCATTTGATGAAGATGGGAATAGAATGTTCTGCTCTTGTTTCAAATGGACCAGGAATGCATGGTCCGCTGAAGCCAGAAGAACACTCTTCTGGGTAATATTGATTATCTTTGGGGGGCAGAAACTGTTTTGTAGTTGTTGCTGATTGAAAGGTTTTCTATTAATTCCTACTAGAGGACAGAATCAGGACTATTGAATGCCTAATTGCCTCTGAATTAATTAAACCCCCAAATGTAATATCTTAACCAACGCATCATGCAATCAATGTCTTGCCAAATGCTAGTGGTTCAGGAGGCCATGGAAGGTCATCACTAGATGAAAGAGAACAGGGAGACGCTACACCATGGGGTTAATGCAGGTCACCTCCTACTTGAGTCTAGGTTCTGTTCTCACTCAATATTTACCCACTAATAAAGTTAGTGTACAGATGTCTCCCTTCATTAGGGATCTAGAAAAGCAGAAGAAAGGGAGGACCTTTGCTGGAGAGAGCCATGGGAGAAAGGATGAAACACAGAGTTAGAGTTAGAGTTCAGAGACCAGACCCAGTACCATCAGGGCCCAGAGACCCTGAAGACAGTAAGCACCTGTGCCTTAAGTCCTATGCTTACATATGCAAAACAGAGAGCCCTGTTTTTGCATAACTCATTCACATATGTGAGGGCATTTCATAGTCCATGAATTCTGCTTAGTGTGTAAACATATATATTTAGTTCCTCCCAATACCAGCATTGATCTAGGTGTTAAGGTTACAGCCACGAATAAATCTGATTGAGTCCAGACCTCAGAGAGCTGGAAGTAGGCACTGAGGCACTAAGCAAGGTGTGTAAACACAATCATCTCTCCATATCCTCTTGTTCTGTAGGAGAGGGCTCAACCGACCACGGATTAAAAACATTTGAAAAACACTGCATTTGGTGTTGAGCACATGCAGACATTTCTTCTTGTCATTGTCCCCTAAACTACACAGCAAAACAAGTATTCACATAATATTTACATTATACTGGGTGCTATAAATATGATTTCAAATGTAGGGAAGGATATATGTAAGTTACATGCTAGTATTTTAACATTTTATGTGATGGACCTTATATATGAATGGGGTCTTGGAGCCAATTCTTGCTATATATCTAGGTGCAACTGTAAAATGTATGTCATGCTAAGACCAAGTCAATGAGGATAAGGATTAATCAGAGAATAATGAAATAAAAACAAGACCACAAAGATTGACAAGAGAGGACAGACAATGTCCTCAAGTGTGGCTGTGACAGGAAGCAGATGAGTGGGGTGTGGACTCACCCCGGAAATGTAGTGGAAATGTATTCACAAGATGACTTTTGCTCTATGAGGGAAAAGTACCTGATTTTTGAATAGCTTTGAGTATCTGTTAACCCACAGATGAAGAAAACTTCAGGCCAGAGGAAGTCAGAAGTTGCTAGAAGAATGTCTAGAAGTGAGTGAGAGAAGGTGAGATCAGGCATCATAGATTAGGTCTCATCTGGATACGGAGACCTTTGTCCACAGTGAGAGATTAGGGAGCAGCAATCAGGGCGAGAGTGAGGGAGCCGTAGGTGGCTTTACATTACCACTGAAGTGAGTACAAGGACATGAGATGGGAGCATTTATGAAGACCAGATGTGTGGGACCACAGTCCAGAGCTCAAGGAGAAGCCACGCAGTGTAGCTACATTTTCTTGTAGCCACACTGGCTTTCCATGGTACAGGCTGTTGTGGGGTGGACAAAAAGCCGGACTTTCAAGAGCATGGTGATTTAATAAGGATGCATCACAGGCTGAGAGGGGCTGAGTTGGAGGGTAGATAGCAGGCAGGGACAGTCATGACAGCCTAAAGGATTCATGCTGGAAGAGAAAGAGCAGAAAAGACAATGAAAAGGTCTTCTCACAGGGTCAGTGGATTACTGAATGCAAGAAGCCAATGGAGGCAGTTCAGATACCAGATACAGCTCTGCTTTAGGTAAAATTTCACTCAAGTATCTCACCTATGAACAGCCACTGGGGCTGGAGAGATGGCTCAGAGGTTAAAAGCACTGTTCTCCAAAGATCCTGAGTTCAATTCCCAGCAACCACATGGTGGCTCACAACCATCTATAATGAGATCTGGTTGTCCTCTACTGGCCTGCAGGAATGCATGCAAGCAGAACACTGTAAAAATAATAAATAAATCCTTTAAAAAAAAAACTCTACCTACTTCGAGGTATTGACTCATTTTTACAAAGTACACTTGGGGTTCCTCCCAACAAACTGATTTTACAGGCAGGATGAACAAGATTCTACAAGGAGGAAGTCTTCCCAGGAGACAAGTCTACAGCATGCTGAAGAAAACACCCCTGCAATTTCAAGCCACCAGCCTTGGGTCCCACCTTAGTTTACTTCTTTTAATACAGATGTTTAATACACCTGATATGGGTGCTGGGAACTGACGCAGATCCTCTATAAGAGCAGAATATATATGCTCTTAACCAGCACACCATCCTTCCAGCCCACCCCCCTCATTTCGTTCTTTCTTACCAAGAATCCTCTCCTCACCAACTTTCAAGAGAAATTGACAATTTAACAGGGTTCAGCAATCTGACCCTCAGTCTGGCTGAGTGATCTGGAGGCTTTCCTAAGGATGGAGCAGGCTCGTGTCTCAGGGGGGCATCATGACCTCCTTCCTACTCACTGCTAAGGATGCTAAGGATGCTCACTTCCTCCTTGTGCCTGGAAGGTCTCCACATGCAGCTGGGATCTGGCTACTATTTTCCCTGGGCTCCCAACTTGCACAGTGGAGCATCCCTTAAGCAAGCTTCTCATCCCCATCTCTTTCCAATGGGAACCCAGCTTGCATTTATAATTTGATCACCATTAGCACACCACTTTCAGAGCACTTTGGGGATTTTAAAGTGACTGCTTTAATTGCCCCCGGATCAGCCCCCTGAATACTGTTTTTAAAAAATGCTAATAGTCATGTGTTCCACTGAGAGTTTGAAAAGGAAAAGAAAATGAAATTGTACTTTTACAAAAATTATTCACTGTTATCCTAAAAAACACATTCCATTTGAAATTTCATTTCAGTTCTGAAGACAAGGCTAAGAGGGGGTGGGTGTAGGCTGGGCCAGTCTGCAACAGGAGAACTCCACAGAGGGGCTGTTGCCCAAGAGGCATGGACTCCCCAGCAGCCCAGTCAGGTCCCCCTTCAGATAACAGACTTGGCTCTGATCTACACTTGATAAAATCAGCCCTTTAGCAAAGCTGCTTCAGAGGACCTCTGTGGCTGAAGGGGATATAGAAGGATGATCTGTTTTCCTTCATATCCCTTCCAATCACTTTCACAAACAGCCCCAAGACACCATCCCAGGAGGCCAAGGCTCCTTCCCACCCCAGCCCTTGGCTGGTAGAGACTGAAGCTGAAAGGAAGCCAGCCCTTCCGAGAGTGCTTGTGGTCTCATGGCTCTCAGTGTCCCCTGCTGAACAGGGACCCAGACATAGTTATCAGAGTGCTTTCAGACATGCCTGATACAGAAGGCTCCAGAAGAACAGGAATGTCACCAGAAACTGCTCAACCCAGAAGCTGCCAACTGTGCCCCAAGGCTACATATTTGAAGTTGTTATTTCATCCTGCTGCTTCGATGATTTAGTGGGAGGCTGAGCCAAGAAGGGAGCACCCTGCCTGGGTCTCATCTTGGAGATGAGTCCATCTCTAAACCAACATTCTAAGGTTCCCAGGCCAGATTCACTCTTATGCAGAACTGGTGTGAGGAGGTAGCTTTTGCAGGGACCACCTCCTGCCCTGTCTCAGTAGCTCAGCTGTGACCCAAGCTAGGATTCCATCTATCTGTATCTTTTTAATTTTCCATCAGCCACAAATCAACAGTGGCTTGCCGGCAGGCAACCTGAGAGATGGCACAGAGCAACTGGGCTGTACTATTAAGATCGTAAGTTGGAAAAAAAACGATAACTTTCCCCTTGTCACATTGTAAAGAAGCAATTTTGTAAGGAAACAGACTGTGAGAGCCATCGCCTTTCCTTCATCAGCTTTGCTTAATGAAGGGAAGCCAGCGGAGTGGGGAGGAGGACAGGAAGTGCTGGACAGGCGCCCCTCCAGACCTGGAAGGAAAGTCTTCAGGCAGAGCTGCTTTTGCAGTTTGCCGCAGCCTGCTCCATGCTAGGCAGGGATCACTTATTGGAAGCCTCCTGGTTGGGCCAGGCATTTTCACCTGGGTGCCTGAGCCCCTATCTAGAACCCAGAGCAGGTGCTCTTCTACCAACCCCTAAAAAGCCCCCCCTGGAGAATGTACTTTGCCTCGGCTGCTCCCTGTATCCAGCTATAGTGCAGTGGGAACTAATGAGTCTGTGTGCGTGTGTGTTGTTGCTGCTGTTATTGTTTTTCTGTGCATCCATGTATGGTGAGGTAGAAATGGTTTTGGGGGTCTGTTTTGTTTTATTCCCAAAGTCAACCTGGCCTGGTGACCCAGCCATGGCAGAAGGGAGTTCAAACCTTAGCTTTCCTTCCTAGCAATGGCATTACTCTTATCAGACCCTATCTCCTTCCATTCCAGCATCGGAGCGGAAAGGAGCCCAGCTCTGAGGTTGCACAGAGGGAGGGGCTGACCATGTGCCATACTCTCCATGCCCATAGCTGGCACCAACAAAGATGAGGAAAAGCCCCTCCTCACCAACTGCTCTAGACGTGGGTGTGTCTTCCTAATCCTCCTTTGTTCTCCCCAGAGGTACAGAGACTAATCAGCAAACAGGTGCTGAAGCCATGGCAAAGGGCCTGGAAGAGAAGCCTACCCTTGCTCCCTCTTGGAATCAACGAAAATCAGCACAAAAAGCTGCCATCCTGTTCTCAGTGAACACTGGCCATCCTGTGGCCATTTCCTCCTCACAAGCATCCAGCTTCAAACACATTTGCCTGGAACAATAAGAGGAAATGAGAGGGGAACTGGGAACTCAGCCTGAATACCAGTGAATAGCTCAGAAGCCTGTGCTTGGGATTCTGTTGGTGTGAAGCAGAGAAAAGAAGAGGGTCAGCTTGACAGTGAAAGACAACAGGAAACTGTGTGTGCGTATGTAATGTGCATATCTGTAAGCAGGACTGTGGTGTTGTTTATGTTATATGGTGTGATATGTCTATGATGTAGATGTATGATTTGTGTGTGAATGGCATGTATGTGTGGTATGTGAGTATATATGTGGTATTGGTTTTTGTGTTATATGGCACTTATGTGGTGTGTAGTATTTAGGTAGACAGGTTGTGGGAGGAATACTGCCTGTCAGCGATGTGACCAGACCCATTGATGGATGTGATATGTGTGTGTGTTTGTGTGTGTGTGACTTTCATTTGTCTTTCAGCAAACTTAATCAATATCTTTGGCTTTGCAGGATGCAGTGTCTGTCACAGCTCTGCATATCAATGAGCTGGACTATCAAGGAGTAGATGGGGCCACATTCTGAGGAAGTAGCGGCAGGTAGCACTCAGATTTTGCTTCCTTCCAGTTCCATTGAAGGTCTGGAGTCACGCAATGTGGCTCTTCCTCCTGTTCCTGATTGGACCAGCACGATAGACTCCAAGGCCAGCAGTCTTTCGGCTCATGCCACTTATAGTCTTTCTCCTGAGAACTAGAAATTCAAGGTCACCTGTAGCGTCAGCTTGCCTCGCTCCCTACATCCCCTTGGCTTACAGTGCCAAGCTCTCATTGGCATCTCATAGGCGCCAGTTGAACGGAGGACCAGAACAAGTGATCTAGAGATGAGGGGAGATTTGGAATGTGAACCCTTCAGGATCAGATGTGTTGTTCTGGATAGAGAGAGCTGAAGAGGACTGTGACTCGGAGAAAAGAGAGGGGAGAATGAAGCTGCAGACAGAAGCAGACTCTGAGAGAGATGAGCCTCAGAGAGGACCTATTCCACCTGAGTTCTGATGACATCACACCCCTCGGTGTTCCTGACCAACAGCAGACACCTGGTTCCTGCCTCGATCATTTCCTGACTTCACCATCTCTTACTCTGGCAGTGACCATTTCCTAGAGCCCACGCTCCTCTGTAGCAGAAATGAACAACAGTTTCCCCAAGAGCATTCTTCATTGTGGCCCTCTGTGCTTTCCACAATGTTCACAGCTCCCTGTAGCTTGCTGGATACCATTGTTCTGCTCCAGGGGCTGATCCTGCCTGAACTACTTCTAAAAGGCATGAAGGACCCAGCTTCAGTGGTCTTGGTCCCCTTCTTACTGACAGTTCTTTTCACAACACTCCTCTGTACATGTATGTGCACGCTCACAGCGCACGTGCATCTTCCCATGTACATGTGCACACACATACACACACACACACATCCTAGGGATATGAAGGAAACAGATATGAAGGAAAACAGATCTTCTTTCCATGGTGACAAACATCCTGTCCAGGCCATTTGCAAACATGAAATGATCTGGTCTGTCCCCATCCTGAGGGCCGGAGCTTTGTCGAGGCAGCAGAAAGCCATATGCCCAGATGTCCTACCAGCGTGTTGTCATCTCCGTAGCTTTGATGTCACCACAACTTCGTTCACCTTCTAGCAGCCTAATGACTCAGTTCTGTTACCCAGTTTCACAGAGACTACAGCTTAAGGAGGGCTTCCCAGGAAGGGACAGAGGCAGAGCAGAACCTGGCAGAAAACAACAGCACCTTGCCCTTCTTCCCAGGACTGAGAACTTTTATGACAACTATACAGTTAAGTCACTCACCAGCAAAACATCCAAGTCCCTAATCTGTGCAAAACAGTTCAGTGGATGCTCTGCAGAGAAGGAAGAGCAGTAAGCAGAACATACCTTGCTTATTGAGACACCATCTGGGGGTGGGGAGATGTGATGCAAGAAAATGCTTAAATGGGAGGCGGAAGAAAACAGCTTCTCACAGATGTTCTAGCTGAGGGCTAAAAAACAGATGAACATTCAGGAATGTTGCTGCCAAAAGAAAAAAAAATCTTAGACAATATGTGTTAAACCACTGCTTTCATAGACAGCCAGCTATCACTGAACCCATCTGCCAATGAACTACCTCTCCCAGCAAGCCTTGCAGGAGGTGTGAGTTTGCTCTCATCAGAGAAAGCAAATGAGACATTCTGTTTCCCACCGGGCTCATGAAAACCATGGGTCTCCCATGTTCTTTCCCTTTAGCTCATGAGAACAGACAGTCCGTGAGACCCCAGAGGTGGTCAAAGATGGCACTGAAAATGACAGAGACTCAGACAGAAGGAGCTAGAATTTTAAGCCAATAATGTCTTAGTGGATAGAGTTTAGGATGTTTTATAGATTGCTACAAGAATAAAAACAAAGGCAAGCCTGGCGGCAGGTGGATCTCTGAGTTCAAGGCCAGCTGGTCAATAGAGCAGGGTCCGAGACAGCTAGGGCTACACAGAGAAACTCTCTTTGAAAAACCAAAGAGAGGAAGAAGAGGAGGAGAAGGAGAGTTTCCCACCATGTTGAACTGGTGGGCTCTTAGGCGCTGTGTGTTATAAGCCAGAATTTCCTGATACAACCACCTCTCAACTTTGAATCACGGTAAAATCGTGTGGAGCTAATCAGTAACACGAAAATCCCTTGAACTTGGCCCAGATGTCCTAAGTAATGTGCTCTGAGTATACACACCTTGAAAAATCAGCCACCAAGATTTTTATGTAGGCTCCGGTGAGCATCCTCCTTAGGTACAATCAAGGTGTACACAGATATTATTGTGGAACGCTATCTGACTTATGTTCATTTGCATATGCATTTCCCTCTTCCACCTTTGAGGTCAGCCTAGGTTCTATTCTCTACCACCAAACGGCAGTTTCTGGGTGCTAGGAGTTGGCCCTGACCCTCCCCACCCCCAGACCTCACTGTAGGTCTCCTCTGCTTGTTGTCTGATGGCCCAGCTAGAGATGAGTCATCCATCTCTTCTGCCTCAGTGGGATCACAGCTGTTGGGGGAGGACCAGGGCTGCCTTTGCCTCCAGGAAGGTAAATGGCTTCTCAGAGCCTTTCTCTGCTCATTTCTGCATTGGCAGGACCAGGTCTTGAGTTTGTCCTGCATCCAGGTCTGCTGAAAGTCTGATTTCCAGCCCGTAGGGCATTGTAACATTCAGAACTGGCCCAGTTGTATAAACACATAGCCCTGCTGTTTGTAGACTAATCTTGCTTGAAGTATATGCTAACTTCACTGAGTGTGCCATAGCTCCTCTCCTCCTAGACTACTCCTGTTTGCAAGCTAGTATCTTCCAGCTGTGTTCCCCCTTGTCCTGGTGGACCCCTGGTGTGGTGCTGCTCTGGCTGACATCACACTTGTCAAATCATATCTGCATCACTGGTCTCGGGCCTGTCTTGAGACCCCAGCTGTACCAAGCTCTGGGTGTACCCAGGCCGTCTCTTAGTCCCTCTGCCTCTCTTCCTTTCCCTCTTCTCCACTGCACAGCTTAGCACCCAGTGGGTCCCAGCACACAGTAGGTACTTCTTAGTAACTGGGAGTTCACTCTTCCAGCCTGGAGCCAGCACTGTAAGATTTTAGGTCAGCTTTCCTGAAAATATGATCTTAGTTGCAAGCCAGTGACACAGCAGCCACCTCTGGAGGCATAATCCTCACCAAAAGGGCTTAACTCCATTCCATTTCTGCATTTACCACAGGAAAACAAAATTCATCTAGGGGGCTCTAAAGAAAATTCCGTTCCACACTTTAAAGTCATGGCTGAGATTTGTAATTTCCTAATGGATTTATAATGGGAAATAAATTACCCCTTTATAAAGTATTCTGGCCAGACACCAAAGTTGTCCTCATCTATGACCTCTGAGCTGTGGAGCCACCATCTTCCTTTGGGCACCAAACTGAATACATCCATGAAACTAGAGCTTCAAGACCCACTGGAGCTCAGGAAACAAAACCTGAGGTAGAAGCACATGCATTTTCCTCTCTAAAATACACCATCGAAGATTCAGAGTGGGGCTTAGCAGGCAAACTAAGTGCTTGCCTCCCAGCCTGATGGACTGAGTTCAGTCCCTGGGATTCGCAAGTTACCAGGAGAGAATTGACTTCCACAAGTTGTCTTCTGACCTCCACATGCATTCATATGCCCAAGACACATGCACCACAAATAAACACATGTTTTTGTTTTTGTTTTTTTTAATCCAGGGTAATTCAGAGATGATGAAGGCTTTGTAGCCAACTGTCATTCATCGGCTTGGGCTGCGAGACAAAGTATCACAGACCGAAAAACAAAAACAAAAACAAAAAAAAACACCAACATTTCTTTCTCACCATTCTGGAGTCTGGAAATCCAAGGTCAGTGTGGAAACAGGACTGTTTTTTGTGAGGGCTCTTCCGCGCTGGTATGGTACCTTCTTTGTGTGTCCTTATGAGGAGAGAGAAAGAAAGAAGATAAAGTACTCCCTTATATTTCTTCATATAAGATGCTAATGCCACCACGGGACCCCAGCCTCTTGGCATTCCCTCTCAAGCCAATCCCTTCCAAGGACTCTCTCTTTAAACACCATTAAAATGCGTGTTGGGGCTTTAACATAGGACCGTCAGGGAGCCACGAGCATTCGGCCCTTGTCTGGTGGCAGAGGGGGTGTCGCCCTCCCAGAACCACAGCCTGGCATTCTTGGGAAGAAGGCCAATGCCACCCAGCCCGACAGAAGACTCTCTTCCCTCTCATCCTTCCCTCCGGGAAAACTTTAAACACCTAAACAGCTGTTCTCTGTGGGTCTTGCTTCTGGAAACTTTTTGCCCCTCTGTGAAAGGATTTTAACCTTTCCGTAGCAGATCTCGTCATCTGGCCCTTGAGTGCTGGCACCTGACACTTACTGAAAAAGAACCATGTCCCTTCCCTGCTCCTGCAAGAACGCACATATGTCGTGACCAGCTAAGGAGAGAACGTTAAGACAGGAGCCCGGAAGGCTGGGTGGGGACCCAGATGCTGCCACCCTCACCCAGCGACGAGGGGGTGAAGGCTCCCATTTTCTTTAAATGATCATATCTGTCACTGAAAGACTGAGATTGCTTTATCCTCACTGCTCTTCTGGGCTTCAGATGTCACCCGCTGGATTCACAGTTCACACAGGCCAATGTCCTGTGCTCTACACCCTGGCTCTTCCTTCCTAGAGGACCTTCTGTCCTGACCTGTGGGCACTGGCCTCTAGAATGTGAGACAACACTAAGGAAAACTCACAGCCTGGACTTCCAAATGTAGAGAACACTGAAGCTTCTGGGAAGGCAGCTTTTCCCTAAGCCAAGCATTAGGGACATGGGTTTTGATGCGTTCGTTCACAGGTGAACTGAGGGAATGCTAAGGTGCCTTCCTAACTGGTCTTGGCACTCATTGATAAAGAGGTTATACTTTGCCTCTGGGAGCTCCGGTATGAACCCGATCATCCCCAACCCCAGCTTAGAGAGCCTCTCTGAGGCTCCACTTTCTTTTACATAAATAGAGGACTTAGGAGAAGTGAATGAAGTTAAGCCAGAGAAACCTTCCTACAGCACTGTCCATGAGGCCTTCCTCACATCCTACCAGCCAGTCCTTCCTGGCTCCTCCTACTGTTCTTTGTGCGGGGTCTCTCAGCAACTTTCCATTGGCCCCTCTGCTGAGAAGCTAAGGTTTCCTGGCTCTGAGGAACACCACACCACACTGCTCTCAGTAACTGGCAGTCCCACATCAATATGTGTCACCTGACCTGCCTTATTCCTCTTCTAGGAGGGTCATCCAGAGGCTGCGTGGGGGCCAAAGGAAGAGGCCTTAGCTGCCTGCAGCAATCAGCATTCAATCTTTGAATTGTCCATCCAACATCAAATATGAATATGAAATATCAAATATGAGTCTTTTCTATAACATACTACAAAACTGATGTTTAGGATAAGGAATTGAGATTGTTTTGTTGCCAGGTGATGGTGACGCTTGCCTTTAATCCCCGAACTTGGGAGACAGAGGCAGAAGGATCTCTGAGTTTGAGGCCAGCCTGGTCTACAGAGTGATTTCTAGGCCTGTCAGAGCTAGATAGTGAGATCCTGTCTCAGAAAAACAACAACAAAAAGATCTTTTTGTCCCCCCCACATACACGCTTGTAAGTGTTTTAATCCTCTCCTTCCCTGTGCATCAATTCTTTTCAGAATAGCCAACTGAACACTATAGTGAGATCACAGACAATGGCGGTGTGTGTGTGGTGTGTGTGTGTGTGTGTGTGTGTGTGCATGCTGCAGATGACACAGACATCACCTCCTCAGAATAAAAACCAACCGCACTTCCCATATTCCTGTGTGTTCACTCTTCCAGAGCCACACCCTCCTGATAGAGAGTAAAGTTGGCCTTGTCCAGACACTTTGGTTGGAATGGTGCTCTCTCTCTTTGCCATCCCACACCTACTTCTAACACAACCTTCGGTGTATAACCAGCAGGCTTCAAATGGACACACCTGGTACCTCTCATCGACTCCCAGTCTCTCCCTTCTCCTCAAAACACTCAAAACACTGTACGTCAGCCCAGCCCATCATCATGTCGCCTTTCTCGCTTGAGTATAGAAAAGGGCTCCGGACACAGGGCTGTCACCGCCATTACACCCTCCGCCTGGAGGTGAGAGACTAAGAGTTAGTTTCCCAGGTAGACAGACAGATAGGGGGAGAAGCCATGGCTAGGTGATATTGGTGGTGAATTTCCAAGATGGCTGGCTTCTTCCTCGCCCTGCTAACTTGAGACAAGACTTGGCAGCTTAAGACAAAGGCCTTATAGGTCCCCTTGCCCTGTGCCCCTACTACCAGCAGGACCCCTACTGGTGGGCTGGCCCAACAAGTTCAAGGCCTGATCCGTCAATCTTGCTAAGCTTCTTCAAACCAACCAGTCCCAAATTAGGGAAGTCTTAACAAGCCCCCACAGCCCTCCATAGGAGACTGGGATTTTTGCCTTCCTGACTCCCACCTCTGCTTTGCCAAGGATCTTTTTTTTTTTTTTTGAGTCTGCTGCATGCCTGTGTTTCCTCACCCCCAATAAATGCTGTTCTTCAACTGCTGACTCCATGGTGTGTGAGATTTCTCTACTGTCATGCTCAAAAATTTCCCTGCCTTTTATTCTTTAACCGGCCCAATTAAGACCCCTTGACTGTATCAGCATGGCTCTGCTGCCTAGGCAGGATCCCATCTGTAACTTGGGCTAGCTGAGCGTGCCCATCACCTAGGGCTGAAAGGAAACCCCCCAGCAGAGTCTCTGAATTACAGTGCAGATGCAGCACCTGGGAGACCTCATTTCTCCAGCCCTAGCAAGGTGCAAATCATCAATAGAAGGGAGAGGTCTGCAGAGAGCTGGCACAGGTCACAGCCCACAAGAGGCCCAACTCCATGGCATGAGGCCAGGAAGGCAGAGGTGACGGCAGGGCTGATTCTGAGGCAAAGGGTGTGGACAAAGACAGAGTTCCTAGAACAGGACTAGCTACCACCCCAGGCCCACTGAAGACACAGCCCAGTGATAAGAGGAAATGAAAGGTCTTGGGGGTTTCAGGCAGGATGCCAGCTTATTCAAGTGGCCTAGGGACCACTTTCTTTCCAAGACTTACTGCTCTGGCCAGAAGCACCCTCTTCCTTCCCCAAGTCAGCACCGTGCCCAGCTTCAATTCTCCAAAGCCCTTAACTGCTCCACCACGGCTTTCATGGCTCCCCATGGGCAGGCCAGGGCCAGCCATCCTCCACCTCCATCTCCAGTGTTCGATGACACTATTGAGGCATTGGGCCCAGCGGCAGCTGGTGGCACCGAGGACCTTTGTGGTAGCAGGTGACCAAAGGCTGCATTATGAGCATGAATTCCTGGAAAGATGCCGTGTTTACAAATCTGATTCACTGACTCAAACTTAGTGGCTGGCACGTGGCAGGTCCCCAGAGTCTAATTACAATTTAATCTTTTGTTATCTCTGGCCCCTAATGAGCCACTTCTTGCCCATTTCTATGTCAGACCTAACATCTTGATGAACACATAAAAAACTTTGGAATGTATTAGTTCAACAAACTCTATTCTCTACCAACCTAAGAGTGCTATCAGGTAGCATCTGAAACCTGGACCTGAGGTTTCTTCAACTGGCTGTAATCTACTGCTCTCATGTTTCCACCAATGTAGACAGCCATCTCCAGAAGCAGAATTGTTTTTCAATAAGAACATAAGGGCCGCAGTCTCTCTGGGGTTGGTGTGGTTTGATTTACAATTTTCTTTGTTCTGCTACATATAAAAACTGCATGAAACTGCTTCCACATTGAAGCATGGAATTTGGAGGTAACTAGTCTATTTCTGGGCCATAGTCACTCAAATTTGGCTCCAGGATAAACCATCTCTTCCTTCCCTTGGTGGTGAGAGCTGTATTCTGTGTTGACAGTGTCATCTGACTTCCAGAGGATCCTGGTTCAACCTGGTGTCTGTTGTGGTTCAGACTTGGGGAAAGAGTTGGGATGGAGAGTCAGTACTTGAGTCCAGGTCTGCCATCCAGTGCCCTCTGAGTGAAGAAATACTTCACCTTCTTAAGCCTCAAGGGGGATGTGAGCTCACTAGAGCCTCCCTCCTTCCTCCCTTTCGACTGTTTTCCTTCCCACCCCACCCCCTACCCCCCAGCTCCCAGTAACAGAACCTCCAGATAAACCTGCGGTGTGACTTTGGGTGGGTCACGTTTCCCTTACGCTCATCTGTAAATTAAGTCTGAATTAGACACCCCCCCCAAGCCTTTACACTAAGCACCCCACCCCCACTCCAGCAGGGTCTAGCACATCCCGGAAACCCACAGAAATGAGCAGGCGGCGGGCAATGTGTTCACCCTGCTAACCACTGGCTCTACATAGAGCTCCGGCGACCAGCGATGATACGTTTCCTCTTTTCATATTTCATCACCAGATGATTCCTCATTTCCGAGTTACTCAGGGAGAGGCCCAGTCCACCGGTGGGTGGAACCAGGTGGAGCAGCCCGGGAAATGAGCCACATTCCTTTGCTCTCCCAAGGGATCATGGGTCCAAGCCTGTGGTCTGTCAATACAGAGCCTCACTTGGGGCACCAACTCCACCCACGAGGTGGGGGAGGGCAATGTATAATTGATGAGCTTTCTTTCTCCCCATGCAGATTCTGAGCTGGTACAACCATAATGCAGGATGTTAAAAGCTTCCTGGGAAGCCACTGCAAGGGGGGTAATTAACGTAATGAAGGGCTTTCTAATCTTGCTTCTTGTTGCACCATGCGTTCCCTACAAATCCTCCTGAGAGGCTTCCAGAAGCACCCAGGCCTTCAGCACCTTCTCCCTATTCCAAATTTGTGAGGAAAGACAGAGAGAGAGGATGAGCCACAGCATGGTGCCAAGCCTGTACACCCTGTTAGATTGGGTTTGATAGAGTGACATGGAAACAAAAGAAAGCAGACAGACATCTCCGGGAGCAGAACTGTTCTTTAATCAGAACAACTGCAGAGCCACCGTCTCTCCTCGGAGTGGAGGTGGAGTCTGGTGTGCGGGTCTCCCGATCAGAACCTTTCTCCCGTGTGGCAGTTCACCTGAGGCTTTAGGTGATTAACCCTTTCACACCCCAGATCACAGACTGAGAGGGCTGAGCCAGGCTTCTCAGACCCCACACTCTTTTTATAACAACTTATTGCTAGTCTCCAGAAGGACATGGTGGTGCTGGGGCAACAGGACCAGGGAACCCAGTGGCCCGGCTGCTCCCGTACAGGGCCTCCCAGCAGGCTGGAGACGCAGCCTGGAAGCAGGTGTGGTTTCACACGTGTGAACCTGAGCCTCGGAGAGGTGCTAATCACAAGCCATCTCGTGTATGGGTGCAGAAATAGCAAGACCAGGACTCTGAAGAGTTCCACAGCTTGGACCACTGTGAAGAAAGGTGAAGTGCCTGCCTCCTCTTTGGGCCCTTCTACAAAGTAGAGAAGCTGTAGCACCTTTGCTGGAGGAAGCTGTTGCTTTCCTCGAATGCAAGGTGAAGGGAAGGGGTTTACAGCTTCAAGCGCACAAGGCCACAGCCCCGACACAGTAGGCTTACTTTGATTTGCTGTGCACAGTTAAAGTGAATCCTTGACTAGCTGCAGCGCAAGACCTGGTTAAAGAGACTTTGGAAAGGACAGGGTCTGCTGGCCAGGATCTACCAGAGGCCAAACCTTGGGACCTGGGTAGGTTTGATTTGCTCATCAAAGACACTGAAGCAGCCCCCAGAAATGTAGAGCATCCCAGTGATGTGGTGTTGTAGAAAGGCTATATGACTCTGCACAGGTATCTGAGCTCAGGTCAGACAGGAGATGCTAAGCCAGGGGCATGCCTCTAACTGTGGCCTCAGAGCTAAAACTGGGCCTCTGCTGTAAGGTCCTTGGGGATCTAGGGGAGGGGGGAGGGGTGTCATCTCCTTTCCCTTCCTTCTTCACTGTTTCTCCTTCACTTCTCTCTCTACCTCTTTTTGTTCCTTGAGGTTTTAGGTCCAGTCCAGAAATACACTATGTGTAGTCCCAAAAGAACTTAAGTGAACTCACAAACCATGAGAATAACAAGAGGTGATGGGATCTCAGGAAACATGAGTGATGGAATAAGAAAGAGAGAAACCACAACTCAAAAACCAAGCTAAGAGAGAAAGGTTTTGCAATAACATCACTGATGGCATTTTGCTGTGCATGCGGGGATTTCCTGCAGAAGCCCAGTCCCCCGCCTCCGTTTCCCTTTGTCACCATGCCAATTTCTCCAGAGTTCCTGTTATTTCCAGTTTGCCTCAGGCTGAAACTCAGACATTCCTAGATATTAAAAGTTAACACGGCACATACACTTTTCCAAAAGCAAGAATGATTTGCAATCAAGATTTTTTTTTTCAATGTGCACAAAGTTGTGTGAATAGGGAAGAGGGATGGATCTGGGAAGAGCTATGAGGGTCGACTGTGATCAAAACATGTATGTAACTTGAAACTCCCACAGAACTAATAAAAATGTAATAATAATTTTAAAAATGAGCTGGAAAGACTGCTCAGCAGTGAAGAGGACTGGGGTTCTGTTCCCAACCCCCAAATGATGGCTCAAAACTCTAGCTCCAGTTCCAGAGGATCCAACGCCATCTTCTGGTCGCATCAGGCACTGCATGCAAGTGGTGCATAAAGAATAGGTGCAGGTAAACCACTCACACAAAGATAAATGAATCTTAAAACAAAAACAGAGTAACAGCCCATTTTAACATATTGGCCATTGAGCATCTATAAAAACTTAAAGACTTGTAAAAGGATGGTTTGAAACAACAAATACCTTTTGATCTGTTTCCCTGTACCAGTTATAAAGAATTTAATAATTCCATCATTTGCTGCACAGACATTTGCCAGGTTCCTGCTTCATTATAAACGTCTCTTTACCTCTGGCATCTGCACACTGCCCAGATTTCAGGTTATTTAATCCAACAGTTCCCCAAATAAACAAACACATCATCTCCTGTGACAGAGGCAATGGTTACCTGCAGGTGTACTGGATTCCTCTGCCAGAGAATAGGGTGGCATCGTGAGGAGGTCTGGAGACCCTATAGCAAGCAACATAAAGTACCCTAGCTTCCTTTTTTAACTTTTGTCTAGTCAGGGAACCTGTTGTCTTTGCTATAGCTCTGAGCCGCACAGTGATGTTTCTATCAAGGACCACATGATGCAACCGTGGCCTCATGAGACTAGACAGCCCGGTGACATCATAGCTGCCTAACTCACTCTGTGACATTCCACCACTTAGATACCACCACCACTTAGCCTCTAACTTCTAACCAAAGAAGAAAGCCACGGCTGAACAGATAGTACCTAGGAGAAATTAGCAGGCCTTGGGGTTTTAGAAACTCACACATCCAAAAGGGCAGGTAAATATTGCCACAGGGTCTTGTTGTCATTTCATGTAATTTAAAATTTTGTTTTTGGTTGAGGATCTGGCTGGATAGTAAAGCACTCTCTTAGCAAGCACAAGGCCCGGAGTTGAACCTCAGCGAGCTGAGCTTATTTTCTGACCTTGTCACACCGGTCTCTCCCATTAGCCTTAACACTACCACGAGAACGCTCAAGCATGTAATATAAACACCCTTCAGACCATCTGGGAGGGCTGCGTGGGGCAAGGGGGCAGCAAATGTCACTTGCCCTCTGTTGGGAAATAAGGAGACACGCACTTGCTCAGTTCATTTCAGATGCTATCACTGTTTTCATGGCGCAGCTCAGAGGACACCCACTCCCTTCTGAGTGTAGGTCTTGTCCATTAATCCTATCAAAATCCTCGAGGCAGGCAGAGAGTACTGATGTGATTTCAATCAACCATGGCCTGATGATCAGGAGACATCTCCCAGCACACTGAATGAGCTGGAAAGAGGGTCAGGAAGCTCAGAGGCATTTGTTGATTTCTTTTTTTTTTTTTTTACAAGGATGACTTGGGTCTTGCCTTAGACCCATCCAGTAACTGACACTTCCATGGAGTTTGGATACTACTTATGTCCGTCCCCAAGACAGGGAGGACCAGAGCCAGCTCTCCCACCACACCCACGGCTCCACAGGACATGGCAGAGAGGGTGGGCAGCAGAGAAATGAAACCCTGCCCACAGCTAGCCCACACCCCATCCCCAAGTGCTAGGATAGCATGGGGCCTAGACTCTGTCTTGAATGAACATAACTCTAGCCTGTCTCTCCCCTGGATTGCAGTGCCTGGGGGTAGACTGAGTGGGAGGTCTCTCTTGCCACCTATAACCCAACGAACTCCAGGTGCTATTTGTGTCCATTACATAGCTATCTGCTGCCTGCATCACAAACCTTGATTCTTCCAGCCATCAAATGGTGATATTCAATTCTTACTCTTGATTCCTTCTGACAGAGTGAAACAGACATTTGGTGAGCATCTCTAATGTACCAGCCGCCGTGCAACACCGAGACACAGATGAATTAGTCATAGCATCTTCCCTCCAAAAGCTCAGGGCTCTTGGAGAAGATGGGAAGTGAGTGTATCATTTCAATATGGCACCCTGCTCCAGGAGCGTCTCTTCAGTTTTGACGTCTAGCCTCAGGGCTGTCTCTTCAAAGGGGTTTCGCTGAACATCTGTTTAAAGCAGGCATCCCTGCTGCCTCTGTCAAAGCGCCTACTGATTTCTTTCATATAGTATTGATTTGATCACTCACCTGTGTTTCACTTGTCTCCCTACCAGAGTATAAACTGTACAAGAGCAAGAATGGTGCCTGTTCACTCCCTCTGCAACCCTAACAAACACCTAGACCCTGGAAGTACCCAATGCATTTTTAATTCTTCCTTTCGTTCTTTCCTTTTCTTTTCTTTTTGTCGTTTGTTAGTCTGAGGCAGGGTCTCATGTAGCCCAGGATGGCCCCAAACTCAATATTTAGCTAAGGATGAGTTTGAACTTCTGATCCTGCTTTTAACTCACAAGCAAAGGGATTACAAATGCGCTTTTTTTTTTTACCACATTTGTTTTTTATATGGTGCTGAGATCATATGCAGGGCTTTGTGCATGCTAGGCAAGCACCCCACCAACTAAGTATAAACCCAGCCCCAAGATTTATTCTTTGGGACAGATTGACACTCATAGCCATGGCTGGCCTGATACTGTCTGGCCCAATGTGGCCTTGAACTTCTGAGAATCCTCCTGCCTTAGCCTTGTGAATCTTGGGATTATAGGTCTAAGATATCCTGCCAGGCTCTAATTAGCATTTCTTAAATGAAGAAATGTAGATAGTGATCTCTTTGAAGATTGCGTTAGGTCCTAGAGGCCAGTCTGAACTGCTGTGGCATTCAGCAGTTCCTTGGATTCGCTCTTTGTTTTTTAGGTTTGTTTCATTTGTTTCCCTCCGGCATACTGCACAGCTCACTTATTTATAGTATTTACTGCGTTCACCTAAGGCATATAGTCTGTGAGAACAAGAATTTTTGCCTATTTTAATCCATGTGGTTCCCCTGGCATATTTGACAGATGTGCACTAACTGCTGTCACAGTGTGTAGGAGGCAGCAGGAAGGTGATTTCGTCCATTATTGGCAGGGGTTGGTCACAGATGACTCCCTATAGAACCTGAGCTTCCTATGAGTCCTAATGAATTCCTGCAACAAACAAAAACAAACAAACAAAACCAATGAAGATGAAATACATTTGTGCCCAGTAGAGCCCATAGGCCCAGATGCTTGAGTGGAAGAGTTCTGCCAGACTTCCTTTAAATTGTAATCGTATAACACGCATGCTCTCTCTCTCACACACACAATGTTAAAAACTTTATTAAACTACCCATACCTGCTAATAAGTAATAACTCATCACCAAATAGGGTTTTCCTAGAAATATGAAAGTATCTTATTATTAACAAATTATCAATAATTGTGCTACATTAAGAGGTTTTTATTTTTAAGATGGATGTGCTCCTGAGTTGTGGAGTACTTGTCTAGCATATATGAGGGACTTCGGTCTGATTCCCAGATCCACATAAACCAGGGGCGGTAATGTACGCCTGTGATAAGATCCCTACCTCACACTATATGAGATGGGAACTAACTAACTAACTAACTAAATAAATAAATAAAAGAAGGAAACAAACAAGTTAGCTAAGTTTTTGAAAAATTGTCAATCAAAGATAATGATACATAGAAGGTTAACCATAAGAGCAATGGGGGAAGAATGGAGTAGGAAGGAACCGAAGAGGAACTTCCTGGATGCTGGTGAGGGAATGATGAGCAGTAGCAGCAGCAACAGGTTGCAAAGAACTGTCTAAACTGAGCCCCACGACCCATGTTTCAAAAGAATTCTGATGGCTGTGAGGTGCCCGTGTGGACATGAGCACTCAGCATGTGGCTATGTTCAAGTTCAAAGCAAAAGGCCCCAGTCTTCCCTCTATTGCCAAAGATGACTTAAAGGTTGATTCCAGGGAACACGGCAGGGTGCTGCCAGCTTCTGGTGCTTTAATTACATATTTATTGACACCATCAGTGCCTCCTGCAAGCCAGCCCTTGTCAGGCCGTTGCTGACACTGAATGATGGCTTCTCAGTTTTTCCTAATGGGTGCACACATTTGAGCACTTACTCCAGAGCTGTGGCTCCCAGGACAGATGGTCTTCCAGCAAAACAAAGCCTTGGAGGAGTCAGTGATGTCTGACTTCAGTTAGCCACACTGACAACTCTGGACAAGGAAATTAGATATTCTGAGTTATTTCCTAATTGGCTGAATTATCATCGTAATTGCAAAGCAAAGTCACAGAATCCCAGACATTTAACATCAGCTACTTAACAACAAGCCCAATTCTTTTTGACATTTGCTAATATGAGATCTTGGGATAGAAACAGAGGCATCAAGAAGCAGACCCTAAATGCTCAGAGCTTTTCCTGGGTGTCAGCACTCTCCTAGGTGCTGGAGATACAATGGTGAACAGATGACATTCCTGTCCTCAGATGGTGAGAAAGAGTTTCTCTGAGGAACAGTAATTGGTCCTCACTCAAGGCAGCATATCAAGAGAAAGATTTTATCTGCCTATCTATCATCTCCACACCTACCTACCTACTTATTTATTTGTCAAAGATAAGTATACACAGAAGGCGAACCCTAAGAAAGACAGGACAAATGGAGTAGGAAGCAGTAGGTTCTAGAGCACAGGAGGAGCAAAATAGGGGCAGGACTGTTCAGCAAGATCTGGACCTGCAAAGGAAATGGAGTAGCAACTGGAGACGGTCCCCAAAGCAATATGGGGGTGGGGTGCTGTCTCTTCTTCCATCCTTCACTCCATCGCCAACACCTCCTGTCATTAACCAGAAACCAGAGGACAAGATGCATTTCTAAAATGCAAACCTTTGGATTCGAAAGGAGGCATGGCTAGGGAGTAAGCAAGGCGGATCTTAATAAAACAGGCAAATGGCTAAAACAGGAGGCGGTGGGTTGAGGACACGTGATAAAAACGGGGAGCCATGCAAAGAGCTAGAGGGAGAAGCTCAAGAAAGCAATAGAGCTGGTGAGGTGGAGCTGATTTAGGACCGTCTCAGGCCGAGCTCGCTCTTAACAGCGTCACCAGGCCACCTTCCCAGGCTTCACCTTTTGGACAGATTTCCTACTTCCCCTTGGGTTGCCCCAACAGCCCAGTCAAGTGCTGCCTTGCGGAGGGCTGAGGGAATGTGAGGGAGGAGGCAGCTGCAGAGGATTAGAGGCTGGTCCCGTTGCAGTGTCTGAGCTTGATTTGTGACGCCATCTCTTCCACCCTGGGGCCAGGAGCCACACCTGCATGTAATGTTTACCCTGCCATGTGAGGAAGGCACCGTTCTACATACTTGGCAGCCAAGGAAAGTGGGGCTCAGGTTAATTAACTAGCAGACCCAAAGGCATACAGCAAGAAGAAGGGCCTAGAAGTCTTTTCACTCATTCAGCCTGAGAATATTTAATGACTGTGTCTAGGGACCAGACTGTAAAAACAGAATGACATTTGAAATGAACACAAGATACAGGCCTCAGGGGAACCCAGCAATTAAATAGATGACCATACTAGTGACAGCATTTACTAAAAATTATTCCAATGAAAACTTTTGAGCCATGCACAATTGGTGCATGTTTGTAATCCAAGTATTTGGGTAACTAAGGCAGAATGATTTCAAGGTCAGATTCCACTATATAGTGAGACCCAAACAAAAAGTTTTTATTTTATTTGGTTCTTCAACACAGGGTTTCTTTGTGTAGTCCTTGCTGTCCTGGACTTGCTTTGTAGACCAGGCTGGCCTCTAATCCACAGTAATCCACCTGCCTCTGTATCCCTGAGTTGCTGGGATTATAGGACAGTGCCACTGTGCCCAGCAAACAAAAATTTTAAAACCCAGAATCCTGCTCACATGTTTGGTTTTGTTTGTTGGTTGGTTTGTTGGGTTTTGTTGTTGTTTTGGCGATTTACTTTATTTCACTTATATGTTACTTAAGTGCATTTTTTAAAACTTCTGTCTTTGTCCATCCAAATGGATATAAAAAAATAAAAATAAAAATCATATGAACTGGGTGGCTTATGGCTACCAGGACTTTATTTCTTACAGTTCCAAGGCTACGGTGTTCCAAATCCACAAGCCAGCAAATTCGATGTCTCCAGGGGCCTGTTTTCCAGCTCAAGTGATAGATTCTTATCTAAGTTCCCACCTAGGTGGGGTCAGAAACTCTTGATGGCCTTGCATAAGGGTAGTGATCCTGTTTGTAAGGCCCAAGGACCTAATACTGTCACCCTGGCCAGCAGAGTTGCAGTATCCTAACTCAGGGAGACAAGACATTTAGCACACAGCATCTTTCAAACACACACTTTTCTTTATATTGAGGATTTCTAAGTGTCAATGCTAAGGACAGTTAGCTCTCTCATATCCACTGAGAGTTTAGTCAAGATTCACTAAACACATTTTTATAAGCTTCTATACATTCTTTAAAAATATATAAATATTGATTGGCTATGAGGTTGTTGATATATTCTTTCATAAACCAAGTTTTTTTCCATCTCTTGATCGATACTGATTTGTCAGTCTGTGAATGTGGAATTCTCTGTTTCCTGGGTTTGTTTTCCTCTGTTCTAGTGAGCTTCAGCTGCCAAGCCAAACCTACAGTCACCTGGGAATAGGGAGCCTCCACTTAAGAGTTGCCCATATCAGGCTGACCTATGGGCACATGTTTGCAGGGGCATTTTCTTGACTGCCAATTGATATAGGAGGACCCAGCCCACTGTGGGCAGTGACACCCAAGGGCAGGTGGCCTTGAGTAATACAAGAAAGTGGTCTGAGTGAGCAAACAAGCATGGCTTCTCCATGGCCTCTTCTTCAGTTTGGCCTTCAGTTCCTACCCTGATTTTCTTTCATGATGAACTGTGACCTGGAAGTGTTAGCTGAAGTAAATCCTCTGTTTTCCTCAAGTTCCTTCGGTAATGGTGTTTATCACAGCAACAGAAAACTAAATTAGAACATGTCTTAAGTTCTGAGGGCTTTTGTTGACTTTGAACTGCAAGTATATATTGGAGCGAAGTCCTTGGTTGTTTAGTGAAACTCTCAAGGCAACAGAGCACTAAAAGCCAAGCAAAGGTCTCCTATGAGCCCAGAGTCCTCTGTCCACTCACCAAGCTGGTCTTGGGCATCTAAGTTGGGACTATATCTGGGAAAGAGTGAAAATAAACATTCCATGTACATCTTTAATTGACAGGTGTTGGATTGTCAAAGACTGTGAGGATTAAAGCCATTAGTAACACAATCATTTCATTAAACATCTTGTGATTTGTAAGATGTTTCAGGTAACTTTTTCGTTTCCATTTACCCTTGGCCATGGGCAGATCTGCCTTCTGTTGAAGTCCCAGTTCTTGAGGCGATCTATTTAAAGTGATGGTCTGTGTTTTGGAGAAGACAAATGGTGTGTCCAGGGTGGAGGTTTACTGATCAGGGTGTAAAGAGAAATCTCCGTTTGGATGCAGCTGTCTTTGGTTAGTACATATCATCCTTGTAAAGAAATCTCTGGGGGCTGTGAAGTAAGTGGTTTTTTGCTTCTGGGGTTTTGTTCTGAAACCCAGAAAGGAATAAATAGCATCAGTGCAAAAACATTCCTGCCTAGATGTTTGATCTCGGCCTGGCAGCTGTTGCAGGGTGTGCCTGCCCACTCACCCCTTGTGGGCACAGTTGGTACAGGCTTTAGGACTGGAGTAGCTACGAAATTAACCATCTCAACTCCAGAAGAGGCCCAGAGAGAACAAGTAATGTACCTAAGGGAACACAGCAAAAACAGCTGTAGTGTGCTTTGACTTCCCTTCCTCCCTCCCATCTGCAGGTTGCCTTCTCAACCGGAAGGGATCATTTGCAGAAGTACGACCCCCTTTAATCTTGTGAAACAATGGTCAAGGGGGTTGCTAGAGGGTTCTTTCATCTCTCTATACTAGAGAAAGGCTCCTATTAAGCCACTGAAGAGGAGGAGGAAGGGGAAGAGAGGAACTGCCAATCGTGGATCCTCAACAACAGTCCTGAGACATGGTTGGAACAGGATCACATAGGGAGTCTTATCCAATCCTTGTCTGGGTTTCAAAGCTCATTCCTGTCCAGCTCAACTCAGCCCTGTTTGCACAGCTGCTGGAGTGCTCAGTGCCCTGCTGACTCATACAGCACTCAGTTCTTCGTTCCCTATAAAGCCCACCTATCTCCCAGAGCCTGACTTGAGCATCCTTTTCGGCATCCCTCTCTATGAAGAACATGCTTCAGGATGAAGTGGTGACGGATTTTTCCCTTCCAAGCTTCATCCAGAGCCTGGCCCAGCAGGGAGACTCAAATATCTTGACACCTTTGAGCTAAGACACCCCCACAGTCCTCATTTGTAGGGTCTCTGGCCATTTGTGGAATGTTTCATAGCACTCCAGTTTTCTCTTCTGGCTGTAGAGAAGAGAAAGTCACTTGGTGACTTCATGGCTTCCTGAGAAGCACAGGGATCCTATCCCTCCCCCTCTTCCCCCGCGTCCTTCTTCTATGTTTGTCCTTCCTTGGGAGGGATGGCCAGGAGCTAGCCCAGTTCTCCCAGTGGCTCACAATGATCTGTAACAGCAGTTTTCCTCTGGCCTCCACAGGCACTTCATCCACATGCAAACAAATGCTCACACACAAGAGAAAAATAAACGTGTCTTGACAAGTATACATGTGTGCTTGTTTATGTATCTGTGTATGTGTCTGTGTGAATTTTGTGGGTGTAGGAGTAATGTGTTGGGTGTTGGGGTTCGATAACATGTGTAGGTATGTTCCCGTGAAGGTGAGAGCATGTGGTGTGTGTGCACACAGCGTCCAGTCCAGAGAGGGCAGTGTGGCAACACATGGATATCTATGTAGCATGGTACCAATGTGTCACACAGGGCCTAGTGTCTAGTTTGGCAGCCAGTAGCCATCACTGCAACTCATGCTGACCTGTGACATGGCTTGTGTTAAATTTTTATTTCCTGTAGGAAGGGTCTTTTCCTGGAATTTGTAGCCAGCAGGAATGCCTGTGAAGGGCATGACCCACAGTTCCATTTGAAGAACTCAAACAGTCCAGAGGACATGGTGGATACATTCCATTCAGAACTGTGACCATAATTCCATTTTATGGGTAAGAAGCAGAAGTTGAATCTCAGCATACAGTGAGAAAAGAAACAAAATCTGTCATACCATGTCGTGTAACTTGGGCCATGTCAATGGGGAGTCCTTTCAAATGCCCCAGATCACCACAATCATGTCATATACTTCCCTCTATTGCATCCCTGAGTCACCAAAGGGTAAGCATAGGAACACATCTGTCAGACACAGGAAGCTCAGAGGTGAAATGACAACTCAAGGCCACACAGGGCCCAGTCAAAGGCAGGGACTGGTCTGCTGACTCCAGGACCAGTTTTTCGGAGCCCAGAGGCCACCACGAGACTTTCTGTGCATGCTACTCAACAAATGAAAACATCTTCAGCTGCCAGTTGTCCAAGTGAGATATTTGCAGCCTGCTGCCAAGAGACACCACCAAAATCACTCTAAATTGAGCAATTAGCACTGTGGTTTGTGAAATGAGGAACAGGATACGCCTGGCCCCTTGAACTCCTTCCCTACTGAACTGTCAGATCCAGCTGAGCTTCTTTTTGACCAAGTAGAGGGTGGAGATTGTGGGAGACAGAGTCTTAAACTGAAGGCTTGGCCAATGCTTTCTTCCTTAGAAACTGTGTCTGCCTGGAAGGTAGAGGTCTCAAAAATGCCAGTGCCAAAATCCAGAAGGGAAAGCAGGAAAGTGGGGGGGGGGGGACAGGTAGAGACACCCGCAGCACCCATGGTTGATGTGGCTTGAATCCAAAATGCCCCACATGTTCAGGTGTTAGCAATCTGCCCAGCTGGCAGTGCTCCTTGGGGAGGTGGTATAAACTACAGAACACGGGGTCTAGTCAGAGGAAGTTGCCAAGGGGCATAGCTTTGAAGGTTATATCTAGTCGTTGGTCCCATCAGCAGAGTTGTTGGGGTCGGAGCCTGGATTCTGTCAACCACAAGTGAGGCTGAGCCACCCACCCTTGATAAACCATTAAAGCAGCAAGGAACAGTAAAAAGCAGAGAAAGGAGGTTATTCAATGTGGCTGCCTCAGGAAGAGAAACAGATAGAGATCCAGCTGTGCCTTCCCCCACCAACCCCAGTCCTGCTGCTTCACAAAAGGCTCTCACCAATGAAAGAATGAATAGTCACGATTTGTCCTATGCTTTTGGCAAAGAAATTTCAAATCTGGACCAAGAGGCTACGTTTTCACCTAGGCATTGCTGCTTCTGGCTTTGAATACAAGTTTGAAAATAAGCAACACCATGGTTGGGTTTCGTGCTTCATCACAGAATGCAGTTTGTCAGGTTTCTGGAACCCTGACTGGGTCTAGTTTCTGCAAAAAGTAAACTTCCTGGTCAGCTTGTTGCCAAAGATTTCAGAGTCGAGGCTGGTCCACCTGTTCTCATTTAAAGAGGAATTAACAGTGAAATGCAGGAAAGAGAGATGTATTCACTGCAGCCACATTAAGAAAAAGAACACCTGAAGAGGTCCAGTGAACCCCAAGTCCATGTTTCCTGTCCTGACATGAGGTTCAAGTTTAAACAGAGGACCAGAGGAATGTCTAAGTAAGCAGCCCTGATCAAAGTGTAGTCCTGTCACTGATCAATCACTGCTTGTGTGAAATTAGTCCTGGAGACAAATTCCTCCTCTGGCAGGTACTCACCTTCCGCCTTGTCTCCCAGATTGAAATTTCTGGAGGACTTCCAATTCCTTGAGGGCCAGTATCTCAATAACTCAATAGCCAAAGGGAAGGCCTTGGGTATTTCTATGCTGTCTTCATTCCTTTTGGGATGGTTACAGGTCTCCTTCCCTTCATCCATCCATCTCTCTTTCCTTTCTACCCTCCCTCTTTCCGTCCTCTTTCCCCTCCCTGCGTTCTGTGTTCTGCCTCATCACAGGGCCTGAATCAATGGTGCCAAGGACCACTGAAACCATAACCCTATGAGCCTAAAAAAATAACTCTTCTTGTGGTTTCTTCATGTCAGGTATGTTGTCACATGATAGGTAGGCAGAAAACCTGTCATAGTCACTGTCCTTAATACACAATGAGAACTTGTGAGTGAATAAGCAGGGTGTGTAGGAAGAGACTGCATATAAGATAACCCACAAGAGACAGATACAAGGGGTCACAAAGACTGGAAGAAAGTGTTCTACCTCATTTCTGTTAAAGGAAATGCCTGAGAAGCCATTGGTTTCTGCCCAGAGCCTGCAGACTCTGAACTCCCAGACCAGTCCAAAATGGAGTCACTTATGCTAAGGTCTCCATACGATACCAAATCCACACTGACTACTGAACATTCTGGGGAAGCAGGAAAGAGATGCTAGCAACCGGTAGACACTAAGGCCACTCTTAGCTGCTAAAAGTCCCCTTGCATTCACCCTGTCAAGAAAGTAGCTTCGAAACAACTGACCCGCTGTTCCCTGGTTCTGCATTTTCCAGCCTTTTTCTGCCTATGAAGCATTCTCCTCTGCCCAGGCAGGGTGGCTCATGGTATTTAGTATTGCAATCCACCCTAGGATCTTGGGCAGGTTCCTCAGCCTTAGTGCTGGTGACTGAGGTTAGACAAGTCTTGGCGGGGGATTGCGGTGGGCACGGTAGGATGCTGGCGGCATCACTGGGCTCCTCCCAACCGATGATGATGATAGCATCTTTCCTCCTTGTGAGAACCAAAAACTGTCTACAGGCATTGTCAGGTGTCCCCAGTGTGGGGGAGAACTAGAGTGGCAGAGACCCACTACCCCCAGAGAAGTGTCATCCTCCAGGGTGCTTCAGGGTTTGTATAACATCTATTAGGGTCTCTGGAAACTAGAATTCTGCAGGACACATTAAGGAACAATTGTTTTTTTTTTTAATGTTCATTTTACCTTTGAGGAAAGGGGGGCAAAGTCCACATACAAAAGCAAGTGAATCCATAGAAGACCTGCAGCTCAAACCCACAAGTCTTCACAGGAATGAGACATTCCAGAGGGAGGGAGTGATGGCTTAGTAGATAAAGGTTTTGCCAGGCAAGCATAAGGACCAGAGTTCAAATCCTCACCACTCATGTAAACAGCCGAATGTGGTGACGTTGTAACACATGCTTATTTATAATCCCAGTGCTGAGGAGACGAAGGTGAAAGAATCCCTGCAGCCCGCCAGCCAGGACAGATGATTTGGTCAGATCCAGGTCTACTACAAGACCCCGTTTGAAAAAAATGACCCTCAATCACTTGTGATTCTCAACTTCGTCGTCATCTTGACAGAATTTGGGATCAACTCAAAGACGAGCTGCTGGGCACGCCTGTGAGAGAGTCTCTCACTCAGGTTATATGAAGTAGGAAGCCTAACCCTAAATATGGGCAGCAACTTTCCAGGGACAGTCTGGTCAAAGGAGGTCCAAGAGCTTTGGGCAGTTTTTTTAGACTATTTACCTTCTGTCACGCTGGTAAGCTTATCTATTCTGTTTGCATCTTGCTGTCAAGTTCATCTACCCTGCTGCTGCTGCTGCTGCTGCTGCTATTGCCATTCTTCCTGACACTAGAACTCAGCTTCTTCAGGCTTCCAACATGGACTGAAGACCAGTGGCTCTGCAGGGGTCCTCCATGCCATTAGTATAAGTTTCAGACAGCCAAGGCACCCATCACTGTGGACTAAGGAGCTACCATTCTCAGAATCTCTGGGGTGAAGACAGCTGCAGGACACTTAGACCATCTTGTAGAAACCAATCTGATAAACCATTTGAGTCAAGCTATAATTAATATATTCAATATAGAATATATTACCAGCTCCATTCCTCTATAGAACCCTGAGTAGTCCGGCCCTTCAGGGCCTCCCTGGTAAATATCTTCCTGAGTGAAGAATCAGTGAGGTGGGCTAAAGGAATGATCTGAAACTCAGAGAGGGCTACCCCCTCCCCACCCCCATCTCAGAGCTGGCTAGGGGATCCGCTCCTCCTTCCAGATCCATTTTACTGGTGACCTTTGTGCAGACACAGCAGCAACACAAGCGTGAGCGCACACCTGTCTTCTCGTGTCTCCATTCCAAGGGGCCTCCTTCAAGTTTTCAATTAGGAGAAAGCTTTAACTCAAGTCCCAGCAGAGGACATTGATTTATTCAACCCAGCCTCCTGTGCTTCTTTCTGGGTTTTGAAAATTACCTGCTTGTCTACCCACCCTCCCTGTCCAAGACGTTCTTTACAAAATCAGTAAGATTTTCCTCACTCTACCTCGAAAATTAAATCTCAGGGAAAACCAGCATCTAACTCATTTTGCATGCTGAATTATTACAATTGAAAAAAGCAAAAAAAAAAAAAAAAAAAAAAACAATCTCTACAGGGCAGCTTTAAAAACATCTGTGTTTTTCTTTTGACTTTTGGGAATAATTAGCCCAGCTCATATTGTGATTGCTAATTACTAAGCTAAACTAACCTGCTGAAGGGCTGGCAGAGAGAGAATGTGCTCAAAGAGTTTTCCCGAGAGAGCATGGAACCATCTGAAAAAATGGAAACAGCATTGTGCTAGCCCAAACCTAGCCCCCACCTGCTCCCAGGGTCTGGGGCCTGCAGAGTTCACAGGAACCTTCAGGTTGGAGGCTGGTCCAAGAGAAGAGAATAACATGAGGAGACTTAATTTAACCAAATTGCTGGTATGGATTTTTGTTTCCGCATGAACAAATAATTGATCTTGTAGCTGGTCTGGCAGGAGGGAAGATAAAAAGAGAGACGCTTGTGCCCTCCCTTTGGCTATCAGACAATAGACCTCAAATAGAATTCAAATTTGGGGCTGGAGAGATGGCTCAGCAGATAGGGGTAAGAACGGGAGTTCCTCCTGCAGAGGGCTAGAGTTCAGCTCCCAGCATCAGGCAGCTCACAACTTCCTGTAACTCCTGCTCTGGGAACTGACATGCCTCTGACACGCGCACAAACACACACACACACACACACTTTTTAAAAATACATATTTTAAAGAATTAAAACTTACCCAGAAACCCATACTGGGGGCAGGGGTGAAGCTCGGGGCCTGAGGCCAGGCAGAGTAAGAACTGGGCTCCCAGGAGGAGATGTCAAACAGTTCTAATAAAGTCAGGGAGACTGGGGCTGAGACACTGACAGGTCAGTGATGGATGAGACTAAGCCCTGGACCAGAACCGCTCAGAACCGCTCAGCTCCGCGCACTTTTTGCTCTCTACTTCAACCTAACTCTTGTCAGGACTCTTGAGATGGCCTTGTTGGGGACAGTTCTGGACCTCTTTATTTTTGGTTTTTGTTTTACTTTTCCTGATAGAGCCATGTTGGATAAATCTCCTTTCTCTGCTTTTCACCATAGCTTTTTTTTATTTAAATGATGTTTTGGATACAAGTGGCTGTGCCTACTTTTTTTGGTGCTAGCAGAGCCCCGACCTTGACCTGGAAATCTCCAGTATAAATCTGAGAATTTTTACTTTTAATGAAAACTAGGCCCAACCCAGGGTTTCAGAAACTCAACAAACCACATGCATTGATGAAGCACAAAGTCAAACCACGGTGTTCATTACTTTTAAACTTGTGTTCAAAGCCAGAGGTAGCAGCATCTAGAAAGTGGATGTCTCCTCTTGCCTCTGAAATAAAACGTTCTTTGTCAAAAATCGCAGGACAAAGCCAGCCTGTTCATTCCTTCGTTAGTGTGAGCCATTTGCGAAGACTCAGCACACAGTGTGACAGGGGACACAGTGACAACAGGACAGACACTATCCCTGACCTCACCAAACTCAGGGTCAGGCCTGCCATGCTCTGAGTGGAAAGAAGATGGGTCTGAGCCAGAAGTATGCTGATGGAGGGGAAGGTCTGGGAGAGCCTTGGGGAGCAGGTCCTTCTCCAGTATAGCCAGACAGAGCTGACAACCACACTGGATAGGCTGTTTCTTGAAGAGACCGAACTTAGACAGCTGTAACTCAAGTGTGATGAGCCCTGACTTTCCCTTAGTCTCCCAAGTGAAAAATGGAGAAACTCTACCATGTCTTAATAGGAATGACTACCTCATTGTTCTCCCCCGCCCCCCTGAAAAACCTTGCAAGCCTCCCCTCGACACCATGGAGTCTGCCTGGAGTTCTTGGGTGTTCTACAGGACAGTGTGCAGACAGACATCAGCACAAGGAAGCCAGGTATCACAGATTCATGGCAGTGGAGTCACATCTCATTCAGCCCCTCACAAAAAACCTGTCGAGTGAACACTATCAGCATCACAGTTGGGACATAGGCTCAGAGGGGTTGGAAAATGGCTATGGACTTGTCACCCACAGAAGGCCACTAGTGCCAATGACTGGGACTTAGCAGTCTGAGACAAATGCAGATCTCAATAAGGAAGCCCTGTCTGGGCAGCTGTGGAGCTCCACAGCATGGTCAAAGCAGGAAGAGGTGTGAGGAAGCGAGGCAGGGAGGGCTTTCAAGTCCTGTCCTGGAAGCTTGAGTTAAGCCCTTGGAAAGGCCTCCCAGTCACAACAGAGCCCCTCAGGAAGGCAGCTCTTCAGAGCTTCCCCTGCACCCATCTCGCTATCCCAGGAGGGACAGTGCCTGAGGGGGTGGTGTGGTAGCCATCTTGAAAAGTGGCATCTGTCTTTGAGCACTGCAGACTGAAACTTGCCTCCCACACTCTGGTCAATCTTATGGGCACCAAAGCTTATACAGAATGCCCACCCTCAGCCTTGTGTTTCCTGAAACAACAAAATTCCAGGCCTTCTACCGGTATCAGTGGCTGAGGAGATGACATGGCAGCCATTTTGAGAAGTAGTAGCCATGTTTGAGGAATAGGCTGAAACTTGCTTTCTACCTGACTGGTCAAGAGGGTCCCAGATCACTGGGATATTTGTCTTCCCATCTTTTTCCACCCTCTAGAGATTTTAATTTGGAGAAAAAAATCCTCCATGTTAGAGCCTGTGAATCTCTCCTGGTAGGAGTATTGATCAAGGGGTAGTAAAGTGGCCCAAGCCAGGTCACTGGGAAAGCTTTCTTCGTGGATCTTGGAGTCTAGGCAGAGATCCCACTATTCCGATCCACTGAGATTTTCCTTGTGGTGGGGACAGACTGGGTTTAGCCAGCATGCTCCTCATCTACTCACATCAGTTCGAGGTTCTGCTGACGTAACTGAGAAAGACTCACAGGCCATATGGGGGCACCTGGAAGTCTGACAATGACCCCCACACTGTGGTACCACTACCCACCTGCTATTCTCACCCCTCACCACTGAGAGTACAAGAGTCTGCCCCATGCAGGCTTATCAGCAAAACCACAGGACGCAAGGGGTTGTGATAACAGAAGGGCAGAAGTGAGAAGTGAGCCTCTTATTCTATGTCCACCTCCAGTCAGGACCACCCATCCCTGGTTGGTTGCCTTGAGTTCAATATCATTATCCCTAGAAAGGAATATTCAAGTCACCATTTGGCCCAAAGTGGAGCCACATTTGAGCCCAGGTCATTCTCTATGCTGGCTGTTTTCCCAAACCTCCAGCCACTACCAAAGAGCCTGACTGTAGCCTTGGTTAGCTCGAAGCAGTTAAGAACTACACATGCCCACGAGCTCCCAGAAATGAACAGTAGGCTCATTCCTGTGGCTAGAAGTAGCAGAGGGCAAATTCTACTGTTTGAGTACTATGAACATTCTCTAAGCAGCCTATAAGAGCAGAATTCCTGTTCCCATTGTCAGCTGAGGACACAGTAACTCGTTCATAGTCACTCAGCAGCAGGGTGGCTGTAATGGACATTTTGGTTTCTTTGTAAACTCAGTTATGTAAATATGGTTTTGTTTTAATTCCAAGTGTGGGATTTTAGTTGGGCTATAGTTTGTCCACAGCTGATAATTGTCTCATGTGAGGTGTGGCTTTTGCCAGCTGGTAACAGAGAGGGGCGTGGTCTAGGGCTCTGAGGATATAAATTTGAGAGCAAGAAGGAGAAGCGGTTGCGTGCACGGCATTGGTGTGTGTTGTGTAGCAGTTTGGAGACAGACAGTGTGGCAGTTTGGAGCAGACAGAGAGAGAGAAACACTTCGGGGCCCAACGTCTTAGAAGAGACTGCTGGCTGTGTCTGCTGTTGATGGAGACTGGTATAGAGCCCTAAAAGAACCCATTCACCCCAAACAGCCAGGAGAAGTCAGGTGGCCTGTCTCCTCACTAACCTTCTCTCCCCTATATAGGCCTGGGAGGTTGGAAGGGAGGTTGAGGCCTAAACACTCCAAACAGAATAGAGTTTTGAAAGTGGAGTGTTATAGGTGCGAGCACTGGGATCAACTCCAAAGTGTCCTCTCATTACCAACTCTGTGCCAGTGTGAGTCAGGGGACACAAGTCCCTGCTGGCGGGAGGGAGCTGCTGAGCGCTGTGGTGGTACAGAGGAAGGAGCACTTCAGAGAGGGCACTGAGGGAGCAGGGAAAGGGCCAACAGCTGCACACAGTCTCCGGCTGTTCTAGCAGAAGAGAGGCTGGGTATGGGCGGGGCATCTGGCCAGTCCTGAGTATGTGGCAACCAGAGGTGGGACAGCACACACGTCCAACCTCAACAGTGGCTCTCAACCTGTGGGGTCAATGAGCATTTTAGGAATTGCATGCCAGATATCCTAGATACGAGATATTTACATCATGAGTCATAAGAGTTGCAAAATTAGAGTTATGAAGTAGCAGTGGAATAATTTTACGATTGGGAGTCACAACATGAGGCGTTGTATTAAAGGGTCACAGCATTAGGAAGGTTGAGAACCCCTGAACTACAAAGAATAGGAAGAAAAGAGGGGCAGGGTACCACCCAGGCTGAGCAATTCAGTAGGGAAGTCATTTTGGGGAATTGATGAAAAAGAGTAGGCTGTGTGTGTGTGTGAAATGTTCACACACTTAGCATATACACACTTACACACTCACACACAAGCCAGGCACTTTCTTCCAGAACAGCAGCAGGAGACCTCTGTCAAGCCAGAGGGTATTACTCTAAGCAGAAACATTTCCAAAGCCATTGCTAGCAACATCCAGTCCAGATCCTATCCAGATGCCACAGATTCACGGTGCCTGTGGCAGGCACGCACTCCATTTGGGCACCCAGTCACTTGGCTGTGGCCCGTGTCTGGCTCTTGCCTCCTCCCACCTCCCCTTAAGTTTTCATGTTCAAAGGAGCCAGTTATTATCTCCTACCACCAGGGCCAGGTGGGGACAGGTCAGCGGGGAGGGCAAGTACAGCTACTGGCCCCTGCAGTACGCAGATCTTGAGCTTCTCAGTGCATCCCATGTGCACAGAAACCCCCAAAGCTAGGGCCCTGTGCCAGCCCTGACCTTTCACCCAGCCTTGTCACTTCCGTCCCGGCCTCTTCTTCCTCAAACTCAGGCCTATCTGGGCAGGATAGTTCCCTTCTCCATCCAAACAGGCCTCATTTGTTTCCTGTGCTATTTCTTAACATGGGTTAAACCTCAAATGTCTAACCAAGGAGTCTACAATCTTGACAGCTGAAATTAATGTTTGGTGACAATCTTATTTCTGTTTGTAAAGAAGGAAGCCAAAGCCAGGGCTTGATGCCATCCCTGAATGTCAGCTATGAGGAACTAGATCACAGATGGCCAACGGGCTGATGTGGAAGGATGTTCTAACCCTGCATGAGGGCTACTGTTGACTGTCAACTTGACAGGATCCGCAATTACCTCAGAGGCAAGCACACCTGTGAAGGGTTATTTAAATTAAGGTAGGCTCTGGGCATGAGAGATGTCTTGATTGGTTCACTGAGGTAGGAAACCCACCCTGCAGAAGAGCTGCACTGTTCCCAGGCTTGCCAAAATAGGAAGAAGCTAGCGGAGCCTAGGCGTCATCTCTCTCCACTTGAGACTACGGATGCAGTGTGACCATGCCTCCCTTGCCTGCTGTCATGTAGTTCCCTGCTGTAGCCCAGGTCCCTGGGTGGGAGAATGGGATGCTGGCCCCGGAGGGTTCGTCTGGGTGGTCTGTGTGTGTTGGCTTCACTTTAGCAGTTCTGGGTCAGGAGTACTGACCCAGCTGAGCTGTGGTTGTGGCTATGGTCAGGGTGTCTGGAGTAGGGCCCCACTCCTTGGGCTGGTAGGGAAAGTATAATGCACTGAAGGCAGTCTTGTTGTGGGTAGGGGTACTCGTGAACTCTGACAACAGGATCTGAGCCAGTTGTCATTCTGATGACAGAACAGTCTTGAACTGTAAGCCAAAAACGAATCCTTTTTTCTCTTCTGTTACTTCTTGTCCTATATTTTGTCACAGCGATGTGACAGACACACCCTGTTTTCCTCAGACCTCAGCTCCCAGGAGGCCACCCACACCTGTTCAATCAGAAGTGAGAATGACCTATTTTATAGCCAAGGAAACTTGCATGGGAGAGAACAGCTAAAGCAAGTCTTGCATATTTAAAAGCTAAGCCTGCCTGCTCCACCCACCCACACACAGGCCCTCAGGTGGATGCCCCTCTGAGCTAAAAACGCTGACCTTTAACTCAGTTCCCTACCTTGGCCACCTCTGTTCTCCATTCCTGGTGGACAGAAGTGTCCATTCCTGCTGCCCCCGTGTGAGGAGTCATGCTCCGTCTGGGGCCGGTTGCAGATGAGTGCCCTTATGAAGAGCAGTGACAATCAGGACATTTGGGGACAGAATGACAACTGGCTCAGATCCTGCTGTCACTGTTCTGTGCTGGCATTTCCTGAGCCCCCCCTCCCAGGTGACGAGACCATCCTTAGTACTTGGGGTGCATTAAACTTTTCCTACCAGCCCAAGGGGTGAGTGAGGGTCTATACCCTGACCACAGCCACAACCACAGCCTCGGCTGTGACCCAGTACTCCTGAGCCAGAACTGCTAAAGCGAAGCCCACACACAGACCACCCAGGCTAACCCTTCAAGGCCAGTATACCATTCTCCCACCCAGGGACCTGAGCCACAGAAGGGAGGGCCTGGACAGCCATGTCACCTCAAACCCACACTTGGGACACGTTCTCAAATGCCGATGGAGCTGCATTCTCTTCTCAGCCCAAGAAAAATTATAGACCTTTCACGACACTGCAGTTGTGAATGCTGTTTCTAAAAATAGAGCTGGGCTCCCATTTATAGCTCCCACATTCCATGTCTCAGTGGTGCCCTGCACTATTTTATATGCAAGCCACGAGGGAGGGCTTGCCTGGGTATTGCTCTCCCCACAAGAGAAGCAGAGCCTCTGTGAAGGCCACCCTTGGCCCACATGGCACGCCTGTAGGGAAGAGCATTGAAGAAAATACTGTGTACATACCCTGAGCTGCAGCAGCCTGGGCTGTGTGGGTTCTGATGAGCCACCTGCACAGTCCATGGGGAGAAGGTTGGAAATCTCTTCCTCCTAACGACTGGTGGAGTTCTTTAGCTAGCTCCTCACAGAGCCAAACAACACTAAGGGCAGGAATAAAGAGAGAGAGAGAGAGAGAAAGCATTGCTCAATATGCAAGAGATAAGACATGGGTCCATCGGTGCTGAGAATGACCCAAAGGGACATGCTTGCAATCCCGGTCCTGTGGGTGGGGAAGGGTGACACTGGGGAGGGAGAGGAGATTAGTCACTTCTGCTGTGAAGCCTGAAGTGGAACTGGCAAAGGCTGAGTGGCTCCAACGCCACCTGGCCCCCAGCACGACAGACATGAAACCCCATGCCGCCCTCTCTCCGCCACCCCAGCACACATCAGTCCACAGGGAGCTTCAGCCATGGGCACCCAGCCTCATCCCACATGTCTGTGTCCATTGTTCCCTCATGCGCAAATCTTGGCATCAAGGGTTTTGCCTGAGTGACAGGGCTCTGTGAGTCTACAGTTAGCCAGGGCTGGGACTTCTCTGGGGTCTTTGGTATTTCATTGAAGCTGCCTCTTGGTCCAGTTTAGGCTACTGCATGTCCCTGTGTGAGGCTGCATCTTGGGGAAGGCTGGGTTCCTTATTTGCTCCAGAGGGTGCAACTCCTCAGATCCTCTCCAGCTCTCCTGGAACTCTGATATCGTTGCCCCTCCTGGCTTTCTGATCCCACTGGACACTGTCCACACTGAGATGTCGTAAGGGTGACCTTAAAATGCTTAGCACACACCCAGCTTGGACCTGAATGCTGCTGACAGCATGCCTCAATTTTCCCCTCTCACACCGGAAGCCCTGTCAGCCACAAATTATGGAAATGATGCCCACGATTACACAAGTGTGGGAGATAACTCAATAGGCCACGAATGCCCCCCCCCCCTTCAGGAGAAAATACAATTAGGCAGATTTTAATTACATATGAGATTCTAAAATTCTCTAGGAGCTTTTCTCCCCCCAGCACCCTCCCCCGTCCCCCATCCATGCCTTTTAATATATAAACAAAAGAGAACCCTACGCACCTGGCATAGAGCAGCAGGATTCCACAGAATCCTAACCCAGGTAAATGCTGAGACAGACTGGAGATTAGGGTTCTAATGGTGACAAACAGCTACTTTCCAAACTTCAGATGGAAACGGTTGGCCTTGTCTTAGACTCGGTAAAGTCCCAGAGTGGGTGTCACTCATTCAGCAGGCTTTCTTTTTAAAAGGCTACTTCGTGGCTGAGGCAATAGAGTGCCTGCCTATCACGCACAGTGTTCTGGGCTCTATTCCCGGCACAGCTGTGGTGGTTCTGAGAATGGTCTCCACCAGCTCATATATTTGAAGACCTGGTTACCAGGGCACCATTGAAAGGATTAAAGGGCTTAGGAGGCATGGCCTTGTTATAGGAAGTGTGTTACTGAGAGTGGGCTTTGAGGTTTCAAAAGCCTGTGAGTCTCTCTCTGTCCATGGACCAAAATGTGGGTCTTAGCTACCTCCATTGCCTGCCTGAATTCTACTACTCTTCCAGCTATGGATCGTAATGGACTAAACCTCTGAAACTGTAAAGCAAGACCCTAATCAAATGCTGCTTCTTATAATAGTTGCCTTGGTCATTGAGTCTCTTCACAGAAATAGAATATTTAGTCAGAAAACAGAATATACTTGGATGTAGTGGCACAGTCTATAACCTCAGCATTCATGAAGTGAAGGCAAGAGAGATCATTCTTAGCTTACAAAGGGAGCTTGAAGCTAGCCTGGGCTACATAAGAACCCATCCCCCCCAATCCCCCCCCCCCCCACAAAACCTCAAACAAACAAAAGAAATGTTTTTGGCCTTCCAATGTGAAAACCAAGTGATAATGTTCATACAAGGACATTTGGACATGCCTGACTTTTTCTATTCAGCTTCTAATCTACAAAAGATCAAAGAAATTAAGTAACTCCTAGATACTCTCCCAGCCCTAGACACCAGGGCCAGCTTAGTCCCAGATGCTGGGGTGTGAGCTTTCTCAACACACAGTTGCTTTGGACCTAGCTTTTAGGAATGTCCATAGCTACTTTTACATTGTACTGCCATGTCTCTTCACTCCAGCCACGGAAAGAACACAGCACAGAAGACTCCAGACATGAGTGACAGCAAATTCTAGGAACCAGGAAGCCTGCTGGAAGCAGATGTCAAACTCAAGTCCTTGGTTGCAAGGCTCTGTCCTCTGTGCCACACCACACAGCCTCAAAAGAAGGTGGAGAAAAAGGACACAGCAGCCAAAAAGAGATTAGAGAAATGGCAGAGTGTCCGTCATTGTGGCTTATATACAGACATCTGGGCACAAGGGTATATCAACCTTGGTCTCCTCAGATCCGCTTAGCTGAACCCAACAAGTCCTTGGGGAACACGCTCGCCAAGCTGTCTCTTCCAAAGGATGCAGTTAGAAGATTATGTCCTTAACTCTCAAAGCAATAGTGGTTACTTAGGAGTCAGATGTCCCCAGCTGATGTTCTAGGAGAGCAATTATAAACTTGGCAATTTGTACAGTGAGCTCTGCCCCGCACCCCTTGGCCTTTGGGGGTGAGAAAAGTCCAATACACAGAGGACACACTAGTCTCCTCCAACATGGGATGCTTTGCCTGCTGTGGCATACCAAAACAGATCTTTTGCCGAAAGTCACCTCCAGTCCCATTTCTGATGCCGTAAGATGATCTGTGATTCCCAGAACCTATTTTAATGTTTACAAGACTGCTTGATTTAAGCTCTCCAGAAGCAGGTTCCAAACATCAAAAACAGCATTTCCATAACATAGGAGAACGGAGGTGGAAGGATCAGCTTACATTTTAAAGGATTTGGGGGGGGGGTGGTTTCTTTTTTCCTGCAGCCAAGCATAGAAAGTTGAAGGAATCCGTTAACATATTGATTGCTTTGAGCACTATTTTAAATTAGCTTTCCGTTCCCCTCCATATGCTTTTCCATTAAATTTAAATAAATTAAAGTTCATTTCTCCGGAAGAGACATGCTGGGGCATCCTCAGGCTCTGAGATGAATTTATCAGCCTGGTCTGCACTGTCAGAAATGCAACAGCAACACATGCTGCAGGGCAGGGAGTGGTAGAAACATCACACCGCTCAGTCTTCCCTGCCTGAACTCCAGGACTGGGGCAGCCCTACCATAGCCCCCCTCCCCAACACACAGAAGACGCTCCCCTCCTGACTCATCATGCAGTGTGTGAGAAACAAACACAGCTTGGAAGAGCTTGGTAAAAATCTATCTTTGCTATGACCAGGGTGAGCTGGCTTCCAGCTGCATGATTTCGGATTTGCTCAGATAGTCTGCCCTATTGCTCCATTGTTTCTTCATGAGAACCACATGTGTTCCATTAGGCTAGTAGGGGGCAAAAAGCCACGTTGCTTTAGTGTCACCTGAACAGCCCAGACCCTCATCATTCACAGAATTCTCTGGAACACACACACACAATCTCTGGATGACTTCTATTGAACTATTTGGGGGCTAGAATCCAGAAGGCAAGAACTGAGGGGGGTCTGACTGACACTTCTGTGGGCCTCAGAGATGGACTCTGAGGAGCTAGTCTCCTAGAGAGGGTCAGACAAGGGGGAAGGAGACTGGTGCCCTGAGAGAAAAGCATCAAAACAGAAAAAACTGACAGATGGCTACCTGACATGGTGACCCTGGTGGAACGGAATAGAATAAGGCTCATTTAAAGAAGCTGGCTCTACTCTCCTCCCTCCCTGGTAGCCCAGCTGTAGTTCTGAATTATGGAAAGAAACTGTTCAAGAGGAATCACAGCCTGACTAGAAGACACCACCACCACCCCGGGGAACCTATTCCTCCCATCAAAGCCCCATCCTCCAAGAAAATTCAAGAAAAGGCTGAGGTGAAGAATGATAACTGAGGACCGAAGCAGCAAGGCCGGACTCCAGGGACCCAAACTGAGCTCTTGAAGGGTCTGGCTGTGGCCTGGGAACACACCCCAGGGACAGTGGTCAGCAACAAGGGGAAAGCATGGCATAAGGAGCAGGGAACCCACAGCCGTGGTTGCACATGGAAACTCCACCCCCACTGTGGCAGCCCCTAGAAGGAATGAAAGGATAGAAAGATCTGGGAAACACAAGCTCTCCTGTTAGACCAGGATGCAGATGCCCAGAGCCGCGAGATTTGTGGTTTTGCTGAAAATGTGGTGCATTTTCACCAGGAGGGGGATTTTTTTTTCGGACATACTCAAAATAGTACTTGGGTTCATTGGCAGTGTAGCTGTAGCTAGTATGCGCAAGTTTCTTAAATATGTAGGTTGTACTTCTAATGTTTCATTCTTTGGATTCCTACCTAATGGAGCAGTATGTTTGGAAAATGTAAGAAGATCCTGACTCCTTCCAGTCCCCCCCCCCCCCCAGCTCCTGCCCCAGCTCTAGTCTTGCTGAATGGGAGGTATTGTGGGAAAGCCATAGCCTCCTGAGTCTATGAGCTCCATGCATGTGTTATATTGTTCTTGGGACAGGGGAAGGGAATGGAGGGGTGGAGACTGGAAAAGAGAAAGGAAGAAGGGAGGGAGAAGAGGGAGGGAGGGAGAGAGAGAGAGACTGATTCATGAAAGGTCTCCCTGGGCGAGGGAGCTGACTCAGTGGGTGAAGCAGCTGCTGTGTGAAATGTGAGGACCTAAGTTTGGACCCCAGAAACCACATAAACGTCTACCATGGCAGTACATATGTGGAACCCCAGCACTGGGGAAGAGAGACATACAAATCTCTGGGGCTCACTGACCAGTCAGTCTAGTGGAAATGGTAAGTGCTGAAATTAAAAATAAGGTGGGGAATGGCTGAAGGAAACACCCAGGATTGACCTCTGGCCCCCACATAGGCACACATGGGTGAGTAGCTCTCATACACATACATAACCTATACACACAGATTCCCCCTCCAAGTTACTTAAACCTCAGCCCTAACAGAGCAACTAATATTAATTTTCTCTGTGTAACTTACAGACTGAATATAGTCGGTTTGGTAGACAAGCCACTCTGTAACTAATATATCTTCTTTGCTTTGAACATTTAGTTCATTTCCTTTTCTCTATACTCTGCTCTACTATCAAACACATTCTTAGAACGTTAATGAACTTTTTCCAGATGTGGATTTCACCTCCATTTGAGTCTCCTTAGCATGCAGTTTCATGTGGGGAAAGAAGGAATTGGCTAGGCTGGACGGATGTTTATGGTTTTCTGTGTCATTATTTTGGTTCAGACACATCATCCCTGACAATAATGCCACTGGCTTTGGTGAGTGTCCTTTTTCCACCCTAACCTGGGGTCATGGCGGGGGGCGGGGGGACTTCAAGGTCAATGGTACAAAGTAATGGGCTCTTTAATAGTACAGAATGATAGTCCAAGCTTACCTTTTTTAACTACTACAAATTTGCTCTTCTCTCATGATTGATTTTTACTATAGTTTTTACTTTGCTATCACTACAGTTTTAGTGCTTAAAAACATTGAAACTCTTTAGCTATCATAATGTTGTCAGTTGTATTTTTTAAGTATTAATTATTTGTCAGTTGTATTTTAAAAGGCTTGTTACCTAGCCAGGCACAGTGGTACATGTGGAGGCAGGGGCATCTTTGTGAGTTTGGGGCCAGACTGATCTACAAATGGAGCCCGGAAAAGCCATGGCTACACAGAGAAATCCTGTCCCAAACCAAACTAAACCAAAGCAAAACAAAATCTTACCTTCCATGGTAGTGTGAATATTTCCCTAGCATGACCTGTATTAAATTCCCTGGGTATTGCTGTCATTATTTCTGGAATCTGAAGACTCTCCACACTCAACTCAGCCATCCCAGATGTTGCTTCTACTACTTGTAAGCTGAATAATTCCCACACAGATCTGATGGGTTATTCTGGTTTCTATTCCATTAGTTTATCTAAAATTTACTTTTCCATATTTCATGCTTTAGTCCATTTATTGGGCATGTGGTGTTATGTAGCTCCAATTTAATCTTTTTACAGATTTTTTTTATTTGTGTGTATGTATGTATGTATGTGCCTGGGTAAATTTGTGTGCACTATGTGAGTGCAGTTGCTTACAGGGGCCAGAAGATGGTGTTGGATACCCTGGAACTGGAGTTACATGTGTTTAGGATCTGGGTGCTGGGAACCAAACCCAGGTCCCCTGAAAGAGTGATAAGCATTCTTAACCACCGAAGCACCTCTCAAACTCCTAAGCTAGTTGTTTATTCTGAATGCTTATCCTGTCATCCAACATAGTCCCTTAAGACTACTTTGGATAGTAGACCCAGCTGTATGCTGGCATTGAAGGCCTGTTCTGGGCCCCTGGGTTGTCCCCTCTGCCCTCTCTGGGAGGAGCCAGTACTGAGGTTTTGCCAGCTTTGTTTTACGATGTGCTTTTGCACTTATTTCATCTCTTAGCACCCTCTCTCCCTATTCTACACCTTGTAGCTCCTCATTCTGTGAACGTTCTTTGAAATTCTTGCCAAGTCCTTTTTTCACATGAGACTTCAAAGCACATTGATTTTAAAGCATCTTTTGATTGGAATTATATTTAATCTATGCATTAACTTGGGGGAGGATAGACAGCTATTTAATATTTTATCTTACCAACTAAGTAAGGAACCTATCTGTCAGCAGTCTGATACCTGCTCCCCTTTGTAAACCAGCCTGCATGACTCAGTGTGAAGGGCTGTGTTCTAATACCAACTCCACCTCTGGTAGGGGAATTTCAGGCACTCCCTGCTGACCAGGAGAGGACTGATATTGGGGAAAGATGATTTGGGTCTTGCTCAGACCATGCTCCTCACCATCACTTGGTTTCTTTCCTGTTCTCCAGGGATAGTTGACCAGGAGAGGACTGATATTGGGGAAAGATGATTTGGGTCTTGCTCAGACCATGCTCCTCACCATCACTTGGTTTCTTTCCTGTTCTCCAGGGATAGTTGAGGTGTTGTCCCTCCCTACCACCTACTCCTAGCCATCTTAGTATGCGCTCTGGTCACCTACCATGTTGGTCACATTCCCTTTGTCACTCAAGACTGCTGCACCTGCCACCATCTGCTTCATACGCTATTGCCATCTGGAGGTGGCAGATCTCCCCCCCACCCCCGTGGCAGGGTTGCAGTGGCGAAGCCTTTGGGAAGTAAGGCTGCAGGAAGGTCCTTAGGTAAGGAAGCACTTCCCAGAAAGGATTGTGGAACCCCAAGCTCTCTGGTCTCCTGTTTTCCAGCATGAATCTTTGTACTTTTAGCATCATGATGTCACTTGCCACGAGATCCTCAGCAGAGCAAATACATCACTTTAAACACTGAGCACCTATTCAGGCAACCCACATGGATGGCCTGGCACAGAGTTCCTTACCCCTCATATCCCGGGTACCTTTAGTCTCCCAATAACCTCAGGAGCCCACTCTCATCTCTAATCTGAAACCACCTCCAACACAAGTTCACGTGACCTTCAATCTTCTCAGCCCCCTGGCTTACCTGACCTTACCTGCGGCTCCTCTATGCCTTTGTTGAACCCCTAGAACTTTTGGGCCTCCTCACTGTGTCACTGTCCAAGGGTTCCCCTCTGCTGTCCTCTTTCCCCACGTTGTGGTTCCCCAGCATCGTGTCTATCGAATGTTGCCACAATGGCAGCCTCTTGTCCTGTCCATGCCCACGCCTGTTGATTCCTGTGGTCAGGACCTCCAACCAGGGCCACAGTCAGATAAACATTGGACCCTTCCCTTCATGGTGTAGACTGAAGTGTGTTTCCTCAGGTGTCCTTTGCTGAAGCTGGAGCCCATAGTGTAGTTATAATTAGAGCCATGGCTTTTAGGAGAGAAATCCAGGTTTGATGATAAGACCTCGAGAGTGGAGTCAGTAGGATTGGTGGCATTAAAAAAAAAAAAGTAAATGAAAAAGAAAGAAAAGAATAAGAGAATACTAGAAGAATGCCTCATCCATCCCAAGTGAGTACTCATGGAAGACAACGGGAGGATGCAGCCCAAAGGTGGCTTTCTGCAAGCCAGGACCTCACCAGGACCCATGTTATCCAGCACCTTGATATTGGTCTTCTGGCCGCAGAATTATGTTTAAACCCCCAGCCTTTGGAATTTTGTTATGGAAGCCCAACCTAACTAAGGTTCACTGCAGCAATTATATATATATAATTATATATAAATAATATATATATATATTATTACATTATTATTAACTAAGTACATTAATTTTCTATATTAAATCATTTTCTTCAACCTGAAAGTCGTTACCTCTCTGAAAAATAAAAGAAAATTGTGTCCTTTAGCCCCCCCGAAACCTCTTGTGTCCCTGCGCAGTGCACCTATACAGTCTGATAAATACATGCTGCTTCTGCTGCCCAGCTGAGAACTTTCTCAGGCTGCCATGGAGCTCATGGCTTTGCAGCACTGCTCCCTTAGCAGTGCTCGACCAAGGGAACTGTTGACTGATTGCTCCAGCTTCCCAGTCCTGTAAATAGGACCGTTGTCAGTGTTATCTTCCTAAAGTCCCAGCCTAAGCAACTGTGAGCGTACCGTCGACTGGCTTTCTTCCCTTCCTGCCTATCCTTACCCAAGTGTCTTAATCAACAAATTGCCTATATCCAAACCCTTGTCTTTATCTCTGCCTCTTGTCAAAGATGTTGTAGAGGCTTCCTTTGCTACCTTCCACCTAAGAGAGGCAACTCTCTCCTCCTGCTCTGCAGACTGGAGTCTCTGATGGAGCCAGTATTGGCATGCTGTCTGCAAGGGCTGCTCTGTGCCTGTGCACTTCTGTTCTCCTCTATCCAATGTCATACATATCCTAAACCCCATGTGATAGCCCAGCCCGCTTATGCCAGCTTTGTGTGTGATTGTAATTGTGCAACTTCATTATATACAGTTCAAACCAAGGAAATAGCCATGTGCAGAGGGAGCCGCTGCTTCTAAGAAAACCAAGTTAACATACCTGGGAAAGACAAATTGCTGCAGATGCTATTCATCAAATCAGCGTGGGGTTCCATCTGTAATAGATTGGGGAAAATGGTTAAAACCTGAGCCATGTCACTTCACAAGTAGTTTAATCCTCTTTTTCTCTGAAAAGTAAAGTGGAACTGGACGTGGCAGATTGCACACTGGGGGTTGGGACACAGATCTCCTTTGCTGTTCCAAATCTGTGGCCCCGTCTCTGAGATCTGGGTCATCTGGTTCAGAAAAGGGTGCTTCTCACACCCATGTCAGTGTCTAGTTCAAATCCTGTCCACTCTCCTCCAGCTTGAAGAACTATCATCTCCTTCCTAGTAAGAGAAACCATTTGGTCAATCGATCCTTAAGGTCTCTTGTTAGGCCATGACTGTAGTGTTTCCTCTCTCCCCGCTCTCTCTAAGCAGAAGAGAGATGGGATGGAGGAGACGATCTCAGCGCAGCCACACATTCACAGCAAAGTACCATAGGCTACATGGCTAAAACACAGCAAAACTGATCTCTTATGGAGGTCAGGGGCCCAGCGGGGTCAGGGTCTGGTGAGGGATCCTTTCCAGGCTGCACAGCTGACTCCTCCCATTGGGAGAAGAGGGTGGGACGACTCTGAGGTCCCTTATGTAAGGGGCATTGATCCCACCTACTTGTCTTGGGGAGACAAACATTTGTCCATGCAATAGGGTTACAGACAGCATTCTGCCCCACCTAGATGTCACCCCATCATCAACAGGACCTTCTCTACCTCCCGTCTAATGCAGTGTTCACTGTGCTGCCTCTGCTCTTTCTTGTGGTCCTTGACGGCTCAGCACATGCACCCCATGTGGCATTCCCAGTTCAGCTTCCCAGGGTGCCAGCACTCAGCTGGCAAGGTCAAGAGTGCACGGCACATCCTCGTGAGTAACACTGGATAAACTAGCATGTGAGTAAGGACAATCCTTCAGGCTGACACTGGTGTCCCTCTGATCTTAAAGGATTTCATCTCAGGGATTGGCCTTCCTAGTAAGGTTCTCACTGTGGACCTTAAGGAAGCCCTGGGATCTATGGACAGCAGGAAGGAGGGGATGAGGGATGGGTATGTGGCAGGAAGGGTGTGGCCCCAGCTCTCAACATTCCTGTATAATCTGCCTTCAGTCCCTGGGGTGATGCCCAGTTTTTTCTGACTGAGAAATGACAAGAATACAAGCTGTAAAGGCTGACAGTAAGTGAGCTTGGCCTCTAGAGGAGCTAAAATAGGCCTACAGGTTTTCTAGCCTCAAATCCAAGCCCAGGCACCTATTGCTCTGGAAGAAGTAGATAGAAGGAAGACTTCATGATCTGAGGCCAACCCCAGCCTCAGAGACAGCTAAGGGACCAACCCAGGATTCATATTCATCTTTAGCAAGGCTGAGTTGGTCCCACTCCTGGTAACCTGACATCCAGGAGGCATCTTTTCCATTGCAGCTGGAGGTATCCCCCTGCGGTGGTCAGGTACCTCCTCCCACCTTTCCCCTTACGCCCTAGCGGGGCCCCAAATGGCCTCTCCTGCCACCTGCTGACTGCCCCTATGCGCTCCTTCATTGCTCATCACTTTCTTTGAGAGCTGAGCTCCATAAGGACAGAGACTGATGTTAAGGACCAGGTGTGGTACCCAGAGCAGTGTTAGTCATCACCTTGACAGTAAGGATTTCCGCATATTCGAGGACTGCACGGTACGCCACACTTACTTTTAAGTAGTAACACCAAGAGGCGATCAGGTCCTGAGGGTGGGGCTCTCCTAAACAAATGAGGACCTTTATAAAAGGAACTCTACACGGCTCCCCTGAAATGATGATGCACAACAGATATTATATAAAAGAGGTTTGTAGGATGGAGAGAGAGAGAAGGAGAGACATGGATGGGGGAAGAAAGGAGACGCCCCAACAGAGACAGGGGAGAGTGCAAGAGACAGCAAGAGAGCACAAGAGCAAGAAGACAAGAGGGAGACCAAGCGGCGGGTTGGTCCTTTTATAGCCTCTGCGCGGCTGAACAGCACCTGCCAGGCACGTCTACTTGGCCTGCAACACATGATGACATCGTGGGTTATTAAGCAACCCAGAAGCAGGCTGCCTAAATACCAACATCCCCACCTTCTTTCCCTGATTGTGAGCCCAATCAGACAACTCAGCAGTCTGATTTCACCTTCCTAGGCCCCTGACTTTGGAGACTCACAAACTGTGAGAAACACATTTAGCATTTATGAACTATACAACTTACTGTAAGCCCCTTGAGGTGTAAGCGGCCAGGCCTCACCCGAAGACTATTCTAACTGCCAGACCCTCAAGATGCAGGTGGCCAACTTCCACCCTACTAAGAAAAAAGAGGCCACAAAATTCTACCAGTCCCTGAGCTCAACCCAAGATCAGGCTATAGAATTCCACCAATCCCCGAGTTTGCCCCAACATCAGGCAACAAAATCCCACCAATCTCAAGCCACCCTCAAAAGCTCCCCTCCTCCAAGAAACCCTATATAAAGCTTGCCTCCTGCTCAGTTCTTCGCTTTCTCCCAAGCAGAGGCAGACACCCTCTGAGTCTTTCCCAATAAGTCTCTTGAGTGTGGTTTGTTGTGTTCTGTGACTTTGTGGTATTCCTTGGCTCTCAGCTGCCAGGATATCTTTCCCCTCAGAACTGTAACACTTATACTAATGGCACCTTACTATGGCAGTCTGAATGGGCCACAGCATTACACTGCCTGTTTCAGCCTTCCTTAGAGCCCTAGAACATTACATCATCCCTGCCACTAAGATACTCAGGTGGTACTCAGGTAGCAGGTGGCTCAAGAATCCTGGCATTCCACATGATGTTCCTCACTCAGGCCAGAGAAACTGACCTCCTACTTCCTCTTTCAGACTTGTAGGGAACCACCTAGGAGCCTTGAGTTTTTGACCAAATGCTCAGCACATTTGGAGTCTGCCTTGTAGAGACGCTTTGAAAATTTCCCAATCCTGCCATAAAAATTAAAAATTCATCTGATGAAAAAAAAAAAGGCAAGTGTAACTAACAGGAGGAGTTTGGCTCCATCATAGCACGGTGATGAGTTTGACCTAATGTGTTGCTGTAATGTGTTCCCATAGCTTGCTCCCGCAGGGGGCTTTCACAGCACCAGGACAGGAGAAAGAGAACTTACCTGCTAGAACCTCATGCCTGAAACTCATTGATCAATGTGATTATTTGTGGTCCTCAGCTGGGGAATGGTTTGGGTGGCTTTTCTTCTAGCTAATGGAGATGCTCTCAGTGAAGTTTGCCTGGGGTGCAGCCCCTCAACTCTCATTTTTATCTTAGATTCTTCTCTGTCTCCAAATGCTAAATGGCTACACTCACTTAGAAAGGTGTACCTCCTTATCTGGGCTGTTCCCATCCTCTTCTTATAAGCTAGTGAAGGAGAAAGCATTGTAGACCTAAAAGGCAGTGAATTTACAAAGTAGCTTGGTGTGGTTTATAATTTCTGTACCATAGTGGATATCAAAATGGTGCACCAAATTTGCACAGTAGCAATGGGCCTGCAACCCTGGGTATGTTTCTCCGTTGACTCTTACCCATTATCTTACTCAAGTAGTTTTATGGTTCTACTCTAAGAATGTGTTCTGTTGGCATATTTTTAAAACTCTCTTATTTTACTGCCATTTCTTATGCCTCTTTCTTCCTGCTCCACTCCAATCCCTTCCAACACCTCACTACCAGGTAGGAGAGAAAGAAGGTTAGTGGAGAGAGAGGACTTAGTTCTCATTAGCTACTTCCTGCTGGTTAGGATTGTTGGGTTCCTTGGGGAAAGTCCAATCTTTGCTTCAGGAGATCTCCAACTTCTTCTGTCAAACCGCAACAAAAGCAACAAGGAGCAGCAGTAGGGCGCAACCGCAGCCGCCTTCTTTCTCGGAGCCCCTAACACTCTCTGGGCTCTGGCCTTGATTCCCTTTCAAAGTCCTCAGAATCAAACTCTCTGCAGCTGGCAAAGAGCTCCTCTCGGAGCTCGCACAAGGCAAATAGTCTGCTGCTGTGGACAATCTGAATCAGCCCCATATCCCACACCTGGGATTAAAACAAAACCATGTTTGTATAACATAGCTGAGTTTTAAAAGACACCAACATTTTCCACTACAGTGTTCATCATTGGACAAAACGTACGTGCTGTGCTGTTCTACGCAAGCAGAACACATAGCAGCCGGCGTGCAAAGCCAGAATTCTCATATCAGTTGAAGTCCCATAATGGCACTGGTCGCGGTTCTCCTTCGCCGGATGGTGTCATGCTGAGTACAGTATTCTCCTTTGACTGTATTGTTACTTTCTCTCTCATTGCTGTCCTGAAAGAAGCAGCATAAGGGAGCAAGGGTATCTTTCTGTCGCTGTGATAAAATGCCACGACCAAAAGCAACTTATATAAGAGTTTGTCCCGGCTTATGGTTCTAGAGGGAGAATCTGTATGGCAGAGAGGGGTGGCATGGCAACAGGAGCAGGAAGCTGGCTAATCACAATTCCATGTGTAGAAAGGAAGCAGAGAGAGTAAACAGGAAACAGGCCAAGGCTATGCAATGCCCACCCCCAGTGTTACACTTCCTCTAGCAAGACTTCACCTCCTAAATGTTCCATAACCTCCCCAAACAGTACTACCAACTGGAGAGCAAGGATTCAAATACATAAACCTATGGGGGAACTATCAGAAGGCCTGCCAGCTTTGCATCACGGTTTTAGGATATTGTCCGTTGTCTTAGAGAAGACAGAGTGGCAGGAGCAGCTTTCAGCTGTGGATGGCAGGAACAGGAGAGCACTCGCTCACTTCTGTGTCAGGAAGTAGAGAAAAGGAAATGCCAGTGCTGAGCCGGCATTGTCTTTCTCCTTTGGATTCAGTCTGGGACTGCAGCTTAATGGGATGGTGACAGCCACATTCAGGGCTCCTCTTAACCCTTTGTTAACAACTGATGTATTTGTCTACAACTCTAGCTACACCCATACTGCTTTCCTCATTAATCTGCACTTTTTTAATTTTTATTTTGAGATAGTGTCTCTAGGTAGCCCTGGCTGTCTTGAACTAATGTAGACCAGGCTGACCTTGAACTCACAGAGGTCCATCTGCGGCTGCCTGGGATTAAAGGTGTGTGTGTGGATTTGCGCTGCACTTTTTACTATCTTTCTGCTTTGAATTCTCACTCTAAACCTGGGTAAATGCAATGAGCATCAGCCATCGTACAACCTGAATGTTGTGCTGTCTTGACATTTCCCCACCAAGAAGTGAGTTTCTGACAGAGACACTCGGTGTTAGGCCCCGTTTGGGCTGGAGGCATGTCTTAATCCAACCAAGTTTACAATCCGAACTAACCACCACCTTGGCCTTTGACTCTGGTATTTTCAGACCCAGAAAGCCCAGAGCCCGAGATGCGCTGGAATGGTGCCTGCTCACTAACTCTGAGGGTTCTTGGTACAAAGAATATGTAACTTCATTCAGAAGAGAGCCTGACAAGGTGCCTGGAGCTGACACATGCTCCTGTGGCAGTACTGCAAGGAGCATGGCATATGGGTAAACATATTCCCAACCTGTGGCCTGGTCCCTGGAGCCAGGAACACTAAGAGCTCTGCTGAGTAAAGCTGCCTCTAAAGACTGTTTTAAGTGCTGTTTTAAGCTGCTGAGGCTTGAAGTGCTTTGTTATGCAGCGTTATCATGGCTATGGCTAGCTGATGCAACCTCCACACTCACATAAAGTCTATGAATTCACTCAGGTCACACACAGCACTCACAGGAACACTCACACTTTCAGAACACACATAAACACAAACAATCTATTTCATCAGAGAAGCTCACTGGTGGACCACTAATCTCTTTCTCCCCACCTCCATCCCCATACTTACCTACCTGCTTCCAACACACACACACACACACACACACACACACACACACACACGCACCCCTGTAGAGAGCTCATCTCACTTTGGGAAATCATGGCTGGTCCCACAGCAGTCCGTGGCCATGTTTCTTAAGATATTGTCAGAGCCACAATCTGGGCGCTGTCTGTCTTCATCCTGAATCACCGTGCAGCTCAGGGCTCCATACCTTTTATCTCATCAAGTTGTTATCATATCCTTTTTGCCAAGAAAGTGTTGCTTTTGAAGTCCCAGTAGCTTGTTATTTTTCTCTCTCTCTCTCTCTTTTTACCCCAGTTATTGAACACCTGTCAGACTTGTTACATTCCATTCTCCCGAGGGGGAAAAAAATTACAGCCGGGATGTATGCAAACGGATTCTCAGGACTCATATTTTTCATGTCCTTGCTTATGGCGGTCCTTCTGAAGGGCCTGCTTCCTGACTGTCAGCACACAGCTCTGGAAAGGGCTGGAGACTGATCTGTCCTTTTAACTGAGGAGAATAGGTAGCCCCCTGGGAGCAGACTGTGAAGGAAATAAACTGTGCTGTGAACCGCCTGGCCCTCCCTTGCTTCAGAGCCCAGATGGGGAGCCAGAGGCCTCTATAAACTGTGATCGACGAGTGAGACTTATGTCTGCACTGCTCAGGCATATGGAAGCAGGGGCCAGAGAAAGCCCTCAAACCCTCCCCTCCTCTGCTAAGAAAGATTCTATTCGATCTGCACAGTGGCTTCATCTGGGTCCTTTTCTAGGAGGGCATAGGAGGAAATAGACCATGACAGTCTGCGTGGTAAGGGCTGTCACCCGTGCAATGTTTAAGGGACAGCACAGGCAGGTAGGCAAATGTCCTCATCCCAGGGCTTGTGCAGGTTGCTGAGTTGGTGTGTGTGTCTGTGGCAGATAATCTTTAACTTGAGTCTGGAGGGAGAGTAGAGATTTCCAGATGAAGGCAAGGAAAGGCATTGGGGACAGGGAGTGACACATGCAAACAGTATGAGTAATGTGAGAGGCTTAAGTGTTTAGGGACCTTCGAGAACCACGGGGAGCCCTAAGCCAGGATAGCTAGTGGAGGGCCTAGGGAAAGAGAACCCAGGAAGCCAGTTGAGGCTAAATCTCTTTGGCACCTGTGGAGTCAGACTAATGGGTTTGGATGTTTGCAGTCAGCAATAGGGAGCTATGGCAAAATTGCAACAAGAGAGAAGTGGAAGCAGGCTTGTTTTTTGTTTTTTTTTTAATTGGGTCCCTCCAATTGCAGGGGAAGGCAATTAGGACAACAGCAAGGCCCAGGAAAGGGCTGACCAAGGCTGGGCCCGGCCAGAAGGCCTCAGCTATAGAAGGAGCAGGTGGCAGCAGGTTCTCTCCCTGCCTCAGCGGGCCTTGGCATATTTGTCCCTGCCCTCAGCTCTCAGCATCTGTGTGAGCAAACGAGCATCTGCTGCTTGCTGAATTACTGAGCTGACTGGGTCTGGCTGCTCTGTCTGTCTCTCCTTCATCCTCCCCACCATCAGCGCCACAGCCTGAGCATTGTGATTTCCATACCTTGTGGGTTTGTCTCTCTCCCGCCTTAGTCAGAGCCTCTGAGCTGATAGAAAGAATACATATTGGAGAGGTGGTATTTCCGACTGGAACATAGGATGTGTTTGGGCTACTCCAACAATGGCTGTCTCACAACAAAGCCAGAGGCTGAGATCCCACAAGGCTGGGTGCCTTAGCAGACTCAATCTAGCACCTAAGGCCTGGAGAGTGGTCTGAGTGTAACAGCTGCTGATCTGTTACAGGCTCGGGAATAGCCACTCACTGACCACTCAGACACCAGACTGAGCTCAAAAGATGCTTATTGAATTCTAAACAGGAATTCACTAGTCAGGGCTGTAATCTGGACTCCGGAGCCAGACAATGACATTGGTCTGCTCCTTAAACAAGTTTTTATAAATAAAAAACAAACCTGTAACCAGGTAACAATTAGATAACAAAGCTGTAACCAGTGTAGGAAACAAACCATAACCAGGTAACAACCAGGTATCCAGGGGTAAGAAGCAACATGACATCATTTTGGCTAGCTAGACAAAGGGTTTCTAACCTTTAATTTGATTGGCTCTGCAGTTGGGGATCTTCATAGAGTATCCAGGTAACAAAAGTACACAAAGTTTGAGAAATAAAACCATAGAGACATCCTTGGAGGCAAAATGGCTTCTAATATGCTAAAAGCAGGTGTTAACATAGGAGCCATAGTTATGCTAAGAAATAAAGTAGGTCTCAACAGAGGGGCTATAGAATTTAAGCAGGTTACAACAGATCTGAAGTCCCACATTGGAAGCCTGAAGAAGCTAGTTCTACTATCAGGGAAGGAATCAGCAGTAGCCACAGGGTCAACGAAATCACCATCTACAGGAAGCATAGAGACCCTTGTGCTCACAGATAAGCACTAGGAACTAGGAATGTTAAACCGCAGGGTTGTCTCCTCAAAAAGAGAGGTGTATAACTGGTTTCTGCCCAGAAGGCTGGGAACTGACATGGTTAATAGCTTGGTGGCCTTTGCATAGACCGAAGCTGGTCCCCACTCCCCTCAGAGCCCAACTATGGGCTTGTTTATCTTGAGCCTGTTTTCTCAGTTAATGTATAGAACCTATCTTTATGGAAGACATCACTCGTACTTTATAATACTTTCAACGTGGTCATGTCTTAAGCATTGTTGTGCACATAGGATTGAGTTAATTATCATCAGAAAAAAATATTTTTGTTAACAAATCTTATTGTGTTTAAATATACCTAAAATAAACGACTTGGAGTCAAACTCTTGAAGTTTGAACCAGTACAAGCTTCTGAGTCATATTGCACCAAACTACCTTATCTTTTGAGGATTGATACTCCACTGACCTAGGGGGTTTCAGAGACCCCTGTAACCAACAAGACTAAAGGTCAAACAAGCAAAAAAAAAAAGCAAAGTTTTTTTTTCTTCCATGTCCAGGAGCTACCAGAAGATGCTACCACATTTAGGTGGGGTCTTCCACATCAGTCAAGACAACCTTCCAGACCTGCCCACACACCAACCCACTGCAGACAATTCTTTACTGAGCATCTCTTCCCAGGTAGATGCTAGGTTGTGTCAACTGGAGAGTTAGAGCCAATCACCATACCCTCCTGTGGTCAACCTCTCTATCCAGACATCAGTCAGCTCAAGCTGCTGCTAACTGGTAACTGGACCCTCAGACTCTCGCCACATGCTGCTTCTCCCTATGCTCAGGCAATGATTTGGGTTTAGACATAGTACCCAAGGAGCTCACCAGCTGCAGCACTGTGAGCAGGAAGAGCACAGTGTATTAGAGTGTATTAGAGGCACAGTCTGTGGGGAAGATTCAGCAAACACCTGAAGCAGTTGCACAATTAGCATTGTCCCTGCTCTGGCTGGCCCAAAGATCTGTCCTGAGTGTGGGTGCTCCAGCTGAAAGCTTGGAACTATGTGGGATCCGGGCTGGACAAGATGAAGCATACAGAAGGCTTGGCGCTGAGGAAGAGCATGAGGAAAGTAGCTGTGGATGGTGCACATGGTGAGTCACGGGTCAACACAGTTACAGTAATCTCAGAGGGGACGCCAAAATGCCTCATTGTCCCATTAAGCGGTGACGATAGAAACTTCCTCTTGAGTTAGCTTGACTAAGAGTGAGCCCACGCTTGAATTCTCCACTTCTCTCCTTGTGTCTTCCATCTTTTGTAGTCTGTCATGGGTGTGTGACCTGTGTGTCCCTATTGCCTATCCGATGTCCCTGTGGCTGCTTCGTGTCTGTATCTGCCCCTCACAAAGCACCTTGCTCTGTGTTTATCGAACAGCACAGAAAGCATGGCATGTGGAAGAGGGATTCTTACAGAGCTCTCTCACAGAATTTTATAAATGAAGAGGTTGCTTTATTGACCCCAGCTGACTCATATAACACTCAAACACACACACAGATGTTATCCTCCCATCCTCATGTTGCTTCCGGCATTTATGGGATATTTTGTATACGGCTTCCTTCAACCTGTTGGCTGCTTTCAATAAATAATTAACACAACACTTTCCCTCTCCCTCCTCCCCACTATTCTGGGTCAGGAGCGTACAAGAATGCACAACTTAAGATTAAAGCTGTGCAAATAGTGTAGACTGTAAAAGCTGACTGCATCAGAAAGCCAAGATATAGTGAGACTGGTCGCAATATTCTCTCAACGGTGAGTTAAACCTAAACAGGTCCAGCACACAGTAGAACAGCAGGTTGAGTATGTAATCTTAAATTATCTCAACACATTTTAGTAATAATTTGTATGCAAGGTCTAGAAAGAGTTCATTCTCTTTGGAGTCAAGTGATAGTTCAGAAAAATGGATCATCGTGGGTGAGAGGCACTCGGGGCAACAGACACAAGGAGATGACAGTTCTGTGAGCAAAGAATGTTCCCAACAGGGCTTAGACCTATTTTAAAGCCTTACAACACATGCAGATGTTCACCCATAGCCTTGTGTTTGCCTCATGACCTTCAGTCCAGCCTGCCATCAGGGAGCAGGGAGGGTACTTGGAGAGAAAGATCCAGCCCTCCTGCCCCAGGCTCAGTGTGGAGAGGTGTGTGCCTCAAAACATAAGTGGATATTAGACATACAATATAGGATAAACCTACTAAAATCTGTACACCTAAAGAAACTAATCAAGAAGGAGGACTCTGGCTAAAATGCTCAATCCCCATTCAGAAAGGCAAAGAGGATGGGCATCAGCAGAAGGAGAAAACAGGGAACAAGTCAGGAGCCTGCCACAGAGGACCTCAGAAAGGCTCTACCCTGCAGACTATCAAAGCAGATGCTGAGACTTATGGCAAACCTTCGGGCAGAGTGCAGGGAATCTTATGAAAGAAGCTAGAAATAGTAAGACCTGGAGAGAACAGGAGCTCCACAAGGAGAGCAACAGAACCAAAAAATCTGAGCACAGGGGTCTTTTCTAAGACTGATACTACAACCAAGGACCATGCATAGAGATAACCTAGAACCCCTGCACAGACATAGCCCATGGCAGTTCAGTGTCCAAGAGGGTTCCATAGTAATGGGGACAGGGACTGTCTCTGACATGAACTGATTGGCCTGCTCTTTGATCACCTCCCCCTCATGGGAGAGCAGCCTTACCAAGCCACAGAGGAAGACAATGCAGCCACTCCTGTTGAGACCTGATAGACTAGGATCAGAAGGAAGGGGAGGAAGACCTCCCCTATCAGCGGACTTGGGGAGGGATATGTGTGGAGAAGGGGGAGGGAGGGCAGGATTGGGATAGGAGGAGGGAGGGAGCTGCAGAGGGGATACAAAGTGAATACAGTGTAATTAATAATAATAATAATAATAAAGAGGGCAGGAGGCACCAGGCAAGCTGTACCCTCCCTACCCACTAGGACCCAATGCATGACAGCCCTTGGGTGGGGTGGCAGAGGAAGACAGTAACCATGGGAGAAAGGGCAGTGAGCCCTGAGGTTCTCTAGGGATGGGAAAGCCCAGGAGGACATCATTCCTCCAGAGACAGCCGAACAGGAGTAGGAAGCTCTTTCACAGAACCCCACAGGACGAGCCATGCAGTGTGTGTGACCTGCACGTCCCTGTTGCCTATCTGATGAGTCAGAAGCCTGGTCCTCTTTCCCCCATGTCAGTCCCATTACTCGCCTAGGGTCCAGGTCCCATCAGGACAGGGATCAAGATGAGCCAGGTGTACCCTTAGGCCTCCTAGGACAAGGCTAGAAATCCTTCAGCCTCGATTTCCCCATCTGTGAAATGGGCACGAGAGGGTGACCTTTAGAGGGAGTTTGCTTCTGATGCATTGCCCATTTCTCCCCCACCTCCCCTCCATGTGACCCGGATTCCACCCACTCTCTCCTCAACTTCTTTTTAATGGCCCTTCTGGCTCTTGACCACAGACCCATGATCCTTAGAGTCTATTCCCTCTCAGAATTGGAAAGTGTTAGACTCAACAGCGTAATCTTTTTTTTTTTTTAAATAAAAACAAACCACAAATGTGTGGTTGCAGCCATATATTTCACCTTAGCCCTCATTTCCTGAAAGGCCTCGGTTCTATGGCTAAAAATAGATGCTGGAGGCATGCTAGTTAAGGTGGGAGGGAAAGTGGGGGCAGGGCGGTCCCCCTGTCCCACGGCTGAAGAAGGAGTCAGGAAAGAGTCCACTCCCATGAGCTGCCTATGGACCACTTGAGGCGAGCAGTGTCGTGGCTGGCCCTGCAGTCAGACAGCTGCAGCTGCCCAATGGACAGCCAGGGCTGGGACCTGCACAGCACTCATCTGCAGCCATCACTTAGGATTTCAGCCCTCGCCACCTCCATTTCTCTTCTCCTGGAAATCGGTCTAATCCCCCCTACCCCAAAGCAGAGAGGCCCTTGTCCCTCCACTAGCTGGGGGAAAGGGCTGCTCTGTTATTCTTCCCCTGTTGGGGACCCTCTAGGAAGCCAGTCTCCAGGCCAGCAATGTCCATGTCTCTTTACCTCTTTCCTCCATGCTCTGGGAGACCCACTCAAAAAGAGTGCTCTTCCTTCCTGCCAGACTCTCATGCCGCCAGGGACAGCCGAACATGGGTAGGAAGCTCTTTCACAGGACCCCACAGCCATGTGGGCCTCTCACCTCAGCCAATACCACCTGCCACGCAGTGGAATCAGAAGCCTGGTCCTCTTTCCCCATGCCAGTCCCCGCTACTAGCCTAGGGTCCAGGTCCCATCAGCACAGGGATTCAGGATGAGCCAGGTGTCCCAGAGCTACCTGCAAGGCCTGGCTGGCTGCTCCCATGGCAGGGGTTTGGAGGCTGGCAAGAGCATCCTCAAGGGTGATTAGAGGGAGCACAGCCTCATTTTGTCCCGTGACTGCAGATACTCTCCCCCAGGCCGCAGCCTCCTACGACCAGCCTCCTCTCCTCCATCAGGGTCTTCCGCCCTGTGCCTCTGCCCTAATCCCATCATGTCAGTCCAAGGAGTCTACTCAGCTTGTTTGCCCTCTGACTCCCTCCTGCCTGGCCTTCCATATACCTAAAGTACTCTTCCAGTCACCCCTGCTCTGCCTTCTAGGGACAATAGTGACCATCTTCAGAGCCCACTTCCTGTGCATATAAGCCCTGCTGGCTATTTTGTCCCTGGGTCTCTCTCATGCCAGTATGTGCCAACATCTAATTACAGCACCACAGCTCTCCATCCTGAAAGTGCCTGCTATGGACCAGGTATAGCTGAGGGCACTTTCCGTCCTTCATGTATATCCTCCAAGCAATTTTGAGGTAGATATGTTTATCATCCCATTCTACAAACAAGGAAACCGAGGCCTAGAAAGACGGCTTCACTTACAAAGCCACCAGCTACTGAGCAATGGTGTTGGGATACAAGCCCATCTGGCTGCATGGCTCACTGCCATGCCCTGCCACCTCCCAGAGCACCTGCCCCAAAGAAGGTATCATGGGTGGACACCTATATACATTCATCTCCCTGGAGGATGGGCTGTCGTGGTTGACACCAGATCATGCATTTATGCCCGAGGCCTTCATAGCACAGGACACAGTCCATTTTGTCGCAACTGGCCAGAGGCAGTTAGAAAAACCACCACCCCACAGTAGAGGGTATCCAAATGCCAGCTTCTGGGTCCATACCAGAGGCCAGTGGGGCAGGGTCTGCTCTCTTGGCCTTCTTGCCAGTCAGGTTTCTCTCGGTTACCCACGGTTCCAAACCCCAGGCCCAGAGAATCTAAGCATTCTGTGTCTCCTGCCACGGCCACAGAATCGGAGTTCAGCACCCCAACCCTCAGGTATCTCATGGTCTTTTGCTCAAATTAGGGTTGGCTTGAGGCTTCCTGTCAGTCACTTGGTGTGCAGTGGCTGGCAGAGGAAACGAGACAGGCGTGTTCTCATGGAGAACGTGTCCTTCTGGATGACTTGTGGCTAGGCTGTTGTTTGGGGTTAGAGAAACATAAATCTCGGGTATTAACATTCTTCACTTTGGTCTGCGCGCTGCAATCTCATTGGAGGTGTAATGCCCAGGAGGTTCACAAGTCCCTGTAATTCTAAATCTCCTCCAGGGTGAAAGAGCAGGGGCTGAACCAAATCAGGGAAACTGCTTCCACGTGGGGGCTGCTTGGCCACAGAGCTCAGCTGGAGGCCAGGAAGCACAGTAGGGACAGTGAGGGTGGCTCTTAGGCACACAGACCCACAAGGTGATCCTGCCTGCCCGGGAGATCTAGTTCTCCATGGACCAACTTCTCCTCGAACTCTGCCCACCAACATCCTCATGGCAAGTGAAGTGCGGATAGATGACTGAGCGCCTATTGTGTGCTCAGTGCTGGGTGCAGCCTGCCATTTACTCCTCACAGTAACTGACCAGTGTTTGTGTTTTACAAAGAAAAAGGTGAAGTAACTGGTCCAAAGCCTGGTGGGTCCTGAACAACACTGTTCGTTAGGAGTACATTCAGCTGCAAGTCCACTGCTAAATCCCTTCCTTGGGGTACACAAACAATGTCTACCCTTCCTCTTATGGTCCCAACAACAAGCCAACGTTCAATTCCACCAAAGCTCCTTCTCGGGATCCGGTTACTTTATCGGACTTATGGAGCAATGCGTTGGGGCTGTGGGCAGGAGCATGGGTGACCTTAAAGGGCACCCTGAAAGATCTGAACCCAACAGGGATGATGGCCTACTCACAGCTGTGTAAGGGAAGCCTCCTTCCCTCATCCTTTGCCATCCCTATCTTATAGCCCCTTCCCCTAGGTCGCATGCAACTAAGGCATCATTGCATACAACTGGTTAGGAGGGTGGCTGGGTATTCATGTGGGGGTCTCAGACCCTGTCCATGTCTCCTCCTAAGAGGGAAGGCCCATAGTGAGCAGGCACAGCTATGATAATTTTGTGAGCAGGCCCAGCAGAACTCAAATGGGGGCAGCAGTTTAGCTTGGAGGACGGTCTGGAACTACAAAGTCTTAAGAAAATTCACCAACAACAGATTTCAAAATAGGCATGGGTAGGTCCCCAGCAAATGTACATTCCACCAGAGGTATGTGCAGGGAAAGCCGCAACATGCTAGAGCCCTGAACCTCAGGAGGGTGTTTCTGATTCTAGGCCAGAACTGGGCTGGCTTTCGCTGGTCTCCTTGTTGTCACTAATTAGCTAACAAAAGCAATGTGAGGAAGGGTTTATTCTGACTTACAGTTTCAGGGAGTAAGTTCTATCATGGCGGAAAAGGCAGCAGGAGCAGGAGAGGACCAGTCACATTGTATTAGAAGTCAGAAAGCAATGAATGCCTGTGCTCAGCTAACTTTCTCCTTGCTAAGACCCCAGAGCACCTGCCCAAAAGGGAGTATCATGAATGGGCACCTATGTACATACATCACCCTGGTTGATGGGCTCTCATGGATGACTGAGACACCAGGCTATTCAGATCTTTGCTCCTCAGTTAACCTAAGCTGCACAATCCTTCACAGACAAGGCCTGTCTTCCGAGTGATTCTAGACCCTATCGAGATGACACTCAATATTAGCCATCCGGCTCTGGAAAGAAAGCATCTCTGCCCAAGACTGAAGTAAAGTTAGAATGCACCAAGGTGTTTGATCCCAGGGGAACTCAATTATACCTGTGAGGCAGAATGCAGAAGGAATAACTACTGCAGATCACGAAGGTTCATGCCTATGTCTGCCTCAGAACACAATTCCCACAGCCAGCCCTGAGCCTACACACACCTCCTGGTCAAAGCCACTTGACCACCAGTTGCCATTGTACCCAGTTCAGCAACAAGCTTCATCCCCAGCTATTCTCCTACTGCAGGGAGACAGGGCATGGACCCATGAACACAGCAGTTCTAGGAGGAATGCCTCCCCTTCAGAGCTCCAGAAAATCAAATATGAAATCCCATCCTCCTGCATGCCCAGGCTTTGACAAAGATAGGTCCCATTCTCACCAGCTCACCATGCTGCCCTGCAAGGTGGCATAGGTCATCAAGTTCACATTTTTTCATTCCTGTGAAAAAAGACTGCACTTATAACACGTGGTTACTGTTGAAACATGAAAATAAACAACACTGCTGCTTCCCGGCATTTGGGCTAAGATGAAGCATGCAAAAAATATCACTAAAGACATATAATGCCTCTGTTTACATTTGGAAACATAGCTCTCCAGTCTTTGCTGTCACCCATACATGTGGATTCTGTAGAATAAACCTAAGACCCGACGGTCACTTTGCTGAAATAAGAGCCAGGAGTTGGGGTGCATGCCATTAAAGCCATCAGTTAGGAGGGTGAGGCAGGAGAATCTCAGGTCGAGGGCTAGCCTGGGCTACAAGGAAAGACACTGTCTCAGTAACTGCAGCAACGGAGACTACCACCGAAAAACAGAACCGTGAAATGTACCACAGTCATCTTCTCTGTGGCGTCACTCTTCTGCGGCACTGTTTCTAGAGCCTGGGGACCCTGCAGCCGAACTGTAACTTAGATAGTGTACTTCCCACTACTCGCTTCCACCCTGCTCTTCTTAAATGTCTCATTATTACACGGTGTGCTTGCACAAGTGGCCTCACAGATACATTTCTGAACACATCGACTTCTTATTCTCAGGTAAATTCCTAGAAGTGCTGGTCCAGAGGATAAGTGCATTTTAAAGGCTTCAGTGAGTGCTGCCAAATTGCCCTCCAGGAATATTAAGCCGGCTTCCTCCTAATGGCTATGGATGACTGGGGAAGTCATTTATTTAAGCCTTAGCAGTGTTCTTGAGGCTTCCCTATCAAATAGATAGATAGATAGATAGATAGATAGATAGATAGATAGATAGATAGATAGATAGATAGATAGATAGATCTATTTATCATAGATAAGAAGAATGACCCTAGGAACACTAGGAGGGTTTTTTTTTTAATTTTTGTGCAATATTTAGAATACAATTATATGATCAGAACTGTGACCCTGGGACTCAGTAAGAACTCACACAGGCAAAGCACAAGGTGCTTGCCTCAGACACAGCTACAGTTATGAATGGACTGCAGTTGGTAGGAGGAGATTGTACCACTTTGGGGGTCGCAAAGAGATCTGTCAGGTTTTTACAAGGCTGGTCAGATTTGTCACCAACTGTCAGAGGCCTATTTCTACTCTGCCAAGGGTCAGTGGGATTCAGAGAACATCTGGATGTGACAGATTGGTTGCCCTTAGGTCTGTGGAGTTCTGGGCAGATACTTCCTGCATTTCTGATCATAAAAACAATCACCCAAAATTGGTAGCTGATTGTCAAACCACTCTTCCAGAAGGCAAGGCAAGGCGCAGGAACTGGTTCTAAAGCTGTGAATTCCCAAGATCAAAGAAAACAATTGAGAGTCCTGTCACTGGTGGGAAGACATGTAATGGGGAGGGGCAGTGGGAGTCAGGACGAAATCAGATGCCGTCCCTCCGAATTACCATCACCTTTTATTTGTGACCTCCTGTTGATGACAAGAGATTGAAAGGTCCCCAATGGGATGAAAGGTGTTCAGAGCAGGACTGCCTATCAAAGGACTCTCTCAATGCCCTGGGATTAGGAACAATAGGATGTCTTAAACTCTGCCATGGCAAGAGAGGCACGAAGATAGTCAAAGACTAAGATTCACCCAGACTAAGTCAACTGGTTCACCAATGAGAAATAATCCTTCCATGACCTGCTGACTCAAATCTAATAAACCATAGAATCTGAGACTGAGAGGGGTATAAAATATCCGTACTATACAGTCCGCCTTATCTACTCTCTCAGTTTATGGAGGGAAAAACCTTGCCTTGGCCCCCTCTGGAACTTTCTCTCTTCACCTATAGTTTATTGCTGGGCCTCAATTTCCCGCCTTGGCCATAGGCCCCATGTTCCATGCCAGATACTATCCTGAGGATACTCAGGAAAATGTCTGGTTCTGTTGTTGGGCATTGAAAACTGAAGGTAGAGGCTGCAGCTCAGGGAGGCTACCCAGGTTCTCCAAGGTCACACAGCTACTCACCACCATAGCTGGAATTTGAGCTTTGCTTCAAGGTCATCAATAGTTTGAACACATGAAACTCGGGGCTCATGTTGCATGGACTGCAGACTTGGCACTAGGCAAAGCCAGTCATTTCTTAGGAACTGGGAATATTGCCCTGTATTCAACTAAAATCTCTCCTGGAATAGGAGAAACTCACCCCCCCCCTATGGGCTCTTCATTCATACCGATGCAATGTAAGGTAACCTTCCAGTGATCAGGCTCAAGTACATGTTTCAAGAAGGACTCCATTCCACATGTAAGTGACACAGTACGTGGTCATAGCCATCTGTTCCATCTTCCTTCACCTAAAATCTGAGTACCTCTCCTGCCATCTCACAAGCCAGTCATGATATCTGATCCCTTTTTCCTACCTTGGTGACTTTTCTTGTTTCTCTTTGCCAAGGCTCCTGCCTGGGCTTTGGAGTGAGTGGCATGCTGGCTACTGCTCTGCCAGGTATTAACTTTGGGAACACAAGCGAGTGGCTTGGCCTCCCCAGGATGAGTTTGTTTTTCTGACCACAAGAGGCTGGTATGATAGATAAATGAAATAGCATGTGTGACACTATTTTGGCCCAGGGCAGGAACCCAACACATCAAGTTCTTGTTTCCTTTAATACATGTTTCAGAGGCATGCAAAGAGGATTAAGTGAATTTGGGGAGTTCCTCTCACAGTTCCTGGCTCCAGCAGATACAATAAACAGAGCTTCCCTCTCTATCCCCATGGCCTTTTCTTTCTTTTTAGCTTAGGTTTTAGAGGGATTTGTGGATTCTTTGCCAAGGAATGCTAGCCCTGTCTTGGATGGAACAGGGGGCAGGGCAGGTCAAGGCCAAGCCATGGGCTCCTCCTGGCTGGGTTTCTGTGCTTCTGGGTTCTGGGTAGCACTGAGGACAGCCAGGCCCAAAGCATTTACCAGCTGGGCCACCAGCCCACTTTCCATCTCTGCCTGTCCCTCCCAAATGTACCTCCACCAGCCACACTACTCTTTAACAGAGGTCCATGTTGTCAACTCAATAATCTTTTACCCCTGCTAAAAATAAAACCCAGACAGCACAAGCTCTGGGAAAGGGAGCTGTGGGTTAGAAGTCAAGCTCTCCCGCCCCCGCCCCTTCCTAGAATGGCGAAGAGCACCCAGGGAGAGCAGTAGGGTTGGGAGGGGTCGAGAAATATGCTGGGCAGCCAGTGGGGAGGCTAGCCTTTTCTGTGGTGTTTACTCTGTCCCGAGGCTTGCTTCTGTCTCCCTGCAGACAGCTTTGACAAAAGGCCTTTCTGGTTTTGTCCAGCTCCTTCACAACATCAAACCATTGACTGATATCAAAATGGTCACCTCGTTTGGGCTGTCATCATTTTTCAATTTTCCAAGTGGCTGACTCCAGTGTGGTGCATTACACAGGAAGGCGGTTGCTGCATCAGCCATGCTATCTAAACAGCCCGTGAGTGCCAGGGTTATCATCGTCCAGTTCCAGGCACTCACAGTGAGACGATATGGTTGACAGCCTTCTCCCGGGAGGTAGCTAACTAAAGCTGCCGAGTGTATGACACTGAGAACCAAAGGGGATGGAGTCTGAATCCTGCTCTGACATGCAGCTATGCCATCTGAACACCTTATCTCTCTGACTGCATTTGCAATTGTAGTATCTTAATATTAATATTGTCGTATTAATATAGTATTATCCGTGTAGACACATACAGGCCACAACGCTTGTGCGGACATGAGGGCAAAACTTTTAGGAGTCCATTCTCTCCTGCCAAGTTGGGACCCAGATATTGAACTCGGGTTGTCAAGGTCTCTTCGCCAAGCCCTGTCATCCATCAAGTTATCTCAAAGGCCCTCTGACTACGTTTTGTCACCTGTAAAGTAAGAATTATAAATCAGGGGGTATAAAGCCCAGCACGATGTGAATAGCCAGTCTGCTTGCCATCTGATCATCTCAGTCTTCCTGTGCTACAGTAGAAAGCAGGCTTGGGAGAGCCCCGCCCACTGAAGCCATGGCTCGGGCACATAGCTCCTGTCTTCTGTCTCCCACCTCACGGTATAAGATGTATTTCTAGGGATGGAGAGAAGACAGTAGGCACCAAGCAGTCAGACTGTGTGCATGAAAGAAGCATAGGCAGATACTTAAATAAAGCCACTTGTGATGTCTGTGAAGTTACTAAAATGGGGGCAGTTCCCAAGGCATGCCAGGCCAGAGGACAGGCAGGGAGCAGTCTTCATGAAACAGCATAGCCAGGGGGGGGCAGTGGCCTGAAGGGGGTGGACCCATGGGAACAGGTGTAACCTGAAGAAGACAAAGCAAGACCGTGTGTCTCTGTGCAGGGGTGTGGGGAACGTCTGACTCAGAGCCAGATGCAGCGGCAGCAGAGTCAAACCTCAGCTCACTACCTACCAGCTAGACCAGGGCGGGGCGGGGGGGGGCACCAGCTTGACCCTCCACTGTTGTTCTGTAAAAGGAGTGTAGTAACAGAGCCTCGGTCACAGGGCCATGCATGGGCAAAGCTTGATGAGCACACACATGCAAAGCGCTTAGCAGAGCATCAGGCATGATATTACACAGGGCAAGTGACAATCAAGCCACCTTCATGTTTTCTTAATTTTTATTTCTACAATTTATTCATTGTAGCCGCTTCCCTCATCTCCTCTCAGGCCCTCCCTCCCTCCCTCATCCCCTTCTATCCCCTCCCCTTAGTCCACTGAAAGGGGGAGTCCTCCTCCCCTGCCATCTGACCCTAGCTTATCAAATCTCATCAGGACTGCCTGGATCCTCTCCCTCTGTGGCCTGACAAGGCTCTGTCTCCAGGGGGAAGTGATCAAAGAACAGGCAACCAAGTTCGTGTCAGAGACAGCCCCTGCTCTCCTTACTTAGGAAGCCACTTTCATCTTTGAAGTTACCTGCTGCTGCAACCCCGGGAGCTGTTCCTCCTTGACCTTGTCTGTCCTCTCTGTGTTCCAAACTCTACCCTATTCCACCCATGTTGCTGTGTATCCTCCTTCCTTCTAGAATCTTCACGTTGTTAGCAGCCAGGCTACTGAGACATATTCCCACTATAATTCATAAACCTCAACAAAGGCTGGTATCACTGTGAATCTGAGGCCAGCCTGATCTATAAAGTGAGCTCAGGGCCCTGACTCAAAAAAAACAAAAACAAACAAAAATCCCACCTCACCAAGGGATATCTAAATAGTATTAGTATAGCTATAAGCAACAGAAAACTCCTAACCCTCCGGGGTGGTATATAACATCTATGGAAAGTTCTAAAATGTACTTACACTCAAAATTTTGCCCTTGGTTGAAGTTGGTCCAGCCCAATGGCCACTCTTGTCAGCTTTGTGCTGGGCATTTATTCCCAACAGCAGTCAGGATCAGCACAGATCTGTCCTCCATCTTGTTCACTCTCCAGGGTTTATGGGGAGGGGTGGCTGGCTGGGTGGGGAACAGCGTAAAGCAAAGCAAATGCCCAGACTCCAATGAGACTCAGCAGGGAACAGCTGTGGCTATCTAACACACAGCTGGTGTTAGTGGATTAGAAGAAATGTCTTCCTCAAATGAGGAGATGGAAGAATAACCCTCAGCAGAGGGAAGCAGAGAAGAAAAAGATCCCAGGATGGAGGAACCTGGCATATCTTGGAACAAAAATTAAAAAAAAAAACAGTGGCCATCTGAGGAACAAGCTGAGCTGACGAAGCCACATCATTCCAGGGAGTCTGGTAAACATGAAGTCCCAGGTAGATTACTGGGCAGACAACAGGCAGAATCCTGTGATGTCTAGAGAGAACACTAGGTACCAGCTGCAAGTATGTTATAGGGGAGTCACAATAGCAGCTGGAGAAGGGGTAGGCAATGGCAATGCCTCTGCTGTGGTCCAGTGTGGGTAGTAGGCAAGAGCCCAGGGGAGGTGAGGGGGAGCAGCATGGAGGTCGAATGGCACACACAAAAGAGGGGAATGATCAGTCCTAACTGGCCCACACCCAGAGGAGCGAAGTGTGTTAATTACTTCAAGACAGACAAGCCTCGGCCTGAACTACCAGCAGTGTTTCCCAGGGTCTACTTAGCTAGACGGATGCAGTCCCCCTGCCCCCAGCAGGCCAGCCTAGATGTTGACAGTGACAGAGCAGTCGTTTTCATCCTCTGACAACACTTTCTCCCAGCATCCCAGGCTGCAGGAGGCTATGTTGAGAGGATTAGGCTATATTGAGAGGATTAGTGACCATACCTATGACCTGTAAAGCACAAGTCATTCTTAGTGGTGTTGGTTTTGCATTCTGGAACACCCTGGGACAGAAGCAGAAAGAAGAAAGTGCAGTGATTAAGAGGTTCCTGCATGGTTTGCAAGATACCAGACTGATCTCTCTCCTCCTGGACCACTGGTCTCCCAAATTGAGCCCTAATTCTATGTGACAGAGTTAGGAGGGAGACAGACCTCAGGCTCCTGCCTGGGGTGAACCACCTTCCACTCTCACCTCCCATCAAAAGAAGATGTTTTGGACTCACATTCCTGTCCCCTGCTGGGGACCACCACAGTTTCAAGGTCAAGAGGAACTCTAAAGCAAGAGCAAACTGCTCCCAACCCCAGCTGAGCCAGAGCCCAGGTTCCTCCTTTGCTCCTTCCAGCATGATCTGTACCTCTGAGGACTGGGAGTGAAGCACACAGAATGCTCCAGCCCCAGCTCTGCGGCCACACTCGCACGTCCAGGAAATGGACCATGATACACATAATATTACATTTTAATGGTCTGCAGCATCAAAGGCAGAGTGAAGAATCATTCCTATGGCAGCCATGAATTAACTCCTTCTCATCTGATCCCTGACAGAGCCTTCTAGGCAAATGAGTTGGGCAGATAGAGTTCAGAGTGAAAGGAAGCCAGGACAGTTATTAGGAGAGTAAGGTGCTGGTATCTGTAGCGGTCTCACCCTGAATCCCCTGGCATTTTGTCAGTGTGTAGGAAAGACCCAGCCTTTGGCTCAGTCCCAATTCATTTCCTTCCTAAGCTCCCCAAACTTTGAGGAGGTCATCCTCACATCCTCTGCCACCCCCAGGCCCAGTGCTAATAACTCTCTACAAAATTAGGGTCGCTACATTGGCTTTTGGGGTATTCTAAAGAGGTGCCATAACATAATTCTCTGAAAAACCAATAACTCTTAACTGGACTCCATAGCCAAGAGGGAACCCAGAGGCCACCTGATCCTCCCAAGGACCAGGGAGGAAAGGATACACGCTCAGTCACCCACAAGTCAATGTGGAAAAAGGGCCCAGAGTTTGAGATATTACTCTCTCTAAAGAGTCCTCTTCCCTGAGCAAATAGGCCCTTTGCCAGGTGGCCGTTGCATGCCACACTCTGCATGATGGTACACTGGCAAACCTTTAGTTATTAATTGGAAACAATCACCAGTTTCTGAGGTGTAAATTCGTCTTCCATGGCACGTGTCAAGCTTCCACTGTTAGGACCCTGGAGTCCATCACTGGCAGAAGAATACCTTTCATGGAGGAGTTATTTATCTTAGCTCATGGTCGCAGAGGTTCCTAGTCCAGGGTCAGCTGGATCCATCTTCCTGAACTTAAAATAAGGCATAATATCACTTTATTCCATCTGAGCCCTCAGCCTAGCAGTCATGATGGCCACAACCGAGGTGGATTGTTAACCTTTAGTCAATGGTCTCTGGAAACCCTCTCACAGGCACACCAAAAGGTTTTACTAAGTGTTCTCAATCCAGTCAAGTTGATCAAGATAACCCATTTTAGAGCAGAATTGGGGAGGGATGCTTGGTGGCCACACAGCACCCTCAAAAGCCCAGGTTACCATAGCACAGTTCACAGTAAAATAATAAGAAGTAGTGAGCGTAGCTGGAGAGATGGTTCAGGAGTTAAAAGCTTTAGCTGCTCTTCTAGAGGACCCAGGTTGATTCCCAGCACCAACAAGGTAGCTAACAACCACCTTGTTACTCCATTTCCAGGGGATCTAATGTCATCTTCTGGCCTGGATGGCCTGGGTACCACATGCATGTGTTGTACAGACAGACATGCAGACAAAACACCCATACTTGTAAAATAAATAAATATTTTTTTAAAAGTGCTGAGCTCTGAATACTCATCAACTTTGTATTTTAATATTGTGTTTTTAAATTATGAGTATATACTTTAATTTTTAATGTGACTTAATTTTGAACACTGGTGAGGATGTGGAGATAAAGAAAACATACACCCTGTTGATGGGAAGTACCATATGATCTACCTTCCCCTCTCCACAGTATATATCCGAGGAAAGCCGTAGATAGCACACAATGCAGACACCTGCATGCCTGTGTTTATTGCTGCACCTGCCACAGTAGCTAAGATGTGAATCAGCCTATACAGCCATCAACAGAAGAGAGAAGGGAGAAACATACTATATTCACAGGGAGTGTTATTTGGACATCAAAAGAATGAAATCCTGTCACTTGCCACAAAATGGAAGGAACTGGAGATAATTGTGTTAAATGAAATAAGTCAGACACAGAGAGACAAATGCTTCATGTTCTTTCTTATATGTGAAAGTTAAAAAGTAGTCAAGCTGAATGTAGAATCATGGTTACTAGGGACTAGGAGGGTCTCCATATGTCATGATGGCATCTCCTAGAGACAGTGATCTACAACATAAGTAGCATCCCTAACTCTCTTGTGTCCTTTTTGTCCCAGTCTAAAAAGCCCTTTTTTCTCACTATTGTAGTCCCTAGTCTATACTATTCAGTGTGGGAGAAAATTATAGACTGTTAATACTGGGAACCTAGAATCATTGTGAGTGTCTTGAATCCTGCTTCATCTACCTAAAGACCCTAAAGGAGAATATCTCTTTATCCTAGTCTCGTACACCTCAGAAAGGGGTCTAAGCCAGAGGTGCCACGGAAGAGCCACATGTTCCCTGGAAAGAGTGGAATGGGGCCATCATTTGACAAAGGACCACCTGAGAGACTGCCAGATATAGGAGCTCAGTCATGGAGGTCAAGGACTGAATCTTGGGAGATGCTCTAATTCTGAAGCTGGGGCCTGGCTTTCACTGACTGTGAGAAGAGGAAGTTTATCAGCCTAGACCCAGGCTGAGGAGAAAGTTCAACATTCTCTCCTGGACTAGTACCCACCACCCACAGCTGAGCTGCTAGCTTTAAGTGCAGTGGACATTTCCTCCATGTGCCCAGACTGATGAAGGTGTCACTGAGTTTTTGCTGCACCACCTTTTGAGAATTGGTCATCATGCATTTGGGAATTTTGCAAAGTGACTGCTAAACAAGGCCCTTATTTATTTCTTATACTCATTTTATCAACATCTATTAATGGTATTCAGTGTGCAGATTTGACACATGCATAGCGTGTACACTAATCCAATCCAACCACTTTTTGGCACACTGCCCTCCCCCCCACTTCCTGGTGAGGAACTGAGGTTTTCTGCCAATACTAGCTTGCCAGCTATATGTATGAGCTGCCTGGGAAGAGGATCTTCCAGCTGCGTCCATTTTGTGCCCAACTCTGGGCAGAGGCTTTCTAGGAAACTGGAGAAGAAAGAAGTCAGGACTTGACCCCTGACCTCAAGGTAACATCTGCTCAGAGTGCTGTCCCCTGGGAGTCCATCTAACTGGTGGTCTAAAGTTAGTAACTTAAACACGATAGACCTTTGTGTCTAAATACATATGCAGATGGGCAATCTCTCACTCTCTTTTAATATCTTATTTACTCTTTGACAATTTCACACATGTATCTTGATCTACCCCACACCTCCCAACACATCTTCTCACCTTCAAACCTCTCTTTCTCCCTCTCTCTTTCCCTCTCTCATTCCCTTCGTCCCTTCCCCCTCCCCTCCTCTGCAAATCTTTGATTCTAATTACTGATGTCCTATATAATGTTGACTGATGTTGGATTGACCTTGTACAAGTTTTTGCAGGTGACCATAACTGCAGTGAGTTTATGAGTACAAAGGCTATGCTATGTCCAGAAGACAGCATTTCTTAGCACTCCTCCCCATCCTTTGGTTCTAACATTTTGTTTCTGCCCCCCTCTCACCTGATGTTTCCTGTCCCTTAGGAGGAGGGTGACATAGATGTGTCCCACTTGGGGCTGGGTACTCAATAGTAACTTATTCTCCAGTGACAAGTCTCTTCATTAACTGGTGCCCCTACTTCAGAAAGACACTTCTCCAGCTAAGACTGAGAGCTGCACAGATCTATGGGTATAAACATTAATTATTAGAAGGCAATTTAACATGTCCATTTGTCAAAACAACAGTAGTAGATTCTCTAGGACCCCTGACTGGCAGAGACATGGGCTTTTAGTCATGTTTAGAGTGCTAGCTATGAATTCTTTCTTGTGGAGCAGGCCTCAAATCCAACCAGAAAAGCAGCTGGTTATTCCCATAACCTCCATGCCCACTATTGTACCAGTAGGTACTTCTTACCTGGGAGGTTAGTATTGTAGCATTTAGTGTTCACCAAAAGGTATCACTGTGACTCTCGGCACGCTCCCTGGCACCTTCTGGACCATGAAGCTATCCAGCCAGGAAGGGATTTTAAGCTCAGTCCCAGTTTCATTTCTCTGTGTTCTCCAACCAAAGGATGTGGTATCTTCAACAACAGTGTCTAGTTATGAGGGCAACCAAGAGCAATGGCAGTATCCTGGGCTGTTTTAGGGACCTCTAGGACCTTAGTCTAGATCTTTTATATCACTCTACCAAGTCACCAACACACACCTTTTCTCTCTTCTTGTTCACCCATTTTTAAAGTGAGACTTCCTCCTAGTCTACAGTTGGTTGCTTGAGTTCTAGCCACTACCTTGGCTACTAGCCAGAAGAAAACGAGAAGGAACAAATGGGAATGCATCCTCTTCCATGAAGACAGTTTTCAGGTGCTGTTTACTCCTCTTCTATTTATGCTCCACTTGCTGGAACTTAGTCATTCAGCCAGATTTTGTTTTGTTTATTTGTACAATACTGAGGATAAAACCTAGAGTCTCATATATGCTAGGAAAAAACTCTACCACTGAGCTACATCCCAAGGCCTTTTATTTTTAGTTCCTTTCAGACTCAGGGTCTCACTATTCTAAGTTGCCTAGACTGACCTTGAACTCATTCTATTGTCCAGACAAGCATTGAACTTACAACCTCCTGCAGCTAGAATTACAGTGTGAGCCACTAGGTTTGGCATTTGTGGTACTTTGAATATAATTGGCTCCCATAAGCCCATAGGGAGTAACACTTTTAGAAGGTGTGGACTTGTTGAAAGAAGTATGTCACTGTGGAGGCAGGCTTTAAGGTCTTGTATATGCTCAACCTATGCCCAGTGGGACAGTCTTCTTTTGCTGCCTGAGACTCAAAACATAGAACTCTCAGCTTCCTCTCCAGCACCATGCTGGCCTGTATGGACTAAGCCTTTGAAACTGTAAGCCAACCCCAATTAAATGTTTTCTTTTATAAGAATTGCCATGGTCATGATGTCTCTTCAGAGCAATAAAACCCTAACAAAGACAGCATTCACCTGCTTTCATTCATGTCAGTCATGTGCTGAGGCAAGACTTGGGCTCTAGTGTTAAGAAGGGAGAGATAAACATTAGTGTCATCCCCAAGGCCTACAGAGATACAGCCAGTGTGTCTCTCTGCTGTACTCAGTAATTGCTAAGGCATCTGTAAGCTCTTCCTATTCATCTCACCTAAAGCTCACTCTACTCTTGTTCCCTAACCAAGCATTCTTTTTCATTGCTTACATCTTCATTTCATCTCTCCCATGGGAGTCTTTGAGAGTTGTCTTGTCTGTCTGGTCCTTCTTTGAATTCACAACTTCTGGATATTTGCTAATGAAGTGAATAGACTAGCCAAGTATGGGCCCTTTGACTCTTTACCGTGGTCAATAATGACTTTCCACACATGTTCCTAATTAGAAAACCCTCTGTGAAACTGTGTACATGCCTATGGCCTAAGCTGAGATCATCTTAGAGGCATCTGTAAACCCTTTACTCAAGGCTTACACAAAAATTCAAGGTCTGTTTAACAACCTACTTCTACACAAACAATCAGGCTGGTTCATAAGGAATTGGGCCATCTTGTCAGCCACACAGAAAAATGGAACATGTTCTAAAAAAAGAAATAGAAAGGCACAGAAAAGGCAAGTGTTTTTACAACTTTTTGACTCTCCCCTGGGAGCGAGAATTTGCATCTTCACATACCCATAGCCCCAGAGAAGAGGCACATCACAATCAATCATGTCAAACAATTGGTCCAAGGGGATTTTTCGCCAGAATGCTTTAGAAGTCCGTGGGGAGAGCATAGACAAGGAGTGGTGTCTGAAGAAGTTGCAAATGTAAACCACATTTAAACCATACAAGGGAACCCCTGCATGGGGTCCGAGGAAGTATCCAGGTTCTGCACCCTCTCAGCATCACCACTAGACAAGTGACTGGTTCTCATGTAAACTGCTATAGAGGGCTGCAAAATAAATAAACAAACAGATAGATAGATAGATAGATAGATAGAATTACAAGGAAAACAAACAAGGAGATAAACAAAATCTATAGGAAATGGAAATACAAAACAGAAAAATCATTCACCTCCACTAATACTCATTCAGAAACTTCACCTTCCTGCTGGCAACTTTTAAAAAAACAAAATTCCTGTGCTGCTAAAGGTGAAGTGAGAGGGTGAATTATGTAGCCTGTTGCACACATGGCTAGTGCAAAGCAAATCTGCACAATTTTCCGGAGGGCAAGTTTGGGGATGTGAACATGAAAAAATATATGCAGAGTACATTTGGCACTATAACTCTGCCCCTTGTCACTTACAACATTCATTCATCTGCTCCTCATTTCTGACAGCTTGTGCCGTGTTGTTTTCGATACTCCAGCTCCGTGTCTGTGGGTGAATAAAACAGGTGTAGTTTCTACTCCTGTGGAGTTTGGTGTTTAATAGGAAAATAGGCAAAAAATAAACAAGAACACTAATCATAGCTCGGAAGAGCTTTGGGTTAACATGGAGCAGCGATGGGTGATTCTGATGTGTTTTTGTTTTTTGATTTTTTGTTTCTCCCTCTGAGAGGGGCCATCAGCCAGGGTGAAAGGTGGTGACAGACGTAAGGATAGAGGAGCACATGGATAATGGAAACTGAACGTGTAAGGGCCAATTTAGGAAGGGTATTTAGAGCAAAGGTCACAACCTCCATAGCAATCAAGAGAACATAAAGGATGGCTGGAGAGGAGACCTCGGTGGAAAGCAAAGTATGGATGCCTGCTGGACCTCGCCCTGCAGGGCATGGGAGAGGAGCGACAAAGAACAGCCTGGAGGGCAAGAAGCTTCGCTGGAAGGTCATTGGCACCTATGGCAGGGGTCATTGAGGCATTCCGTGGGGTAATGGTCCCAGGCACGGAAGGGCCCCGAGAGTTGCTACAGATGATACCGCCATGTTCAGCCTCGGGGCTGGGAGAAAGGTGAGGTGGACAACACCAAGACACAGCAGAGTGAGAAAGCCTGAGGCAGGACAAGAAGCCAGGGATTGCACAGGGAGTCACCATCCGTGTATCCTTTCAGGGATCCTCCATTTCACCTCCTCACAGAGGATTTTATGCTCCTACCCTCTCACACGGGACAAAACTGAACGCCTCATTCAATCCACGGTGAAAACAAAGGATAAAAAAGAAACTACTTTTCCTTCCTCTCCTACCCCCACTGCTTTCTAGTCATGATTTCAATTAATAAGTTGTATCAAGGTCAAACGTTTTCCTCGGGAGCTTTTCTTCCGGTAAATTTCCACTCTGAGAGCGGCCGACTCCCTCTCCTTTTCCCATGGCTGCATTCATTATTCGTGTTGCTCCTTTCTCTCACTGAGCCCCTTTCGTGGGTCCCCATGTTGCTCGACGTTGTCTACACGGGGTCACTGAGCCTGAGCGTCAATAGCCATTCTTTCCAATATTAGTTCCTTCCCAGAGACGCTCCGTTTTTGAAGGATGCTAGTGGGCCTAATGCGGAGGGGGAAGGGCTCCTGTGGCGGAGGAGGCCCCATGGGACCTCCCTTCGTCTCAGACGCGGTGAAGAGCCGCGAGATGCGGCTGCCAAACCTAATTGCCTGTGTTTTCTCCTCACATAAAATGTGGTGGTTAATGCAATGTTCATTTCTCTGGAAGTTTTGTGTGGGCCGAGGAGGCAGCCGTAACGTGTGCAAACCTGTTGTGGAGAATAGCAATGAGGACAAGGCCCAGTGGAGGCTCCATTAGGCATGCATCAGGGGACAGGAACTCCGCAGGTCAGAGCAGGTGGCTGCTATAGCCCGGCCTCACACAGGTGACCCAGAGAGCCCAGGGATCCCTGAAACATAAGTGCATTGCTTTGGGCCACTTCGGGTGATGAAAACAATTTCCTCAAATAGGGAAACTGTTCTGAAGGAGGTAGTTCCTCTCCCCAGTTCTAAAGCTGTTTGGTATTGTTGACAAGGGTAGTGTTGGGACTGCACAATAAATCAGTTTATGAAAACATGATTTCCTATCAGAGCTGCTAAATAAGGTTCTTCTTGAGTTTCTCTATGGGTGGGAAGAAAAACTCCCTCTTCCATTCGGAAGGACTTCACTTTCCTCGTGCTCTGAATCTTGCATTTGGATAGATGAAGTGGGAGAAAGCGAGGTGTTTGCAACCTGCAGAGAGGCGGGTTTTTAATATTGAGAAGCCTTTCTTAGCACAAATTCTGGGACCTGTGCTGCGGATTTCATTAAACCCTACACATCCCATGTCTGCCTTTCAGGAAACAACCAAGGATGCCCATCCAGAGGAAAGAAATCTTCCTTCTCCAGCTGCTAAGAGGGCTGCAAGGGGCCTTACTAGGATTCCCCTCACCCCACCCACCGCCCCGCCCCATCAAGGCCCGGGCAGGGACAGCTCATCTAGAATGGAACCAGCTATTCTTCCAGCAGCGTACCATGAACCAGTGGGAACAGCTTGCTTTTCTTGCCTCTTTTGTTTTTAATTAGGAAAACACTTCTACCATAGAGAAATGTATAGGAAAATAATAAGACTGTCCGCTAAAATTAATCATTTGCCATATTTGCTTCAGCTCTCCCGCTGCTCAAATGATTTAAGGCTGGGCAGAACCAGCCCTTCCCATTCCTGCCCTCTCCCCTTCTCTGAAAGGGTTGGGTTCACTCACATCCTAGACTTCAGCCTGTTTACCATGAACGTGTGAATCCATAAGCTATACAGATCACTGTGTTGCGTAATTTTAAAAACCCATTTACATGGTAGTCATTCTATATGAATTCTCCTAAAATTAATTTTTTTCACTCAAAATCCTATTTTGGAAGAAACAACACACCATGATCTTGGCTAAAGAGATTCCACCCCAGAAAGACGTCAATTCCACCTAACTTAATTTACAGGTTGAATACAACCCCAACTTTTAAAATACTACCAGATTTTCTTCCTTGGAGCTATGCAAAGTTGATTATAAAGCTTACTTGAAAGAAAAAAATCAAAAGGAAAAGCTGGTCAGGGGGTCCCAGAAAGCACCGAGCCATCTGGGGGCCCAGCACCACCAGACATTAACACATAGTGGAGAGCCTGCAATTAGGAGTTTGGTGTTGGCACAGGAATAAACAGATAGGCCAGGGGGACTGAAAGAACATCCAGAAATAAACCTAACTGTATGGGAAACTCAGCTTCACAAATCTGTGTACAGAGGTTTTTGGTTTTTGTTGTTTGTTTTTAACAAATAAGTGGTGTTGAGATAATTGGATAGCCTCATGGAAAAAGTAAACCCTGGAACTCACAGCACATGTAAAGTCCAAAATAGCATAGGCATTTAAATAGGAAAACTGAAACCATATATATACTAGAGAAAGCTTGGGTGAAAGCTTATACACCCTGGGCATAGAATAATTCTTCTTAACCAAAAGCAATAAGGAGAACGAACTATTACATCTGAATGCATCAAAATAAAAACATTTCTGCAAGGCAAAAATCACTTCAGGCAAAGCATGAACACAAATCATACCTAGGTGGAAACCTCTTGCCTCCGGCCTCAAGACACCATGACAGACAACCTAGACTATCTTGACCAATAGAGGTCTTCTGTTTCTAGACAGAGACCACTGTAGTTGCCTATCTATGTGGGGCCTTTGGATCCCAGTTTCCCATATAGGAATCTGGTTTCAGATCTGCAGCCATATTGGGAAAGTATTTAAACTCAACATACCTCAGAGTTCTTATCTATAATGAAAAAATTCTAGTGCCTAACTCTGATGTTGTAAGAAAAAGTTGATTTTCTCCATCTAAAATGCTTAGAACACACAAAGCCTCGAATATTCTAACACTTCAGTTAATAGTAAGCTTTTTTTCCCCCTGAGATAGGGTCTCCCCATGTAGTTCAAGCTGATCTGAGATTCGGGGTCCTTTTGCCCTCCGTTCAGGGTACTGGGACTGTAGGAGTGGCTCACCCTATCTCTTCTTGAAGTTCACAGCTTCCTATAAAAATCAAAACCAAGGCAGTAAGCTGGCTGCTCATAAGCCTTTATTACAGTCAGGAAGCCCACCCACTCTCTGGTCAAGAAGCAAGCCTGGTTTTGTTCTTCATCTCTTCCTCCTTTTGACTGACAGTAAACAAACTCCCAACTCAATTATTACTGTCAACAAAGTGATTGTTAATGACACTTTGAAAATGTATTCTTAGTGTTGTCCAATTTTGTTCTCTGTCTCTTTTTAAATTTCTCCATCTTGCCATACATCTATTCTGTTACTTACTTTTTTTCTTTTTAACTGTCTGTGTGTTCATATGTGAGTGTATGTCGTGTGTGTGTATATGCCTGCTCATGGAAGCTAGTAGAATATATGGGATCTCCTGAAGCTGAAGTTACAGGCAGTTGTGAGGCACCTGGCATGGATGTTGGGAACTGAGTACAGGTCCTCTGGAAGAGTAACAAGTCTTTTTAGCCACTGAACCATCTCTCCAGCACCCTTGTTAGCTTTTCCTTAATAAAATATCTTTTATTTATTCTTTGACAAATTCATACATGTAAACAATAGATGGTTACAATTTTTATTATATTTACTATTTTATTTAATATGGTATGTATGTGTATGTATGCATGCAGTCATTCTCTCGGAGATCGGAGGACTACTTGCTGGAGTCAGTTCTCTCTTCTAACCATGTAGGTCTGAGGATGGAAGTTGATTTGTCTGATTTGACAAGGAACATCTTTACTTGCTGAGCCATCTCACTGGCCCTAAACAATGTATCTTATCATATATTTTCCTGGTTTTAATAACAAATATTATTTGGGTTTTGTTGATAATCTTCCCAATTATTTCCTTATTTTCTATTTCATAAATTTCTGCCCTTAACATTATCTGTAAGTGTTGTTTTTATTTCCTTGGGTGTGGGGAAGGGATGAGAGTCATTTTCAAGCTTTTCTAGCTTTTTTCAAACTCTCGCTGGCTGGTTCAACTTAGCTGCTCTGGCCTAAATCCTCTCTCAGCTGACTGATTCAGACTGGCTTCACTTGGCTTCTGACTGAACTGCTCTGCCTAGTCTCAAACTAATTCTGGCAATATGCTTTAATCTTCTGGCTCCTTCTCTTTCTCTGGCTTGTTCTGTTTCCACCCATGTCTAGCTCATCTCTCTGCAACCTGTCTTTGTAAAAAACTGTCCCAATAAGAAACTCTGAGAGAAAAACACAAAAAAAACCCTCTCTTCCTGCACCACTCTTAAGTAGCCTCTCTTTCCTGTCCTCTTCTCATTAGAGTTGAGCGTATCGTATCTCTGACTCATTCAGTCAACTCTTTCTCAGATTCATCACTTTGTCTACCCCTCAATTAGACGTCACTTTCAAATATGGCTGCTTCCTTCTATAAACTAACCTTACATTCATTGTTTGGGATTAAAGGTTGTATATTAAGGGTGCGTCTGTATTCCAGCCAGATCATACTATAACCCAGAATGTGCCTGCATTCCAGCCAGATCACATAGATCTAGAAGGTCTTTGGATGTGATCCCTTGCCAGAGCTGCCATGTTCCTGGATTAAAATTCCTCTATAACTCTTCCCTGCTTGGGAGAAGTTAAATAAAATTAAACAACTAAGCACGTACATGTTGTTGTTTGGTTGGCTGATTGCCTTTTGAGATATGGTCCTGCTGTGTATCTCAAGCTGTCTTCAAACTCAAGATCTTGTAAACATGAATTACCACACCTGAGTTAGACTCCAGATCACTTAGCTTTCTTCTTTTCTAGCTTTTGCATTTAAGGCTAGACAGCTCACTGGTCTGCTGTTTTAGCTGCATCCCTCACATGTTGAAGAATTATAGCAGGCATAACTACCATTTCCTGATGTCCAATGCCATCTTACCAAAAGGAATGTTACATTTCTTCATTCCCATCAAGTCTCATCACATTGAAATTTGAGTAGAAGTAATAAATGGCATTCTGAGGTGATTTCAGACTTACCCACAGTTTCCCTTACCAGATTCAGGAAAAGGGAACTTTCCAGATAAAGATAGTGTAATCAGCCTTGCAACGTAAAGGAGACATGAAGCAGAATGTCTTCCTGATGGTGATGGGCATGTGAGAAAGAGAAGACAGACAGTGTGGTGGTCCACACCTGGAATCCAAGTACCACTCATGAGGCTTAGACAGGAAGGTCATAAGTTAGAGAGCAGCCCAAGCTGTATGAACAGATCTTGATTCAAAAAAGAAGGAAGAAGAAGAACAGGTGGAGGTGGAAGTAAAGGACAAGGCAGAAAGCAAACCTTTGGTGAGTGAGTGGGCCACCAAGACTTGGGGTTGTTTATCTCAGAATTTCCTAGTTTACTCTGGCCGACAAATATAATGTTCTTATTATCGTTGGGCTTAAGTATTTTCTAATTTCTTTTTGGATATATGAATGATCTAGTAGTAATTTTTCTCCAGTTAGTTGCAGGCTTGAAATGGAGGTGTTCTCTAATCATCAGCTTCTGTCATTTGATTTACCTGGTTCACCGTGTGGACACTTCCTTACATTATTATTACTTTTTCATCCTCTTGGTTGGTCCGTGACGGAAAGAATCATGTCATACCCTTTTGAGGGTTTATCAGTTTTTCTTTCTATGTATATAGCCAGGTTTTACATCACAGTCCAGGGGTGGCTGAGGTGGAATAGCAGTGTAGGCGAGCAACACTCTAGGCCAACATGGCTAGGAGCTGGCTGTATAACTCTCAAGCTTTCTAACTTGCTATTTGAGGCTCCAGTCACATGGAGAGACTCTGAACTTTCTTAACTCTCAACTGTCAGGTTGATGGTTCTTGCTACTATACTTTAATTCTTAATCTTTCAGGCTGGTAGCCTTGCTATTTGGGGCCACTGGTGGCTGTGAGAAGAAAAAAAGAAAGAAAGAAAGAAAGAAAGAAAGAAAGAAAGAAAGAAAGAAAGAAAGAAAGAAAGAAAGAAAGAGAAAACCACACATTCACACAAGCATATGGGGCTCCCACAGATCATTCATAAAAACATATATAGACCATCAGACAGACAGACACATTTTTGGGTGAAGCAGAGGACAAGTTCTAACAGGCTTCACAATTATATATATACACCTACCTACCTACATACACACATACATACATACTACATACATACATATATACAAAGACAATCAGACACATTTTTGTATGAAGCAGATGGCTTCAACAACTGTTTAATTCTGTCTTGGTTTTTATATCATCTAATACAAAGGTTCTCTATGTATGGAAAAATTACCTCATTCAAATACAGATAGATACAATCACTACATAAAAAGGGAGTTACAGTGGGAATATTAATTCTAAGTTCTTTCATTAAAACTATATCTAACTAGATACTTTTATTTATCATAAGGTTAAAGCAGTGGTTTTATCTATACGCTCATTATAAGTTCAAAGTAGAAGTTTTATCTTTTTTTATTCCAATATATGTTTTGTGTTCAAAGCAAGAGTTTTTTTTATGTCAAGGTTTTTCTAAGAAATAGGTGTCTGTCTTGTCTTGTATGGCTAACCGTTTATTCTTCGTTTCTATATTCATATGGTCTTTCTTATCATGGTGTACACCTGGGCCTTATCCTTGGACTAAACCTAGAATGAATGTATTTCCTTGATTATTAATTTGTTTCCATCTTGTTTTCTGTCTTGGTACAAATCAGGTACTTCACAGAGCTTTTAGCTAATTTGCAGGAGGGTAAAAGTTACTTAAATCAATTCAGAATCATCATAAGGAAAAAATCATCCTCATAATATTCTGCAGGAAATGTGTCCAACAGAGTGAATCAATAGCAACAATAAGTGGTCTTGAGGCAATTCCTAGGACTTTGCCTAAACCTGACACCCATTCGTCAGCCATGCAAAAACAAGTGGGCTGCCTCCAGAAAGCTCACTTGCTTGCTTTTGCCAATTCAGCATGTAATCGCTCCCGGCATTTGTATTCGCAAGGCAGGCTTGCTGTCTACCTCTGGCTTACAGTCTCAGGTCTCTAGGGAAAACGGCCACAGAAGATCAGTGGTACAAGTCTGCCTCTTCCAGCTTTAGGCATTTTGTCATGTTTTAGGGAAGCTGGGATTCTTTTCTTTTTGGGGGGGGGGGAGGGAGGGGGAAGATGGGAGGTGTGTGTGTGTGCCTGGTTTTGTTCTTGTTTTGTTTCTCTGGTTTTTCAAGACAGGGTTTCTCTGTGTAGCCCTGGCTGTCCTAGAACTCACTCTGTAAACCAGGATGGCTTTAAACTTAGAGATCTACCTGCCTGCCTCTGCCTTCTGAGTGCTGGGATTAAAGGATGTGCCATTGCTCCTGTAAGGGGTCTTCTCTTTAAAATGTGGCTCTTCCCATTCCCTGAAGTCTTGACAGTCCATAATGAATTTTATGACCATCATTTTTTTGAGCAAAAAAAAAGAATAAATAAAGACTTCCTAAGATGACAGACACACTTTGAACTCAGGCTGTATGGTACCTGCACAGAGCTAAGGTGATAGATCTGTTTGCAGCAAGCTCACTTGTCCAGATCATTTCCAAGCTTGGCCATCATGCTGGGACTTCCTTGGTATGGAGGTATTGCTACTATATTCCCGACAAGCCAACACTAAGAATGGGAAGGTGCCAGGAAGATTCTTGCTTGGAGACATGAATAGTCTGTTTTTCAGAGCTTGATGGGCTGATGGCCGTTGTCATTGTCCCAAGAGAGACAGTGACTATGACAGCTGATGGCAAAACAAAGAGAAAGATGTAGAGTTAGGGATGGGCCTTTGCAGGGAAGAGTGTTTCTAAGACAGGTTAGAGCCAGTTATGCAAACGGCTTGGGGAGGCTTTGAACTATACTGAGAAGGCTACACTTAAAGCCTTGAAAAAGTTAGAAGTTAGAAGTTTGGGCAGAAAGGACTTGCAGTAAGAAATAAATCTAGAAGCAACTGTAGATGAAATGTGCTATGAATCTGATGTGGGGTGCTGGACAGTGAAGACTATCAAAAACAAAGGGACAAGACTCGCTATCTCAGTGGACTTGAGAAGGGAGTGGGTGGGCGAAGAAGGAAAACTTCAGGTGCCAGCCATGTGACAGTGCCACAGCCAGGATCATAGCTCCTGCCAGCTTTAACATCCTGTGAATAGCTTACTAAGCAGCTTAGTCTTGAAATTGTGTACAGAGCACATTATTATTCATATTTTATAGATGAGATAGCTGAGGCAGGAAGAATTTAGCATCATTTCCCGCATCCAGCAAGTCAATAGGAGATCAGGATCTGGGATAGAAGAACAGCTTCGTAATTCCTTACTTCGTGATCTTGGAAATCTTGCTCCTCTGTACATCTCCAGTGGTTAAGGCCAAGCTGAAATAGCTCGTGCAAGAACCAGATATATAGGAAGCTCTTGATAACTGTTGTAACTATCATAACTGTTGTTGCTATTCACAGTACACATGCTGAAATAATAGCACCCAAGGCCAAGGTCAGAACTTTAAGGTCAGAAAGGTCTAAGGTCCTGAGTCAACGTTCTCCCAGTGAGTAGAATCTAACCCTTTTCTTTTCACCTTCATCATCAATAATGAAGTTCAGAGGTCACTGAATGCCAGGAGTCTTCTTTCCAGTCTCTAAAGATGAACTTGAAAAACTAAGTCTTCGTTAACTTTGAAATCCTGGTTTCTCTTTGGCCAATAGCACACAGCTACTTCTCCTCCAGGATGGAGTCAGAGGCAAATCCTTCCACAGCACTATTGTTGGCTCTGTACAGGAAATAAAATGGGAACCACTTAAATAGACGCAGCCTAGGCTCATGATTTTGTTGGATGCCAACTTTCAGCCCCCTGTCAAAGCTTCCTTCTATTTAAACTAATACAGACTCCATACTTTAAATAGAAATGATAAATTATTGACTATCATGGTGATTGATTCACAGACTGTCTGCTGACCACCAAATTGCTCCAATTGTCTCCTAAAAAAAGATTCCATAAGTCTTTAGCACACGCCCCACACTAACATCCATCCGTCACCTTAACGATACTCAATTGCTCTTTGACACTAATTACCTTTTCTACCTAATTTTAAATGTGCTATTTGCTAATGACTGAGACTCAGTGCAAAAAGCCCCATTTTCCCTAAGCATCCAATAGTCAATGAACTTTCATGCCCATGTAGAGATTATTAACAGCGCAGCCTGTCCTGATTAATGGCCCTGTGTTGCCTCCCTTTGAATAGAGACCTCTCTATGCCAGACTTCCTGATATAAACATCATTTTATCTGGAGAGTCCCCTGAACATGGAGGAGCAGAGGCTGTTTGGATGAATTTCTAACTTGAAGAGACAGTTGTGAAAAGCAATTTTCGGTGGCTGGGTTGCCATGTGCAAACCTGGCTTACACTTGCTTGGCTCTCACACACAGCCTGTTGTGGGGCATCCTTACGACATTCTCCTGCAGTAAATACTCCAGGGTAGTCAGGGCCTTGTCCATGCTAGGTAACCATTCCATCCCTGAGCTACATCCCCAGTCCTGAGATCTGGAAATCTTACACAGCCATCCTGCAAGTGCATTGCAGGGTCATAACAGAAAACCTCTGTGCTGGTCCTCTATGATCCCTCCCCATGGGTGGGCCAGCACAGGTGACGCTTTCCTAATGAACAGACACTGAGAGGAGCAATGCGCTGTCATTTCAAAGGTTCAGTTACAGATGGAAGGGCCATCGGATGATGGTCACAATGCCAGAGTAGCTGGAGCAAGGGGGCCAGCACATGGCAGCAGGCAGGTAGGTTGGTCTCTTGTGTCCTCTTAGGCCTGTGAGGCCTGTCAAAGTGAGTTCCTGAAAGTTGTGGAAGTAGGAAGATCTTGTTTGCTCTTCTGCTACTCTTGGGAAACCTGCTGTGTTCCCAGACTCCCAACATGCCTCAGGGCTGTGTTGCTGGCTTCTGACCTTGACTTGAAGACCTGTTCTTCCACCAGCAGTTAGCAGAAGAAGAGTAAAGTACCACCATGTAGGGGTTCGAGGTAAGGCTGAAAAAACAATGGTTTTCTCTTGGTGGAAGAACATCCTGAAAGAGCAATAGTGGCTGGGTTCTGCCTGTAGAAAATGCTTTTGGGGGTGGGAAAAGGCATGTTTGCACTTGCTTCTGCATGGGATAGTTCTCCCCATCATTAATGGCAAGACCCAGGGCCATATTCTTATATCACTGAGAGCTCTCCAAAGAGACAACCCACAGAAAGTGTCTATCCTTGACTCTCAACATCTGTTGGCTCCACACTGGTAGATAAAGTCTTTCATAGGTCAAAACTCTTTTCAAAAGATATCTGTACTGAATATGTACGGACATTTTCACTTGTTGAATATTATTCTCTAAATAGCACAGTGTAATGACTTATTCACATTGTATCAGTATAAAAAGTAATCTATAGACGATTTAAAGTATATACTATATATATACCAGCTTTCAGTCACTATGACAAAATACCTGAGATAATCAATTCATTAGAAACAAAGGCCTATTTTGACTAACAGTTTCATATTGCTTTGGGCCTGTTTAATTAGAGTGTGTCGAGGCAGGAGCTTATGATTGAGTGGGCTTTTTCCCTGTGGTGGCCAAGTTGAAGAGAGACAAATACCCAATATCCATTTCAAGGGTGTGCCCTCAATGTCCTGACTTCCTACATTCAGTTCCATCTCTTAAAGGTTCCATCACCTTCCAGCAGCACCACAGGCTGATCATTAAGTCTTTGATGCATGAGTCTTTGGAGACCTTTCAGGTTGAAGCAACCACACAGGGGAGGGGATATACAAGAGTTGTGAGCAAATACCATACCACCGTCCATAAGGGATTCAAGCATCCATGGGGTTCAAAGTCTGAGAGAAGTGTTAGATTCAACCCCTTGTGGATAATAAGAAACAGGAAACATGGTTACAAAGATAAGAAGTCTCAAACAGGCTAGTGACCTAGGACACTAGTGCTGTCCTTCACTCTGAGACTGGACATCCAGGAGCCAGAAGAGCCAGTGTTAAGGGCAGGAGGTAGGCTAAGATGGCCCAGCCTAGTAGTCAGCCATCAAGGGCTGCATGTTTCCTCTCTCTGCCCAATCATTTCCCCCAGTGCTTGAGCTGGTTGGAGGCCTGCCATGCTGGGAAGGGAAGGCCACTGAGACCTGCCCTTCTGTTACTCATCCAGAAGTTCCCACAGTCATTCCTGGAGATAACATCCAGCCAAGGATCTGGGCATCCAGATCAAACTGATATATGACAGTCATGAAGGTACAATTATGAACAATGGTCCTCCTTTCACAAGGGGAAAAACCTAAGGTTTGGAAAACAAGAACATGCAATCCTCAGTGTCCCGACACACACTCCAACACACACCTTCCAGCACCAATGGGCCTCACCTTCCTGAAGTTCCCATCTCAATCTAACACCTTCCATGTGCTCCCAGGAAGTGCCTCACTTCCTTCAACCCACATCTCCTCTCCTTTCCAGTTAGGATAATATTGAAACAGCCTCTCAGACACCCTTTATAACCACTATCCACCACTGCACAAGCACAGGAAGGCTTTAATGAATGAGGCCCATCCCTGACAAGGCTTAGTATGGTGCCTGATGCAGAGGAAGTGCAGGAATTAATGTTAGGATTATTGAAGGATTGATGAAAAATTCCATGAAGAACGTCAAAAGTGCTATGGGGAGCCATGCTTTTAATTTATAAGACTCTCTGGCCCACAAATACAGCTAGTCTCCTCCCCTACAAAATCCATACAATTTTCTGAAAATTTCAAGATTGATGACACCCTTGGTCAAAGCATCAGGCAAGGCAGCCATCAAAAGCCAGCTGGGGCCATCTATTCTACCCTATGTCGATAGCCTGCAGCGAGGCTGAGATTTGTTGGCTAGGGCCCAGGAAAGTCCATAAAGCAGAGGAGGCTGGGCAGCAAGATCTGTTTAATTCTTGCTTTCCAAGGGTTGTTATTCAGCGCATCTTTCCTTCTCACATCAAAGTAAATCACAAGCTGCCATCCTCAGATGTAGAGCCCCACAGATCAGTAACCCCCACCTGCTGTCCAGCCTGGCGCTAGCCTGCTATAACTCATACCCAGGAATCAAGAGGCAAATGTGATTAGTCCTTTAGGTGGCTCCCTAACAAATCTATCCCATCCTTACTCCCAAATACCTTGAGATCTGTCTCTGTTAAAGTCTGAGAGAAATGATGGTTATACATACACACACGCACACACATACACAGACCCACCCCGTGTCCCAGTTTGAGGTTCATGTTCATTAGCTGCTAAGAGCAGCTGGAGGGCTGCTGGCTACAAGAGGAGTCACAGTCGTGGCTGTGAAATTAATGAAGTTTCTTTTTTTGCCCTCCTGAGCTTGCATAATCTACAGCCACCCCGGGTCAGCAGTCAGGAGCCGTGGGGAAACCTTCCTACCATAAACACCCCGGGCGTTCTGCTTAAGAAAGTACATGAACTCCACATTTGATCAAGAAGAACACAACTCTAAAATACACTGAGAAGGAAAGCAACTAGAAACTGGCTTATAGGAGAGATGGGAGGCCCTGTTGGACCTTTTCAGGCCTCAGTGGTGATGTCATGGAATGACTGGGAGGGGCTAGGCAGGAGTAAAGCATGTAAACCAGCTCACCAACTCCAGGAACACACTCTTCTGTCATGTGTAACTGAAGGGCACGACCAAGGACTCCTGACCCTCACAGAGCCCCCAGTCCAGGCAAAGTTCATAGGTGGGGTGGTTCAGAACAGCTGGTGACTTCAGGGAAGCTTTGCTTGACGTGTGATAACAAAAAGGTGATCCCAGGAACAAGCACCGAGTAGAAAACTGATTTGAAGGCCAGATTTTCACGGTGAAATAATAATCCTTGCCTTCTGCAAACGCATCCCTTACTTTCAAAGCAAACATAATGCTTTCCCATCCTTGGGCACTCCATCAATATCGGGAGCCAGGATAAGGAGAGTACATACATCCCTCCAACCCACAGCAGACCCAGAGGATCCTGCCAGCTGAAGGACACCCACCTTGCCCTTCCCTTTCCTTCCTTTGCCTCAGATGCCAAGAGCTCAAATCAGTCCATTGCCTAGACCCCACTGAAGTGAGAGCAGTCTTCCACCAGGACTCAGAATAGTAAGAATCCTTTGTTGTTCTTTCTCACTAGAACACATGCCAGAGACTAGAGACACAGCAGTTAATTTGAGGCCAGAAGGCATGTATGTGTGCATCTGTAAAGACACATATACACCTCCACACACACACATATACATACATCAATCCAAAACAAAACCAACATACAAAATACATATGAATTGGGGGCTGGAAGATGACTCTGTAAGTAAAGCATTTGCTGCTAAATTATAAGGACTTGCCCTAGGCTTTTGTTTTGTTTTGGTTTGGTTTGGTTTTAATGATGTAAAGGACAATACACCTAAAGGAGAACAAAGCTTCTGGAAAAACCATTTGTTTTTCCCTGTCTTGTATCATTCCTCAAACTTGACCTTGGCCTCCTACCTGGTCTTGCATTTCAGAGGTGTGTCTCTAAAGACATCCTTGTTGACAACAGTTTTGTCCAAGGGGATGGCTACAGTATACCTTGTGGGCATGAGGTGACTGCACTTTCACAAAGGACTTGATCTTTGATCTCTTGGAGATTTTTCTTCTTGTCCATTGACAGATATCACTTTTCAGGGATAGTGGTCAATTCCAGCCAACAGGACATGGCTGTAAAGGCAGTCTGAAATATCATCATCAATATGCTGCACAATGACAACTTTGTGTCCGGTCAGGACCAGCTCCACTTTTTCTGGTTTCATGAACTTTCCCATTTTGACAGCAAGCAGTCATCAGCACCCAGCAGAAAGGAAAGAGGGACAGTTCCTTTGCCCTGAGCTTTGACTGCTAATGGCTGGATACAGCTGGTAAAATCCTTAGCTCTCAGAAGCAGTCAGCACCAGCTAATGTGATTGCTTCTCACGTTCAGTGTCAAGACCCATGGCTTAAAAGTGGCCATTGTCACAGCTTTCCAGCCTCAGGTCTTGGAACCCTGGGCCCTAAGGTTGTAGCTTCCTGGGCCTTGGTGTCAGGACCTTTGACTCTCAGGGTTTAGTAGCTCCCTGGAACCATTCTAGCAACCGGGGCCCACAGTTTCCCATCCTTAACTCTTCATAGCTCTAGTTTTCCACTGCCCTTTGACATCTCTGATCCCAGGCTCTCTCCAGAACGCTTCCCCCATCCTCGTGCTATTTCTGTTACTGCTGCCACCCCCATGATTGATGGCCCCTGCTGCCGCCATTGCCACTGTAGCATTGAGGTCTCTCCTCTTGGTGTGGCCAATCCCGCCTCCTCTACTTACAATAAAAACCCAAAGTCATCGAGGCCAAGGTCAGTTGAGAGTAAACGAAGCATTCTGTTCTCAGCCAGCCCACCCTTCTGCTGAACCAGCATGCAAATGCTCCCCAATGGCTAAGTGAGAAGAACTGGGGGTCATCAAGGTCATCCAGAGGTCACTGAGACTTGCCTTGCTTACAGGAGTGGCTGTGACCGGAGAGTGTCTGTTGGAGCATCAGAGTATGGTTACACAGGATCCAAAACGGCTGGCTGGACAGGAGGACAGTCAGGCCAGCTGCCGACAAAGGGGGCCTTCCACCAGTTCCCTACCCAAGGCTGTCAAACATAAGCAGAAGGCCTGTGAATTGGCCTGCCCTTGAAGATCCTGGGCCCTAAGGTTCTAGCCATTCACAGAAAACAAATGTTTTCATGTGGATTCTACCAGAGCTCAAACCAGAACAAGTCCAATCGCATTCAACTGTACTTGATAGAGCTAGCAATGTTCAAGTGCCATAGTGCCCCAGGGAGAGATGGGATTTTGCTGTATTGACACAACTAACCTGACAATGGAAAGAAAACAGGATCATCCTTGATGATAACATGGGGCAGAAAGAGAAAGACTAGAGCCCAGAAGGATTCAGTGAGTTGTCTAAGGTCACACAGTTAACACACAGCACAAAAGCTGCTCAGACAGTATCATCTTCTGCTTATCGCCATCACTGTGGGTAGACACCAGGGTCAAGGGCTTCCAGCTTTCTCCCAGCCCAGCTCTCCACAGGACTTAGAGCATGAAAGCAGGTGTTTCCAGGGTCCCCGCTGACCCCTGCTCTACTCCACAGCAGAGCACTCAACAACTTGGGAAATGCATGTGCGTTATGCAACCTCACTTGCCCCAGCATGCTCTCTGTCATCGGACCCATGTCCTTCGTGGAAAGAATGGCCCGTTTCCTGCATAGTGCTGTGCTGAAACAGGACAGTCCTGTGTCAGGTCCAATGTGATCCCACTGAGGTGGGTAGACCCGAATAATGACAGCTGGCAGTTTATTGTGGCAGACTCTTACCCCAGATGCATAATTGCCAATCTCTTCCACCCACAAGAAAGTACAGTGTTTAGGCCCCTAGCAGCCAAGACAAGTCTTATTTATTCTCTTTGTTTAATTGAAACGACAGGCCTTCCTTCTTAGTGCTCCAAATATGGCCTTCAAGCTTTGAACATACGAGGTCAAAGAACTGTCATCATCACTCCCCACTCCCTGATGCCAATACACACTGCAGCCGCACGTCAGCACAGAGGGTGACCTGCTGCTGGTGAGCAGGGGACCCAGAACATGATGCCAAATCTCTAGACCTAGCAGCAGTTTGTGGACTCAAGTGCTGGGAGGTGTTTACCAAGCTAGTGGTCTTGCTAGGGAACCCATCATCCCCATCTTGATACCTGAGACGGCCCAGAAGGTACATGCTGGACTCCATAAGTGTGATGAACCTGTTCTCCAGCTGGGCAAACTGGGACCGGTGACACTCAAGAAGTTAGTCCGGCATATCAACCCGCCTACCCATTCGCCAACACATCGGTCACTCACCAGACACCTGTGGAAGAGACTGGAAAGGGACTCCTGCTGGGTCAGCCCTGGGCAGAATGGATATCAAGGAAGAGAAAAAGAGATCCCTCAAGACATTTGGGGACATCAACACATAAGATGGCCATGTGTCATAGCCCTGAGGACACAGAGCTGAAGTATTTAGGAGGATGTGTTTGGTTGCAAATGACAGCATCTATCAGAAATCCATTATCTAAGGCTGGGATACTCAATTAGTTGGTGTGACAGGGCCACCTGAATAGAGTATCTCAGGGACAGCTGGATCCAGGGTCCAAATTAGGAATGTCTCTGGGCCTGTTGGTCCCTCATTTTCCTCTGGTCCTTCATACACACACACACACACACACACAGGCACGCATACACGCTACTATCCCTATTGGGACAAGCTCTGCTTGTTCAACAGAAAAATAGCAACTGATAACCCCCAGACTCACCTTCGAGCCTTTGTCCCCTGGTGGAAACTCATGGCCCCCATTGTTTCAGGACAAGCCTCCATGTGGGGGAAGAGATAGTTTTTTTACCCAGACTACCATTTGATGATCTGGTGGCCAAGTGGGCACTCTCATATTTCCCTCGCCAGTGACTTCCTGGCCATAGCATCTGGAGTAACATCTACATTGAGGCCCTCCAGTCCCCTTCTAGGTCTCACTTTCCCTCCCAGGATCCTCTAAGAAGGAACATGCACATGACCCAGAAAAATATCCCTGGTGGGAAGCTGGGGCAGCTCAAGATGGCAGGAGCTGTGATTAGGAAAGTCTGATATAGGAAAAGCTGATTATGCTGCCAAGCGCCACCATAAGATTCTAAATGTAAGAGAACTGGTCTCCGTGAAAAGGTTTTTTAGCAAAATGGAAATGGAAAGATCGGAGATGGTTTAACTGTGCTGTATGGAAAACTGACACTGGGATCAAGCCGGCTTAATCCAACTCCCACTGGAATGCCAGTACTTTCTAGATGGAAGTCTAGCCTGTCGGATAACACTGATTAAAATGTTCCCATTCAAAATGTCTTCTGGGTCACAGCATCCACAGAAGCAAAAGAGTTGGGTCAAAATGTGACAATCCAAGGGGTGAGGCCAGAGAGGAAGTGACTCAAGACACACCTGAGGCAGAGAGTTGGGGGGTTGGTATGGGCAGCCCTCCCTGTGCCCCCCCCCCGACTGAGGCCATTTCTACAGGTGGCCCCTGAGGCACTCTTGGGGGGAGGAGCTCTTGAGAGAACGCGCTGGCCTCCTCCAAGTCCATCATAATGCCAAAGAAGAGCAGCAAGCAAAATGCTAAGTAAGAGCTATTTTTTCTCTCCTAAATGCCATTTTGTTTTGTTTTGTTTTTCTAACCACAAATACAGTATAGTGCAAGGCAGAATGCTCAGAAGACACACACACACACACAAAGAGAACAGGAAGAAAAAAAAAACATCAGGGCCGACATCTCTGCTGACTAAGCTTACTTCTGACTGGAACCTGGCTCCCACGTGGTGCTGAAGGAGGCCCAGGCCAAGAAAGTCAACAGCAGGTAGAACAAAGCAGGCCAGTCACAGGTCCTGATGCCTGTGTAGGCCTGAGCATGACCTGGCTCCTCTGGGCTGCGGTTCCTACTATGACCTGAGGTCTCTGCACCACCTGCAGCTAAGGCACCGGGACTGGGCATGGCAGACACATAGAGGTCACCCGTGATCTCCATTTCAGGGTCTCTATCACAGCCCCACAGGGCAGACCCTAGGTGAAAATTCCTTCCAGGATTATGTTTAATGTCTCCCAGACAAGGTCAGGACTTGTTACACCATTTTACAGATGAAGACTGAGGGCACAGGGGATGTGTTCCTTAATGAAGAGCCCACAGCTGGAAAGCAATGGAGTCGTATTGCAGACCTCAGCTTGTGGTTTGTTTTGGTTTTGGTTTTGGTGTTGGACTTTCTGTGTTTTTTTTTCTGCTGCTTATCATATGCAGAAAGAGGGGACAGGCAAGAGTAGAAGATAAAGGTTAGAGGGAGAAGGGACATGGATGAAGATGGACAGGTCGAAGACTGGAAACACTTAACATTCCCTCTTGCAGAGCCCTCAAACCCAGCAACTGCTACTTCTACGAATTCTCACTTTCAAATCAAGGGGCAAGCAAGGTGGGTCATCTTTGGCCAAGAAAATCTCTCCAATAAAACAAAACAAACAGACAGACAAACCTTGTGGGCAGCTGGATGTGTCAAGTAGGTGAAGGTGAGTTCAGTTTCTGGGGCCCGCATAGCAGAAGGAAAGAGCCACTCCTTCAGGGATCCCTACTCCCCATGCTACATACATAAAGTTGCAATTTCTCGTTACTTTTTACTTTCTGTCCATGGGTGGATTGCCTGTGTGTATGTGTATGCACCAGGTGTATGCAGTGCCTACTGAGGCCTGAAGAGGGTGTCAGATTCTCTGGCACCAAAATTACAGAAGGTGGTTAAGCTGCCATATGGAGACTGAAAACTGTACCTGGTTCCTCTGCAGGAATAGCAATTGTCCCTTACCATGAAGCCATCACCCTAACCCCCTAAAAAATATAATTAAAAAAGGGGGGGGGATTTAAGGACTTGCTTTTCTTTCTATTTAGGTCAGAGCCCCTGACTAGATAAAAATAAACTCTTTTTAAGTGTCACTGCAACTCCTCCCTTTGAAGTTATAAGCTGACCCTGGACAGCTAGGAACCACACCCAGACTTCCAGGGGTAGCGCTGAAGGAGGGATGGCCCAGGACCCGGCAAGGCCCTCCCCAGGTCTCCCCTCTGCTACCCAGACACTTGTCTTCCCAACCCAGGAAGCTGCACTCTGCAGCCTTTAGAAAGCTAAACAAAAACAGCTGCTATTTTTGAAAGGGTATTTTTGTCAAACAATCTCTGGTTTCCTTCAGGAATTTCAGCCACACAGCCCCCTTGGTGATGCGGTTTCCGGAGCTGACACACATCCGATTGGGCAATTGGCATTGTTACTTCTGTCCGTCTATTCCTCAAAGTTTCTGCTCTTAGGAAGGAACACCCAGGCCAAGCACTGGCAACCCTTCCCCCATCCCTGAGTCCAGTGGTGTCACTCAGCCCTGGCGCCTATCAGAGGATGTGGGGACACAAAGATTCAGAGAAATGTGAGCCTGATCCAGAGGTTCACACCTGTAATCCCAGCACTCAGGAGACTAAGGCAGAAGGTCAGCCTGGGTGTATAAGACCCCATCTCAAAAGACCCCAAAACAAACAAACAGGATTCAGGAAAGCAGGGCTCACTTCTGCAGACCTCAGTCTAAGGAATGACATGTGGCTGGCTGTCTATGATGCAATGCTGGGCGAGGTGGTTTATGCATCTAACCCTAGCACTTGGGAGGCAGAGGCAGGAGGATTGTTGCAATATTGAGGCTAGCCTGGTCTACATAGTGAGTTCCAGGCCAGCCAGAGATATACAGTGAGACCATTTGTGTGTATGTGTCCATGATCCACAGGGGCACCAACTTACCTTTCCCAAAGACCCTGTGTGTTGGTGCCACGCTGGAGGTTTGAAGACTAGGTAGCAGACCCAGCAGACCTCAGCCACACACAGCCAGGTAAGAGGCCTGAACCCAGGTCCACGATGCCCAGAAAAGCAAAGATTAATGTGTCTACTCTGTGGGGGTCAAGGGAAAGCCTCCTAGGAGTCAGGGAACTTTCAGGAAGCACACTTGGATGGGGCTGTCTTCAACCGGTATCCAGGCAGGTGATACAAAGAGTCAGGTACTTAGATACTCCGGGCAGACTAAGCCCAGAGACAATGCAGCCAAGGTGCACTGGGAACCCTGTGTGACACCACTAGAAATGACTGGAGGTTATCTTCCCTCCATTGCTGGTCATGTTGGTTGATCTCCACCCTGCACTCAGTGTTGGGATTCCCGTACACTCATCCTGGTAGGCAAACCATGCCTGTCACTTTCCTTAGAGACCCAGCAACAGGCTTTACATGCTAATAGAGCTTCAAAACAATTAATGAATGTTGCAGGCTTACTTATGGAAAGCACCATTCCAGGCTGATAAGCAGAACCAAGATTCAGAGTCAGGGAACCCATTGGTTATCTGATCGTGGGTGATTCAGATCAGCCTGGTACAGATGCTCAGGTTGAATGCTCTGTCTAAAGGTGTGCCATTCACGTTGTAGATAGCACATTGGATACACAGATGGGAAAAAGTTCTGTGTGTCCAGTCCAGACTGTGGGTTTAGGAGGGCCTGAAGAGAATACCTCCCCCACTAATCCATAAGGACACAAATCCATGAAGTTTCACCTTGACTGGTAGGAGAATTGGGAATCCAGTGGGACTCTGTTGTTGTTGTTTTGTTTTTTGATGTTTTTTCTTCTACCTCCTGATTCGCCTTTGCTTCTTCTAATGCTTTAAGTTCTCCACCAACATATGCATGTTCACGTACACACACTTCCATACATATGCATGCATATCACATGTGCGCACATGCACAAACACACACACACTCAGCTTCAAGAGGCCTGTCTCCCTAAATCAGCTGAACGAGTAATTTTCACACTTCATTCCAGAGCTCACTCACCTTTGGCCACAATAGGGTGGACTCAACCACTCTCCCCCAGGAATGAGATCCTGCTAAGCGCTGCTGGCCCAATCTTCCAGGCTTCTTCACAAAGTGGAGAGCTTCTGAGCACTGACCTTGGCGGGCAGAGCGTGCCAGGGAATTAGACACAGCTCTGCTCTTTGCATGCTCACTGGACACCTCGGTCCTCGTCTGTGTCTGCAATGCTGTCAAAGTGGTGAAGTATTTTAATGATTCAGCACCAATGTGGCCTGGATCCGGCCATGGGGCTAACACAGCATGAAGCTGGATGGCAGCAAGTCACGTCTCTCTGCCGCTGTCCCCCAGACTCTCTAGCTGGCTCATCCAGAAGCTAAGAGTTTGCCCCTCAGGGTGGGAGGGGGCAGGAAAATGTGTCCCCAGATCAACTCGCTGCTTGAGCATGGCCTCCTCCCAATGTCCCTGTGATGTGTGGACAGTCCCTGGACTCCAGCCTCACACATGTGTTGCCTATTTAGAAGAGGACAGACTGTCTAAGGGTCAGATGCCACCATAAGCACACCATGTCCCCAGAATTCACAAGTCACTGGTACTCTTCCTTGGGCCATTGGCTCCTCTGTGTGCAGGCTGGAGACATTGCATTTGGTTTGAAAAGCGGAGCACCCACAGCTATGGGCCCGCACGTTAAAAAAAAAAAAGGTCAGACTGTACCTCCACCATACTGTCTTTTCTAGCATTTCCCCCTAAAATCAAATTAGTGGTGTATTTAAATGAGCTGAGAGAACTCATTACATTAATTTATCTAATTTTGGAGGCAGACCTGAAATAAACGGCACCTCGCTCTCTAACACTTAGTCCTCACAGGGTATTGATTTCTGAGTCACATTAGCCCCGTGCAAGGACCTTTTTATAGCCCCATAGGGCTGCAATAGCCAGCTTCCTCATGAATATAAATGTCCTGCTTAGAGGCCCCAAGACATCACTCTCCAAGGTCATTTCAAGGAGTGGCAGGCGCAGCAGGCTGCCCAAAGTTCACCCAGGAATCCGTAGACCATGCCTGCAGGAGCTCCATGCAGGGACCATTGATCCTAACAGGATCAATGCCATGAGCCACAAGTAGTCCTGCCAGAGGAAGAGGTGGGACTGGGTCATTTCAGGTTCCTGTCAGCATTTATGGTAATGGCCTGTGGAATTAAGAGTCTATTACCTTATTGAACACCCCCATGACTGAAACGGCCCATGACAGGGCTAAACTCACCACAGAAGAAAACCCAGTGACCCAGTAATAGTTTTGCCATCTCATTCTTCTCAGTGGGCCACGGGGACATCTTCAGAATGACACATTTCTGACATATAGGATGGATCAGTGGTTAAAAGCACTTGCTGCCAATCCTGATGACTTGCGATCAATTCCCAGGATTCACATAGCAGAGGAAGAGAATCAACACCCTCAGGTTGTCTTCTGACCTCTGTATGCATTTAACATGGGGCATGTGTGTACATGCATACATACAGAGAGAAGAGAAAGAGAATAAATAATACATAAAAATAAATTTAATTAAAGAAGGAGGAAGAGGAAGAGGCCCCATTTGCCCAGAAAGACTCCTGGTTTGCCCCAGCACTGGACTGGTGCCGGGTGTTTCAGAGAACTTGATATATATGCCAGAGGATGAATGTCACCAAGCCTAGAACCCTTATCAATAATAATGCAGTCCTGGAAGTGGCCAAAGCATCCCTGATCCCCCAGGAAAATTCTCTTCTCCTAGGCCAGTGGTTCTCAACCTTCCTAATGCTGTGACGTTTTAACCCAGTTCTTCATGTTGTAGTGATCCCAACGATGAGATTATTTCATTGTTACTTCATAACTGTAATTTTTGCTAGTATGAATCCTAACATAAATATCTGATATGCAGGGTGTCTGATAGGTAGCCCTCAAAGGGACTGTGACCCACAGGTTGAAAAACATTTCTCTTTGTCATGTCTAGGTGCTGTGATCTTCTGCCACCCCCAACTCAGGTCTCAGATCTGCCAGCTAGACATGAGGTAAACACAGAGCCATTGGGACACACCCACTCAACTCCCAGCTCAGCCAAGACATACTTCACAGACCAGGAAAGACCACTGACCTCTTAATCCCCCACCTCCCAAGAGGGAACTGTCAGAGTGGGCTCTGAACTGATTTGAGCAGCAGGTAACAGTATGGTAGCATAAGGTGGAGTAAAACAAAGACTACAGTTTCCCTTTCTAGAAAAAGTCAGGACTCTGGGGCATCTTTGCAAAGCTGCCAGATCCAGCCCTTAAAGAAAAGTGCTCAGATATGAATGTTCACGATGGCCCTGGATGACATTCACTCTTAAACGCGGCAGTTGATTGAATAGACCATAGCTCATCATTCACTCCTGCTCTGTCCCACGTCCATTCTGGGTGTGGTCACATGACTTGCTCTGGTCAATGGAATTTGGGCAGAGGCACAGGGTTGGGGGGGGTGAGGTTGGGGGTTCTAGCTCTTAGTCTAGGTCTAAAAGAACAAGGTTTGTTTCCATTCATCTCTTGGGAAGCCCTTACCTCCATCTTGAGAAAAGCACGCCCTACTCAGCCACTGTTCCCGGGTGTCAGACCAAATCTAACACATTGCATCATCCCAGTGCCTGGTGGACACTGCCATCACTTGCAGAGGCCATTTGGACAGCAGAATTAAGGCTAGGACACCTGGGGAAATTGCCAATGAAGTTGTGTCCTCGGCCTTGGCTGCTATCCTCCAAAGATGCTGGCCCAGGGTCCCACTGCTTGGCTGTACTTGCTTTCCTAGCCACCCGAGCTCCTCCCTGGACCCCAGACCCAATGTTCTGCTTCTCTAGCTCCCACCTGATACTTTGTGGCCCCATGCTTCCCAGACCCTACCATCAGATACAGAACTCAGGCCCAGGCACAGAGCAGAGACTGACAGCTAGGGCTGGAAGCCACAAGAGCAGGCACTGGCTGGGCACCCAGACACACTCGTTCCCAAATCTTGGAATGACAGGGCCAGGATTTGAACCTGGATGATTTTGAACCTATGACCCAAGTTCTTTTTGTTGAGGCTGTGATTTCTGCAGAAGCAAGCACAGTTTCACAGAACTTTGGAACCCTTGACCAAGGAGGAAGGTGCCCATCTAGGGCATCACAGAAGGACCAAGTAGAATTTTGGCCAGTTTCACAGGGCTCGCCAGGGTTATGACTGGTTGATTAACCAAATTAAATCCTGCCTTCTCCATGGCCCAGAAAGATTTCAAGAGAGGTTCTTGAAATGACTGTGCAGTAGAGATTGGCTACTGACTCACTCATGCATTTCCTCCTGGGCAACCAGAAAAACCACAACTTGCAGCTAGTTTAAGGTCATAAGCATGGGTATTAACCAAAGAGATGTTGAGCAAAAGTAATGCATACCACTTTCAGGGTTGCCCACAGAGTCATGGGCATGGTTGTCATGGCAACCCTAGAGACCATATGTCGTAAAAGGTAACTCTACAAGAAGGAAGAGCCTAACTGTCAATCATCTGCCCAACCCATGATAGAGTGTAATGTGAGTGAGAACATACATTTATCGTGTTTATCACTACTTGGAGAATGTTTCTTATAGAAGCTAACACAATCTATCCTGACTAATACAGAATGGGAATGTTTTCATGTGCACATAACAGAAAATGGAACAAGCATATTATAAACACATAGATATATGTTTATATACACATAACAAGGAGTCCAGGAATAATTAGCTCCAGCACCCAGACTGAAGGACATAATCCATCTTTCTACTCAGCCTTCCTTAGGGTATTGGCTCTAGTTCTCACGGTAGCAACACATAATCCTGCCATTTCATCTGCAACACATATAGGGAAAAAAACAAACTAAGAATGGGACAAAAGGATGAAGGTCGTTGAGTCTTCCCCACTCAGTCAACTCTAAGGTCTCATCGACTAGGCCAGCAACCACCAATGACTGACTAGTAGGGACAATACAGGGTTAGGCCTACCCAATGCACCCACAATTCGTCTCCTGGGCCATTGAGCCTACCTTACCTAAGACCAAGAAATCTATACAGGTTCCTGAGCAAAAGATGAGGGACATAGCTGTGTGGTCAACAAGAGCCTTCCTCTGCACCTGGTGGCTCATGTCTGCTCTCCTTTTCTAGGAAGGGCTTCACTTAAGATCAGATGCTGCCTAGCTGATCCTTTGCCTTTTAAACCTTCAGGCCTCAAATCTGCTCACCTCAGAGCATCATTTCATCAGCTGCCCAGAGGCCTGGTTCTCATGGAGAAGGTTGATGACAGGCTGGTGATCCTCGGAGTAGCATGAGATGACAATGAAAGATGGCACTGTTCCAGGACCCACCATCATAATGCTGCTCCTTTCTTAGTGAGGACACTAGTGACAGACTTACTTCAGCAGCCTTGGAAATCAGCTGAGCTGGGTAAAAATTAGTCTGCTTAATGCTTGTGAAGGCAGGAAAGGTAATTGGAAGGTAGGCTGTGAGAAAGCAAGCTAAAAGGAGACCTCAGAACAAAACAATCTGAGTACTGACAATGTTTCATGCACTGAGATACTCCTGGTAAAATAGTCTCTGATGGTAGAAGAATGAAACCTTTAGAAACAGACAAAATTGCCAGTCATTGAAATAGATGGATATGTACGTGTGCCTATATATTCTGCAAAGTATAAGTGAGATTGATGATGATGATGATGACAATGACAGACATACAGACAGATGATGTATGCATTAAATGGATGAGTGGGTACATGGATTGAAGAACGAACAGATGGATTTCAGTCATCTAATAGAGTATGCATTCATAAGATGAAAGCATGAAAGGTCTAAAGTGGGAAGCTATGCTGAGAGCTGAGTTTACTATTTCTTTTTGTTTGTTTGTTTGTTTTTGTTCTTGTTTTTCAAGACGGGATTTCTCTGTGCAGCCCTGGCTGTCCTGGTCTTGCTTTGTAGACCAGGCTGGCCTCAAACACTGCCTTCCTCTGCCTCCCCGAGTGCTGGGATTACAGGCGTGTGCCACTGAGCCCATCTGAGACCTGAGTTTAAACAACAGGCACTCATATATGGAAGAGGATAGAATGAGGTGCTCTGCAGTGTAGCCCTGAGTAGTGAAGTCATGGACAATGTCTGTTCTTTTTTTTTTTTTAACTTTCTGCATTTGTATCTTTCCTTTTATAAGCACATGCTGTTTTTATAACAAAACGGCTACTTAGAAAAGCATGAATGACACTGGGAAAGCACGGAAAACTGGCTAGGGCTGAGGGACAGTCTGTTCAGCTAAGTTAGTGCTTAGAGAAGTCACTCTGCCCTGCTCCGAGTGGCCTCTCTGGCGACCGCAGTTCTCAGGGAGCCAAGTTCAGGGTCTCTGCCACAGAGCCACTGATGGTGCAGCCCTGTCTTTGAGTCCTTTCCCACAATCAGCCTTTAGCTGGTTCTACAGGTACAACCAGCGTGAGTCATCTTGAATCATGGTCAGACCTGGACATTCCTCCCCCTACCTGCATCCCCCACAGGGTGGTCTGTTTGCCGACAGAGGCCTGCGCTGCTCTGTTGACCTTGAATTCCCTCCAAATGCTGGGACAGTATTCTAAAGTGCCCTACATACTGGGCAGAGAAGAATTCTAGATTTCCTCTTATTCCAATCCTAAGTTAGATTGCTGCCATCCATCATTTTTCTTTGTGTGACCTACTTTTCTTCCATTTTACTTCTTTATAAGCCCTTGTGATGGTTAATGTTGATGTCAACTTGACCGATCTAGAATCACCAAAGAGACAAGGCTCTGGGCATGTCTGTGAGGGATGTTTTGCATTAGTTTAACTGAGGTGGGAAGATCCATCCTAAATATGGGTAACACCATTCCATTGGCTGGGGTGCTGGACTCTGGGAGAGAGAGAGAGAGAGAGAGAGAGAGAGAGAGAGAGAGAGAGAGAGAGAGAGAGAGAGAGAGAGAACATAGGCATTCATTGTTCTTGGTTTCCTGACTGCAGACACAATGTAACCAGCTGCCTACTACAGTATCTTCCCTCAGGATGGACTGTGTCCCCTTTAACTGTGAGCCAAAGTAAGCTCCTCCACCTTTAAGCTGCTTCTTGTTAAGCATTTTGTCACTGCAAGAACAATAATGAAACCACACTCCACTGAACACCAATGAACACACCACACTGCTTTGTCATGTGGAAATCGACTGCTTCAGACATTTTGATATGAACAGCTGCCCCCTTACTAAGGTCAACTCTGCAATGCCAAACTCCTACTCGATTGACATAGTCTGTTTTTTTAAGGGCAGGCTCTCAGGTATGCCCAGACAGCCTCCAACTATGTATTCAAATATGATCCTGAACTTCTGATCCTCCGGCCTCTTTCTCCCCAGTGCCAGACAGGCACACACCACCATGCTAGCTTTATTCTGTGCTGGGAATTCAGCTCAAGGCTTCATGCATGCTAGGCAAGCACTCTCCCAAAACCCTAGAACCTTGCCAATACAACCAGAGGGGGAAAAATATTCCAAAACGAGTCTACAAATTCTCTCTTTATATATATCTTCTCAATTTTTCTATAAATCGAAACTTGTTCTACACAAATAAAATGTTTCTCTAAAAAAGAAAACTGCTTACACAATATAACATCATCATTTTTTAACACTAAAAATGACTCTAAATATTTGGGGGACACTACTGAGATGTGGCAAATGAAAAGTAGATGACAAATTAGAGTTTGGAGAAGAGGGGACTCACTGGTGTTTATTAAGTAGAGGGATGAAGGATCCCTGGGAACCAACACTGGGTGAGCATCCTCAACAAAGTGCTTCTCACAGTCTAACAACATCCCTCACTTGCAACAGCAGGAAAGGAAGGGTCTAAAAGGCATCCATAGCAGCATGTTAAGAGGGGCAAGTTTTTCCAGTGATGAGCATAGCCACTTAAAGGCCCAAAGCTCCAAAGATCAGACCAGCTGGGTGCCAGGGATGCCTAGAACCCCCGAGGATCTATTTCTTGGGCCTCAGGCCACCCAGCTGCCTGGGTTAGCCTGGCTCTTCTGAGCTCTGTACTCTCTTTCTGAAACTCTACTTCTTACCTGTAAAATGGGAAGATGGGATTACACTATGTAGTGATGTGATCAGCAAAGGGGAGGGCCAGCAGGGAGAAGCAGGCTGTGAGTGGCTGCCATTATGCTTGTACCCTCTGACTGTCTCCACCATCTGACAAGAACATGGAGCCCTTTTGCTGAGGCCCACTGTGTCTGAGGCCCTGAGCCCTACTTTTACCTTATATCCCTAGTACAAAACACACTCTTCATTGGGTCAGTCACCCTGCCCTGCAGAGCAGGCCTTAAGCTTCAGCCTTCCCTAACTTACTCCACCTTGCCTATCACTACCACTACCACCCCACAAACCCCACCCTGTGGCCCTGGCTCTAGCCATTGCAGGCATGTGACCATAACACCCTGCCCAGACCTTTCACATACCCCATCCCAGCAAAGACACCCTTTCTCCTTCTAGGAACCCTTAGCTTAGTTGCCCTCCAGGCTCCCTTCCCTGGGGCATTTCACCCAAGTCCCTGCCCCGCTCTGCCCCAACCTGCACAGGTACAGGAGCCTCTCCACAGCAGCTTGCTTCTCCTTTCCGCCCAACAGGATGGATGCCTTGAGGGTCTGTCCCTCACCCCATCCCATCCCAAGGTCCAATCAGAAAGCAATTATTGAGTAAATGGCAACTTGTTCCCTGTAAGGTATGGATTCCCGGCTCACCACAGTTGCATTTTCCCTTCTCCAGTTCAAAACCTTGCCCTGCCTGCAGGGAGGACATACCAGTGGAAAACATCTGGCTGGAGAGTTGGACAGAGGATGGAAAGAAATCTGGTGTCTCCTGTTTACCCTGAGGCTGAAGTTGGAAAGTAAATATGCAGCCCCAGCATCCTGGATGGGTGGAGACAGCAGGCTTTGCCACTGTGCTGACCAGGCAGCTGGGGGCTCTGACAGGCTAGAGACTGCAGGCCTTGGGCCAGCTCTCTGGGGGATCGCTCTCTCAAAAGGGTTTTCTGTTACTGTTCCTTCTGAGGGAGTGGATGAAGACAGGGCACTTGGGGACAAGGTGTCAGGACACTTGGGGTCTGCTGGCCTGCCCATCTTCTTATCCTCCGTGAGAAAAGCCAGCTGTAACATTTCTGCCGGGTGCCACTGTGTGTAAAAGAATAATAGAGATTGTACAGGAGAACGGTCCCCTACCGCCTTACAGAGATGGGAGTCAGGAGGAAAAAGGAAGGGAAAAAAGCTGCCTAGGTCCAAAATCACAGTGGGGTGGCTAGAACCAGAGCAGAATATACCAGCCACACTGTCTCCCAGTCATCAGCCCTCAATCAGCCGCCCAATGTCCCCCAACCACCAGGCGATCTATCCCCCAGGCATCTTGAAAACCTTTCTCCAAGTTGCAGCCAGCATGTACACAGATATGGCCTTCTAGCACCCTGCCAGCCAGTCCATCAATTATCCTGACAACCTGTCCCCAAGTGCCAAGTGCTCCAGTCCCCTTCCACTCCAACCATCTGGTGGCCCAGCCATTTCGGGGTTCCAGAACTTCCAGCGTTCACAGCTCTGGAGATGGCTGACTGCTGGGGGTGGGGGTGGGGGGAGAAGGACTTGTGCCACATGCAGAGTAATCTTGCCATTTTGCAAGTAGGGAAACAGAAGGAAGGGGCTAGCCCAAGGCTGGACGAGTGTGAGAACCAGCGGCAGTTTCTTCTGCTGTGCTGAGACCAGCGGCGGGTGGGGGGGTTCCTTTTACAATCGAGCTGAGAGCCAGGACCTTCCATCTCACTGTCTGTGTCTCAAAGAATCTCAAAGCGACACTTTGGTGAGAGGGCATTAGTGGCAGCCATGCCTGGTCGTTACATGAATACTTCTGTGTAATCTGTGCCCTAAAGACCTTGACCTACAGATTCATATGAATCATATCCTGACTCAGAGAAGGAAGGAATAATTATGCCCATATCACAGCTGAGAAAACTGAGCTTTAAGGAGGTTAGGTAACCTGTCTTTGCCCACCTGGAGTCAGGCTGGGTCATAAGCTAAGCACCTGGATTGACAGCCACTCATCCAGTGATGAAAGTAAAGGCTGAGCTCCCAGAATCATGCCCGTCCCCTCAGAAACCAATCTTCCCCGCTCATGTCATGCCAGGAAGAACTTAGAGTGCAGAACTCAGTGCGCGTGTGATAGATGACACATGACCCAGGGATATGACGCTTACTGTTCAAATTGCCTAGCCTCCCTCTCTGCGGCTTCAGTGAGCACAAAATGGATGGTGGGGGGCGGGGTGTTCTGTAGGAAGCACAGGCTGAACTCGGGGCTGCATAAACAGCAAGGCCGATGCTTCATGGGCAGACACACAACCCTTTTCCCCAAGCCAGCGTGTGTGTGCATGCCTGAGGTGAATGCACAGGAAGCCACCTCTACAGGACCAGGACGGTAGGGTGTATCTGGGCCAAACAGGATGTCCTTGGCAGAGCATGCCACCTTCCCGTGTTTGCTGACCCAGAATGTGTACCCCTCATCCTGGTGGCCCTGAAGAAATGTCACCACTCTTCCCTGACAGAGAAAAAAAAACAGCAGATAAATCAGCACTGTTGGCCTGGCTTCTGTGTTATTTGACACAGGAGGTGCTGAGTATAGGTGGGCAGGGGGAAGGGGGGTTGACCCCAAACCTCCCACAGACAACAAGAAGCACCTCCTTGTGATTCTAGGTCCAAGTGTGACCCTGGGCTGAGGGGTGTGGCTGTGGCAGCTGGAAACTCACTCTACCGCCTGCCCAGCGTCCTCACGTCTCGGTTTCATTATCCATAAAGTAGAGCCTGGAACAGGTGCTTCCTTCCAGAGAACTATGGGAGTGTCAACATGAGCCTTGTCTGCTACTGAAAGTCACAGCGCCAGGGGTTGGGGTCATAGACAGGAAAAGGCAGTGCTTCTACGACCCTGGTCACTCAGTTCTTTCATCCCTTGTCGGAGCCTACTGGAGCCCATGATTGAGAACCTGGGTGGCAAGTTCACTGTGGCTGCTCTCTCCAGTCACTTCAGTGTTCTATGAGGTCAGCAGAGGTTAAACCTGCCCCCAACATGGTCCTTGCCTCCCAAAATGCAGGCCCTGGAGGACGGGCTGACCCTGTGACTCACTTCTTATGAACAGAATGAATCAGAAGTTGTGTGTTATAAAAGTGATGTGTTAGGTTATGAAGAGCCTGTGGCTTCCATACTGCCTTCTCCTGGATCAGGCCTAGTTAATGGGTATGAGGGTGGGTGTGCGTGGGTGCTCGTGCATGGGGAGGCCAGACGACAACCTCAAGTATTCTTTAGTAATGCCATCTACCCACCTACTTTGAGACAGGGTCTCTCACCAGCTGGTCACCAAACCCCATGGATCTGGGATCCACCTGCCTCCAACATCTGGGATTCACAGGCAATTGCCACCAAACCCAACGATCTTATGTGGGTTCTGGGGCTTGAACTGCAGTCGCTACTCCTGTAAGGCAAGCACTTCACTAAGTGACCCATCCTTGGAGCCTGCAGGTCATTGATATAATCATGAGACCACACCGTGGAAGGAAAACTATAAACCTCTCTGATTACAGTGTGAGGTTGGTGACTGTCTGGACCCTTCTAATGATTCTAGTCAGAAACTGTGAGGCAAACCTGACCCTCTCAGGTGATCTGATCCCAAATTCCTCACCGGTCACATGGAAATTGTGAAAAGAAAAATACTTGTGAATAAAGTAGTGTGGGGGCAATGATGTATATGGCTGTAGTACGATTTAGTGAACTCCTCCTGTTCATCCATCATGAAATACTGCGTCATCCAAGAGGCCTTGCATAACACTATGTACTTTCCCTTGATCAACCTCCCATTTTACTCTCAAATTCAGTTAACATGGCAGGCCTGCTTCTCCAATGAGACCATGAGTTCCTGGAGCAGAGACAGGTCCTTAGTCACCCAGGTACAGCCTGAAATTAAGAGTCTGTCACTTAGCTGACTCATCGTCACATTTTTTTCAGTGAGTGACTTAAGCAGCAACTGTCACCTACCAGGCCACTACCTTGCATGCCTTGTCCTCTGGCTCTTGGGAGGCTGCTTGGCTCCCTCCATCCAGAGTCCACATGCTGGCCAGCCTGGGCTTAAGCCCAGTCCCCTCATCTGCCCAAGAGGAGGTGATGATGCTTCCTAGCACTCATTTTCCATGAGTTTTGGCAAGTTCCCTCCACTGACTCACTCACTGTGGAACAAGATGGAAAGGGGGCCAGCAGTAAGTTCCCCTCACTCATGGCCTCACTGCACCCCACTCCCACCCCACTCCACCTAGAAGCTCTTACTCCCGGATGAACAGACGAAGATGGAGAGCTGTGTGGCAGCCTGCTCGAGGGCCACAGAGAGTGGCAGAGCCAGGATCGCTCGATGCAGGAGCCTCCTATGTGGCAGAACGGGCTCCCAGCACTAACCTGGGACGGCTCACAAGCTGCTCGGACACCCCTTGGCCCCTCACAACATTGCTGGTGACTCTGCCCCCTAAAAAAGACATGTCCACCTTCCAGAACCTGTGTATGGGATCTTGTTTGGTAAAAGAAGTCTTTGTCATTGGCATTCAAGGACTTTGAGGTGGGATCATCCTGAGTTAGGGTAGGACCAAAATCTAGGCACAAGTGTCTTCAAGAAAGACAAAAAGGAAGGGTTGGTGGGATGGCTCAATGGGTAAAGCCCTTCCTGTGCAAGCCTGACAGCCTGCAACCAATCCCCACAACCCACATAAAAGTGAGAAGAACCGACTTTGAAAGCTGTCCTCTGATCACACACACAAGCTATGACATGCTTGCGCACACACACAAAATAATTCAACATAAATCATTTTAAGACACAAAAAAACATGCGTAGTAGAGAAAGCAATTTGAAGACAGATGCAGCCATAAGCCAAGCAAACAATAGACTTCCAGCAGCCACCAGCACCTGGAGGAGGCAGGTATAGTCCCCCAGACTCCCAGAGGGAGAGGGACCAGCTGACACCTAGGCTTCTGGCTTCCAGCTTTCTGAACAGAAAAAAATAATAATAATAATCTTCTAATGTTTAAAGAAACAGATTTTGGGGTGATTCATTCTGGCAGCCCTGGGAGAAAATACAAGGTTTTATGAAGGGTGATAATATTTTTACACCATATTGAGTAAACTGAGGCTGCCTGTAGCTGGATGTTCCTAGTCTGGCAAAGACCAGACCTCCTCATCCCACCTCCCCGGGGACTAGGACTGGAATTCCCCATGAACTTTACTTGGGCAGCTATGACCCAGGGCACCTCAGTGAGCGACTTTAAGCACCCATGCCTCATGGTCCATGATTGTGGTGGCCTATGACACAAATGTGTCATTGCACCATATTGATGGCAAAGCCCTCCATTTGTTAAGACTTAGGGCTTAGGGCTGTACTAGCCAGCCTTTCTTATTCCTGCAACAAGGTGCCACTTAAGAGGGGGAAAGTGTACTTGGGCCCACTTAAGAGGGGACAGATAGGGATGGGGGTATGAATCTAAAGACTGGACATATCCTTCCAAAGCCTGGCCCAAGTGACCAACTTCCTCCAGCTAGACCCCACCTCCTCAGATTTTCCCAGCTTCCAAAAATAGGATCAGCAGCAGGGACCAAGTCATCAACACATTAGCCTGTGGGAAATATTAATTATGCAAGGAGAAATAGCCACCTGCTCCCTCGGTGTTTGGCTGCATTGGGCTACTTTAAGGTCTGGCAGAGGTCTGCTAGCATGGATGTAGATGAGCGACATGGGCTTACAGATAGCATAGGAGCCCCTCACAATTGAGTGCCGTGTCTCCAGTACTGGGTCAGGGTGCTGTGACTTGGTGCTGGGTGGTGCTTTGGATGAAGATGGCCCCAGTAGGCCCATAGGGAGTGGCACTATTAGAAGGCGTGTAGCCTTGTTAGAGGGAGTGTGTCACTGGGGGCCAGCTTTAAGGTTTCAAACACTCCAGCCAGGCCCAGTGTCTCACTCCAAACCTGCTGCCTGCGGATCCAGATACAGAACTCTCAGTTCCTTCTCCAGCGCCATGTCTGCCTGCACACCACCATGCTTCCTGCCATGATGATAACGGACTAAACCTCTGGAATGGCAGGTCCCACTTAAATGTTTTTCTCCTAAGAGTTGCCACGGTCATGGTGTCTCTTCACAGCAATGGAGACCCTGACTAAGACAGCACTGTGACTAGTGGCTGTGACTTCAGGGGTGACTTCAGGGGCTTTGGCTCTATTTCTAAGCCTGCCTCATCTGTCAGTTCACTGAGAAGCTCTTTCCTTCTGAGCTGGACAGCTGAGACCCCTAACAGGCCCCTAACAGAGTTGGGCACCTGCTCAGCATCAAGGTCTACAGCATGCGCTGACTTCTGCCTGTCTGTGGGTGTGAAGGATGTGCTTGGATGTCAATGTGACTGCACCTGGAACTAACTAAAACCCAAGCAGTTGGGTATACCTGTGAGACAAGTTTTTCCTTAATTCAATCATTTGAAGTGGGAAGACCCACTTTCAACCTGGATCTTTCAGGGGTAGGAAAGTCCACCTTTATTCTGGGCCACACCTGGTGGCAGCCTAAAAACAGGACATGGAAAAATGAGACACTTGCTCTTTGCCTGTCCTCACTCCCCCTGGCAAGTGCATTGCTTCATTGACAGTAGAGCCTCTTTCTTGAGGATTCTGGTGTACCCTGAAGACCAGCTGAGACAGCCAGCCTCATGGGCTGAACAACTGTTGGATTCTTGGACTTTCCATTGTTAGGCAGCTATTGTTGGATTAGCTGAACTGCAGTCTGTAAGACACTCTAATAAATCCCCTTTATATGGGAAAGGTGGGGACAGAGGAAAGGAAAAAAGGAAGGGGAAAGGGAGAGAAGGACTGATTTATCCTATCGATTCTGTTCCTCTGAAGAACCCTTGCTAATCCAGTGGTGTGTGACTTCCTTCCGCAACCTTCAGACCTGACACATGTGATTCTGGGTGATCTTCTTGGATCCACAAACTTTATGAGCTCTGCCTCTTCTCCATCCCTGCTCAGCCTTAAGCTGCTTCCTCTGACTGTGTTGTAAGCAGAGACCCCCTTCAGAAGCTCTGATTCAAGCAAACCCACCCCCAGGGGTACTCTAGGCCCAGGGCTTTCCCCACCAATGCCTGTGAGGGTGGAGTATGGACTGTGTGAGGATGTGGCATAGAGTAGAAAATCAGATCTGGCACAGGGGAGAAAATAGCGGAGAAATGCCCATCTTTCCTCCCTCGTCTCCCTGTGGACAGGTTTTCCCTTGACCCAGGGGATGAGCACCAAGCAGGGAATGAGAAAATCCTTGGGACCGACATGTACCTGCCCGTGGCTGGTTTGTATTTGACACCATTTCTGTAGCAGCTCCGAAACTCGAAAAAGGTGGCCTGTGTGAAGGTAACGGCTGTGCTAGAGTTTGAGCCGTTTGTCCAGAGCAAACGGGTTGGGCTCGAAAGGCTGCAGGAAACCTTTAAGGGACTGTCCAGACTCCAGTGGCTGTACCTCAAACAGAAGCCACCTCCCAGGCGAACATACCAGGCTGCCGGGAACAGCCTCTTCTGATGGGAGAATTAAAGCCACCGTGCAGAGCATAAATGTTAGAGCATTCAACACTTTCTCCTCTGTTAAAAATACTAAATAACAGCCCATTTCATAGATTAGGGAAGGAGTGTGCAGAGATGACGAAATTGGATGACTCAGGGGTAAGGACCAAATCCAGAATTTAATTTCAATTTTTTTTGTTTGGGGGGGTGTTGTTTTTGGTTTTGTTTGGTTGTTTGATTGGTTGGTTTGGATTTTTTTTTTTTTGAGACAGGGTTCTCTGAGTAGACTTGGCTGTCCTGGACTCACTTTGTAGACCAGGCTGGCCCCAAACTCACAGAGATCTGCCTGCCTCTGTCAAGTGCTGTGATTAAAGGTGTGGATCTTTACACCCATTCAAGTTCAATTCTTTAAAGCCCTAGAAAACTAGTCTGTAGGGCTGGCAAGAGAGCTCAGCAGATAAAGGTGCTTGCTGCAAAGCCTGACAACATAAGCTTGATCCCAGGACCTACATGATGGAAGGAGAGAACTTACAAGTTGCCCTCTGACTTCCACAAGTATGCTATGTCATGTGTGTGTCCACCCCCTACTCCCACCCCCACCCACAGAGAGATGATTAATAGATAAAAGATAGACAGATAGAAGATATATATATATATATATATATATATAGAGAGAGAGAGAGAGAGAGAGAGAGAGAGAGAGGGATAGGGTTTTGTGTTTTTTGTTGTTGGTGCTTTTGATTTGTTTGTTTGTTTGGGGCTGGGTTTCTCCGTGTAAAAGAGCCCTGGCTGTCCTGGACTTGCTTATGTAGACTAGGCTGGCCTCAAACTTATAAGATTCACCTGCCTCTTCCTCCTGAGTGCTGGGATTAAAGGCATGGGTAATTTTTTGAGGCAGGCTCTCATGTATTCCTGCCCTCCCCCTTGTAGGGAAAGCTGAAGGACAAGGGGAGGGCAGGGGGCTGGGTCTTCGAGATAGTATGAGTCTCCAAACTCAGTTCAGACCTGAGAGAGAGGGGTAGGGTAAGCACATGGCAAACCAGCAAAAAAGTGTCACTGCTGAGGAAGATGCCAGAGAGCGGGAAAGGAAGGTGTTTTCCACTTCAACAAGACTTGGCTAGTGCCGAGAATTCCAACAACTTCGATTAACTCATAACTTAGTTCCTAAAATACCACCTTGTGAGCTTCCAGGAACAAGAGGTCCATAAACTCCAAGAACATAGGACTTAGAGGGACACTAAGAGTCGTCTGTCCCCAAACCCAACATAGCTCTAAAGCAAAGAACGAGAGCTTCCTGCTTGTGCTGCTAGCCCAAGCTAGGCACTAACCCACCAGCCCCAGGCCAACTCTTAACAACAGTGTGAGAGAGCCCACTCTACAACCACTCAATCCACAGGTAGGGACCTGTGGAAACTGTGTGTGTGTTAGCACACAGCTGTTCTCACTTGCAGACAGTCTGCTTTAAGGTGATTAGTTACATGGCAACACAGAACTAATAAATTCCACACAGTAATTATCATGTGGGGACAGCAGCCTGGGGCCTAAACTATGACCCTGCCAGAGGGCAGGAGAGCCCTGCCCCCAACACACATCCAGTCTACCAGACCCTACTCTCTCAGGTGTTCCGGAGAGTGCTCTTAAAAACAGTAATGGTCCAGACTTCTCACAGTGATGAGAGACTCCCTGCCAGCTGTCCAGAGCACAGGCCCAGAAGAAAAAGGAAAGGCCTGCAGGAGATTCTAACTCTCCCACAAAGGAACAACTAAGTGAAATAAAAGAGTCTAAACATTGATTGGCTCTGATCCCACATAGGCAAGGCCCCCAGCCTCTGCAAAGGGGCTCATGGCCTCAGAGACAGAAAACTCAGTGTAAACACAGGCTGCCTGCGTCTCTCGATCCACACAACTGTCTTCCTCTCAGCATTTGCCTAAAGATCAAAACAGAGACATTTGGAAAGTATTCTGCAAACTATAATGTGCCCTGAAAACTGTAAAGTGTGCTGCAAACTCCAAAGTACCGACAAACAGATACAAAGATCGTTGTTTTCTCGTTAAAAACAAGACAAAACAATGGTTGATCCATTCCAAAGCCACCAACTGTCCTGGAGATGACAACAGTGAAGCTAAAACAAAATATAACATATTGAATGCAGAGAAAAACTCTTCCTAGATTCCAACAGAACCAAATTCAGTTACTGGATTCATTTTGCAGCTGGCTCTGTGGCCTTGGGTGAGTCATCTTCCCCATATGTTAAAGGGAAGTCAGACTGGAAAGTCTCCAGGATCCTTTGTAAGTCAAAGAAGGGGGCTTTTATATTGCATTTCTAAATTTTGAAGTTGAATGTATGCGTGCGTGTATGTGTGTGTGTTCATGTCATATGCACTTAGGGAGGCCAAAGAGGACTTCAAATGTCCTTTTCTAACTCTTCACCTTGTTGTCTTGGGTGTGGGTCTCTCTGAGCCTGGAGCTAAGTTGGAAGCCACTGAGCCGCCTGCCACAGTCATCCTGTCTTTCCCCAGCCCCCAGTGCTAGGACCACACCTAGCTTTTAATGTGGATTTAGAGACTGGGATTCACATCCTCACGCTTGAGCGGCAAGCACGCTTACCTGCTGAGCCATCTCCTCAGCCCCTGAAAGTTCTATTAATCCATACTTTGTGCTACTCGGCCAAGTTTCTGAGGAAAGGTAGGAATCTGGGTATTCCCTGAAATTATCATGTTATAACTAGCATCACCCTCAGAATTTACCTTGCAAACCTGCTCTGTTCCTCTGCCCTCTACACCTGTCTATCCTGAGCCTAAAGGGTCAAAGCAATAGAGTGATGTTTAATTCACTGGATTTGTTGTTGCTGTTCTAAGAGCAGAGAACACATCTTTTTCTTGGGTTATTAAAAAAAAAGTCTGGTCATGGAAACCTGACTAGGGTGGCAAGGGAATAAAAAAAAGGACACACACACACACACACAAATACAGAAAAGCCGGGGCCAGCTGGGCTGTGGCTCTAACTGGGAACCTCAGCATGTTTATTATGTACAGCAGGCCTCTGGGGAGGTTAGCTAGTCTCTGTAGGGGGTCTCTATGGGTAGCAGTCCCCAGCTGTAAACATCCAGGAGGATGAAGCTGCCGAGGCTAGTTTTTGCCCCACATCTGAATCCTTTATATACACTGTTCTCAGACCAGATGATGGCTTTGCCAATTTCCCATGAGCCCAAGGCCTTGGTCCTTGACACGGCCCACTCCTGTCAAACATCACATTCACTCAGAACTTCACTGTCTCCGGTCTTCACTCACTCCCAACAGCTTACTTGTCCAAAATGATTTCTATAAATCACAAAGAGCAAGGGTCCACGAAGGTAGATAATGGAGGTGGAAAAGTGCTTGCCAGGTGATTTAGCCCCGTGCTATTGCTGTGAAGAGACACCATGACCATGACAACTCTTATAAAAAGAAAAGCATTTAATTGAGGCTTGCCTGTAGTTTCAGAGGTTTAGTCCATTATCCTCATGGTGGGGAGCGTGGCAGAGTGTAGGCAGACATGGTGGCTAAAAGCGCTACATCCAGATCCGCAGGCAGCAGAAAGAGAAAGCCACTGGGCCTAGCTTGGGCTTTTAAAAACCCCAAAGCCTGTCCCCGGTGACATACTCCCTCCAACAAGGCCACACCTCCTAATCCTCTTAAATAGTGCCACCCCTGGTGACCAAGCATTCAAATCTATGAGCCTGTGGGGGCCATCTTATTTAAACTAGCACATCAGGCAAACATGAAGAACTGATTTCAATCCCCACCAGCAATATGAAAACTGGCGTAATGAAACACACGTGTAATCTCAGCATTGGGAAGGCAGAGACAAGCAGCACACCAGGACTCACTGGCCAGCCCAGCCTACTTGATGAGTCTCTGGACATGAAAGATCACATCTCAAAAGACAAAGGGGACACCTCCAGAGGCAAGACACACAAGGATGACTTCTGAGCTCTATACACGATATTGTACATACAATGCAACACACTAAACAAACACGCATAAACATACCTGCATGTATATGACTGGACATACACACCAAATAATCCCTAAGAACAGAAACTGTGTAAGCTAGTCCCTAGACCATGTAACTCCAAGGGCCGCCAGTAAAGAGGCTAAGCTAAAACGAACCGTCATCGAAAGTCTCTCAGAACTACCTTAATGGCGCAAGTCCAGTGAAGAAGCCGGGAAAGCCCGCCAAGCAGGGCACGGCGGCACACACCTGTAATCCCTGAGCTTGGGAGGCAGAGGCAGGAGACCTGCTGAAACTGTAAGGGCAGACTAGTCTATGTAGCAAGTTCCAGACCAGCCAGGGACTACCTAGTGAGACTCTGCCTCAAAAGGACAAAGAGGAGAAGGGCAGTTGAAAAGAGCACTCCAGAGGACACAGCAGAGGGCACGCAGACACCGGCCTCCTGAGCGACCCACATGCATGCCCAAGGCTGCGCCATCAAGAATAATGAAGATATTAAAAAAATTTTTAAAGTCCCTGATGGTTCACAGCTCTGCACACACTAAAAACCCTGGAATTAATGTACTTTGGAATGAACGTATACATGAGACCAGGGACTACATAATGAGATTCAGGTAAGTATCTCAGTATCTCAACAAGGCTGCTGATAAAAATAATAATACTGAAATAAATGACCTACATATTTTTTTTGCAACATTATTTCAGAGAGCTCTATCCTGAGGTAAGAAAAACAAAACTAAGTGACCTGGACAACAGAAAACACAAAGGAATCCTAAGCTCCCACTAACCCTGTGTCTTTTTGGGACAGTTCAGATTTCTAGAAAATGCTTATCAGGGATTGCTCCAGGCCCTCATTCTGCCTCTGAGTTGCCTTTCAATGGGGAAGAAAATTCCCCTGAATACTCCCAGGAGAGCTTCCTTCCTGGAGAGCCTTGCTGAGTCTCTCCCCTGTGTCACTCCTGTCTGACATCACAGAGTACAGTGGTGGCTCTGGTCTTGGTGGTCCACTTCCAGCTGGGGTACTCATTCTGTTCCCTGCACAGTAAGAGAAGGCAGCGCTCAGCCGGGAAGGCACACCAGTTCCCCAGACCCTTCTGACTGGGCATCGCTCACCTCAGTGTGATCAGAGGAACACTTGGCCTGCTAAGCAAAATGCCATTGCCTACTATACTGTACACAGGGTACTTGACCTCTCTAGCCCTCAGTGACTCCCCTGCAGTAGATGCAGACTGGATCTAGAAACCACTAAGAAGTACCCCCAAAATAATTTCCTTGGTCACATTATTTGAAGTGGGGTGACCCAGCCTACAAGCAAAAGGGATGGAAGAAGAAAGTGTTTTGCTTTTTGCCTGCTTGGGTTCACACTCACTGGCAAGTTCACCTACATTGCTGCTGCTGCTGCTGCTGCTGCTGCTGCTGCAACTGCTGCTTCTACATTCACTGATACTGGGACTCAACTTTGGGCTTTCAGTATGGCTGAAAGGCCAATGGTTCTGCAGGTTCTTCTGGGTCTTCAGTGCTAGACTAAGACTGCTGAAGAATCCAGCTAATGGCCTGAGCAACTACCAGTTTCTCAGTCTCTCTGGTATGAGACAACCATTGTTCGACTGCCCAGACTATACCATGTAATCCCCTTTTCATACACATTAATTCTATTGGTTTTGTCTCTCTAAAGAATCCTGACTAATAAACATGATGCTGCCACACATGAGCATGTTTGTCACGAACTTCCTTTGTTTCTCAGCTGTCCTCTGTCCTCCTCCTCCTCCACTACTGTTGTTCCAGACACATAGACTTCCATGCTGGGAGGGAGCCTTGGCCAGGAGGAGCCCCAAGATTTCCAGACTACTGACAAAATAAACTTAAGTTAAACACAAGGTGAATGACCCAGAAAGTAACAACTACCACCAACCAGAGTGGACAAGGACCACCAGGACCCTGCCTCTTTGCTCTCTGGAAAGTAGGACCCAATACGCTACAACAGAAGCTGGGCTAGTGGACAGTGACAGATCCCAGGCCGGCCTTGATGAAATACAGATGGCCACTAGCGTTTACAACCCAGCAGCCAGGAATCTTCTTTGAAAGCCAAACTCTGGGCCATTTCCCTCTGTCAGCTTTAATTTCCAATACAAATATTTTGAGATAAAATCATTAATCCTGTTTGCCTAGTTGGGGGTAGGGTTAATGGAATAATCCCATGTTCTGACTAAGACACAGCAAATGGTCCCACTCATTCCTCTCTATGACATGCCTGGCTCTCATGAGACCAGAACAATAGGCTATGTCGCTAGCACTAGGCTGACCAGTGGCACTCAGGGAGCTTTAGGGACCAACAAGAAGCCACCTCTATTACAGAAGTACACCTCTATTACAGGAGCATCACAGCAGGTCACAGGAATAAGGTTCACTCTCTGTCCAGAGAAGGCCCAGATCCATAGAGGGGTAGTCCCGACTACTTACCCCCTCTTCTTACATTCCTTCCTCAGGCTGAAGGATTGGTTCTTGGCATACTGCTGAACCCAATACCTACTCTATCAGGGCTCTTTTGCAAGGCTGGAACAACAGGGTTCCTTCAAGATCACAGGGAAGCTATTTCTTGGAGAAGAGGAAGTAGCCTCATCAGGCATGAGGGCCTTACTTCTGATGCCATCTGGATCGTTCCACTCCCTCCTCTGACTCCTGGATGGGTTGGATCATGTCTTCCCAAAATACATTGATATCTCAACCCTTGGAAGCTTTAGGGGTCATTTTACTTGTAATTAGTAAAGGTGAGGCGAGGCCCCAAAGCCAGTGAGACCTGTGACTTCAGAAGAAGAGGGATCAGAGATAGGGAGAGAGCCCAGTCAGGGAAGTGCTTGCCACACAAGCACAGGGACTTGAGTTTGACCCACAGGATCCACTGAAAAAAACCTGGAGCATTAGCACACACTTGTAACTTCAACAGATGCCTGGGGCTTGCTGGCCAGCCAGCCTAGCTGAGTCAGCAAGCTCGCGGCCAAGCTCCCTGTTTCAACAAACAAACAAACAAATGAACAAGGTTGATGGCACCTGAGGATGACACCTGAGTTGACATCCAGTGCACACACGCATACACACACACACACAAACACGCACACAAACGTGCACACACAGGTGCACTCCGACCTGCATGTACACTTGTACGAAAAAAAAAAAAAAGAAGAAGAGGTACTTAACACAGAAGCATACTGGGGTGAGGGATACCTTCATATGACTGTGAAGGTTGTGCTGCAGCTGCAAACTAGGGACCGAGAGCCAGCCTGGACCGTGAGAAGGCCAAGAAGCATTCTGGCCAAGGTTGGGGAATATAGTATCTCACTACAGCTTGGCCTCAGACGCCTAGCCTCCTGAACTCCTGTTACATGAAGCCACCTGATTTGTGGTGCTTTATTCTAGCTGTCATGGGAGGCTCAGATGGGTCCTAAGCTCTGAACACATCCAACCCACTCTTCCTCCACCACCACCCACAGGGCAGAGAGATGGCGGAGTCTGCACTCAAGCTATAGGAGAAGGCTGGTTTCCAGGTGACCATGTTAAAAGCACAAAGGTCTCAGCAGAGCAAGGCTCAGGGTGTGCAACACAAGAGAAGGAGGAAGACAGGCTAGTCCTTCTCCCAAGACAGCGTCCCAGTTTCAGAAGGAGCGGGGCAGGCTAGAAAATGGGTGATGTGAGAGAGGCTGAGAGGCAGACAGCTGCGACTCTGTTAGACTGGGACCAGACCTCCATCAAGTTTTTCCCAGCTTCCCCGGAAAACTCTGACATTCTACTCCAAAAAAGAGAAAATGCCCCAGACACACCTATTTCTGATAGCAACATCTTTGGTAACACCAGAGTCCCCCTTGCTATACTCAGAGCACATACCAAGCTGACATCACCTCCTCTGGCCACTGCAGCCCCAAACTCCCGAGACTTCCAGCTGTTTCTACATCAGCAGGGAAAAAAAATCTTAGCTCTGTCTGAAAAGCAAAGGAAAGATTAAGAAAGTGTCTCAGCCCCAGGCATCTTTTTTTTTTTAACCACTAACTGGGTAATGAATAATTTATAGGCAAGAATGTTTGTGGGGGGATAAAATGTTGACAAGTCAAGAAAAGCTCTTAGCGGCCTAACGGAGCAATCCATCTCTAAGAACAGGTTTCAAATGCATGGTTTGTGAAGATCTAGCTGTGGTTGTTTTCTTTCTCTCTCCTGTTTTTTTTTTTATCTATATGGAAATTGGTAGGTGCTGAAATATGTTTCCCAAGTGATATCGCAAGTGAGAATTAAATCATCACGTCATGTTACAAGAAATAAACACCCAGGCAGGAAAGGACTCTAAGCCATTGTGCTAGAGGCAGAGGTTCTTGGTACTCCAGGCAGGACTCAGAGCTCTGCTCAGATTCACCGGAGCAGAAGGTAGCTCATTCTCCAAAGATGATGCTTCAGGAAGCCAGGGGAAGTCTGGGTGATTACTGGATCTCCCTTAGCCTCTGGGAACGATGTCTTCCCAAATACAACCAGGACCTGGATGGATGGGGGCTTGAAATGACAAGCCCTAGCTTGGTTGGAGCACCTGCTGTGTTCCAGTGCTGAGCAGCTGTGGAATTTTATCTTTTACTGCATTATTGTGGTTTGAATGTTGTTTTATAGCAGTTCCTTCTGACGCTGAAATACCCCATCCAGCAGAGAAGCTCAAGATAGTAAAATGACTCAAAATAGCATCAGGAAGTCCCTGAAACTGAGCAGATTCATTAGGCTCTTCTATCCTCAAGAGAAAATAGTAAAGACTGCTGAGAGTCTCAGAAGAGCCAAGCTACAAAAAAGATTCAGGGCAGATGTCCGGAAGGAGCAGAGACTAGCTGAGCTGCCCTGAAGAGGCTTTAGGCCAATTGAGCCACCAGGAAAAGACACTCTCCAACCTGCTGAGTTGCCAGCAGGCTGTGCAGTGTGCCCCAGATCCCTAGTTTTTGTGAGCTGTCACCCATGCTGGGGTGGGCTTTGGTGATGCATCTGTCTTTTGAGTCATTTTTCATCCTGTAAGTAACCCTGGTAAAACTCATTGGTTCACCCAGTTGGACTTTGATTTGCTGGTTATCTATACTTTGGTCAGCTGTGGACTCCCCAACTGTGTGTGGGAGTGCATGTGCGCGTGTGTGCGTGCATATGTGTGTTACTGGGAGAACACAAGTATGAAACGTCTCTGCAAGTTCAAGTGTCTGAACACTATTTGAAACGTTGTGGAAAACTTAGGAGGTGGGGCTTACAGAAGTAGGAAGGAGGTTTCTTGAGACTTTACGCCCTGACCCCACTTCCTGTTCACTCTCTGCTTACTGGGTGTGGTGCCCTGTGACCATATGCCTTGTTCCCTGCCCCCTTGTCTTTCCCACCACAGTGAACTGTGTATATCAGAACTGTAAGTCAAATGAGACCTTCCCTCCTTAGCCTCCCTCCTGGCTCTCTGGCTGGTGCTAATCACATTCCACACAGGACGACGTCCCATGATAGGGAAGGCCACTTGGAAAATGGAGTTCATGGCTGTCTCAAGGAAGAGATGAAAGAGGCTGGCCTTGGACCTGCACCAATGTTATGCTTAGCCACCATGCCAGGATGTCCTCCAATGGTACTATAGAGACTGAATTGATTTTCTGAGTGGCGTCAGGTGATAGGGTGTTTCTGTCACTGATCTATTGCTGTGAAGAGACACCATGACCACAGCAACTCTCAAAAAACAAAGCATTTAACTGGGGCTTGCTTACAGTGTCAGAGGTCTGATCTATTATCATTGCAGCAGGGTGGCACTCTGGCATTCATAATGCTGGAGAAGTAGCTGAGAGGTCTACAACTGGATCTGCAGGCAGCAGGAAGAGAGAGCAACACCGGGCCTGGCTTGGGCTTTTGAATCCTCAAAGCCCAAATCCAGTGACACACTTCCTCCAACAAAGCCACACTTCCTGATCTTCTCAAACAGTGCCACTCCCTGTTGACTAAGCATTCAAATATATGATTCTATGGGGACCATTCTTATTGAAACCACAAGGTAAAGAATGCCTCCTTCATTCTCAATGGTTTCCTCACTTGCTCTGAGCCTCTGGATGGCCAAGGGTGAGAAGCAGCCTGCCAGCCCAGATCCAGGAACTGACACCTCCATCCTTCTTCATCCACAGATCCCATGCGCCTGGCCTTATTCCTACCTGTTTCCCTTTCCACTGCTGAGTCCATTGTAAAGCTCTGATAGAAAGAACAGCCCTCCAGGTTGGGGCAGGAAGCCTGACTGACTGACAGGTATACTTCAAACTGAATGAATTTGCAATGATGAATGAATAGACTTTCCTTGCTGCTTCAGGGAAGGGCAGCCTCCAAATATACTGGTGTTGGGAAGGGCATCAAGATTCCTAGTGTGCAGCCAGGTATCGTGGTGCACGCCTTTAATCCCAGAACTCATGAATGCAGAGGCAGGTTCTTTGTGAGTTTGAGGCCAGGACAGCCAGAAACAAAGACACCTGCTTGCAGCTTTGGGATCAGAGCAGGGAAGGACGCCTGGCCTCCTCCATCCAGGCCTCCCTTCCCTTCTATACACGGATAGAAAGGAGGCCTTTTCTCCCAGTAACACAGCAAAACCGGGCAATAGAAACCCTTCCACATTAGAAGGGGGACATTAGTTTGTCCTGAAGGTGTTCCCTTACAAAGAACAAAACACACCAGAGCTGGGGCACAGAGGAGCCCAAGGGACTGGAGCCACATGAGCCACAGAAAAGAAGGGGGAACCTGAGAGGCACGAAAGAAAGAGTTCTTTTGGAGTAAAAGGACTCCTGAAGTAGCCCATTAGGCTAGGCAGGCAGTGCATGGGCCCTGGGGGCTTCCTTCAGTGGTTGTTCTTGGCCTTGGCCTTTCTGCACACCCTCAGCTCACTGAAAGGCAACGTACCAGGAGTACATGATTAGGGCCCTCAGGCTCTAGAGATTTGGGGTGATTAACATTTTTATCCTAATCTCCTCCAGCCATTCTGGAAAGACACTGAGTATCAAGCCCAGAACAGTTTTGCAGACTGAGCAGCAACAATCACTGATACTGAAATGGGTGTTGTCCTGTTTTTCTATTAAGTCCTTCCACATAAAATCATTTGTTAATTAAAAACTCTGTTGATCAGCTTTGTCATCCAACTTGGGGCTTCTTAGAGTTCCAGTCCTGTACCTCAGGTTTCTTGATTGCCAAAAAGGGGGGATGAAAAGGAGCAGTGCACAAATGATTTCTGGAATGAATCGTGACAATGACCTCTTCCCAAATGAAAGTACATCAGTCCTGTCTAGTCATTGCCTCTAATTTCACCTCACACATGATGGTTTCAGAGCCTAAGGCATAAGCTATTAAAACCAGCACACTGAGTTCAGAGGCCTGGCTATCCATCCTTGATAGTTCTGATCAGAGTTTGTGATGATGATCCTCCCCTCAAGGCTAACCTCTGCTTGAGAACGCGGGCTCTATCTGGGTTCCTAAGCATCAAGCATCCCCTGCTTAGCTTCAGGCCTGGCATATTGTAGGTACTCAAAACTGAAGCTTCCAGTGATGTCTGCCTGAAGCCCCACGGACATTCACTGTCTACCTGCCTAGGTCATTATTTACCTTCCCAGTTGGTATACTGGGAAGCAAATAAGCAAACTAAGGGATAAAGGGACTGTTATGGCTTACGGTTTGACAATGCAGCCCACCATGACTGGGAAGTCATGGTGACAGAGCACAAGGCAGCTGCTCACACTGTTAGGAGTCAGGAAGCAGAGAGTGATGGATGTCGGTGCTCAGGTCACTTTATCTTTTTTATACAGATCTCAGGTCATGACCGGTGCCAGCACATTCAGGGTGGGTCTTCCCTCCTCAACAACATAATCTAGAAATGTTCTCACAGATATGCCCAGAGACTAGTCTCTTCAATGATTCTAGATCCAGTCAAATTGATGATCAGAACTGACCATCACATCATATGATGGCATTGTGTCATTCCCACCAATGCATGCAAAGGAGAACCCCTGGGCAGCCTCTTGGAGCTGACCAGGTTGGTATTCTCTACTATTCTTCCAGACACAGCTCTAAGGAAAGAGCCCTCCCACCTCATCACCACTTTCAAATCCCCTCACCTAGAAGATTCCCCCAGACATAGGAATATCAGACAGTCAATATTATATACTATGACCTCTGAGCTATCAGTCTCTGGATCAGACACCTTATGAGTCAGGGGCCCTCAGACCCTACAATGAGCTCTTCTTTGTAGCTCATAGCTTGTGGCTATCCATAAAAATAGTGCAATGGCAAGGTGAATGGCCCAATTAAACCCATGACTTGATCTTCATCTGACCTTCATCAAAGTAGCTAAGCTCAAAAGAGCCAGGGACCTCCTCATTCCCCTTCCTCTGGGAGTTCATGGCTCCAGATGGCACCAACTGCTTCCATCCATCCTAGTAGATGAATGCTGAACACCACCCTGCCCACTTGCCACTGACCCACCAATGTCTCTCAACCTATGGGTTGTGATCCCCCTTGGGAGATTAAATGACCCTTTCACAGGGGTCACTAAAGACCATCAGAAAACACAGATATTTACATTGCAATTGGTAACAGTAGCAAAATTACAGTTATAACGTAGCAACAAAATGATTTTATGGCTAGGGATCACCACCACATGAGGAACTGTATTAGAGGGGCATAGCATTAGGGAGATTAAGAGCCCCAACTCCAGACACTTCCGGGCTGAACCTTTACTATTCAGCCATCTGTTCCCTGCAGGAGGCTTCTACTTTCCTGAAAAGCCTTTGCCATTGTCAGGCATCCAACCACAAGAGGATGCCTGACACAGACTAGCTGATGGAATGCCTTAATCAACAAGATTGACCACCTGCCAACCACCCCAAGACAGCTGCTTCCGCCCTCCAGGCCGCTGGGCTTTAAGCTCGCCTTAGAGTTTATCAAATGGAAGCCCCAGTTCTGAGGTGGAAAAGCCTCTTAGGAGGTTACTAGTGAGTAGATGGGGCAATAAATGTAGTGATTTAATTCTTCAAAGATTGCTAAACAGGCTGCTGTTTACCAACGTCTTAGCAGATAATTACCGACAGATAATTACGAAAAGCTGCCAGAAATGCAGCTGCCCCAGAAATAGCCGGGGCCCCCAATCCCTTTGCCAAGCTAAGTAATGAGTTGGTTCCACTGAGAAATTCCACTCTTTTCTGGGAAAGCCAGCAGGCAGAAATTCGCAGCATGCTCTCTTGTTGCTCCTTCCCTCACTGAGGCTGTTTCCCAGGTAGAAAAATGGCCTCCTGGGTGTAACCTGCCTTCCAAAAAGGCACCTCCGTCATTTTAACCCAGTTCTTCTAGCAGCTAGTTTCCCCCACCCCCCACCGCTCACCCCGTTGATCTAAAATTAGCAAGGCTGGGGCACTGGAGCATCCATTACAGAAGTATGTTCTGGGTCAGGTTTTGATGGAGAGGCTGGGGGGGGGGGGGTAGGAGGGTGAATACCAAGGACCCAGAGATTGGCAGGTAGATAGGCCTTCCAAAACACTGGCTATCTAACCAGGAAGTTAGTATGAGAGCCTGAGACAAGACAAGGAATATAAGGCATGGAATTCATAGTGTTTAGGCCTCTTCTGTATTTCTAACCAATGGTCCCCCTGCTATAGACACACCCCACCCTTAAGGTGAAGCCCAACCTAGAAATCACCCCAACCCTTGCCCATCTTCCTGGAACTGTAAAAAGCTCTGCACACCTCTATGCAAATCTTCCTCTAGTTACATTTTTTTTTTCTCCTTCGTGTTTGACTCAGAGTCTCACGTAAGCCAGGCTGGCCTCAAAGTCTCCACGTAGCTGAAAATGATCTTGAACTCCTGATCGTCTTACTTCTATCTCCCAAGTTTTGGCATTGCAGTCATGTGCCCTGTGTCCTGCATATGTGATGCTAGGGGTGGGCATGCTGAAAAAGCTGAGCTGCATTCCCAGCCCTTCAAGTCTCTTCTCAAAGGCTCTGTTGATTCCTCAGGTTTCTCTGCCACCCCAGCTGCCTCATCCCTGAGACATGGCTCTCCCTCCTCCTCAGCCTCTGCTGCCTGTTGGTGCATGTGACTCTGCAGCCTTACCTGCCTGACCTCCAGCCAGGTGGATCTTCAAATTCCACCACTGGCTGGTTCATCTCATGATGTCCTAGGGCTGGGACCCATCAGTTAGGGAAAGATGTTCTTTTTGGTACCCATAATACATGACATTGACTCCATACTTGCATACCCCATAGGGAGTTTCCTAGGCCATTAATGTTGTGATAGGCACTCACAGGGACCCTTAACTTTGGGAAAGAAGCTAACAGCACAGAGGACTGTCTCCTCGCCACAGCTGTGGATTGAACCTATGTCCTTGGATGACTGACTCTCTCTTGGCTGAGAATGGAATCTTTGGTTTTTCTTCATAGTCCAGGGGTCCGGACACCCTCAATGCCATTGTTCTCCACTATACAGACAGTCCCTCAGTCTACCCTTCTCTAGGAGAATGATGAAGGAGGGCTGATGGACACCAACACAGTCTAGCCACTCAGAAGGCAGCAAGATCTCCTCCTCCTTTCACAGGCTACTGCTCTCTGTCAAGGCAGAGAAGACCCTGCTCTCCCAGGAGCGGGAGTGCTCAGATCCCAGTGACTGAACTGCTCACGCATATGGGCTGGCTGATGGAGACCACTGTCTGTCTTCACCTGGCTTCTTGTCCCACCCTCCGAAGATGGAGTGAGCAGACAGCAAGGAGTCCAAACAGCAGGTACTTTATTGGCAACTGAGGATTAATGACTTTAAACAGGATGAATTCACTTAGCCTTGGGATGCCAAGCGAGAGCCGGAGCTTGTAGAGCAAGTCTGTGCCTCTGAGAACTGTTAGCATCTGTCTTAGTCAGGGTTTCTACTGCCAGGATGAAACACCATGACCAAAAACAACTTAAAGAGGGAAGGCTTTATTTCACTTACACTTCTAAGAGCAGCTCACCACTGAGGGAAGTTGGGGCAGGAACTCAAGCAGGAGAAAGACCTAGAGTCAGGAGCTGATGCAGAGGCCATGGAGGGGTGCTACTTATTGGCTTGCTCAACCTGCTTTCTTTCTTTTTTGTAATTTTTTTCATAAATCAGTTAATTTAGTTACTTTACATTACACCCTCAATCAGACTCGGAACTACCAGCCAGGGTAGCATCATCCACAATGGGCTGGGCCCTCCTCCATCAGTCACTAATTAAGAAGATGTCCTGCAGGCTTGCCTACAGGCAGATCTTATGGAGGCATTTTCTCAACTGAGGCTCCCTCCTCTCAGAGGACTTTAGCTTGTGTCAAGTTGATATGAAACTAGCCAGCACAACTCTCGCATTTCCGGAGCAGCAGGGCTCCAAAATGGTCCGTGGTTTCCCCATACCTGGAGGCCGGAAATTGCCGCTGGAACGAGTTTCCATCCACAACCGAAAGGTAAGATCCCCTCAGCCTACAATCACTGACGCTAGCTAGCTCCCTGCACAAGGTCTTTGGTAACTGCAGGGCTTGGAGGATGGTCCGGGTACCCATCTCTAGTGAACAGGTCTTCACTAAGTCTTAAAGGCAGCTGCCTCTTTCTCCTTCATCAAATTCTAATATGGCCAAAGCCCAAATTTATAGGGTGCCAGCTGGGCCCAGTTAGGCCCTGGCTGACTGAATTCACATGAACACACAAAAAAGATTAAAAGAAAAAAAAAATAGACCCAATGATGAAAGACTAGTCAAGCCAGAGCCCACCAGAAGTTGCTGAAGGTTCACAATCAGGTCTGTGGGTCTATCTCTGTAGATCTTTTAAAAATGATCCCTGAGTTTCAGGCCTCCTTGTACGGCCTCCTGCTTCCCTGCTTGCCAGTGGGAGCTTTCCACATATTTCACAGCTGCTGTTGGGCACAAACAGTTATCAACAGCTGGCTTCCCTGGCTTGAGCTCACTGGCTGTCAGAAGAATGTCAGAAAGTATTGTGTTGGAGGCCCAGTCTACCCCTAACAAGCTCACAAAAGAGAACTTTCAGGGAGTTGGGGAGACACACAAGCGGCAAACTGCTTTGCTTCTCAGCGTGTGAGCCTGCCTTAAGTCCCAGAACCAAAATACAAAAGCCGGGTGTGGTGGTGCATTTTTACAAGCCCAGCACTGGGGAAGCAGTACCAGCCATTTTGACCTGGTAGACTAACAAGAGACCCTGCCTCAAAAATAAGGTGGGCAGAGTTCCTCAGGAAAGACACCAGGGGTTGACCTCTGACCTCTACACCCATGTGTTCACTGAAAAGAAAAAGGAAACCAAGAAGGTTCTTTAAACAGAGGTGTGAGACTGTTTTAAGTATGAAACAAAGTACAGGTTTGGGAAAAGGGACCTGATGCTGGTAGAATGAGCTGCCTTCAACTCTCCTGACCCAGCCCAAGGCCTCTCTCATCGATGCTTTCCTCTGGCTTCAGGCTCTTCTATCTTCCCTCACCTGACAGTCTTTTTGCTCAAACATTCTAACCTGACTCTCTCCGTCCCAATCCCAGGTTCATTGGAGAGAGATCTGGTTGGCTCCTCTAGATCAAGTCTTTTCCTCATTCAATTCATGTGGACCAGCAATGGTGGGTCCCAGACTTGACTTGGCTTTAGACTCTCTCATAGGGTGTTTTGGGGTAATCAACCCCCCTCTAGGGTAGGGGCTTTCTATAATGCTGACCAGACCCTTTCATGACTTGAGGCAACCTAGGACTTTCACGATACACCTGATCCTAGCTTAACTCTTCTTCCCCAATCCTTTTCTTCTTTTCCAATAATGGTTCCCTCATCAACCAGTGAGAACATAGTCTCATCTCAGTCTGGCTTCCTATAAATATATTCCTCCCTAGGCCTTGCAATGCTCAAAGACTTACGTCTGCTGAGTGGGACCTGAGCCTCTAACCATGGGCCTGACCCAGATGGAATGAAGCGTAGAAGCCAACCTTGAGTTCCTGCCCAGTGATTGGATGCCTCCAATTTGACCAACTGCATTGAGGCCTGTTATGATTAATCGTAATTGCCAACTTGACTGTATTTAGAATCACCATGGAAGTATTCTTCTGTCTGTGTCTGCAAGGGTATTCTAGAGAGGTATTCCAAAAAGGGGAAGACTTACCCTGAATGTGGATGGCACCATCCCACAGCTAGAGTTAGGGACTAATAAAAAGAGAATGCAGGCTGAGCAGCAGTGGTCATCACACTCTGCCCCCTGACAGTGTAACCAGCTGCCTCCAGCTCCTGCTGTCATGGCTTCCTGCGGGGATGGATTGTAACCCTTCTTAAACTGAGCCAAAACAAACTCGGTTTAAGACACGTTTTTCAGGTATTTTGTCATAACCACAAAAAAGTAACAAATACCTCGTCCTTATCCTCGCATTGTTCTATTGCCTTCCCTCCTACCCAGCCCTTCCGGCCCAAAGCTGTCCCTTCTAATAGCCGAAGGCCCCTGCTAAACTCCCAGCCCTAGCACGGGGCCTAGAACATCGGGGACCCCTTTGTAGGCTCCCCAACTCCAAGCAGGTGGTCATGCTCCACCTTCCAACAAAACCCTGATGTGTCTCTGCCCTCACACATGAGGAGGCACCCTGGAAAGCAGATACGGATGCAGGTTTCCACTTTAGCTATTCAGATGCTCCACAATGAGGAGCAGGTTGCTGGGCCCCTTCAGCCAGAAAACAGCTCTGTAGGACACAAAGCGAACCAGCGCCACCCCCCGGGGGCGGGTGACAACACTCTGCTAGCCCAGAGAAGCAGCGAGGAATTGCTGAACGATGAGGATGCTTGCCATCGACACCACAGCTTCCCGACACTGGGGCCATTTTCCAAACTCCTGCTCCAGGTCATCTATCTACCCACTGGGAAGCCCCAGATACAGAGAGCCATTTCCGAGGCCTGACTAGGCTCATTGCCAAGGCATGAAAAACATTTTCAGGACCACTGCTTTGAAAATCGCATTCATCATCCAGCCTCTGTGGGAGAAAGCCCAGCTTGCTTTCTTAACTCCTATGGTTTCTCCAGAAGCCATAGGACTTCCAGAATCCAAAGGCCTTTCCTAGAAATGTTCTAGGGCTAAAGTTCCCTGCCCAGGACAGGGAATGGGAGTGTCAGATCCCCAACTATCTGTTCCAGGAAGCAATGTTGTCACAAATGTTAGATAACATTCAGTGAGGACATGTGGAGGCCACATGACAGGCAGAGAGTGGAACCCGCCAACGGCCCCTTTGCCCGGACCTGAAGCTGCCCAGCTTCTCCGACCTCCTACTCCGGAGACACGCAGTAGATAGCAGATAGCCTTGAGTTCCCCGCATTGTACCCCAGGCCCACCTCTAACTCAGGAGTGTGCTCAGTGGCCAGTGCCATGTGACTTCACTCTTCTCTGGCCTGACCCTGTCTACCTTTACACCTTCACGTGTGTTCCCAGAAATGTGGAGCCTACTGTGGCCTAGCACTAAAAACAATATAAACATAACGCAGCTAAGGGGATAGGAACCAGTAGTGGATCATTTTATTCTTACCCCAGGAAAGCCAGTTATATCAAGCATGATGGCCACACCACCACCTTTGGTTTTCCTTGTCTTGGTTTTTCTTCCTTGCTAGTGGCTGCTCTCTCCGCTTCCCACTTGCTTCCTGCAATCAGCTCCACTTCACTCCCCTGCCACCTCTGTACCCAAATCTCAGGCCTTGCCTCCCGAGACACCCAACGGAGACCCTGGCCTTCTGTCCACCCTAGGGTCTTGAAAGAGTCCTGATCCCACGAGGCCCTCCATAAATTGCTGTTGGAAGAAGGGAAAGACAGAGGGTTTTGTATGTCCAGGGGAAGTCCCTGCTGGGAGCCACAGGAAACTGTTACCAATGGGCTGCCTGCCTGAGTCCTCCATGCACAGACAGAGTTGCCTCTCCACTGAGAACAGTCAACTAAGCCAGCCACACAGGGCCAGAAGGCCAGGGACAGGCCCAAGACTCTCCTGTCACTGTGGCTACCACCAGACAGATATGATCCCTCCAATGACTCCACTGGGGAACATCAGAAGCAGGGCCGATTTTCAGTCAGAATCCGATAGCATCCTCAGTGCAGCTCTTCTCAGACTAAGGAAGAAAATTGTCCTCACAGCCTACAGCAGAAGCCTAGAGTCACACAGACACACAGACAACGCAGCCACCCCTTCCTGAGCCCTTTCCCAAAGAGTTCCTATGAAGAAAAAGTAGCACCTCCAACTCAGGGTTGTGAAACATGAGAGAGAATATGCAAGAGGCAGAGGCCATAAAGAGTTCAGCCCTCTGATCCATGAGCTCAGACAGGCCATCCCTCCCCATTACTCAGGCCTCAGTTTACCCCAAAATGAAAGGAAGGCCTTAAGGAAGACATTCAAAGGCCAACTCTGCTCCAACAATTTTTTTCTTGAACCATGGGAAACAGATGACATGCTACAGAAAGGATATTCATAACTCTGGCACCCGTGGTTGCCCATGCACAGAGGAGGGCCCTCTTGGAGAATGACTTGATTCTCCTAAAGGCCATGAAGCAGAGAGCTCCACTTAATTTGTAAAACCCAGTTTTTTTTCCCTAGCTAATGTGATCCACAAAGCCTTGTTTCCAAGGATATCTGTTATCTCTAAATCTCCCCAAGGATACAAGGGGGGAAGAACTAGTCTTGTAAACCCCGAGTCCCACACAGAGCACCAGGTGTGTCCAGACCATTCCGCTCCAGGGAACAAAGGAGGGAAGCACTGAGGCCCCGGCCAGCTGCTGGCTTCCATCTGTGACTTCCCTGCAGGTGCGCAGGAGGAAGTAGTGCTGGCCCAGCCTGCCTCGGCCAGGGCATTCCTTTTCTCTCCGGACCTCCGTTTACCTATGAGGAAGCTAGGTGTGCAGGGAAGGCCTCCAGAGGCTACCACACTCTGAAGACTGTCTCCTGGATCACATCCCAAGCAGGTGAGCGTGGAGCTTGTCCATCTTTGGAGCCTTATCTTCCTGGTCCCCAGCCTGCCCCCTCAGATATCCCTTCCTCCCCTGGTGCACATGAAGAAAGAACCCATCACCCCCTGCCCTTACGTCCTCATAGCAGGAGAGAACCTACCCTAAAAGTTGTCCTCTGACCCCTACGTTCATGCCATGATGTGTATATAGGTGTTTACAAAGAGAAACACACACAAATAAGTGTAAAAAAAATTTTAAGATAACCTTGGGCATGATGGTGCACATCTCCTGGCAATTAGGAGACAGAGGCAGGAAGATCACTGTGAATTCGATACCAACTGATTTACAGTGTATATCCCAGGACAGCCAGGGCTGCATAGTAAGACTCTATCTCAAGAAAAGAAATTACACACACACGCACATGGCACATAATAAGTGACAGATAAATATTTAGTAAATAAATTTGAGAATTAATGAATAAATAAATAAATACACGAACAAATGTCCTTATTTGTGTGTATACACAAGTATGGGTACCTCCTTAAAGGTGTCCTGTGGTAGGGGCCAGGAAGATGACACAGTCAGCAAAATGCTTGCCACATTAGCATGAAGACCAGAGTTCTATTCTCAGAACCCGCATGAAAAAAGCCAGCATGGTGTTGCATGATTGTGGTCCCAGCGCAAGACAGGTAGAGACAGGAGCATTCCTGTAGCTCACTGGCTGGCCTACCCTACATGGCAAGCTCCAAGCTGAGAGACCCTGCATGATACCTGACTCAGGCCACCTGGGGTTGTTCTCTGGCATGTGTGTCTGTGTGATATGACATACATATATCCACACATGTACAAGCATGTACCCTCACTTGTGCATACATATAAAATATGCACATGTACACACACAAACACACAAATAAAAGGCCGATGTCTTGTGGTTGGGAAAGAGGGAGTCTTGAGTTTTCCAAGCAGCCATGAAAAGGCTCAAAGAGACACAATGCTCACCCTAAATATTAAGCAAGTTCTGTGGAGATACACTGGGTTATAAATATATGCAATTAATCAGTTCTCTATGGAAGTCATGACCCAGAAGAAAATTAAGAATTACTTCCTTAAGGCTTCAAATGCAGTGATTAATGGAAAAGCTAAACAATACCGATTTGTTTTCCAGGGCCAGATTCTGGCTCATAGGGATGAGGCTAGGGTCAGGTGCTCAGTTCAGCCATGTTGTCTGCAGCATGAGGAGGTGGAACCCTGAGCTTCATTCATGTGCACAGTTAGCTTCCCTGGCAGCAGACCCTAATGAAGCTAAGCCATGTGGATCTGTGAGAGACCTTCAGAAGGTCTCACCACAGCCAAGCAGGAGGAGGATGCCTAAAAGAGGCCTGGTATTGTCCTGAGAAGGGCCCCTTCCATCACTTGAACTGCTGGAAGGTCAGGCTGGTGATGGAGTCCCCTGCCATCTGTCAAAGCAGAGGACAGTGAGGGCAGAACTGAGTCTCCCATCCACTCTGCTCAGAACCAAAGGGAACAAGTGTTTCTGGAGGCCCATGGAACATCCTTGGTTTCCCTAAACTCCAAAAATCATTAGGCCACAAGGAAGCGTCCTGAATGCTGAAGGGATTTGAAATGCAGCTATGTCAATCCAAACTGGAGAAGTCAATGTAGCCCCTGACAGTTACATCATAAGGCCTGATAAACAGCTCTCCGGGATATGCTCAGATGACCAATGTTTATTGGGGAAGAGAAGCACCCAGTCGGACCCTCAACAAGCCTAGGCAACCTCGGGCCAGCAGCAGCCAAAAGGCTGGGATAACGCCTGCAAACAGGGTGGAGGGGTGGAGAGGTAACTGTTTCCACCAGGAGACAGAACCTTATAGACAGTGAAGCTTAGCTATTGGTACTACTGAAAATAAATCTGCCAATGAAGTAAATAGAAATCAGGGTGAACGTTCTAAAAGGTGCATCAAAAGGAATGTGTCTATCCTTCATATATTAGTCTATTGTTCTACAATGTACTTGAAAACAGAAACTTAAAACAATAAACACCATTTCCAAGCTTCTGTGCTCAGAACCCTAGCAATGGCTTAGCAAATGTTCTTTCTTGAGGTCTCTAACAGTCTACAAACACAACTGAAGGCCCTTCTTCAGGAGAATGCTTTCCCTGGCCCCTCGCATGGTTAGTGAAATGTGATGTTGGGACAAGGCCTCCTTCGATCATGGCCACATAGACCCACTATAGAGCAGCTTGCAGCAATGATCACCATTGCAAACAAATCACAGACCAGGAGCAAGATGCAAGCCACTGCTCTTGGTGTCCTAATGTTGAAGTCAATGTCCCATCACTTCATCACCTTCTGTGCACCAGAAGTCATTACGTCTCACCACATACTCAAGGGGAAAGGATTGCACAAACCAGTGGACACCAGCAGGAAGATAGTGTTGGGGACCAATTTGCATGACCCCTATCAACCCACGAACCAGTAATGCCACTTGTTAGAAAGATCCCCAAAAGAAATAACATCCAGAGAGCTAGAGAAATAACTCAATCAGTAAAACGTTTGCTGCGAAAGCGTGAAGACCTTACTTCCATTCCCAGAAGGGGAGGTGGAAACAGGCAGATTTCCCAATCTAGCCTATCTGGCAAGCTCCAAACCAATGAGAGAGGCCGTCAAAAACAAAACAAAATGACAACAAAAACAAACAAGGTGGTAGGATCTAAGGAATAATGCTTGAGGTTGTCCTCTGTCCTCTACACATGAGTGTGTGCACACAGGCAGACACACACACAGACACACAATGAAATAATCAGATGAGTATAAAAACACATAGACAATATTTCTGTTTAAAATAACATCTAAGTGCAACCCATCTGGGGTGGCTAATTTGATTACCACCCAGTCACCGAAACAAACTCAGAAGAATGCTTAAGTACATAAGAAAACACTTGCAAGTTAAAAATGATGAACTGAGCGGGCTGGAGAGATGGCTCAGTAGTTAGCAAAACTTGCTGCATAACCATATGGATCTGAGTTCACATCTCATTGCTCACACAACAAGCTGATGCTGTCTTGCATCCTGTAACTCCATCACTGGAGAGAGGAAGAGAAATAGGCTTGCTAGCTACTAGTCTGAGAGAAAAACAAACAAACAAACCTATGAGATCCAGGTTCATAAATAAGGAGTGAGTCAGAGAATGATAGAAAATGCCAAATACCTTCTGAGAGCATGAAGAGATACAGAGAGAGAGAGAGAGAGATACCAAATCAATACAATGAGAATCTAATATTCAAATAGAAAGAGAAACTTCACAAGAATCATCTTTTTTTAAACATTTTGGGGTAAGGTTGAGGAATAGGACTACATATGATTTTTATCTTCTTCTTTTTACTTCCTGTGTCTTCGTAATTTGTACTTCTTCCATGTACTTCTTTTAGTATAAGAAAAGAAAAATGCAGGCTGGAGAGATGGCTCAGCTATTAAACACTAGGCTCACAATCAAAAATATAAGAAAAAATGCCTTTTTTTTTTAAGGTTCCCATTCCCACAAGGGTGATAGTACCACGCTTTCCTCTACATACCTAATCGGACAAATGAGAGGAGAACTGGAACATGACCGCAAATAAAGAGCAGCCAACCAGTGGCGTGCTACAGCTAAGGAAAAAAAAAAAGGATCATACCGCTGGCCAGAGCATGGTGCCACAGACAATGCAACCTCAAGAATATGCAGCATAGGGGGCAGACATTCTTGGGTTAAGGAAACTTAGAAAAAGATGATCCTCTCTCTAGATATACATGGCCCCAACTCAGGATGCACACCTTGCCATCAGTATGTGCTGGATGTCAGCCCCAAGGACTCATCTCTCCCCAGACAGGGGCCCTTGTCCTTTTTCTGTCTGTTCTTACCTGCCTCGGAAAGCCATCCTAGCCAGAAAAGCCTCTGATTCTCATTATGGGAGGCAAGTTGGCAAAATTTAGCTTCTTTGCACTGGGCTCACACATTACTACCCACAGCTGTGTCCACCCCTACCCAAGAAAAAGCTGTTAGAAATACTGCTCCACTTAAAAAAAGAAAAAAAAAGAACACACCCATTAAATGTGTTCCCAGCCTAAGGCCAAGGGTTTGAGAATAAGGTTCCCAAGCCCTCTCCAGGGCCCCTGACTTCCTGTGTAAGCCTGGCCTCAGATGACAATTCCCTCTCCCCTGCCCTGTCTCTCGTCATTAGGTCAGGCTTAGTCCACAGCTACCTCCTCCCGGCAGGGCTTCTCTGACCCTGGGTCTAACCTGAGCCTCTGCCCCTCTTACTGCTCCCCATCCAGAGAACAACTAGGACTAGGGTGCAGGGATTGCTAGCTATTCTCTAGGGTGTTTACACTATGCCAGATGTAGCAACTTACTTCACCCTGATTTTCCAATAGGAGGCATGAGTCACACAGCAGCACTGAATTGTCCGAGGCTTCATGGTCAAGAATGGAGCAGGCTAGGATTCTGACCTTATCTGATTTGCCCGTGAGATTCAAACCATGTCCAATTAGTCCACAGTACCTCTTTACCTTCCCCAGAAAGAAGACGGAAAACAGAAGCATGGGTAAGCCCTCAAACACCCACACAACCTTTTTATTTGTGAATGGCATGTAATAACTCAAGAGCAAGCAGAGTAGATGGAAAATCCCAGCTGGCTGTGTGTCCAGAGAGAATCTGGGAAATGACCTGACCAATAGAATGCAGATGATGCCCAAGGTTGATCCAGCACCCACCAGCAAAACCCCCTGGCAAAAATCCTCTATTGGCTGCAAGTCCACTTACCTGACCTTTCAGTTAGAGAGACGGGAAAGATCACCACAACAAAGGCCATGGCTCTTACAATCCACAACAGCCTTGTATTGTTGGGCCACTCACCCAGCCGTCTCAGACCTGTGTCCATGTTCACTTTCAGCACACAGGCTTGGGGTTCATGGCCTGGACGAGGCAGTCATTCTTTGTAGGCAGCCAGTGGGCAGGTGGGAGCTAGCAAGAGCTTGAAAGAAACAGAGAGGCTATGAAAAAAATGCTTGATGATCCAATGTGGTAAGAAAAGGAACAGCTACTGCTTCCTAACAGCCTTAGACACACTCTACCACCCAGAGCAACCATCTTGGATTCCCAGCCTGCTCTGGGTCAGGAAATTTCAGTCAGCTCGTCCTAAACCCATTGAGACATGGCGAAGGGGAAAGTAGAAAGAGAAGAAGGGGACTAGATGTTTAGAGTACATACCTTGTTAGATGTGTTGTTTGATGTCACCCTCTTTACCTTCCCACGGCCCTAGGAAGTATGCACACAGGGTCTCCCTATTTCTCAAACAGGGGATTATAACTCGAAGACAAGGGCCATGACATCCCATTTAAAAGGGAAGTTCCCTAATTCACTTCAAAGATGACTTCAAACCCTCCTTGAAGTTAACTGCCCAGTCCTCCAGTACCCTACAGACTGAGGCCCCTGGATAATTGACTCCAGAGAAACGAGAAGCTTTGACCCCTCCCTGGAGTTCAGCTCACAGAAACCAGGCACAGGTGACCATGACAGTTCCTACGAGTCTCATATGAACACAGCTTAAAGGAACCAAGCCAGGGATCTTAGTCCCAGAGACTGCCCAGGTCCCTGCCCTGTATCTCAGCATCTAAGCCTCGTGGAAGCTGGTACTTCCACACATACCCAGGACTGCCCCTGTAACACCACTGAGTGTTAAAGGGCAACTTCATCTGTGTTTTAGGAGGTTGTTCACCATTTTGCAATAACCTGCAGCTCTAAGGACCTGCTAACAGTGTCTGGATGGAGATGAACCTGAACATTCTATCTCTGAACCTGACCTGCTACAGGAAGAAGAGGTCCTTCCATAAGCTCTACATTTACACAGCCACCCTTAGTGAGCCAGGAAGGCTGCTGTTAGAGCCTTCAGAGCCCAGTACCCACTTCTCCACCCTCTCAGAGAAGCAGGATTCCCTAAAGTGACCTCACCACGGGTCAGGGACTGAATGGGTTTACATACAGTTAAGCTTATAATGTCTGGATGATTGAGGAGTGTTTACAGATGTGGAGGCTTTGGCCCAAGCTAGTCAGGACTGGAATCAGAGCCTCTGTACCCAACTCCCACGCTGTAGCCTCTGCTGCTGCTACCCAGAGAACTGTCCCCAGAGGTACAGGAAGCTCCTGCCACCCACTATCCCTTAGGCAGCTTGAACCCAAGCTGGTCCTCGGTCCCTTCAGGATGAAGGTCTAAAGTTATAAAGAAAGAACAAAGTATGTAAGAAGTATATAAGGGCATCAGGTACTCGGACCAGGCAACGTTATAGGATCCCATCAGTTGTGTTCATCGTCTTGTCTCTGAGGGAGGCCCTAGGGAAGCTAAACCAGCAAGCCGTGGCTTAGCACATACACACAGTGACAGTTTTCAGGAAGAGCAACCAGCCTAACTTCAGGGGACAGAAGCCACCTAGAGCCCTCTTTCTCCATTCCTTCCTTGCACAGACATGGGAGACTCTGAGTCCCAGCACAGCCAGAGTGGCGTGGCTATGACCCACTTGCCAGAAGATCTTACTCCAGGCACTGCTCGGCCTGTCCCTCCCCCAACAGGAGACTCCTCCTCTCAGGTACCCCCCATTCTCTTGTCTTCATGTCTCCATATGAGAAATTGTTCAAGGTAAAAAAAAAAAAAAAAGATAGTTCCAAGCTGCTAGATCCTTTTTTCAGTCTAATGGCTGTTAGCTCTGGGCCCAATTAGGAGAAATCAATTTCCGACAATGGCCACCCCACTCTGGCACCGTTCTACCAGACTGGGCTCCGACCTTCCTGCCATCCTCCCCAGTAGCCACTTACAGAATTACCAAGGAGCCAGTGGCAGATCAAGACGAGAGGAAGTGGCACCAGCCCACGGAACAAAATAGATTTGAACTTCAAATAAAATTCCAACTTCTTCCCATGGGCAGACGCTTATCTTTTTTTTTTTTTTTTAACCCATTGCAAAGGAACATGTGGACAGTGGCTCACTTCTGATTCTGGTATAGAACAAAGCTGTCCTTGAACTTCTGATCCTCCGGCCTCCACCTCTCGAGTGTGGTAACACTCCCCCAATCACAAGATACACGGAAAGAATTCACTGGGAACTGAGCAGTGGAGGAGGGGAAGTGAGGCAGACTGGGATGGCTGGGATGTGGAAACCTAGGGTTTTCTGTTTTTATGTGCTTTTATGGTGTTTAAACTTTTAAAACAAGATAAAACTGTACTTATTCATGAATTCAATAACAAAAAATTAGGCTTTTAAAAAATGCAACACTGCAGCCCCCCTGGAATAGGAAGCCACTACCAGCCCAATAGTTCACAGTGGCTGTGGACAATGCACCCCAGCTTGGGTCTGAAGGAAGGATGGAAGGGATCCTGATAGCAGTAATAGTGGGCACACTGTGTGCATGCCGTGTACCAGCCATGTGCTTCTTCATGAGGTCACCATAACCTCTTCTAGACTGAAAGTCAGTTACATTAAAGAACTTGCCCCAGAGAAGAAGACACAGCAGGGCTGCAGCTTGAATCTACATTCTATTTTTTAAGAGCTATTTTCTTTTTTATAATAAGTATATTCACATGTTTGTGTGGGGGTATGGGCACATGTGAGCATAGCTGCCCACTGAATCCAAAAATAGGGCATTAGATTCCCTGAAGCAGGAGTTACAGGTGGTTCTGAGTTGACCAATGTGAGCACTAGGAATTTAACTCAAGCCTTCTGCAAGAGCAGCAAGTTCTCTTAACCCCTGAGTCATCTCTCAAGTTCGGTGAACCCAGATTCTTCTTTTTTAAAAAATCACTTTACAGCCTGATCCCAGCACCCCCTTTCTCTCCTCCTAGTTCCACCCTCACACTCCCCCTCCCTTCTTATCAGAGAAGAGGAGACCCCAAGGAGTACCAGCCCACCCTAGCACCTCAAGTCACAGCAGGACTAAGCACATCCTCTCCCACTGAGGCCAGACAAGGCAGCCCAGCTTGGGAGAAGGGGTCCAGTGGCAGGCAACAGAGTCAGAGACAGCCCCTGCTCCCATTGTTAGGGGGCCCACATGTTGACCAAGCTGCACATCTGCTACATATGTGTAGAGGGTCTAGGCCCAAGCTATGCATGCTCTTTTGTTGGTGGTTCAGTCTCTGTGAGCCCCTGTGGGCACAACTAACTGACTTTGTAGGTCTTTGGTGTCCTTGACCCCTCTGACTCTCTATTCTTCTTCCCATTCTTCCACAAGACTCCCTGAGTTTGACCTGTTGTTTGGCTGTGGGTCTCCGCATCTGTTTCCATCAGCTGCTGCATGACATCTCTCAGAAGACAGTTATGCTAGGCTTCTGTCTGCAGGCAAAGCAAAGTATCATTAGTGAGTGACAGGGTTTGGCTCTTTTCCTTGGGTGGGTCTCAAGTTGGACCAGTCATTGATTTACCATTCCCTCAACTTCTGCTCTATCTTAATCCCTACACTTATGTAGGCAAGACAAATTTTGGGTCAAAGGTTTTATGGGTGGGTTGGTGTCCCCCTCCCTCCATTGGAAATCCCACCTGGCTACAGGAGGTGGCGACTTCAGGCTCCTTAATCCACATTGCTAGGATCTCAGCTAGGGTCACCCCCATGGACTCCTGGGAGCCTCCCCTGTCCCAGAGATGCCCCCCCCACACCAATTTCACTTCTCTCTCCCAGTCCTTCCCCTCATCTCTCCCCCTGCTCTTTGCACATCTGATCTCCATCCCGACTTCTGTTACCCTCCCAGTACCCTCTCCCACCTGGTTCCCTCCCTCCATCTACTCCTTCTACATCTATTTTATTTCCTGTTCTGAATGAGATCCAAGCATCTTCTCTTGGACCCTCCTTGGCTTCTTTGGGTCTATGGATTGTAGCATGGTTATCCTGTACTTTACGGCTGATACCCACTTATAAGTGAGTATATACCATGTGTGTCTTTCTGGGTTCGGTTATCTCACTCAGGATGATCTATTCTAGTTCCAGTGAAACTGAAAAAAAACCCAAATTAATTGGGGGGGGGAGGTGTTTCAAGACAGGGTTTCTCTGTGTAACCTTGGCTGTCCTGAACTCAATTTGTAGACCAGGCTGGCCTTGAACTCACAGAGGTCTACGTGCTGCTGCCTCCCTGAGTGCTAGGATTACAGGCCTGTGCCACCATGCCCAACAGAACCCAGATTCTTGACCATTCTCTTTCCTAAGGGAATCCAGGAGGATTCCCAGCTACAGGACTGTATGCGGTGCCTGAAGAGAGTTGCTGAATTTTTCCCTCCCTACCAGCCCCACTGCGGGCAGCATTAGCGGAAAAGGTGCAGTTGAGTCTGGCTGCCGAAGTCCTTGGCCAATCTAGGACTGCAGAGCCTGCCCCACTCTCAGCCAGTCTCTCTCTCTCACCACCCCACCGTCTCTCTGGCACATAGTAGGTGTTCATAAAATGATTCTGGCTCTTTCTAACATACTGAAACCAGCTCCGTGGAGTCCAAATTCCCCCCACCCCCAATCCACATTAAAAGACAAAATGAGACTCTCCAAATATTTGCATGGTTGTAATTCATCTTGGAATTGAAATGTGTTTCCCCAAATTACCTACTTTGGCTGGTTTCAAAGAAGTTACATTCTTGTAGACTTTGACTTCAAGATAGAACATGTCAGATACTGACAGTGAAAATGAAAGTTGCCCCCCAGGATTCTTGAAAAGATGGTAGCTGAGCCTGACAACTTCTCCTACCTAGCAAGAAGCCTCAGTCAAGGAGGAGCTTCTCCTGTGGGCTGGGAGAGCTCCCAAATGGCCCCAACCACTGGGCCTCTCCCCCCTAGGGTTCATCATTCTTTTCATTGTCCTGGGAATTGATTCAATAACTCTCATGACTACTGATGTTCTGATACCCAGGGTGTGAGTCTACTGGACTCAAATGAGGCATCTTTACTCAAGTCCATATCACTTGTGTGTTAAGAGATAAACATGGGCTGGGAAGCTGGCTCAGTAGGTAAATTGCTTGCCACTTTACTAAGAGGACCTGAATTCAATCCCTGGAGCCGACCTTAAAAAATCCTGGGCATGGTAGCACATACTTGTAATCTCAGAGGGACAGGCAGAGACAGGCAGATCCCTGGGTCTTAACATCCAGCTTGCTGGTAAACCAAGAACCACCCACATTCCAGAACCAGGTTATCCCCACCCCCAAACACATCTTGAGTGACTCAGTACCAATGGGCCCCATCATCACTAGCAGCCAATTCTACTCTGGTCACATATTTTCCCTATGTGTGAGCTCCGTACCTCATATATAAAGCGCAGGCCTCCCTCCCCCTCTGTCTCTCTCTGTCTCCTCTTCCTCACTCAAAAGTTCCCTCTCTCACTCATCCTCATTCAGAGGTAGCCTTTCACCCCCCACCCCACTAATCTCTTCTGTGATGTCTGTTGCATGGCATGATTTTTGTGGCATTCCTTGGCCCTTCGATCTCCTTTTGCCCTTACACAGCCAACCTAACAATCATCCAGCTCAGGCCAGTGAAAGACCTTGTCTCAAAAACTAGACAGCACCTGAGGTTGACTTCAGGCCTCTACCATTTATGGACACATACATACCTGTCTCCAGGGACCCACAGCTGGCACCTCTAAACAGCATTAGGTCCCTCTGTCTAATAGCCACCTGTCTGGGGTGATCATCATTTTGGTTTGGTTACACCTTCTTGATCCCTAGCCTACAGGCTCCACTAGGGACAGGGCTGAGTGGATGGGCCCTGTGTCCATCGCAGGCCTGACATGGAGAGCATGCAGAGAAAGCTGGGAGTAGACCCAGCATTGGCCTGTGAGAAGGGCTTAGGAGCAAAGCCAGAAGACACATGTCTGCACTGGCTTAAAGCTATGTGCTACCAGGCAAACACCCGAAAGCACAATGGGCTGGGCCCAAGTTCTAACTCTACAACTCTGTCTGTGTGTCCTTGAGGAAGTACTTGGCTTCTGAGAGCCTCAACTTTCTTGGCTTTTAAGGTGCTTTCCAGTTGGGCTCATGCTGTAGAGTGTGTTTAAGATTGACTGAATGCTCGGAACCATCACAAGGCACCGTTGTTTACACGTGGTACAGTTGCTGGCATGAGGCGGCTGTACCTTCTCACCTTTTGTCCTGCCTGCCAAAGGTCTTGCTTAGAGAAACTTCAATACCTATCCGGTTCAGTGTCCCAAAATGCTTTGGGGAGCTGCATGCCCACAGGGATCACTTAGGACACATTTGTCTAACTGGCACACTCTAGGAACACTTTGTCTTAGAGTCTGCATACATATAGTAACAATGGGTGTGAGAAGACACCACTGAAGACAAAGCAAGGGCCCAGTGGGGAGGCTGTGAGCCTGCAGGGGCGTGGGGCGCTGAGTGACCTCCTGCATCTCAGAGATTTGTTTCTAAAAGTGGTGATTCCTCCTCCAAGATAGAACCTAAGATGCAGACAGATGCCATTTTTCCCCTCCAGAATGGATAGTGTTCCCTGAGAAAGACAGCCCCATCCCTGACATCCCACAGGGCCAGCAGGATTCACTCTCCAGAGGTCTTCCAGCTGGGCCTGTGGGATTCATTCTTCATCAGTGCCCTCTGGTGGCTGGGTTTCTGCCCTGAGTTCAGAACTTTCTAATCCAGAACTTGCTTCCACTCCAGGGGGATGGGGGAAGTAGGATATCCTCTTTTCTCAGACAAATAAATTGAGGAACTGACAAGTGAAATGATTCCCCCAGGCAAGACCTAGACTGGTCTCATTTCTTCCCATCAAGTTACTGATGGATGATAATGAGGATAGGCCAAGCTGGGACCTCTTCATGGACCAGAGCCTGTCTGGCTAAGCCTCGCATGAATCAGAGATGGGTTGGTCTGGAAAATAGTACCTACTGTCCCGGCAGTGAGTGGGTCCAGAGTTAAGATGAGCAAGCACCACTTCAGGGTGCCAAAGCCATCAGGAAGGAATTCAGGGTAGCCAGGTATGCCTGAACACTAAACACACAGGTATGAGCTATCTAGGTTTTATCTCAAACATTTGCAAGTCTGTATAAACCAAAAGCATTGCAGTCAGACCAAAATGTAGATCTCACCAGCTGGCTTCTGCTTTGCCTGACAGTCTTCCTCCCACAGTACTGTTGCAAGTTCAGGGTGAACTTCCCACACAAGAGCCAGGTGGGAACATAGAAAAATCCAACAAGATTCAAAGGAGTGACTCCTGGTACCACCAGATAGGAGAATAAGGCTCTGGTTGGAGCGGACCAACCCTGGTGGATGGCTCTGCCCTGTCTCTGGCATGGGGCCCTGGCAGAATACCTCTTCTACACCCACCACAAGTTCTCCCAGACCCTTGGGAGGATCATCTCTACAGGACAGACAGAGGCATGACCCATGTTGCTGTGCAGTGCTTACCAATACCAACTGAATAGTAATAAGAGAGAGGCTGGTCAGTGTCCTCTCTAGGGCTGTCGCTTTGTGTATACACATGCCAACAGGGTGCCTTAGGGGTGGAAGAGAGAGAGCAGCAAATTTGATTTAGACACCTAATCCCATTTGAAATTACTTTCACAATAAATTCACCACTCTCCCTGAAGTATATTTCAGTGGCATTGACATCTTGGGATGAGAAGTCCCCTCATCCTGCTGAGTTAGCACAGTGGAGGCCTCCAGAAGCCCAGACCCACACCAGGTAGCAGCTCCTCCAAGCTCACAGAAGACCTGCCACCAAGCTGCTTACTCAGCTGGCCTCAGCCCGCTTCTGTGACAGTTCAGTGGCAGCCCCATATCAGTCTGAGCACCTATGGGGTGCATATCCCCAGAATGGCTCTCAACGATGCCTTTCTGATTCTAAATGGAGCATCTTATTGGGTCCTGATAAGGGACAAGGAGGCACGGTGGCAGGGGAGAGGGTCATTCCCTTGGACAAAATTCTGGGATGGAATCTGGAGCAAGCATCCTACCTCTGGCCTGGAGATGATGCTTCCTAGATCCTGGAGTTACTAAGGTTCAAAATACAGCTAAGGCCAAAGCTATGAGCCTAGTCAATCAGCTTTGAAGCACAGATTGGCCACTTATCAATGGGATGTCTTCAATAAGCTTCTGAGCCCTTAGAGGGCCCTATGCCTCACTTGAGTAGTAGAGATGATGAGGGCCCCAGGCCTCACTTGAGTAGTATGATTATAGAGCTGGCCATGCCTAGGACTTGCCACCAGAATGGTCTCATATCATCTACTGTCCAGAACAACAGGGTGGTCAGTAAAGCAAGAACTGTTTCATCTCCAGATCTAGACACTCTTAGCAAACATACTGGTACTCAGAGACTCATACATACAGTCCCAAGCACGTGCAAAACAGTACTTGTGTATCTTGCTGACATACACACACAGACTTCCATGGACTCAAACATGTGCACAGTAATATACAGACACAGAAGACTTGCGGACATTCAGACACACCAAATGTACTGATCCATGTCACATCTTACACAAATACATTGACACATACACACACATAGAGACTCCCATAACCAACAGGCCAAGTAGGGCTTTGACAAGGGTGATGGTATGCTGCCACTCAAGCACTGCCTTTAAAGTCAAGGACAGGGTTCACATATGTGGACACTTACCTCATCCCTGAACCCACTCTATCTCACTTAACACCCCATGCTGAGCCCAGGATCTGAGAAGTACTTACTTAGTCTCACACACTTAATAATGTTAGCAACACTGGGGGAGCCATGGCTTGGGTTCATGACCGTCTGAAAATGTCCCAGTGTCAAAGGGTTGCTACCCTGGTGGCATCCTGCTCCTGACACAGGGATATCCCAGAGCCTCACTCCTACCTGCCCTGAACCACTCTCCATTAAGAAAAGCTTTGAAGCTAGCATTTAAACCCCAGCCTTCGGTGGCTCCTAAGCCCCACAGCTGTGGCCCTCAACCCCTAGAAACCATGGGGGAACAATGGCAGAACCATAGGCTGGCTGCCCTTGGCTCCTCAAGAGTCCCTCCCTACCCAGGCATGCCCTCCCTAGACTCTACCCTATACGGTGGTCCTGGGCCACAGCAAAGCAGGAAGCTTCCAAACCACCCTTGTAGCCTGTACCCACAATTCCCTAAAGCCAGGCCTGCACCACACACACACACACACACACACACACACATACATACATGTGCATGGAGGAGGGGGCTCCCAGCCAGAGGAACTGAACCCTGGCATATGGAGGCTAGTGTGGGGAGGGAGTCTAATCACTCACAAGCACCATAAAATAAGGGAGAATGCAGGGCTTCGTGCCCTCTGCTTGTGTCAGAAGGTCTGGGTGTTTGTGGTTAGGCAGGCAGGTCTGAAATCCAGGATCCAGCCAGGCTAAGTGGAACCAGGCTGAAAACCCCACTCAGCAGGAATTACTGTGGGGAACAGCCAGCAGGGTACCCATCCAACGGAGCTGCCACTGTGTAACTCCTCTACCCCTTCTCTCCAGCCAGCATCCAACAAGAAGCTGGTCACACAGGGACATCTCCCATTGCCCTTTCTCCCTCATTCTTGTGTCTGAAAAGGCCATCAAGACCCCTGGACCACTTACCACAGGAACTTTCCCTACCTACATTTACTTCTCACTAAAAGGTCCTTGACTAAACCAGCTGCTCTGTGGGTTCTGGGTCATCTCTTGCAGTCCAGGAATCAAGGCAAGGCAGAGCTGGACAGCTAGTTGCTAGCCCATAGTGTAGGGGTCCCAGCTCGGGAGACCCACAAAACTAGCATCTTGAGTCATCTAAATTGCTGCTGTCAGCAGGGACCTTAGTGGAATCCCCTGGGCGTGGCTACAAGGCCTTCCTACAGCATGGCTCCTTCCAACATGCAGTCACCCAGACACAGCCAGCCTCTGTGACCCAGGACCTCACCTCTGACAGGTATTGCTTCTGCTGCAGTCTGTCCTGAGAGAGTTGGCCCAAATCCAAGGGGAGCAGACACCAACAGCACTTCTTGTTACGAAGTATCAAAGAATATGTGGACATATTTTTTGAGCCCCCAGAGGTGCCATGCAGTCCTTGCCCTCCTGACTTCTTTCTCAGATCAGCCACTTGCCTCCCAATGGACTTGAACCTAGCCCAGAGACTGGAAAACCAAGCCCACGTAAGGCTGTCTGCCTCTAGCCCTGTCCTTGCAGGCCATCCATCACCAATAGGCAAATCCAGAAGCTCTGGGGCTCATGGCAGCTTACTACAAGGCTGGATGTGGGCTTTAACTACCTGGGGGGCAGTATCGGTTACTGTGCCTGCAGCGCCCCCTGCCTCTGCCCCAGCCACATTGCGTACTAACTCCTCCACTCTCTCTAGCCTGCTAGCTTTCCAACCTGAAGTACCCCTTCTTCTTCTGAAGGAACTCTAGAACCCTTCAAAACTCAGCTGCAATATCACAGCCTCTGTGACGCCAGCCTTATATCCCTGCATGAGCACAATACAGGTGTAGGCCAATGGTTCCTAATCTTGACTGCATGCTGGAATTGGATGGGTGATAAAGTAGGGCACTGGTAGTCCTAACTAACTCCATCTTGGCTCTCTTTGGCTCTGTGCTGGCCTCCTTCCTTTCTCCTCTTGAGTCACCTTGGATTCCAGGAACAGAGGACTCACTGATAAACATATCTGCAGCATGGAGCTGAAATAACACCAAGCAATGGTGAGCCTGCAGGACAGGCTCCTCCCAAACAGGGCCACTTGTCACAGCTGGCGAAGCTGCACTCCAGAGCGGAAGGCATTATCATGATCTCAGGAGAACAAAGAGCCTCACGCCCACCGCCATGCAGTGACAGCCAGAAGGACTTCTCCAGACCACCTCCCAGCACCCAAAGCGATGACCAACCAGATCTCACCTGCCAAGACTGCTTAATCATACAGACCTCCTACCCAGCTCTACAAAAACCTAAAGTTCATGCCATTGACCCCTTTAATATTCTTCCCCATGTGGTCACACTATTCAATCTCCACTCTGCTTTTCACCATCACGATCTCTGTAATTGGCATATTGGGATAGGCAGCATAGCCCGCCTATTTGTTTGTTTGTTTGTTTGTTTGGTTGGTTGGTTGGTTGGTTGGTTGGTTGGTTGGTTGGTTGGTTGGTTGGTTTTTCAAGACAAGGTTTCTCTGTTTAGCCTTGGCTGTCCTGGACTCACTTTGTAGACCAGGCTGGCCTTGAACTCACAGAGATCCGCCTGCCTCTGCCTCCCCAAGTGCTGGGATTACAGGCGTGTACCAACGTGCCTGGCTCAGAGCCAGCCTATTGGGGCTGTAGGAAGCAAGACTTTTGCTCTAAGATTCTGGTTGGAAAAGAAGGGTATTTTGTTGTTTTTTTTTTATGTACATGTGTGATTGTTTGCCTACATGTATGTATATGCACGACATACATGAAGTGTCCACAGAGGCCAGGAGATGGCATTGGATCCCCTAGATGTGGAGTTATAGATAGTTGTGAGCTGCTGCGTGGGTGCTGGGAACCAAGCCCAGGTCGTCCGAAATAGTCGAAAGCAATATGTCGTCTTTTTTTTTTCTTATTTACTTTTTATTCATAATCATAAACTTAACTCTGCAATCCAACTAGACTTGGAGGGGAATGAGGAAAATATGGAACCCAAAGAACTTCAGGGAGAGCAGAGATCACAGCAAATAGGATTGGGGTGCTCTCCTGAGCTACAGAAGGAATGGTCTGGTGGGTAAGATGCCCACAAGTCAAAAGAATTAGTTTAGAGTTGTCCACAGTCAGAAATTGTGATCTTCTTGCTGGTCTTGCCGTTCCTGGATCCAAAACGCTCCATGGCTTCCACAATGTTCATGCCGTCTTTCACCTTCCCAAAAACCACACGCTTGCCATCCAGCCACTCAGTCTTGGCAGTGCAGATAAAAAACTGGGAACCATTTGTGTTTGGTCCAGCATTTGCCATGGACAAGATGCCAGGACCTGTGTGCTTCAGGGTGAAGTTCTCATCCTCAAATTTCTCCCCATAGATGGACCTGCCGCCAGTGCCATTATGACGTGTGAAGTCACCACGCTGGCACATGAATCCTGGGATTATTCTGTGAAAGGAGGAACCCTTATATCCAAATCCCTTCTCTCCAGTGCTCACAGCACGAAAGTTTTCTGCTGTCTTTGGAACTTTGTCTGCAAACAACTCGAAGGAGACGCGGCCCAAGCGCTGGCCATCGGCCTCGACATCGAAGAACATGGTGGGGTTGATTATGGCTGCAGCAATAGAGACAGGGGACAGCGGCATCTGCCGCAATATGTCGTCTTAATCACTGGTCTTTCTCTCCAGCCTCAGCTAGGAAGATTTAACATATACTGGTGATAAGGTGCCAACCTGTGCCACTCTGGGTCACAGCATAGGGACTGCCTCAGACGTCAGAAGATTCTATGCAGCTGAGGTTAAGAGGCTCACAGGGTCACACCTAACAACACCTGAGGAATTTTCAAGGCACACCTTCCCCCAGGATCTTCCACTCAGGCCTAGCAAAACAAAAGCTACAGGGGGGAGGCCCAGCTTGCAGCCTGGGCACCTTAAGAAATTTCCCAGGGTATTCTAGCATGCTGCCAGGGTGGAGAAAGCTAGGGTGGACCCTAGCTGCCACTCATAAGCATGACATTTGGACATCACTCAGAACCTTCTTCTAAGCTTCACCCTGTAGGTGATGACCTTTATCCCAGTGTGACTGGTCACAAGACTGCGGTTTTACTGAGAATGTCACAAGAGACTCTCTGCTTCTAAAACTATTAAATGAATGCGAAAGATTAATAATTTAAAGATTGATTCCATGCACATAAAAGATGTTCAGTAAGTATTCATTGAATGAATTAATTAGTGAATCCATATGTCTCTAGTGCCACATGACACAAAATACTTCCTTCAGGAGATTGAGTTCCTTGAAGGCAAGATCGGGTCCCAGACCCAAGCAGAGACAGCTGATGGACAAATCAATGGTTCCATGAATGACCTCTGCAATCCCTCCTGGCTATCTCTTCATTCTCTAGGTATGCAAAGGGTTTCTTCCACATGAAGAGAAAAAGGCTCACACATCACTTCTGCTAGAAGGAAAGTGATGTTACAATTTAATCATATAACTCATTAATCAGCTTGCCTGTGTTATTATGCATTTTGGAGGCTTTTCCACTGACAGTGACCCAGAGGTCCCTAGATGCATATATCCTGGGACTTCAGGCCCTCTTCATTGTCACTATAATACCCAGACTCAGTTTCCCTAAGGAGCCCTGTAAGGATGTGGCCTCTGCTCTGGGATCAGAAAGAATGGCAGACAGAACAACAGGAAACAGAACCATGGCCCTTGCTTCACCCTCGCTGTGATTGCAACTGATCTGGTACCCTGACTGCAAGATTCCTCCTGCCTCACTCCTCAGCCCCTTCCTGCAGCTGAAGCCCAGGAAACATAACCCTACAGTGTGAAGCGTCACAGTGAGACTGAGGGTGCTGGAGTGAGAAAGACCAGGAGTCTGGACCCAACTCACCTTTTCTTAGCTGTGTGACTCCCAGACCAGGTGACATTGGCAGCGGTGGTTGCCCACAAAGCCATTATTCAGAGAGAATGAAATGATGGCCGTGCAGTCAATATCATACCCAGCTTAGAGAAAGACTTAGGACTCAGTAGGTTGATGACACAGGCCGAGCCTTTAGGCCCAAGGCTCTCTTGATGCCTGCGTCACTCAGAATAAGTATATTAGTTGCTTTTCTCCGTTCTGTGACAAACTTCCTGACAGAAGCAGCGTAAGGGCAGAGGGGTTTGTTTCCCACTTGTAACTCAAGGGAATATCCCATCATGGTGAAGAAGGCATGGCGGCAGGAGCAGGGAGCAGCTGGTAACGGCACCTATAGCCAGAAAACAGCGATGGAAGTCGGTGCTCAGCTGGCTTTCTCCTTTTCTGATTCAGTCCCGGCCTGCAATGCACAGAATGGCAATGCCTACATTCGGGGTGAATGTTCACACCTCAATTAACTCAATCTAGAAACTCACTCACCAACCAATCTAGAAATTTGTTTCCATGGTGACTTTAAACCCCATCAAACTGACAGTCAAGATTAGGCAGCAGAGAGAGTGGCTTTATCATGCCAGGCCCCAGGTTGTGCATCTGGAAAGTCACACCAGCCAAAGACCTCATCCTATGGTCGTGACCACGTGCTCGTACCTAGCAGGATCAAGCATGGTGACTGGCTTACACCACGCAGTCAGTATGGCTGTTTCCCATCCATCCCCCAACCCCCACACAGGATTCCAGCTGGTAGCAATTGCTTATTACAACACCCAGGAGCAATGTTTCCTCTGGCAAGGGTGAGACCATGCCAGGGTACTTACAGAGACTTAGAAACAGCTCTCTACACATAGACACAGGCCCCACAGAACTCTGCACCAACAGTTCCCTAGGCAATGGAAAAACATGTGGTCCAAGGGGACCTGGGTGTGAGAACAAGTGTATGGTTGCCCTGTGCCTGCCAAGGCAGAGCTGCACAGCCAGTCTCCACCCAAATTGTGTTCTGCCCCCACTGAAGCCGGAAGAAAAGACAGATTTGTAGCCCCAGTCAGCATGTGGGGTAACCTTTCTCCACAACCTGAGCCATCTCAGCACTGAAACACTTCACTCCTCCTCCTCCTGGTCTGCTGCTGTCCAATATAAATGCATTTGCTTCTAGAGTCATCACAGCCATCATTTTCCTCTCCTTTTCTTCCCATGCCAAAGCCATCTATGGGTCCAAGATAAGCCAGACTGGGCCAGTTCCAGGCCAAGCTGAAGACAAGGCTCTTTCCCATTGGCATACACAAGTCCTGGTGCAGATAAACAACAAGAAGGGACAGTCTTTGAACAGAGAGAACTCCTGTATGTCACCACCTGCCCCCATGCCCTTGGAGCCAGGCCTATAACCCAAGCCGGAGGGCATCCTTCTCTCAGCCAGCCAAAGAGGGCAATGTGATCCTTCATCCCAGTTAGGACCTTAGGCATGGCAGACATCTGGCAACTCGGGAACTTTCTAAGCAGCTGGCTTAGGGGCTGGTGAGATGGCTCAATGAGTAAAAGCCTTTTCTGTGCCTGGAGACCAGAGTTCAGATCCCCAGAAAGCATGTAGAGGCCATGTATAGCCACACATGCCCATGATGCCAGAGCTGAGGATGGGAGAGACAGGGGAATCCCTAGGGACAGCTGGCCAGCTATTCTTGTTGATTCTTGAGCTCCCAATTCAGTGAGAGAGCCTGTCTAACAAAATAAGATAGATATCAATAAATGAAGACATCTGAAGTCGACTTCTGTCCTCCACACACACATGCATGAGATGTGGGGAGCCAATTCAGTCTTAACCAAGCTCATAGGCACTCAGGGAAGAAAGTCGGTAGTTCGCTTCTGAAGACTGAAGATGAGGGTTCCACCTGGGTGAGCCAGGGCCATTGTCCAAGCCCTGTGTGCTTGATATGTACCTGGAGCCATTTGCCCACCTCACTGGTGTCCTGGGTTCAACATAACAATGTTGTCATGCTTTACAAACCCTGAAGTTTGGGGCAGAAACTAACCATCACTAACAGCTTTTTCTTTGGGCCCTAGCAGGGTGAACTTGAACTTCCTGGGGTCTCAGGGAAGTAACTCGGAACGGCTATTCTGAACATGCCGTTTCATCTCCCAAGTTCATGCAGACTTCATGTTTGATTCACAACATTGGTTTGTTTCAGTAAAATGACATTTCAGATTAGCTAGCATATCAATGCATTTGGAGGCTCCAAAAACCTGACCTGACCCTGTATTTCTGTGCCCCTTTTCCTGCCCTCCTCACCCTGACACTAACCCTCAGTGCATTTTGAGTAGCCGAGCACTGTGGAACTTCTAACAGCTTCTCTCCTGAGAGTAAAAGGCTGTCTGTGTCACCATCAGAAGTCCTAATTCATCTTTGTGGGGTTAAGATATCAGTTTGGGTTGTTTAGAAGCAGAGCCTGAGACAAAGATGTGGTGCCAGGGATGGACTGATGGAGGCAGGGGTGAGGTCAAGAAGTGGCTGGAAGAAGGGAAGGGTGTGGAAAGGCTTCCCAATGCCAGTTGTGGGGCTGGGATGCTATGGAAGGTGCTTGTTCAGATTCCTAACTCCAGCCTGGGTCAGAGATGGGTCTCAGGCGCACCTGGCCCCTCAACAGTAACTGAGAATTCAAGGAAACATGAACTTTCCAGCTTGCGCCAGCCAGGAAAGCATCAGGGGCAGCAGGTGCCCAGAGGCCTGGGCACGCAAGGAAAATCCCCAGGGGACAAGGACTACCCAGACAGCCACTTGTGCTTGCCTGCCTGAGGTGGGATGCTGCCAGCAGGGTCACAGCAGGCCAGGGTCACAGATGAAGAGAAGCTTCCATGGTAGATAAAAGCACAGGGAGACGAGCGCTGACTCCCACCATTTACCATCTCCTCTATGGTTCAGAGCATGGGCCCTTTGAAGGGCAGAGTTCTCAAGCACACAGTTTACACTTCGAGCTTGCATGGGGCTACCCTTTAACTGCACATGACTGACAGACCTCCCTTCTTGGTCTGTCATGTCTTCCCAGTAAAGATAGAAAGGAAAAGGAAGGGGAGGAAGAGAGTTAGTAGAGATGAATGAGGGAGGAGGAGGAGAGTTAGCTGAAGTGAATGGGTACAGATGGTCCTGAGACGGGGAAGAGATTGGCAGGTTAAAGGAGTAAACACAGTGCAACCAGGACAATGCAACTCAAAGACAGAGACAGGAGAAGAGTAGAAAAGCCTCGTGGCCATCACCCAGGAGGTGGCTGAAGCTAAGTCCTGGGAGTTTAGCTCATTTTAAGTGTGTGGGAGCAGGAAGTAGCAAAGCCATTGCACTTTTTTTTCCTTTTGATTTTGGCTTTGGTTTTTCAAGACAGGGTTTCTCTATGTAGCCCTGGCTCTTTTGGAGCTCGCTCTGTAAACCAGGCTGGCCTTGAACTCACAGAGATCTGCCTGTCTCTTGCCTCCCGAGTGCTGGAATTAAAAGCCTATGCTACCACACCTGGCATATTATACATCTTTTTTTAATATTTATTTTTTATTATTCATACAGTAACATTCTGCCTGCACACCAGATCTTACTATAGATGGTTGTGAGCCACCATGTGGTTGCTGGGAATTGAACTCAGGACCTTTGGAAGAACAGCAAGTGTTCTTAACCTCTGAGCCATCTCTCCAGCCCCTATACATCTTTTAAAAGAAAAAAATAAGCAAACAAACAAACAAGCAATCAAATAAATAAATAAAGTTAATAGTCATGTTTCTTTCCAGGAGGAATATGAAATTCCAAAATACAGAGAAAAAACACAGACAGAAAAGCAGAGAAGTAGGCTACTGAAGTTGGAGGGTCCAGGGCTTCTGGCCACACTGCTTATCTATGGAATGGTTAGCATAGGTTGCTCAACCTTTCAAAGCCGTACTTCCTCCCCGCAAAAGTTTCTCCCCTCATCACCATCACTACCACCACCACCACCATCACCACTGTTATTACCACCATGATAATCAACATAATTATCACCGTCATCACCATCGTCACCACCCACCATCATTATCATCATCATTCCTTCTCCTAAGCTCTGTCAGAGTCCATTTAACCTCGGTTCATTTTACAACAGATCTGGCCTCTGAGTGGGTGGGCCACCTCTCCTTCTGGTCTTCAATCCACCTTCTCATCTGTGAGGTCTCCTGTTTAAAATTAAATATGAAAACTCTGCTTAAGGAGCAGGAAATTTTTATCCTTAGAGTCACTAAAGTACAAAGCTTTCTCTTCCTCTCCCTTCCCCTCTCCTCATTATGCTTTTTTTTTCTATCTGATACCATTTTGAGTAAAGAAAAATGAAAAACTTATATTAGTAGCACAAATGTTGCCATCCATCACTATTATGTTATGCCATGCAGTTTTCAATGTAAATATGAGAACATTTCCCTCGTATGTGGAATCCTCAAAATCTCAGCTTGCATTTTATGGTTCATACATGCAAATGTATTTACCAGAACAGTGGAATGAATGGCTCATCTGCTTGCTGCTGTCTCTCGTAGATAGAATCATATTCTACCAGCATTCTGCCTTTGATTACTGATGCATATATATGGATGGGCTGGAAGTCTGGCTGACCCACTTTGCCCTTCTCTTCTGTGCCACGAACCTCATGCACTCTCAGAAGCAGGGTCAGAGGAGTATGAGGGGCTCCCTGGTTCTCTGAGTTGCTTTAAATGTTATTTTCTGCGATCGAAGCACATTCAGATCTAGATGGGAAGGTGGTCTCTTGGAGCTATCAGCACCCATTCAGTTATAAGAAACAAGTGTCCTAGTATCTGCCGAGTGTCACTGAGCTTCCCCACAACGTGAGTCCACCAGAACTCCATGCTCAGGGGCACTGACAATGAAGAGATGATATATAAATGAGAAGGTTATATGTAGAGACGTGAGGAAGAAGCAATGGACAGCTGCATTGCGTGAATCTGCTGCATGAATGTGCCTGCTCCATGGTCCCATCAGACTTCAGCTACAAAGCACAGGATCAAAGATAAGATTATTAAAAGTACGAGCCGATGGCGAGAGGAGCGCCTCCTGATCGTAGATCACTTCGTGATTCATTGTATACATTGCACACCCATGATACCAGCCCCGCCTCTGCCAGGAAATGGACATGACATGTTTTATGTTTGGCCTGCCTCCCTTAGCAGTGGTAAGACAACATGCAAGGCAAGTAAGAGAAATGTTTCACAACCCTATCCCCTGGACCACATGAAGCCTTCATACTCTCCCCAAGCCTGCTCCCAGCCCAGCAAGCTGGAGGAGCAGGCTTCATCGGCAGGAAGCTGGACAGTGGCAAGCTGCTTGTGATTTCCCCCATGAGCTTGAATGACATGAAATCCATTTTACTTGCAAAAATCAGAACTACTCTTACTAACCCAGCAAGCTCAAACCAAAACCTTTCCCTGAATAGACACTGGGCTATAAATCAGCGGTGTTTGATGGCTGTTTGCAGTCAACACCACCTGGTTATGCTTCAAGCACCTCTCTCCCCACTCAGAGCTTCTGCCCACAGAAATAGGTGTCATGACCTGTGCTGGGAATGAGATAACTCAGAAAGCCTGTATCTGGTGTTAGAACTAACCCATCACATATTCCCATTTTGGAAAGCAATTTCCTGCCCTTCTCTTTTCTTAGCCTGAAATCAGATGGTCTCATGGGTATGGAACATGGGTTCAGGCTTCAGGACATGGGGAGTCTAGGCAATTCCAAGGCTCCATCCAGCTCATCTGGTAAAAAGAAAAAGGGCTAGAGATGTAACTCAGTTGGTAGAGTACTGGCTTAGCATGTGGGGTATGTCCTATGGTTCAGTTTCCAGCACTGCATAATCTGCACATGCTGGTACAGGCTGGAGGATTAGGAATGAAGGCCAGCCTTGGATATATGAGCCCCTTTTTCAGATGAAGAAGAAGGAAAAGTGGGGAGGTGGGGGAAAGAGGGAGCAGGAGGCAAAAAAGATCTAGAGACTGAACTCTCCACTCACTGCCAGGAAAGCTGGGCTCACTGGTGACACAAAAGAAGCTGTGGAACCTTGGGCAAGCTTCCTTCAGGACCGAGCAAGTGCCAGACACTGCCAGGGCCACACAAAGGCCCTCACTCTGTCACTGCCTCTGAGCCACACCTCTGTGACACCCACTGCCAGAATCCTGCCTGACACTACTCCCCTGAGGCTGAGTAAGTTAAGTGACAAAGCTAGTTATTGTCTCAGTGCTACATACAATAAGATTGAGGCTTACAGGTTAAATGAGTGATGTATTCGAGGTCACTTGACAGAGCCACCCAGATCACACCCCGCCTGGACACAGTGATGGACACATATGAGCTCTCACACGTGACTGAACATTGTAAGCTTGGCTTTACAACAACCACTGGGGCAGGAGACACTTGCTTTCTAAACAGCAGCATTTCATAGGGCACTGAGAGTGTCAGGGGAAAGAAGTGCCAGCATTGGACGACCTAGGAGCCGAGGCAGAAGGATTGCCATGAATTTAAGACCAGCCTGTGCTGCATAGTGAGTTTTAAGCCAGGCTGTGTTATACAGCGAGATCCTTTTTCACAGAAGGAGGAGGAGGGAGAGGTTGTAGTATTTACAAGAAAATGGATGGAGCTGAGAACATCACGTTCCATGAAATCAGCCCAGCTTAGACAGACATACCAGTGAGAGCCATGTCCAGTACTGCTTAGTTAGTCCTGAAAACATGACTGTGGCAGCAGGTGACCGAAGAAAGGACGCGTACAAAATCGCTCTGGTCAGGTAGATGTGCACTCTCTGATGCAGCGGTACCAACTACACAGCAACACAGAAACTTGGCGAGTTTATTACATACAGCACAAGAGGAGGGGTTAGCTTGTCTCTGAAGGAAGTGTCTGTAGTGGTCAGTCTGAGGCTGCAAACATCCAGAAGGGGGATGCTTCTAGGTTTTGTACACACTGGTCAATTGTATGTAACACTTGTACCTGCACATATGTCAGCATTCACACTTGGACTAGAGAAAGGCTTTGCCAATCCCCCATGGGTCTGAAACCTTGGGTCCTTGACATGGAAGCTCAGATCAATCAGTACACATTCACTCAGAACTTCTCTTGTTCCCTACACCTGCCTGTTTTCGCTCATGTGTAGGTCTACGCATGAATACACAGAGATGCACTCAGCATGGCTGGAGGGGAGGGAAAGGATGGCCATGAGAGGAGACTCGGGGAAGGGGCCGGTGCAATGCAAGCAAAGTACAATAATAAGCATGGGTCAAAATGTTGTGATGAAACCAGTTATTGTGTGTGCTAACTAAAGCATTCGCTTAAGAGAACACCTATTCATTGAAGAAAGGTGCTCTGCAATTAGGCAAAGAAGACAGCACCTGGTAAAGTGTTTGAGTTGATGGCTTTTCCCATTATAAAGGCCGGAAGTCTGCGCTGAATGAGCTGCCTTAGCCTCAGCTTGGCACCTCTGTGTTTGTAGAGAGAAATTTCCCAACTAAACGTAATGTGAGGGCTGGTGAGACGGCTGGGTGTGTAAAGCACTCACTGTAGAACCTGCCTAGAATTCGACCCATGGAACCAACGTGTTAGAAGGAGAGAAAGGGTTTCTGAATATTGTCCTTCGACCTCTAGGTCTAATATTGCCCAGGTGAAAATACTTTTTAATAGAACCATTATAAAATCAACTTGCCACTCTAAATATATATATATATAATGAGAGGAGAGGGTGTTAAAAAGTGTTAAAAAGGATGGTTGAATATGATCCATATATACAATGTGCACTGTAGAAGCATCACAGTGAATCCACTAACATGTACAATTAATATATGCTGATGGAAAGGGAAAAGTAAAAGACATTTCAGTGGCTAAAGGTACTTCCTCCCATGCCAGATGTCCTGTGCTTGATTCCCATAACCTCCATGGTAGAAGGAAAATTGAAAGTAAATTCTAAAAATAAATATTTCCAAGATATATGCATTTTTAACTACTAGAGAATTTCTTTTTAACCTCAAAAGTGTCATCTTTGTCGATAAAATACCTGCTACCCTAAAGCTAAGGAGACAGATTAGTTTCCCGTTGTTGTATAACAAATTACCCCAACAGCTGCTTCAGACAACCAATATTCATTATCTTATCATACAGATGAGATGTCATGTGGATCCATATTCCAGATGTGGCTTAGCTGGATGCCTTCGACTCCCCAGAGATGGCAAAAAGGCTGTCAACCAGAGCTGCAGGATCTCAAGGCTCCATTGGGCTGGAAATCACGGCTAAACTCCCTGTGCGGCTGCTGTCAGGCTTCACAGGAACAGCGTCCTCGTTGGCTCGTGTGCTTTCCAGCCTGTATCCATCTGTTGGAGACACCGTAACAAATATCACAGCCTGGCATCTTAAACAATGGGCACACAGAGCATGGGAGGTATTATGATATCGGCATCAGCCCACCTGATAGGCCTCATGACAGGGCAGTGCATGACTCAGGATGGGGTAGAGAAAGACAGGCTGGGGCTGAGGTAGGGCTCTTTTTAAAGCCTGCTTGCTGCTCTTACAGAGGACTGAAGTTTAATTCCCAGCACCCGAACCTCCAGTTCCAAGGGACCCTAGTAGCTGCCTGGTGGACTCTAGACTGAGGGGCGACACTGGCCTGGAAAGCATTTCACCTTCCCCTGAACTGGCAGAGGTTGTGTGAGGAACTCCAAGCCTTCCCATTGGAAGTTCAAGGCAAAGGATGGGGGGAGAAGAGAGGCAAAGGTCAAAGGGGAATTTGGAAAGCAAAGAAGAGTGGTGGGTGTAAGTCTCTCTCTTCTCCCTGAAAGTCCGTGGGCTTCCTGGGGACAGGACGCCAGCACCATCTACCCCTACCTCCCCTTTCTCACCCACTTGCAGACACATAGGTCAGCAAGCAGTCAAAACACACCACTATGCATGCACAGCCACACCCTCACACACTTTTACATGATTTCGTGTATGCACAAATAGACACACACGTTCACACTATCACCTGTGTATGCATGCCTCTATATGCTATCTCAACACATCATACACCACACATGGTTTTATACCACACAGTGTCTTCCAACGTCCTCCCTTTGGCTGATGTGAATACAGTGGGTGCTCAGTCAGGAATGACTTCAGTGATGAAACATCAAATTGGGGGCCAGCACATCTGAGGAGCATTCTTTCTAATTAACGTTGCTGGTTGCTCTCCACCCACTCCTACTACGTGTGCAGAGCTCTCTCAGGCTGCTCAGAACTGGAGAAACATCCTCTTCCATAGCTACATCTGAACTGCCAAGCTGGGAGGTGAGGGTTAACACATAGTTGTTGGCATTTTTCCTTATTTAGGTTTTTCAAGATGGTTTCTCTGTGTAGCCTTGGCTGCTGTTGACTCACTTTGTAGACCAGGCTGGCCTCAAACTCACAGGATGGCCTGCCTCTGCCTTCCTGAGTGCCGGGATTAAAGGCGTGCGCCGCCACGCACAGCTGCCTTAAGCTTGCTTTATTCAAGCAGCCAGGGGCATCAAGGAAGTAACTACAGAGCAAACCACCAGCTCGTATAGAGGAAAAAGGCAAGCTTTGGGGGAAAATACTGCATACCTCTCAGTCTTCAGGCTGCAGCTTCCCCCACCCATTGAACAGCTTGTGGAGAAAGACAATCTCTGGGGAGGAGATTCTGGGTGGATTTGCTGAACCAACTGTCTAAGGAGTAACCAGTAAACTGCATTTAAAGAGAAAAGAGTAGTCTCTATTGACACAACAGAGAGCTGAACACGATGTCAACTAAATCAGGAAGGGCTCCACGGCAGGCTGGATTGGATTTTGCGCATTTTCTAAAAGGCTGGCATCCTCGGGCATCAGGGGGCCTGTCCACACTGTCTGAGTTCCACCTGTCAGGGCCACCTGTCAGGGCCAGGCTCGCCTTCGAGGACACCTCCATGAACCAAGAAGGGAGCGGCACTTCCACCATGCCTCAACCTTAAGCCACAGGCTGGGGCGTGGGAAACCCTAGCACAAACTCAGAAGAGTTAGGAACACACACAGCCCCCCCCCCCAAGCCACCTCTGGGCATGAGCCTGGTCTGTTTCCTTGACAGCAGGGTCACGTCAAGCCTGCCATTCCTTACAACAACATTATTCTTTATTTGTTTTCCAAATTATTCTTCATGTGCCACCTTTATCCCTGAGCCATTTCCTCCCTCCAGTGAAACCTGGCACCCCAAGCAGCTCTCAGAACTAAATTAATTATGAAATCATATTAATGTCACCCACACAGCAATGAAATTAATTTATTCCATACATCTGAGAGGAAGTCATCAATTACGAGCATGGACTGTAGCATTTTGTGTTACAGCGTTTACAGTTCTTACGCATTTTAATTTTTCTCCCAGCAAGAATTGCCATAAGTATCACCTGCTGCGAAGTCTTGATTTATGAATTAAGCCTAACTTCCAGGTGCCACTAATATTTAAATACTGGAACATTTCATTCTGATTAAGTACATGCTCGAGGTATTTATCCCTGTGTGAAAAATAGGTCTCTCCACCTCTCAGGGATGACCTCTGCCCCGGGATGTGAACATGTTATAAAATATGAGCTCGGAGGTTGCTGCGGTTTCAGGTAGCCAGCGCAGTCATGCTCGGGGGTCCTAGAGCAGTAGTTTTCAGCCTTCCTAACGTTGCAGTCCGGTGATACAGTTCTTCACATTGTGGAAACCCCCAACCATAAAATTACTTCATTGCTACTTCCTAACTTAATTCTGCTACTGTTATAAAAAGTAATGTACATATCTGATATACAGGATATCTAATATGTGACCTCCGAGGTGGGTCAAGACCCACAGGTTGAGAACCACTGTCTTAAATCATTGGGAGAGCTGCCCTCATGAGAACTCATGACCCCAGTCTCTCTCTGCCTCCTGGCTAGTGATGCTTCCACATGCTCCACGGCAGAGTCTCTGTGCTACAATCTGCTATCCTCACAAGATGCCAGAACAACAAGGCCACCTGATCTTATGCTTGAACCTCCAAATGATGAGGGAAATAATTCTTTGCTCTTTGTAAGCTAATTGACTCCAGCAATCTATCATGGTAACACAAAGCTAACAAGATTCTTGGAAGTGCTTCCTATCTTACATTTCCCAGGATTCGTGATAAGCTTGATACAAGGGTAACCTAGCTGTGGCCTTCTGCCAAGACCTGAGCATGTCCCAGGGTTCAAAGCAGCCCAATTTGATAATGATACGGCATCTAAAAAGGCAGCCTCCTCTCACGCTTCTCAGGTGTCCCCTAAAGTCCCATCCATGAGACAAAGGCAGGCACAACAGCTCAAACCTATAATTCTGACACTGCGGAGAAAGAGACAAGAGGGTCCCTGGGACTCACTGGCCAGCCAGCCTGGCAAAATCAGCAAGTTCTGGGTTCAATGAGAGATCCTGCCTCAAGAAATAAGATGAAGAGTAACCGAGAACGATGTCTGATGTTACATTCTGCCCCCACATACACATGAACACATATACGCTCTAAAAAAATATGAATGAATATCACAGATGTAATCAGGAGATAAACCAGACAGAAAAGAATGCAGGCCGAGTGAGTCCAGTTACTGTCTGTGAGGGGTCAGGAAGAGGGTGGGTGGGAAGTTCCTGGAAGGGGACAGAGTGGGAGGCATTTAAGAATCCTGGAACATCCATCTCTAGATCCAGTCTCTTTCCAGAGATGTACTCACCTTCTGGGATTCATCAAACTGAATACTTGTGACATGAACCCTAACACTGCAGGATGCACTTATCCTGAAAAGCAACTGTTGCATATCCCAGTGACCTAGGCTTTTGCTTTCCAGGACTCAGACCCTTGGTATGACCATGGGCTACGATTCACTATCCCTCGTGCCTAACCACCTGGTCTCTCCCCCAGTAACCAAAGCTTGCCTCTCCCGTTCTGTTCCAGTGTGGACCCACAAGCACTGACCAGCATCCACACTTTGTCCTAGCAGATGGTGAACGGGGCCAGGTCTCCGAGAGGGCTGATTCCTGAAGCCTGCTTGCAAAGCTTATTTCTCATAGATGCAACACACTCTGCAGATGTTTTCAAGACAGCACAGACTGTGCGCAGCACTCTCCTGGTCTGTGAATCCACACTGGACAGGGTCAGGTTCCCATGTACTCTGGAGCATCTGTCTTGACAGTGACAGGTACCAGGCCATCACAGAGAAGAACAGAGCTCTGGCACCGGCCCGTGCTATCCCAGACTCCATGTTGATGGCCTTGGCCTATGATGCCACTGAAACTATGACTGTGTCTATGGCCCATGATTCAGCAGAGGGCCGCGTTGATGTCCATGGTCTGTACTGTCACCAGAGACCTCGGCACATGCTGATGCAGATGTTTATGGTCCATGTTGTCACCAGAAACCAGGTCCAAGCCCATGGTCCATGCTCCTGCTGATGGTAAAGAGCAAGGAAGTCACTTTTGCAGTATCCGTTACTGCAGATGCAGCTGAGAGAGACATAGAAGGCTTCTGCAACAACCCCTACTCCCCACTCCACCCTCCCAAAAAAGTAACAGCTGAAAAAGGAGGCCATCATAGAGAACTCTTAGAAATTGTGATAAGGATGCTAAAGGGTGGCTCTCCACAAATGATGTCTTCTGCCAGGGGTGGGTGCAGAGAAGAACTCGGTTTTCTTTAAGGGGCTGGCCACTGGGAGTTTGACTATGTTACTTAGTATATAGACAACCCAGATTGGACTTGTTTTCTTTCTTTCTTTCTTTCTTTCTTTCTTTCTTTCTTTCTTTCTTTCTTTCTCCTGGGGGATAGGGGATGTCACAAAGGTAGGGACGGACATATGAGGACTGGGAAGTGAGTGTGATGGGGGACATGATGTTTAAATTCTCAAATAATCAATAAAAATATTAAGCTAGAAAAAACAGAAATGGAAAATAAACATGAAACTTAAAAATAAAGAAAAAAGAATGCCCCTCATAGGCTTATATGTTTGAATGCTCAGTCATCAGGGAGTGACACTACTTGGAAAGGATTTGGAGGTGTAGCCTTATTGGAACAGGTGTGGTCTTGTTGAAGTACATGTGACCTTGTTGGAGGAAGTGTGTTGTTAAGGCTAGGCTTGGAAGTTTCAAAAACCCAATCCAGGCCCAGTGTCTCTCTCTTCTGCTGCCTTCGGATCAAGGTGTAGAACTCTTAGCAACTTCTCTGGCACCATGGCTGCCTATGTGCTATCATATTCCCCACCATGAAAACAGACTAAACCTCTGAAACTGTAAGACAGCCCCAATTAAATCCTTTCTTTTACAAGAGTTGCCTTGTCAGGCTAGTGAGATGGCTCAGAGTTAAGAATACTTCCTGCTCTTCCAGAGGTCCTGAGTTCAATTCCCAGAAACCATATAGTGGATTATAACCATCTACAATGATAGCTGCTGCCCAATTCTGGTGTGAAGGTATACATGCGGACAGAACATTGTATCCGTGATAAATAAATAAATCTTTCTTTAAAAAAATTAAAAAAGTTGCCTTGTCTTAGCGTCTCTGCAAAGCAATAGTACACTGACTAAGATACTCACCTTTGAATATGAAAAACATGTTCTCCTCAGCTGGGGTAAATACCTTTATACTCTCCCCAGTTGGCATGAAGATGTCTACACCCACATCTATGGGTATCCAGACCACACTTCCCCATCTGGTGTGAACTCCTCCACATCCATCTTGTATATGAAGATGTTGTTCTCCGCATCTGGTGTGAACACCTCTATGCCCTGAACTTCTGATCTCTTGCTCATCTCACCCATCTCTAGTCTGCACCATGTGGACCCCCACTCCCAGCTCAGCCTCTGCCTCTGAACCTTCTTTGTTCCACCAGGGGGAAGGTGGCCGTCTTCACACCAGATGGGAAGAATGTGGTGGTCTTCATGTCAGATGGGAGAGTGCAGAGGTCTTCACACCAGGTAGGGATGTGGGGTGGGTCTTCACACCAGATGGAAAGAATGTAGGGGTCTTCCCACCACATGGCAAGGTTATGGAGGTTCTCACACTAAGTTGAGAGAGTATGGATATTTTCACACCACATAGGGGAATATAGGGATGCTCACCCCAGGCAGAGAACTATAGAAGAGTGCAGAGGTTTATCACACAAGGTACGGAGAGTATGAAGGTCTTCACCCCAAGTGGATTGAGTGTGGAACTCTTCACAGCAGAGGAGAGTGTGTCAGTTTTTACATAAGCTGGCTAGATCGTCACGTAAATTCCTTCTTGCCTCTCTCTGCTAGGAGAGCAGGCCACCCAGATGAAAACAAACCCACAGTCCCCTGGAACAATAGTTAAGAGTTCCTTCTTTACTGTCTCTTATCCTAAGATCCCTGTAGATGGGAGTATTTCATTCCATTTTGTTACCAAATAACACTGTGTTTTATGAATATATACATTGCTTCACAAGAGGAATGTATTCTGAGAAGTCTGTCTTTAGGCAATTTCATCACCATGCAAACATCTTAGAGAGCACTTGCATAGCAGATACCTACAGGGGCAGTTAGGCTAGACAACCTAATGAAACCAGCTAAGTATTTGTGGTCTGTCATCAGCGGCCACATTGCTGTGCAGCATGCAACTATACAATGTTTCATTTGCTTGTTAAACAATTGGCGGCCACTTTTGTCCCTTCTTTTGGATCCTGTGGGTTACACTGCCATGGACAATCACACACACAACACACACACTTTTCTGTGGATGTAATATTCTTAATTCTCTTGGATGCGTGCCTGGTTGTGAAATAACATCTTTACAGCAACTGGGTGTTTAACTGTTTGAAGACTTGCCACACCAAGAGACCTTCTCTTCATCCTGCTGTCCTAGAACCAGAGATGGCTTTAAAAACAGAGATGCTATCAGCCATTTTGCCAATACATAGAGCCCGAGAAGTTTGCCAAGAGAATGGAAGGAACAGGGTGGAAAGAAAAAGAAATCAAGCCACGGTGCCACACACTGGATCAGTCATTCCGTCCCTGAGCATGTCAGGGATGTTAATACATGCTGTCTCCTGTGTTTCTCCACCTACTCATTCACACCTCGTTTAAACTGGACTGGGTGTGCGGTGTTTTAGACACAGATTCTTAACCATGCCAGCCTGAATCAGCCTTCGATGTATCTGCCTTCAGCTCTTTGTACTTTACCATCTTATACATAGGTTTCGATTGAAAACAGAACCCAGTCTCCACTTTCAAATGAGGCTTAGGTGGCAGACTGTCACTGTGTGGGGTAGGAAGTGGCCTATAGCTGCCTGGCGTCTGTTGGTATGGCATCTGTCCTTTCCTGCTCATTGCTCACAGCTGGCCTCAGCTTGCAGAGACCAATAGCATGGCCTTTCTGCTGCATCTGACATCCTGATCATGAGCTCCTGCCTCTTTTCTATGTGTGGATGCAGTTTGTCACAGTTCCATATCCTCAAGACTCAGAGTGGCCTAGGCCTGCCAGCAAGGCTGTCTCTATAGACCCCCATTCTCCAAGGTGAACTGACTCCATGATTTTGCCCAGATGGAATTCACAGATAATTTTCAAGACTACAAGCCAAGTTCACTACAAGACTACTGGAAGCGGTTCGTGTGAAATGCAATAGTAGCCAACATTCAGAGGTTGCCATGGGCAACAGTTCCATCTCTTCTAGTACACAACCAAGTTGTGCAGCCAAGAAACACACAGGCAGGATGTCTGTCCATCCACTCCTCACAGTGACTCGTTTTGGTCACAAGAAGGCAGGACACCTGCTGTACCTGGAAAGGAACCAGCTGAGCAGAACTGTACCACAGCATAGGGGTCAAAGCAGAGTCAGGCAAATCCTCCTGCAGAAGGACCTGCAGTGACCACCCCAGGAGAGCGCACTTAAGCAGTATCACGCTGCCTGCCTGAGCCTCCTGAAGGAATGAAGCAGAGGTATTTCTCCAACCGGAAAGCTCAAAGGTTTGGACTCTATCCATATTTGGCCATGATGAGCAAGCTGAAAGAGTCCTAGGGGGCCAAAATTTGCCATCACACTTCATGCTTCCCGTCTGGAATTAATGTTGAAATGTTGTCAGAAGTTAATTAATGCTATTAATAAGGCATGGCGGGACGAGCGCCAGAGCCCTCTCCTGCTTTAGGTGTTTCACAGAAGCTGGGAGAGGTACTAAATCAGCCACAGCAAGTTTCCATAAAACCAGCCATGTGAGGACTCATAAAAAAAAGGGCCTGCCATGAGCTCCTTGAGGCCAGAAACCAAGCCCTACACAGCTAACATCCCAGAGCATTGTCTGGCTCAAAGTACTCCTTCTGTGACTCTTTGGGACTGCGGCCTCTCTAAAAGCTTCCCATTAGGCTGGTAAACAGTACAGAAATTAGGACCTGGGGACCATTTCTTTCTCCCCCCAAATTTCCCTTGATAAGGATGAGCGCTGTTTGAATGGGCAGAAGGGTGGGGTCCCTGCTTCCTACTCAACATCCTTTTCCAGCATATCCAGCCCTAGCCCCACTCTTTTCCTAGCAGCTCACTTCCTCTTCTCCCCTGACCTAGATGGCCTGTTTTTCTGGCTAGTCAGGTGTCAAGTTGACACACAAACTAGAGTTACCTGAATGGAAGGAACCTCATTTGAGAAAATGCCTCCATAAGATCTGGCTGTAGGGCATTTTCTGAATTAGTGGTCATTTGGGGGAGGGCAAAGCCCGTTGTAGGTGGAGCCATCCCTGAGCTGGTGGTACTGGGTTCTAAAAAAAACCAAAAAGCAGGCTGAGCAAGCCATGGGAGAATAGCGCAGTGAGCAGCATCCCTCTGGAAAGCGCAAAGGTATGGATTCACGGCCTCTGCATCAGCTCCTGCCTCCAGCATCCTGCTCTGTTTGAGTTCCTGTCCTGACTTCCTTCAATGATAAACAGTGATATGGAAGTATAAGTCAAATAAACCCTTTCTCCCCCAACTTGCTTTTTGGTCATGGTACTTCATCACAGCAATAAAAACCCTAAGACATCTTTCATTCCTACTGGCTAGCCCTATCCACAGGTCTAGCAAGGCGAGGTAAATGATCAAACAGAGCTTTGGAGTCCTGAAGAATGGAGAAAGGGATTCTGCTGAAGCCTAGTGTCCGGAAGAAATTCCAACCTGGCCTTGACCAGTCTGGCTGCCCTTGACTCTGGCATGGCCATGAAGCCCAACTCTTGGCTCTGCTTTCCCAAAACCTTTTTTGTTTGTTTGTTTTTTGTTGTTGTTGTTGCTGTTTTTGCTATACTAACCAACCCTCAGCAAACCAGTGTTCCACAAACCAGAAGGTAACAGGTCTCATTGTCAGGGCTCAAGGAAAGCCCCAGGAGCCTATCACATTTTATCCCGAGGGACAGCCCTATACCACACATCTGTACCCACAAGGGAAGCAAAATGAACAGAGGTCCAGGAAGCAATAAACACATTAGTGCTTTTCACTTTATCTTTTTGAGCTTCTAGAATTTTTTTTTTTCTCTACTGAAAATTTGCTTAACCACATGCTCTACCCACAAAGCCCAGACCTGCTACTGACGTGAAACTGATACCCCGCCACCTGTTTCTTCCAGTGCCTAGGGGCAACTGAGGCCCCTGTGCTATTGCCAGGCTGTCTCTGCCGCACAAGGAGAAAGAACCATCCCAAACACCAGCATACAGATAAATGACCTCACTCCCCTGAACCCAATCTTGCCTTCTAGACACGACTGTCAACAGACTGCCAACCACAAAGCACAGCTCTCACTTCAAAAGGAGCAAGATATAGTTTATTCTGAAGCCAACTATGAGTGGCTACAGCCCTGGAACACAGATGCAGGTTACCACCAACCCCATGTTCCAATGTGTTTCACGAATTTTCTATAGTAACAGAACAAAGATGTGTGTTTAAACCACATTGCTGGAGACATCAGGTGGGCAAGTTATGGCAAAGCCGGGAAATCTGGGCTCTAGACCTCAGATGCTATCCAATGACATTCTCAGCCTGGGTGGGTGAAAGCCAGTAGTCTTGTTTGAAATTTCAAATGGTTTGACTAGTTCAAGGATGTTAGGTCACTCGCAGACATGGGCAATAACTGGCTATTAAGGTGACTAAAGATAGCACAAAATCATTTGGCTCCAGACCTGTAATTCCAGCTCTCTGTAGACACAGACTCTCTCATCTGTCAATTAGCCTGGTAGAATCTTTACACGGGTACCGCTTTGTTCCTGGAATTTCAGTTCCTTTGTAAGAACCAACTGCCAACAAACCCCAGTGCCTCCAGGAAGCCAGGGGCTGAGGACATGAATTTCTACAATCATGGCAGGCAGGGAATCCTGAGACCCTCTGTGCCATGATGAATCACATCTTCCCACAGTTCATAATATTCCATAGAACCTGAAATATGATGTGCAAATATATCCTTTTTTGATTTGATCAAATTGTAATGAGATTATACTTGATTAGTATGGGGCCCAAATCCAATCACCGATGTCCTTACAAAAAATAGGGTGGGGGAAGACTTAGGCCCAAGCACAGAGAAGACCTTCTGACGACTACCTAGTAATTGGACTGATGCAGTCACAAGCCAAGGAATGAAAGTGGTCAGAAGCAGCCAGGAACTAGGAGGAGGCAGGAGAAGTCTCTGAGAACAAATGGCCCAGCATACAGTCCTGACTTCAGACAGGGCTGGAATGAAATACACTCCTCTGTGTTAGATCATCTGGGTTATGTCAGTGCTACAAGACTAATAAAACTTCAAGCCAGGCATGGTGGCACATGCCTTTAATCCTAGCACTTAGGGAGGCAGAGGCAGGAGGGTCACTGTGAGTTCCAGGCCAGCCCGGTCTACAAAGCAAGTCCAGGACAGCCAGGGCTATTACACAGAGAGACCCTGTCTTGAAAAAACTGAAAGCATCCTACCCACTGTGTTACTTTTCTCATTGCTCCAACAAAACACGCCCCCCTCCCCAAAAGCAACTCAAGGAAGGAAGGCTTTATTCTGGCTCACAGTTTAAGGGTGTGGTCCACCAGGGTGGGAAAGCCATGGCGGCAGGAGCTTGAAGCAGTTACACAATGCTATCTGCAATGAGGAAGCAGAGAGATGGATGTTGCTACTCAGTTCCCATTGTCCTTTTTTACTGAGTCTGAGACCCCAGCTAGTAGAATGGTACCACCTACATTTACAATGGATCTTCCCACCTCAAATTACCGAATCTAGAAACTCCCTCACAGATAAACCCAGAGGCTTGTTTCCATGGTATTTCTAGATCCTGTCAAGATGTTAGTATTAATCATCACATCTACACAAATGAGCTCACAATATACTAAGACTCAACTACAAAAGGACAATGAAACCAGAACAATGGTGAAGTTGCCACAGCCACTTTGAGCCGGCTGTGGATCTCCTTACCCCCAGGGCTGTTAAGAACCATATGGGAATGGAGGGGAAGCTCTTAGTCCCACACAGGGCCTCACATACACCATGACATACAGCCAGGACCCTGGAAAGACCTCTTCTTTGGGGAAGAACTGGATTTTTTAAAAAAATCTATCAGCATATATATATATATGAATGACTCCCCCCTGGCTAAGTCCTCACAATCCCAAACTACAGAATAACATGCAAAGAATCAAGAGAAATGGCACCCAGGGGAATTAAGACACCGATTTTCAGGCATGGGAATTATTAATCACCAAATACATATAAGCTTGTGTCCATTGTATTCATGAGCTCATGAGCTGCCCCTGGGGCTATCTGCATAAGACTGGCACAGGGCTGAGCCCCTCAGGTGTTTTTATCTCTAGAAGAGAGAAAAGCCCATGAGGCCCAGCTCCCCCACCCCAAGGGACTATTGGCCATTAATGGCTGTTGGAGGGAGGGGTGCCATTGTCTTCAGTGGTGTAGCCTCTGGTGAGTTGTCCCTGCTTCGGGAGAAGTTCTAACTTAGAGCAAAAAAGAAGATAGGAGAGTTGGGTGTTCCAGCAGGATAGACGGCAGATAAGCCAGGGTGGGGGATGAGGTAACTAAAATGCATTATATAAATATATGGAACTGTCAAAAACCCTTTAAGTTTTTAAAAAGGACGAAATTTTGAAGCAATGATACACTTAACAAAGACTTTGCAGATTTAAATTTGAATAAAGAATTAAATAAAATCTATAAAGGAGAGAGAGAGGCAGAAATTAGACAAGACTGAAGAAGTAATTAATAACCTGGAAAGAAACATAAAGTATCCAGAATATGACAAAGAAAGACAAATTAAGAATAGGAAGAAACAGTGAATAAATTTCTAATTAGAGTTCCAGAAAACAGAGTAAAGACAATAAAAGAGAACTTTCTAGAACTGATTTAAGACTTGACTATGTGGGGGTAGAGAGATGGCTCAGTGATTAAGAGCATTTCCTGTTCTTCCAGGGGACTCAGGTTCACCTCCCAGAGCCCACACAGTGGCACATAGCAGACCATAACTCCAATTCCAGGGCATATGGCACCGGCTTCTGACTTAGCAGGCACCAGGCACATACATGGTACACAGACATATGTGCAGGAAAAACACTCACACATATAAAACAAATATATTTTTTAAGCCAGGTGTGATGGTGCATGCCTTTAATTCCAGCACTCAGAGAGGCAGAGGCAGGCAGAGCTCTGTGAGTTCGAGGCCAGCCTAGTCTACAAAGCAAGTCCAGGACAGCCAAGGCTACACAGAGAAACCCTGTCTGGAAAAACAAACAACAACAACAAAAAATAGTATATTTTAAAATTACTATGTCTGCAAAGAAGCAGGGAAACATGCTTCTAAACTAAAAGGAAAATCATTCAATGAAAACCCAGAGTGATGGAGTAAGTAGACCAGAAAGCATTAAACAGCCATTAGAAAGGTCTCGAGTCAGTAACTTAGCTTCCACCTTATGAAACCAGATGAAGAATGACAAAACAAACAGTACAAGCAGAGGGGAACCCTAGGCAGCTGATGTCAGTGAAACTAAAGCATAAAATCAAGAGAAAAAGCAATGGGACCAAGTGAGATCAATAAAATACATACATCTCAGCAAGAAAGACAAATTAAAATAGAAAAAAAAGAGAACAAGGGGCTGAGGCTGGCTCAGGGAATAAAGGCGCTGTCTGCGGAAGCCTGATGACCTGAGCTCAGTCCCCTAGAACCCACCAAAAGGAGGAAGGAGAGAAGTGACTCTGCAAAGTCAACCCCTGACCTCCACATGTACACTATGGCACACAAGTACACACACACACACATACACAATAGTACCAAGATCAAAATCTTTTAAAGAAAAAAAAGATGCAAATTGCCCACATTAATGAAAGAAGAAAAAAAATCACTGCAAAGCCTACAGACAGTAAAAGGACAATAAGGAAAACGAACACCATGAGTATCTTCAAGCACAAACAATCCCCAGTGATGAAATGGGATGATGTCTAACGAAAGGACCCGCTAAAACCCATCCAAGACGAAACAGTCATCTGAATAGTCCTGTAACCACTACAGAAACTGGATGCATAATTTAAGAAAAACAACTTCCATAAAAGAACCCAGCACAGATGGCTCCATTGAATTCTACAAAACATTTAAGAAATAAACATCTCAGCTCCGCAGTCACTTCCAGGAAACAGAAGCCCAAAGAAAGTCCCCACCCCACATTATGATCCAGCATATTACCCTGTTTTCAGAACTAGATGACAAGAAAACAGCAAGCCCGAATCCCTCGTGAGTAGGTGTGAAACTCCTTAGCAAAATATTAGTGAGTCATATCCAGCGACATACTGAAAGTGAACCCACCATAACTACTATAGTTTGGATCTGGTAACGGCCCCTCCAAGGGCCCGTGTGTGACAGGCTTGGTCCCAGGTTAGAAGACACTCTAAGAGGTGGACCTAGAAGGTTTTAACCACTGAGGTCATGCCTGTAAGGATTTGTGAGACTCTACTCTCTCTGCCTCCCCTCCCCCTTTCCCTTCTTCCTGTTTCCATGTGCTCACCAATAGGTGAATGGCTTTGCTCCGCCATCTACTCCTGTTGCCTTTTAGAATAACCAAGAACATTTTGAAAAGAACAAGAAAGTGGAAGGAATAACATTACCCAACGGTTTAGGGTTATCAAAAACTACATTAACTTTTTTTAAATTTATTTATTTAATATACATGAGTGTTGTGTTTTCATGAACACCAGAAGAGGTAATCAGATCCCATTACAGATGGTTGTGATGTAGTTTCTGGGAATTGAACTCAGGACCTCTGGAAGAGCAGTCAGTGCTCTTAATCACTGAGCTCTCTCTTCAGTTCAGTTTTTTTTTAATTAATGTACCATAAAGGGACAGCTTCATATATTGTGGAACATAACAGATCCACACAGACACTAGTTAGTTAGTTTGTTTGTTTGTTTTTTACAAATGTTTGAGGCACACAAATAGAGGTAGGCCAGGCCTCTCAAGCAAGCTCTCTGCCCACCTGAACACTGGACTCCCTGCTCATGGGACAGGGTCACCAAGATACTCTTCACACTAGGCTAAGGTCTGGCGATAGCCTGCACTCATGTCCGCAGAGACAGGTCAGTGTCAAAGAGGGAACCAGGTTATAGAGAAGACATGGAGGGAGGACAGTAATTGGGCCTCCTGCCTACCCTCAGTGCCGAAGCTCACATCATTCTTCTCCTCCTGGTTCTTGTCCTGGTGAGTTCAGGCAGCCCTAACTAAATATCAGAGACTGTGAGTTAAACAGCAGCTATTATTTTCTCAGCTCTAGAAGCTGGAAGTTCCAGGGTGTCAGGGTGTCAGCATGGCCATTCATAGTGCAGACTACTGTTTTCTCACTGGGCCCCCATGTGGAAGTGCAAACAAGTTCCCTATTATGTCTACATGGAGAGACACTGATTCTACATGAAGACTCCAGCTCATGACTTCATCTACCTTCCCACCATGAATTAGGACCTCAGCATATGGAAGTAAGAGACATAACTGAGTCCATGGCGGCCACTGTGGGTACAGCCTCTTGCTTCCTGCCCAGAAGCCACCATTGTTGAATTCATCCACCTACCCAGACTATTGCATAGTACCTCCTGCCCATTTTACCTCCAGTAGAGTCCACATCTACCCCCCTCATTAAAGGAGACCAGAGTCCCATGAGATTCACCTGCCTTGCAAGGAGAGCTACAAGCGGGAAATAGACTCAGCTATGAGCCAATAGCTCCCCACCCCGGCTCCAACAGAACAAGCCAAAGCACACCTACTAGCCTCCACATCAGGCCACAGAAGGCTAAGAAAGGGGAAGGGTGAAGGTCACTGAGGCATATACACATAAGACTCTGGCGCAAGCCCCTTCACGTAGACAGTCTCTGACTGACAGCTGCTGCCTGGCCAAAATGGGTCCCAGCCAGGTGGTTAGGGGCAGTGAGTAGGACAGCTCTCACGATGCTGTGCGGGATCGCGGATGCCCGTATGCCTACCAGTGGTTGTCAAAACAAGGTTTGGCAAGAGCTTCAGAGTGGAATAATGGGCTCTAGGGCCCCACCACACGTGTCACTGCTGGGTGCTGGGTGACAACAATCTCGTAGGTGAGATCGCACTGATAGTGGCCACTCTTAGTCACAGGCCCTTGGGGGCACCGCTGTGTGCGCTTTTGCTGCCAGTTACGAGCTATGAAGATACAACAGGACCCCATGATTGGGATCAGGAAACTGATGTTCAGAGATAGGGCATGACTGGTCCAATACATAAACAGAATCCTGACCTCAAGCTTGAGGTCAGACTGTAAGAAAGCTTCCTTGCCATGCCACTCAAGGCTGGGGAAGCTGTGAGAGAGGGTTGTTGGATGAAATCTATCCTCTGCCAAGGTTGTTTCAGTTTCCCCGTCATAGATCTTTGCACCTGAGAGTCCATATCCTAGGAGGATTTTCATGTCAGCTCTGGAGCAAAGCTGGGTCTAAATAGCTTGGTGGAACTTTCATGCAGTCTCTGTGCCTCTTCTGTGCCCATGGTTATGGACTGTGACCTACCCATTTTCCCATGACTTCGCCAAGCATGCTTTCTGCTCCCAGTGTTTACTCTCAAAACATCTGTTCCTCTAGCACATTCTTGCAAATGCCCTCCTGCCGACCAGCTCCCAGAGAGAAACAGTCTGCACACCACAGCCGCTCCCCCCAGCCTGTTTACAGACTACAACAGCCTGGGGAGGCCGAAGCCACAGCATCAAGCTCAGAGCAGTGACAATGGGCCTGACTATGGCTGGCAGAAACACAGGCTGCTCAAGTATGTGCAGACACCGTAGCATCCAGGCAGGGTACTAACTCTCCCCATTGCTGTGTATTTCATTTCATAGTAATGATGGGCTAGCTCCAATGTGACCCAGCAGATAGTGCAATGGAACAGAGAGCCCCCGCCTGCAGCCAAGAATGTGCATATCATGCACAGGGAGAAACTGTCTCTGTCTCCAACCACTATAACTCCCAGGTGCCAAGACTCCTGAGAAAGCAGCACAGAGAACAAAGGAGGCCTTGGCAAGGCATTTGGTCTCTGGACCACAGAGCTCTTGCCTGTCAAATAGAGATAAAGATGACAGCACCCACCCCACATGGCAATTAAAGTCAAAAGATTTTGTCCAGTCCAGGGGCAATAGTAATTGCAGCTTAAACACTCACTGTTGTCACCAGTAATGTTACAAATGTGAGACCAAGCAGGTCCTGCTGCCTCTGAACCCTGAATTAATATAGTTGAGTACTTCTTAATGCTCCCTCAGTATCTTGGGATAACTTGCAGCCAACCAAAGTAAATAGTGGTTGGGTAGCAGGTGACCACAGACAAGGTTACCAAGCCTTAAGAGCTCAAGGATTTCCTTCTGCCCTGACCTGGGTTCCAAAGCCTTGCAATGACCTCAGATTAGAACTCTGAGGTTGCCTTGCTTAAGCATGAGCTGGGGGTAAGGGCGCCCCCTGCAGCAGCCTCCTTGTATCAGTATTTCTGCTGTACTATGCAACATGGGCTTTGTTATCATGGGTTCCCTGAGAACAGTAAGGGGTAGAGGGAGCAAACACTACTGTAATGCCTATTCAACCGATGGGGAAACTGAAACAGCCTCTATAGCAAGGTATCGGGGTGATGAGAACCCCAAAGCATGGTTTCAGAAGTTAGGAAAGCTCATCTCAGACTGAGGATGATTGCAAAGTCAAAATATTCAGCACCTGGAAAGCCTGGATTCACAGAAGCCAGAGAAGGGCTGGGGTTGCAGTTGAGTTGGTAGAATGCTTGTTTTGCATGTGCAAAGCACTGGGTGCAGTCCCAGCATCACCTAAACCAGTCACAGTAGCACACATGCACTCCAGGAACCGCAGCCCATGGGAAGTGAAGGCATGAGGACCTGAGTTTAGATCACCAGCATATGTGTGCGCGTCTCAGGTATCAGAGGAAGGCAAATCCCCTGGGCTGTCTGGGTAACCAGTTTAGCCAGAACACCAGGTCCCAGGTCCAGTGAGAAACTTAGTCTCAAAAACCAAGGTGGTGATACCTGAAGGAAGACACCCAAAGCCAGCTACTGTCCTCTACGCACATGCATGGGTGAACACGCCCGTGCACACATACATATCACACACACGTAAGGAGCTGGAGCTGGGAACACAGGCTGTTAAATCAGGTGCTCCAGTCACATAAGGCACTGGGTTCACAGTGGAGGACTGCACGCAGATCTTCCTTCACACCCTCCTTCACCATAACCCCCTGCCCAGCCCCAGTGCTCAGGTGGCAGGGTCCCCCACCAGTCAGGAAGCAAATCTGTGAAACTTCAATCTGTGATAAAGGACCGCAGGCTACAAGGCAGCTGGCTTCCTGTGGAGTTTACTGAAAGTACCCTCTTCCTGCCAGCACCAAGGAGCCAGCAGGGCCTGTGGTTGGTGCCAGGCAACTAGGTGGTTCCAGGTAGAGCAGGGACCTACGATAGCTAAAGCACAGGCCAGAGGTCAGGGGTTCCCCAGCCAGGTCAGCCTGTCCAGCAGGGATTCCTGCCACTCCGTCCAGTAGGAACCCAGGTGTTGCGGATGACTTGGGGGAGTCTCTGCTTCACTGTCTCTGCATCAAACCTCTTACTGCCACATGTCCATAAGTCACAGTGTCACTATGTGATAGCATCCCAGCCTCAGGACACCAGTGTAACCTCCACAGCAGCCCTGTGTCACGCATCACACTGTTTCCATTCCTCTCCCTGTCTCAGTTACCGTATCAACAGCATCGCAGTGGCACACGGTCCCCGTGTCTCAGCTGTGGAGCGCTCCTGGATGAGGCTGAAGTCTGGAGTGTCCGGATAGTCCACTGAGCTCAGTCTATTGCGACAGACCCCCTTTTCTCAGCAGGCTTTTGTCTCCACCTGATCTGGTAACCCCAGATTTTATAAGGGGCGGCATGTCACACTGTAACCATGCCCCCAAGGAAGCTTACAGGCCAGACCCTTTCCTGATAAGAAAAGTGGTTCCGCCAGCACCTGTGGATTCCTGGAGATGCCCACCCTATGCTAATAAGATGCCTTGTTGTCTTGACTTTACAAATGACCTTTGACTTTACTTGGAGATTTCCCCCACCCACAGGATAATTAAGTACTGTGTTCTCCTTAGGAGAACGTGCTACTGCATGTAAATGAGGTACTGTACCATCTCATGTAAATCAAGTATCCCTGACCCAACTGACCCCCAGCGAATCAAACACATTCACCCTCAAAACCTCCCTTACCGCCCAAGATTTATAAATCCCTGATTTCAAATAAACGTGCTGGATGCTGCATGCTACATGATACCATCAGCTTTCTACCATGGCTGCCTGAGATGGGGGTAGGGCTCCCTCTTCCCTGAAGATTCACTGCCTAACTGTTCAAGCCTCTGAACCATCCAGGGCTTGACTGCCAGTTGGTTGGTCACATGCTGCCAGCACAGTTCACTGTCATGCAGACCTGCCTCTGCAGCCATTGACCTTTGTCCACTTCTTACCAGCTTGCCCTCCAGCCCACTGGGCCTGGGCGTCACCAGACCTGTGTCTTGGCTGTACCTGTGCCGTGCTTAACACAGAAGCTTAACCAAGAGCTATAACGCTTTGGTATCATCACAGGCTTCTGGAACTCCCGAATTTCTACTGCTTAAGAACACTGGCTTTTCTTCCAAAGGTCCTGAGTTCAATTCCCAGCAACCACATGGTGGCTTACAACCATCCATACTGAGATCTGGTGCCCTCTTCCAGTATGCAGGCGTATATGCAGGCAGAGTACTGCATACTTATTGACTGATTGACTGATTGGAAAACTCACTTCCACCTTCCTCAGTCTAACGCACGGGCCTGACCCTAAAGCACTCTAGCTGTTCCTGAGAGAAATGGAACTCCATCCTAGGGTTGCTCTGCTCTTTGTCCAGCTACGTCCCAGACTTCTGCTGGACAAAGAACATCAGACACCACATCACACTGTAGCCACGCCATGTGTCACCATTGCCTCGCTTTCCAGGCCCAGTTAATTGCTGCTGAGGAAAATACTTTAGGAGGTACCATCCAACACAATGACCCACTCCAGACCCTCATGCAGAGATGAATGCCTCCAGACCTGGGGACTGGGCAGGTATTCACACTGGGTATTGGTGCCCTCGGGCTATCCCTATAAAAGGTTTATATGGCTCATTGATAGTTAAGTGCTAAATACTGCCCAGAAACATGTGTAGATTTACTTGTAGCATGGATTTCTGGATGGAGGCCAGAAGCCATCGCCACAGCAGTTCAGGAGCCTACAGGTCTCTCCTGGTCCCCTTTCTTCTGTCATAAGAGAACAGAGAAGGGACTCACCCTAGTTTCAAAGCCCCAGCCCATCAGAGGTGACAGACAAAATTCAAACCAGGACCCTCAGCTGAAGGTCTGTCTGACTCAGAGAAGCTTTTGAAAAAGTCCCCTGGGAACTAAGGGCTTACATAAAATCTGGATATTTGTGAACACACTTCAGTTTGTTTCCCCAAAGATGAGCTCTGCCTTCCTGACAAATTCTTAAAAGTGACCTTGTGCAGTGGGGGCCAGACCAGCAAGACAGACCCAGAAGACATACACAGCATCAGAATTACAACTTGTGGTTATGAAGCTTTTTTATTTTTTTATTTTATATTTTTTGGGTTTTTTTGTTTTTTGAGACGGGGTTTCTCTGTGTAGCCTTGGCTGTCCTGGACACACTTCATAGACCAGGTCTGGCCTCAAACTCACAACTCACAGGGATCCACAAGCCGTTGCCTCCCTACGTGCTGGCTCAGTGGCTAAGAGCATTGGTTGTTCTTCCAAATGACCCGAGTTCAACACCCACATGGTAGCTCACAACTGTCTGTGTTTATGAGTCTTAAAGGGCCAAGCACCACACTGTGCAGCCCGAGCATGGCTATCATCTAAACTTTGGCAGGCGCACTTGACCTTGACTACTGCTTGTTCCTGACCGGAGCCCAGGAGCCATTCACTCCCCTTAGCTAATTCCCAACACTTGCCACTCCAGTTCCTATTGTAGTTCAAGTGTGAAACATCCACCATGGGCTTATGTCTTTGAACACCTAGTCCCAGCAGCTGGTAGTGTTTGGGGGATTGTGGGTCATGGTGGAGGGAGAGAACCCCACCCTACTTCTAATCCAAGTTCACTTTCTCTTTGTCCCCATCACTGTCACTTTCTCCATCTCTTATCTCCTTCCTGATCCACCAAGCTGTAAGCAAGCAGCCTCACACCCCTGCCACCACAGCCACAAAGATCAGCGAGCAGCCACAGGCCCACAGTCCATTGCTCCTTTAAAACTTTGGTCCTTCAGTTCTGTGCACGGTGACATCCTGTCTTCTACCACAGCGGGAGAAATGACAAATATAATGAGGCTTAACATTCCCTCAGCAAAGGGACATTAGCTTCTCTCTGAGGACTAACCTGGAAACCCCCTGCCTCTTAAGAATCCTACAGGCCAGGATGAGCTCCAGGCTGGCTCTAAGCTGTGGAGAAGCATCACCTGTGGCCTGCACAGGGGAGCAAAGTGCCTGGTGATAACGCAAAGAACTAAGACCCTGTGGTCTTGAACCTGCAGGAGCACACACAGGTATCTGCCTTCAGAGAAAGAAACAAGACCCAGTTTCCTCCATGTTTAGAGTCCAGAGCACAGCCACTCCTGGGACCCCAACAGAGGAGGATGAAGTTTGGGTGCAGGAGTTGGAGGGGTGCAGGGATGGAATAAATGGAATGAGACTGACCAGTGGCTACACAGAGGCCGGGCACCCAGCATCTCCCTAGGCTTTCCTCGAGGGACAAGGATTCTGAGTTGCAGCTTTCACTCAGGGCATCAAGAAGTTTGCACCCAGGCTCAGGGCAAGACTTCCCTGATCACCTCAGAAGCACGGGCCTAACAAAGTTACTTTTGTCTAAACTCTGGGATTTGATATGTATACACCCTCTGGAGTATACATACTTATAAAAATATAAATAACAGGTAAACTAACAAACAAAGGGCTTTCCCATGTGATAAGTGTGTGGAAAGAAATGGAGAGGGTATTCGGAGTTGGGATTACAGGAGCCTCCCCTCCCCCACTGTACATGGTGGGCAAGGCAGTACCTCTCTACAACTGTGTTATACCAGGACCCACCAAGAAGAGTCTCTCCTCAGTGCAAAGGGCAGGAAAAGTCCTGACAACAGCCACCATGACAAACAGGCTCCTAGCTACTCTTTAGAGGAAACATCTCAATCCACAAAGGAGGTCCAAGAGTGTGATTCAAAGATAGAGAAGCAGAGATATAGAGGCACCTGACAAATTCACCCACGCCCTATAGTAGGGAACAGGGATCTAGTTCCCCAAGTGGCTTCTGGGTTCCATATCCCTCCAGGAGTAGTGCTCCTGGCCTAGACATAACCCTCACAACCCCTCATCTTGTCAGTAAGGCCAATCTAGGCAGCTCAGAGCAGACCCTGAGCTCTAGTATTCAAGGACAGAGTCTTGTTGCCCTTGAGAGGATGTTACCACCTAGGGAGAGCTGGGACAATACACACTCGATGCAGCATGGAAAGGTCCCTTGCTTGGGAAGACACCAACCCTGTTCTGAGCAGGCAAGACTGCCAAACTCACTGCTGTTGAAGCAAAGTGAGGGGGTCTGTTTCAGTGTCTTCATCTGCCTTAGTCTTGGATGGATAGACAGGCTGCCTGGTCACAGTGCCTAATGCACAGGAGTGATGAGATGAGCAAAACAGCAGCCCAGTTTAAGGCTCAGTAGAGACTTCAGGAACCATTCATAAACTCTCTCAAGTCCTGCTTCAGCAGGACCATCTCACCATGCCACAGCAGGCTGTCTCTCTGTCTCTCTGCCTCTCTCTTTCTCTCTCTGACTCTCTGTTGCTCTGTGTCTCTATCTCTATCTCTCTCACACACACATACCACACAAATATACACCTCAGGAAATACCAGAGCCCCAAGAAACAGCACGCTAGCCCAGTACAGCCAGGTCTTGGATGGATGCCCCAGGTAAGAAAAGAAAAACCTGGGCAGTAACTGACAGCATCCACAAGAAAAGAGGCCAGGTACCACCCTCAGCTGGCCTCCATGCTTCTGGCTTGCCAGCCATGGCCAGCATGGTGCCAAAACATCCGTAAGCAGCTGTAGCCAGCTCTAACCTGTATCACAATAGCTTCTCGTTATGTGCATCTTGGGGTCTCCCTAGACTCAGGGCAGATACTTTTCCACCTTGTTCCTGTCTTTGAGTGTTCCCAGGGTCCTTGCAGGTGACACATGCAAGAGACAAATGCCTCCCTGCTCCCTTCTCTTCCCTGCTCTGCCCACCTTGGATCAGATTGGACAAGCCAAAAAAAGAAGGAAAACCTCCCATTACAGCTTCTGGCCAGAGAGAAAGTCGTCCTGGTGTCTCTCTGGGCAGAGTCCCAAAGGTTCTGGGGCACACTGTCGAGCCCCATATATTGAAGCAGAGTACACTGGGCTTGAGATGGGGACCTCAGGTACCTCTCACAAAGGCTCCAGGTAGCATGACTTACAAGCCACATCTTACGCTGCCTTCTTAGAACTTCCTCTGAGGCTTCTGGCTTTGCTTCTTCCTCACCTCTCCATTTTGCTGCTCAGCTCTCTGCTCTCTTGTAAGTTCCCATGCCTGCCCCTTATGTTGCGGTCGCCTTCATGGCCCAGCTTGCCCTTCTTCTGAGTCTGTCTTCTTTCAAGCCATCCCAGCCACCCCTGCTACCGGAACCCCATCTATATCTCTGGCTCACTTTAGAGCCATATATCAGGAAGGCTGCAGCCACTAGCTCCACTCTGGCCCACCACAGGCAGTGGCCATTCAGGGCTCCTCTGATAACTTCAGAATCCAGGGTCCTGCAGATCCAATTTCCATCATCCACAGGGTCTCTCTCCACTAGGAGGGAGTGCTCACTTCTGCTTCCAAACGAAAGTCAGAAGAGTAGGCAGTGCTCGCAGCCAAGGACAGCCTGAGGGCTGCAGGAGTGAAAACAGTTCCTGCTTTCTTGAGCACAGCTGAGACTGGCAAGTTCTCAACCAAATGCTGAGGACCATGAAGGAAAACCAAATCCTCTCCCTCAGAGAGAGCAGGCCGAGGGCTCCAGCAAGTGTTCCCTTTCCTGCTCTTAGGACCCCACACCTTTGTCCCAGTTTCCCTCCTTAGCTGTGCCACTAAATCAGACAAGGACGGAACTGAACCAGCACTGAGTCCAGATGAAGAATGATGAAAGCTATCACAAGCCACCAGGGGCTCCTGACCCCGTGATACCCGCTGATAACCCACGCTATGGGTTCAGAGAACTGGGACAGGGGCACACTCCACAGCTATCGAGGACTGATGCACAAAGCTCCAACACTCTCGCCCCTGGGGAGGAGGGAGGCCCCAAGCTTGCATTTCCCAGAGTCCCCAGGGGCACAGGGCCTTGCTGATCCATCCACATAGTTATTCCTATGGTCACCTCTAAAATATAACCACTCCCTCCAACCCTGGTCTAGGAGTTTGTTTCTGAACCAGGAGGTTGAACCAAGACAGGGGACCAGGCTGGAGTTCTGGAGCAGACAGGCTGCTTCCAGAGTCCCAACAGGTGATGAGAGAAAGCCAAACAGGAAGACACAAGGACTTCAGACATCGGTATCATGAAGTCCCACTGTGGACCTTTGCAGTAGGTATTACATGGGAACTGAGGCTCAGACATGCCCTAGCTCCCCACAGGAACAGGTGCAGCTGAGGACCAAGCCCAGGTTCCACTTCCTCCATCATTCTGATGTCTTCCGGTGGGACGGGTAGAACTTGAGGAAACAGCACATTCTAGAAGTGGATATTTCCAGGCATTTCATGAAGGTGACAAGAAACCATCTTATTGGGTCCATGAGTGTGGCAGGAATATTGTCAGCAGGGAGGACTCATTTGAGGCTCAGTGCTCCCTTGAGCCTCCCCAGACCAAGACACCTGGGGACACGGACAGTGGGCCAGCTCGATATACATGGAGCGGTGGCCTCATCTCCCGCTCTCCCTCGTCTCAAAAAGCCCAGAGCTCAGCTTTCTTCTTTAACGCTGAGCTAATGAGAAGCATATTTTACTTCCTCGGGGGAGGCAGCTGTGGGGTGGAAGTCGGAAGTGCATACACTGGTGGTGGGATGAATCATCCCACTGCTGTTTATTAATTTCTTTACAGCAATGTTTTTATGGTTTCCTGAGAACACATGGAAGGGTAAAGCTCATCTCTCCTGTGACTGGCAATAACTGTTTGGACTAGGGTTCAAAAGGCCAGAGATGTTGAAACAACACAGAGCTGGGCTCTGGCTGCCTCGGGGCCAGCCATGGTCTCATATTTTGGCCACATTGAGACCAGACAAAAGAGACCAGTCCACACTGGGCACCTCTCTATGTCTGTCTGTATTTTTCTCTCTCTCTCTCCCTCTGTCCCTCGTCTCCTTCCTTCCCTTCCCTCCCTCCACAGCTCTTTCATTTTGTCCTTCCTTTTCCCCCTAAACCCAAGGCTTTGAACACACTCTTCCAAGCACTCTACCAAGTGGCCCATTTCTATCAGAACCCATCATCATGCCCATGGAGGCCTGACAGGAGACCGCTGTGCCATCCCACGGGGGGTTTAGGTACGTTTAATGATGGAACTATTTAGGTAAATGCAAAGATGTGGGGACAAAAGGGTACCCAGGACAACTACTAGGGTAAGAAAGAGAAGGGTTCTTGGAAGCTGGACAGAGGAGGGTGTGAGGGAGCTGTTGAGCAAAAGCTGAGTTTCTTAGGGACCCCACAGGGAGAGATCCTGAGAATAAACCCCAACCTCCCTTTCTTCCCAGAATCCCCTACAGCAGTTGTCCCCAGTGGGTGGGTTATGACCCCTTTGGCAAACCTCTACTCCCCCAAAATATTTACATTACAATTCATAACAGTAGCAAAGTTACAGTTATGAAGTAGCATTGAAATAATTTTATGGTTCGTGGGTCACTACGACGTGAAGAACTGTATTAAAGGGTCACAGCATTAGGAAGGTTGAGAGCCACTTCCCCACAAGGTCTCCCATTGGCTGGCAACCAACCTCAGAGGCCGTGCAGCAGGTGGAAGTGCGAAAAGCGCATAGGACAGGCAAATAAAGATAGCAGCCAGCAGTCAGAAGGAAGCCTCCTCCTGTCTCTGCATTGTTTCCAGTTCCATCTTCTGCACCCCCTGGAAGAGCCCTCCACCAGGGTCCCCTTGGTGAGCCAAAATAAAATGCATGGTCTTCAGGGAACAAGCGGCCCACAGCAACCTGGTGACCTACCTTAAATAAGGGAGGGAAACACGAGAATAGAGCACTGAAGATCTCATCTGTTTTGTTTGGGCTCCCACCTAGAAACCTGGTTGAAATGGTTTCTTGGCTTAAAGAAGTGATGACGGCCAGAGTATCTGCAAACAGAAGGCACAAAGGAATGGGTGTCTCCAGCCTCTTAAACTCCACCTTAAAGCGCTGCTGAGGGCGTGTTCCCAGTGTGCTCCTTGATTCTCCTGCTAGGAAACACCTTCAGCTGAGGACACCTCCCTGGGTTCCTGCTGAGGCTGAGCTTCAAGACTCACTAATGTCAGACACTGGCAGGGCACCTGCTCACCAGCTAACTGCCTCATCACCATCCCTGGTCTCCTTTCCCCCATGCCTCTCTTTGAGACCTGCATCTTCTCTCTGTTCTCCCTCCTGGGATAATCAGCCTCCCCATCTAGATCAGGGGTCAGGGCTTATGTGCTATCAATCAGAATACATTCTCCAAGGCCTCCAGAATGAGCAACGCTCAAGTCAATCAAAACCAGCTAGGCCCCTTATTCCAGAAGAAAGCAAACAAAAGACTCAACCTTTCCCACTGGACACCCACACGAAAGAGCTCAACCTGAATTATAATGAAATACACAAGGCAAGCCACTACATTTAAAAAAAAAAAAGGTTTGTTTGACTTAGGGCTCTAGAGAAACAAGGTCCCCATTTTAGCAATAGCCTTCTGTTGTGAGAATTGGCGCAAACTAATCAGTGCCTACTTTTTTTCATAAGGTCTGACGACAAACCAAAGTTTGATTCCACCAAAGTTCACCCTGAGGAATCAGTGAGCTTATCAGGCTTATTTACACAGCATGGGTGAGGGGTTACTGGCAGGTCTGCACTCGGCGTGGATGATGGCATCCTGATGGCTGCGTAGATGGCACTCCCGTACCATAGTGTGCCCAGCCTGTATGCTAACCCATCACAGAGACAATGAGGCCATGTGCAATCAGGGTAGGAGTTCATGCAAGTGGCTTGGAAGAGTGGCTTAATACTCAGGCAAGGGTCCAGTGACCTCCCCAGCCCCTCTATGAGAAAGCATCATCAAGGAACCCAGCCAGAGCCTGGATGGGGCATAGAGCCTCAGGAGACACGAGACAAGCAGCATACAAAGAGGGGAGTGCATGTGTGTGCATAAATTCATGTGTGTGTACATGCATGTTTGTGTGTGCATGCATGTTTAAGTGTGTGCATGTATGTATACGTGTGTGTGCATGCATGCGTGCGCATGTGTGTGTGTATGAGTCTGTGTACATGTGTGTGCATGTATTCTCTCTCTCCTTCTTGCAAAGACTCCAGATCAATCACAGGACTGTGTCCCCACCTCCAAACACCATAGGCAGATGAAGTTTCCACCCTCTTAATACCATTGACAAGTGATTTGAGAGATTGAAGCCCTGTACCAGTTCATGAACTGTAATGGAAGTTCTGGCTTCTTTAAAAACTCATGTTATGTAAACATGTTTTTGTTTTAATCCCATGTGAGGGATTTTAGTTTGTCCACAGCTGATAATTGCCTCATGCAGGGGGTGTGGTCTTTGCCAGCTGGAGTTAGTTGAATTCTGAGGACTTTGAGGGGTATAAATACAATAGCCCCAAGGGAAAAGGGGTGGCATCTTGGAGGAGATGGACCCAGGACAGCTTGCTGTGTTTGCTGATTTGCTGGTTACCTTAACTGCTGGAGATCCTGATGTCTGAGATTGGTATTGCCCCCAAAAGAACCCTATGATCCTACCCAGCTAGAAGTAAAGAGTTTTACATCCCCTTTCCCTTCTAACTTTCTTTTTCCTCTTCTTGGGGGTGGGGTGGGGGTAAAAGGGAGGTATAGGCCTTAAGGAACCCCTAAATGGAGTAGTTTGAAAAACTAGCACCTACAACCAACAGTGTAGGAATATCAGGCTACAACAGCCGTTCTGTGTCTACAAGAGAAAAGGCTGCCTAAAAACACAACAGCAAGATGTTAACCAGCAGCCATTCTGTGTCTATGAGAGAAAAGGCTGCCTAAAGCACACCAGCAAGAGCCACAAAAGAAAGAGAAAGAAGCCAGAGCCTGGCAGTATGATTCAAGACTCAGTTAACTCAGTATGTGTTAAGAAATCCTATATTTAGGTGAAGCCTTGGACCTTCTGATATCAGATTGTTTTTAGATGACAGGCAGGGTGCTGAGAGTGATCCCACTTCTTTCAAAACCAAGCTTCAAGACATGACAGCTCTACCCAGAGGAGAATCAAAGCATGCAGCGGCTTCTGCTGAAAGGGATGATTGGGAACAACTGAGGACCTGAGTGCCTCATGGGCTTCCCACTCTGCCACAGGTGCTGAACTTGGAGGGACAGGGTAGTACGGTGGTTATTTCCAGCCAGGGACCAGGCCTTGCTGGCTCTGCCCTTGAGTTTGTTCTAGCTCTACCCATTGCTCACTGGTCTCCTTGAGCCTGTACATCTGAGGATGGCCCCCCCTACTCTACAAACCACTGAGAAACAATTTAACAACATAAAGTCTTCAGAAGAGAGGGTTGTTGTTGTGGAAACATCTGCTGTCTTTGAAGACTCAGTTTGAGTCATGTGATGTGTTGCTGGAGGCTGGGTTGTGAGAGGGCACGTGATGTTTTTGCTGTGAGCTCTCTCGTGCCAGGGGTGTGACTTTGGCCAGATGGGAACATCCACGAGTAGACCTCACTGTGCTGATCTTCATGCTTCAACACCTGACTTCACTGAGAGAAATGTTCCAGAGAACTTCTCGGGGCAATCCAACCGAGTCTTGTGGCTTTCGCTGATTTGTTCCAATCTTCTGAATCATGCTGATTTGTGTTGCTGCTTGGTGTTGGCCTTAGGACTGGACTGCTGGTATCCAGAAAACTAAGAGTGGACTCGTCCCAAAGAACTACTTCTAAAAAGGTCTACAACCCCCTTTACCTAATAATGTTCTTTCTCCCCTACCTCTGGTCAGTGGGTGGAAGGAAGGTAGAAGCATTTAGGAACCCAAATAAATTAGGTTAGGTGAAAATTCTAAGCCAACAGGTTGGCTCAGAGCTAGCCTCACCAAAAGGTGTTAGCAACCACCATTGTAGTTAATGAGCATATAAATCCTCCTCGAGTGAGTTTTCCACTAGAGGCTCTGTTAGCCAGGTTCTTGACCTTGTAGGAGAGGCCAGCCATAAACTTCATCCCCCTTTGCCCCTCTCTCCGAAGGTTCTAATGAAGCCTGTTCTTGAACTCGGCCTGTGGGCCACCACACCTGATGGCCAAAGCCATCATGGGTGCTGAGCACCAAGATCAGTCCCTCATGCTTATGCTACAAGAATTTTACTGACTGAGCCATCTCCCCGGTTCCCAAATATAACAAATACTTTTAAACTAAATATTTAATGGATACCATTCACAACTATAAATCAATACTTAAAAGCAAATTTCAATGTGTACATTTCTAGGGAAAAGGTGTAAAGGGTCAAAACTGGTACAAGTGGAGACTGAAAAGTTTAACCTCATAGTTGAATAGCCAGGAAAGGAGGCAAACTCTTTGGAAAACAGCAAAAAAACTGGCAAACAGTAGGAAATTCAGTACAACTACCAGATGCATGCTCGACATACAAAACAGAAAGCCCACTGGAGCTACAACCAGTGGTATGATAATATCTATTACAGTAGCAGGAAACGTAAAGAATCTAGGAATGGTCCTATACAGGGTGCATGGGACTGTTACAGAGAGCATTCAAGGATCTGATACAGGAGCAAAAGAAGATTCTAGGGTGGAGCTTGGCATACCTGAGGCTCTGTGTCTGTCTAAGGGTTTTATTGCTGTAAAGAGACACCATGACCATGGCAACTCTTACAAAGAAGACATTTAATTGTGGCTGGTTTACTCCATTATCATCATGGCAGGACATGGCAGTGTGCAGGCAGACATGGTGCTGGAGGAGACGCTCAGAGTTCAACATCTTGATCCACAGGCAGCAGAAAAAGACTGTGTCCCCCAGCACACTGGGTGTGGCTTGAACATCTAAGACCTCAGAGCCTGCCTCCACAGTGATACACTTCCTCTAACAACGTCACACCTACTCCAACAAAGCTACCCCTCCTGATAGTGACACTCCCTATGAGCCAAACATTCAAACACATGAATCAATGGGACCAAACCTATTCAAACCACCACATTCCATTCCCTGGCCCCCATAGATTTGTAGACATAACAAACTGCAACATCTATGTAGTCCAACATATGTTTAGTCCAACTTAAAAAGTCCCCATAGTCTAATACAGTATCAACAATGTTTAAAAGTCCAAAGTTTGAAGTCTCTTACCCCTAACCCTATAAAATCAAATCAAAAAACAGATCACATACTTCAAACATATCATGGCACAGGATATACATTACTGTTCTAAAATGTAGAGAATGGAGCATCGTGAGAAAATACCAGACCAAAGCAAGACTGAAAACCAGCTGGACAGACTCCAGACTCTGCATCCCCATGTCTGATGTCCATGCTTTCTTCAGATCTCCAGCTCCTCTCAGCTTTGTTGACTGCAACACGCTAGGCTGTTTCGACGCCCTGTTAGCAGCTTTCCTCTGCAGGTGTCCCACAGCTCTGGCATCTTGGTGTCTCCCAGGCAATCCAAGGCTTCACCTTCACAACTTCACACAGTAGCCTCTCTGAGCCTTCATGCAGAGACACCCCTGTCCCGTGCCTGGCCTCGGTAGCTTTCCTTAGTGACAGTGGGAGGTTCCATAATCCCTTTCTTCTATTCTTGACCCTAAAACCAGAGCCATATAGCTGAAGCTACCAAGCCCTGCTGCTTGCTGGGGCTGGAGCATGGCCCCCTCACTAATCTTCACCAGCTTTCTGGCTTCAATGGTTTCCTTCATTACCTAAGCTTGGCTTTCCTCACATGATCTATAGACCAGGCTGACCTTGAACTCAGAGATCTATATGCCGCTGTCTCCTGAGTGTTGGTCCTAAATTGTTCTTTAATTACTTTTCACAAAATGGAAACTTTGCTGGGTAGGATCCTGCCCTGAGGTTACCACTCCCTTTATTCCATTTAATATCTTTAATCTCTTTATCTCCTTGAATGCATAATTTGGCTCCGTTTTACATCCTGGTGCCCCTTTTCTCCTTGAACCATATATCCTGTATTTTTCCCTGCTCCTTTTCATCAAAACACTCTTCATAAGAGTGAACACCAATAACATGACAGAGTCAATAGGCTGTTTTAAGCTTTCCTTTGCCAATACAATTAATCCAAAACTCTTCTTCAGTTTGGCCTTGGGCAAACATTTTGGACAAGGGCAAAAAGCAGTCACATTCTTAGCCAACGTATCATAAAAACAGTCTTATGATACTAAAACAGTCTTATGCATACTAAAATTTTTCTCCTCTGAAACCTTTTGAACCAGGCCCCCACAGTTCAAATCACCCTCCGCACCACTGCCTTCCATATTCCTGCTAGGATGGCCCATTAAGACCCACTTAAAGCATTCCACTGCTTTCCTAATCCAAAATCCCAAGATTCACATTCCTCCAAACAAAAGCATGGCCAGGCCTATCACAGCAATACCCCAGTCCCTGGTCCCAACTATTGTCTTAGTTAGGGTTTTATTGCTGTAAAGAAACACCATGACTATGACGACAACTCTTAAAAGGAAAACATTTCATTTCATGGCTTCCAGTTTCAGAGATTTATTCTGAAACTAAGCAGTGACATACTTCCTCTAAAAAGGTACAACAAGGCCACACCTCCTCATAATGCTACTCCCTATGGGCCAAACATTCACACACATGGGTCTATGGGAGCTAACCTATTCAAACCATCACAGGGTTCCATCTTAAGAACTGTTTAATTTTAATATTTATGGCTGTTTTGCCTACATGTATGTATATGCATCACTTTCATGCCTAGTGCCTGCAGGGGACAGAAGAGGACTTCGGATCCTGCTGGAACTGGAGTTATGGAATGTTGTGAGCCACCATGTGGGTGCTTCGAATCAAACTCAGCCCCCCTGAAAAAGCAGCCAGTGCTCTTAATGTCTGAGCCACCGCTCCAGGCCCCACTTTTTATTTATTTTTTTTAAAGTGAGGCAGGCCCTCTCCATAGACAGCAAGCACACTGTCCTGGGCAATTTTCATCGAGCTAATGTATAAATTAAAAGCCAATTAAGTACAATGAAAAACGCAGCAACATTTTCCAGGGGCTTTGTAAACAGATTTGAAAATCCCTATTAAAAAATGAAGAGTCAGTGGTAGGGAATGACTCAGTAGCTAAAATGCGGACTGCATAGTTATGAGGAGTAGGATCAGGCACCCGCACAAAAGCTTGGCCTGGCACTAGACATATGTGACCTCAACACTGGGGGACAGGCAGACCCCAGCAGCTTGCTGGGCAGCTAAATCTTCAGGCTCCAGGTTCAGTGAGAGACTCTATCCCAAAAATAAGGTAGAGGCTAGTTGTGGTGGCACATGCCTTTAATCCAAGCACTCGGGAGGCAGAAGCAAACAAATCTCTATGAGTTTAACAATAAACTGGTCTACAAACTGAGTTTCCAGACAAGCCAGGGCTACAGAGTAAGACTCTGTGTCAATGCATACATACAGACATACATACTTACAGTGGAGGAGATAGAGGAAGACACTCAGTGTAGAACTCTGACTCTCACACACACACACAAAAGATTCATGAATAGCTAAAATAATATTGTTTTAAACATTCAAGGGGTGATAATAACACAAGAAGACATGAGAAGATCAAAAAACAATTAAAATTGAGAGTCAGCTCCGGTGATGGAAATGGCACCAGGGTGAGAGTACCAGAGATGAATGATCGCGTGAGCGAGTCTAGAAATTCAGCCCATGATGTAACTGTTCGCCCCAGCACACAGAGGCCATGGTGCAGATGGCAGCAACAGGTCTAGATTCCAGCCACACTGTGACCATCTAAACACTAAAGGGTTTCCTTGCATTTTTCAGGCAAGGCCTCGGATAAACCATGCTCTCCTCAAGCTTGATATATTGCCAAGGACAATCTTGAACACCTGACCCTCCTAACCCTACCTGAGTACTGGAATTACAGGAGTGTGCCATATCTGATTTTATGACGTGGTAATTGAACCCAGGGTTCATTCATGTTATGCTATCACTTTACTTATGAGCCAGATCCCCAGGCCATGTATACATCTGACCATCGCTATCTGGGTATTACATAGTAGGTCTCATGATTTCAACTTAGAGTCGTGACTTTTTCAATGTTTCATGCATACTGGTGCTCATGAAATTCAAATGTTTTCTGCATGGGAGAGTGGCTGACAGAAGCAGGTTCTAAATAAACAGCAGACTCTTGAAATCTTCACACTGAATTTAAGCATCTAAATAGTCAGGCTGCATCAAAAGCAAGGTAAGTAACTGAAATCTTTGGCCTCTAAAAACATACAGTCAACTGGGTATCACAGCACAGGCCTGTAATCCCAGCACTCAGAAAGCTGGGGGCAGTGTGTGTGTGTGTGTGTGTGTGTGTGATGACAAGTTTCAGACTAGACCAACCTGAGCTACGTAAGGAGTTCCAGGCCAGCCTCAGCTGCACAGTGAGGCCTTGTTTCAACAAGTAAATGGAAAGTTCATTTTAAAAGTCAGGAAGATGGCTCAGCTGGTAAAGCGCTTGCCTTGCAGGCACACAGAACCCACATCAAAAAACATGGGCATGATGAAAGCCTAATACTAGAAAGGTAGAAACAGGCAGATCTCTGGGACTCATTGACCAACCAGCCTTGCCTCCTTGGCAAGTTCCAGGCCAGTGAGAGACCTTGTCCAATAAATAAATACTCTCTTTTAAAGGATGGCCAGTGCCTGAAAATTAGCTGACGTTATTCTCTGACTGCCACACACATGTACCTGTACACACGGGTACCTGCACACATACACACATACACACATACACAATACACCTACACATATGCACCCACACACACATGCATCCACACTCAGTCACCCACACATACACACACACACTCACCCACACACGTACACTCACAATGTATATACTCACACAAAATGCACGCGCACCTATGTGTACCCCCCACATTGTACCTGCACACACATGCACCTACATACATACATAAGATAAAAATAAGTTAAAGCATACAATATACTACCCAGGATGGGCATTGCCCTCCAACGCCCATAACACAGCCCCAGGAGAGCAGGCAGACCAAGGAAACAAGAGGCAGAGCTGTGTCCCAGGCATCACTTCCTCTAAAAACAGGAGTGGTTGGCATTCTAGAAAGAACTAAAAGCACTACAGACACAATTAGACGTCAAGTGTATACAAAAATTGAAAACATTATATATATGCATATATACGTGTGTGGTGAATTAATATGTGGCACATATCAGAATATATTATATGCAACACATATGCCAAATAGCTCAAGGACTACATGTGAAAGTTAAATTATAAAACCAGTAAAAGAAAAGAAGAAAGGCATTAAGTTCTCAGAAAAAATTGCTTTTAAAAGTCACCAAGAGAGCATACCATAAGAAGGAAAATAACAGATCTCAATTTCATCACAGTTAAAGGTTTCTATTTGAAAAAAGGATGCCCCAGACAAGGAAGCAGGCGCGAGCCACAGGAGGGTGGCTTCCCAATGTCTGAAACTGATGGAGAATCATTATCCAAATTACCTGAGTAACCCTTATGGGTCAGCAAGCAGAAGACAGTCAACCCCGCTGGGGTGGGGGTGGGGGGCAGGTAGCCAGGAGTAGACGTGTCATAGCTAAGGGACCCTGCAAATAAGAAGACTCTCCCTTGCTGGGAACCAGAGACAAGGAAGTGCCAGCCTCACAGCCTCCTGACTGACAGGAACCAGCACTGTGGTTTGCAGACGTTGTGGCAGGAGACAAACTAGTACAAATTTCCCACTGACGCTGAGGCACGCTCCCCTGAACGTGTGCACACTCAGAATGTCGGATTTCACAGCTGCGTGTGGCCACACAAGAGCATTTCATGCACTCCTCCTCTGTATAAGTTAATATGGAGCCATGAGAAGGGTACCCAGCCCCCCACCCTCCCAATCCCCCGCTTAAGACAAAGAGCAACAGGGAATGCAGGCCATGGCTCAGGGATTCAGAAGGGTTAGTCATGTTCTCCGCGTCCTCCTCCTTCTCTACTTCCTCCTCCTTCTCCTTCTTCTTCAACTATACCCACAGGCTAGAAAGTAATGCATATTTACTTACAGCCTTAAAGACCAATCTCAGAAATATAACGTCAGGGCTGAAGACGTGCTTACGTCACATGGTGGAAGCCCTGGGTTCGATTCCCAGCACTGCGTAAATCAGCCATGGTAGCGCTAGCCTGTACCTCCAGCAGGAGGTGGAGGTGGGCAGTGGTCATCCTCAGCTACACATCAAATTCAAAGCTGGCCTGGGGCACAGGAGACGCTGTCTTTAAAAAATTATGAAATCATAATGTTTGGGGGGAAATAAAGACAGATTACAGGCTGATGCCATTTATGTAGATTTTAAGCACATACAAAACAGCACTGGATATTTTTCAAGGAGCGCTTATTTTAAAATAAATGCATGATATATTGAAAGAAGATTGGAAGAACAAAGATTAATGGGCAAGACTGGGTATGGTGTTATTTAGGAGAGGGAAAGGAGGAAGAGAAAATAATGCAAACAAGAATGAGACATGGCCTGCCGCAGCTGCCTAGAAGCAAGCAGACCCGCACCTTGGTTGCTGACTGTTCTCAAGATCTGTATGGGCCTCACCAACAGTGGGTCAGCACCAGCCATGTGCATGAGAACACAACTAGAGGCCACTTCCCACTGTAGAACACTGGTGGAAGCCTCAGACCCATCTGAAGTGCTGTGAGTACAGCAAGGCCTTTCCGGGCAGAGCCTTAGCCTCCCCTCCAGCGGGGAGCCCACAGGCCCCACCCACTTCCCCCCTGCACACCTACACTCCCACACTGCTCCTGAAGCCTGTGCTCTCAAGCCCAGCTCCCCACCCTCACACTTACCCTCTGCCCTCTGCAGAGAGCTCCTTCACCCAGGCAAGCGGGTAGAAGCTCAGATAAGATCACAAAGGAGGGGAAATGGGGGTAAGGTCTGGACTACAGGTGGTCTCAGCCATGTCCCACCCTCATCCTGTCCAAGCCACTTCTCAGTAAAGCTCTCAAAAGGGCCTGGTACACACTAAAGACAGGCCTCAGAGTCACAAATCTGGAAAGGCGTCCCGTATGTGGCCCAGGAGACAGCTTCCATCTCACTTGCTGTGGGTACCACTCTGAGTGTCACTTCCTGTTAATTAGATGTCCATCTTGACCATCACTGGCCAATAGGAAGGAATGATGGATGGCCTTCTAGGTTAGGGACTCCCCAGGAAAATTAATAGGGAGGGGTGGACAGCTACCCTTTCTCTTTGTTGAAGCCATATGCCAGGAGACTAGGTGCTTCAGGACCTTAGAGAAAGGGACACTAACAGAGCCGGCACTTGTTTACCTTTCCCGCAGTGACAATCTGTACAGTGAAGGTCCCAGGACAGTGGTGGTGCATTTCCAAACTGAGGAAGCGCCCGTGAAATCCATGGAGGGAAGGAGAGGGACAGGTGCAGTCAGATAACCCGGTTCTCACAGGCATGCCAATCAAGCAAAGCAGCAGGGAGCCCCTTCTCTGTGCACTGCGTTCCTTATGCTGGTCTGGCTGTGGCATAAGCTTCATGAAAATACGGAGCTAAGCATAGAAGCAATCTCCCAGGCGAATAAAACTTACCCTTTTAAAAATACCGGTCTCTTTCTCTCTCTCTCTCTCTCTCTCTCTCTCTCTCTCTCTCTCTCTCTCTCTCTCTCTCTCTCTCTCTCTCTCTCTCTCCCTCTCTCTTTTAAACCATTTTAGGACAAGACTACTTTGTGAAACAAACTCTTGGTCATTTAATTCCCACAGGATTTCAAGTGGAACTCTAACTGCTTCTCAAAGGGTCACCCTGTGATTGTGGAGCTCCATGAGAGCCTCCTCTACTCTAAAACTCTTCCTCCTTCCCTGAGGTCTGGTCTTCATAAGCTGTCCCCAGCCTGGCCCACTGTTCCCAGCCCCTGTGCAGGGCTCGATCCTTGCCAGCTCCCAGGCATACCTGGCCATTGGATCCCAGAGCACCCCTGGACAGAGTCTTGCTACAGAGAGATGGCTGAGTCTCTAGAACCTACGTGAGGCACACAGCTGCTCTCGCTGGCTCTTACAATGGCCCTGGGAAGCGAACACCTAAGGGGTTTGCTGTTATTTACTCATTGTAGTAAGGAAACAGTCTCAGATAGAGGCAAGGTGCCCAAAGTCACGCAGATGATCCCCTCTTCATCCAAGCCTTGGGTAACAGAGTCTAGGCTCTTTGCCAGGTGTGTACCACCCTCTCCTGGAGCTAAAGTCTAACTCCAAGAGGAAGGCTGAGTGCCAGCTCACCCCTGCCAGGCCTCCGGAACAAACTCCTTTCTGGCTCACCTCTCCTCCGGGCTGGGAGCATCAGATGTGCAACACAACTCCAGCTCCCCAGGCCCTGCTTTTATCAAAGCAGCCCCTTCCTGAGAATCAAGGCCAGGATCTAAGGATGCCTCGTTGAAGACAGCAACAGAAAAAGCAGAACGTGGAGGGACACTCTAAAGAGGTTTACCAACAGACACAAGGGCGTGAAGGAGACCATGGGAGAAGAGGGCTGGGGGATATTAGACAATATCAATTAGAAGTCTTGGCCCACCCTAGGGATAGATAGATAGATAGATAGACAGACAGACAGACTGACTGACTCTAAGCAAAGCTACAAGAGTGCATCCTCATATAAGCCAAAACACAGAATCCCCATGAGGAGCTTACTAAATGCTTACTCTGGGTCATAGGAAGTCTGTAAGTTGAGCCATATTAGGCCCTAGTCTGATTTGGGACAGACTTAATGGCCTGGGTCATAGTCGCCACCAACATAAAGTGTTCTTGTTCCCCAGTGACTTTAACAAGGTATTTATGGGCGGGAGACAACACTGGGCTTATGGGGCTGGCTGCTCAGACAATCGGGGCAAAGAGCTGGGTCAGCACAAGGGCCCAGTGATAAAGGCTGTTGAGACAGGCAGGACTAAGGAGCCATTCAGCCAGCGCACACTGTGCAGGGACACCCCTCCCCTGCCCTGCTAACCACAGCCAGACAGGCTCACCCTTGGGGGACCCTTCACATTCGCGGGGGTGGGGCATCACCACCAGATACCTCTTCCCAGGATCCCACCACCCACACCAGCACCAACTGCTTCTTTGTTGTTCAAGGCAGGGGCTTCCTGTGCTGCCCAGCCTGGCCTGCAGCTTCCAGGTTGTAGCAGTCTTCTGCTACCTCCCAAGTAGCTGGGACTACACACAAGCCTGACACCACCACCAATTTTTAAAACAAAGACCTAAAACCTTTGGGACAGGGACTCTGCACTACTTTCCTCCAGTACCACCAAGGACCACAAGAACACCGCCATCTCCCTAGACAACTTCACTGTCCTATCAGCCCACATCCTCCACCACATACAAAGTCATTTGTGTGCCATTTTTGCTTATCAAAATGGACTGAAGACAGTGTGGCTGAGATGAAGCCTCGTGTGGACTCGTTCTCAGTCAAAGCAGAGTCACTTGTGTGTTGATTCATCTGTCTCAGCTGGCTGTGAGATCTCCATGTTTTTCTTGTGTGTAGAGATATTGAAGAGTAAGACAAATAAGACCCCATGGTAAGAGAAACACACTTCAATAACTGCATCTAGGCCTTCCCAGTATAGTAAATGCCTTATCACCAATCCCATACCACAGCCAAAGATGCAGACTCAGGATGGCACCAAGGCCACAGGTGAAAAGCTCAGGATTGCAGCTGAGCAAAGGGAAGTGTCAGACTCCTTCCACCACCACCACACACACACTCACATACACACACACATGCACACACACATCCACACACACATCCACACACACACACATCCACACACACACACTCACATACACACACACATCCACACACACACATACACACACACACACATCCACACATACATACACACACACGCATCCACACACACACATCCACACACACACATCCACATACACACACACATCCACACACACACACACACACACACATCCACACACACACATCCACACACACACATCCACATACACACACACATCCACACACACACATCCACACACACATCCACACATACATACACACACACACACACACATACACACACACATACACACACACACATACACACACACACATACACACACACACACACACACACACACATCCACATAGGAACCCTTACCTCACCTCTCAACTCATGGCACCTGGCACCATCAAAAAGGTGGCAGGTGAGTCAGGCCTGGAACAATGAGTGGGATTTGGCTAAGCAATAGGAGCAAAGAGAACTCTGGAAATCCCTATGATGCTGGTTCCCCAGTCCCTTTTCCTCTTCCTCATCTCAGGGGCAGGATTGGAGAGGCCAAGCCAAGAAATAGCTTTGCTGGCTGGGGGAACTGAGTCATGGTCCAACGTGTCGCATCCTGATGCCCAGAGCTGTGACTATGTCCTCTTGAGTGACATACTCTTCGCCTTTGCAGATGTGACGAAGGAGAGGATTTTGAATTATGAGCCGTGGGTTCAAAGGGACAGCTTAGGTACTGGAGGGGGTCAGAGAAGGAGACCATAAGACTCAGGCAGAGGGAAGAGTAAGATACCTTGAAGACGAACGAGGGACCATGGGCCAAGGAATATGTGGCCTCTAGGGTGGGAACAGCTGTGAGCAGGTTTTCCCAGAAGCCTCCATCAGCAAGGAACCCTCAGAAGGAGGGGACAGTCTGTCTGCTTGATGTTTACCTATCTGGGTGATTTGGGAACTTCGACTCAAGGACTGTAAAATAGTAACCTGGGTTGTGTCAGCTTACCACACCCATGCCAACTCGTCACAGCGGCCACAGAAAACAGCCGTTCCAGCATCTGGCTTAGTTGGGAGCCATTCCAGCAAAAAACTTCCAACTCTGCAGATCTTATAGAAGTGCTTCCTTTCACGAGAGCAAAATGATGCTGAATTCTGCCCTTTGCGGGTAGCAAACAAGTTTCAAATAACTCCATTTTACTTCCCGGGGAGGCTCTAAAGAACAAGCAAATGACCTGAAAATACACAATTACCTGAACGGCAACAGGCTCTTCCTGGAGAGGAACCTGAGGATGTGCTCTGACAAAGGCAGCCAGCCGCCTCCCGCCTGTCCCCAGTCTGCCCCAGTGTGCTGCGGCCTGTCAGAGCCCAGCAAGGTGACCAGAGGCTTCAGGCTTTGACAGGGTCAGATGCTCAAGGCTTCGGGGCAGGGAGCTTTCCCAAAGCTGCAGACACAACAAATCGACTGTGCGTAAGGATGTGGCCATGTTCTATTAATAAGCCCTGTGTAGAGGTACAGGAGGTGAGAGAAGGCGTGACTGAGGAGATGTGCCCCGTCAACCTGCCGCACCCCTAGAGATGAGACTGTGTTAACAGCCCTCCCTGGAGAAAGCCATTGGTGCATCTTTCAGACTGTCAAGCAGAATCTCTACAGACATAGCCCCTCACAGCCCACTGCATCTCCACCGCGAAACCCCTCAGTGCAGGGGAGGCCCAGAATGGAAAATTGAAAGACACAGTTCTATTTCCTGCTATGAGCCAAGGGAGTCATAGCCCTCTGGACCTTCAGTCCCATGACAGCTGGGCTGGGGAACCCAGCCTAAACGTCTGTACTCTGTGGTCCAGATCCACAGACTCAGTTCCACCTCCAAGTCCAGCTGCTGCCTCTCCTATCACTGGAGTTGTTAGGGTGGGCCCTGGCAGCCTTAACAAGTGAGGCTCAATCACTCATCCTCAGTGGGCCAATTAAAGAGACAAGATATAGTGAGGAGAAGCAAATATAGCAGTCCAGTACCCACCAAGTCCATCTTTGGGGTACTGACTTGTGTAGGTTTAATCAGAGGACAAGAGGTGTACAAAACCAAGCAGCCTTGGCCAAGATTGGGGCCTGGCTCATCAGTGACCCATCTTTATCTGGGCCCCAGTCTCCCCAGAAACTGTATGGTCCCCACCATGACCTGTGAATATGACAACTTAGAAATGGGGGCTCTGCAGGAGATAGAGGCGAAGATCTTTTCCTGTAATTAACCTTTAAGTTAATGCCCTTGATTAAAAGTGGTTCTTTTATATGACACAATTGGACTGCAAAGATTCCTCTACGTTATCCAGACTAACCTCAAAATTCCTGGTCTCAAGAATTCTGCCTCAGACTCCCTGGTTCCTGGGAGTACAGGCCACTCTACCTGGAGTCCATCTAAGAAGTGACAGTCTTCCACACAAAGGCACAGACACACAAAGGGAAGATGTAAAGAGAGGGCAGAGGTTGGGCAGATTGATAAAGCTATAAACCCAGAGACACCACACTTCCCATCAGCCACCAGAAGCCGAGAGTGAGAGCATGGCCCTGCTCACACATTGACAAAACTGTGAGAAAATAAGTCTTTGTTGTTCTGAGTCCCACAGTGTGCAGGGCTTTGTTGCAGTAGCCCCAGCAAATGTATAATATATATATATATGAATAATATATTATATATTACCTTTTATGTATATATTATATATTATATTGGTAGTGTATGTCATATTGTATAGTGTGTACTATATAATATATACTATATAATATTTAAAATAATAAGTGCATAACATTCATTTGACTGTGTATACATACATTATATATATCTATCCTAATGGTCTGTTTTTCTGAATGAAATTTAAATGACATGTCTTAAACTATACCATATCTCTGAGATGGTAGTACGTACCTTTAGTCCCACCACTCAGGAGACAGAGGTAGGTGGATCTCTGAATTTGAAGTCAATCTGGTCTACAGAGAGAGTTCCAGGACAGCCAGGGCTACACAGAGAAATCCTGTCTCAAACAAACACACAAAAGACTCCATCATGGCAGGGAAACATGGCAAAAAGCAGCAGGCATGATGCAGGCACTGGATGTTGAAAGCTCACGTTTCGAACCATGAACGCAAAGCAGAAAGAGTGAAATGAAAGTGACGTGGAACTTTCGATCTTAAAGCCCACCCTTACTGACATACTTTCTTTAGGAAGGCTGCACTACCTAAGTCTTCCCAAACAGTGCCGCCAACTGGAGGCCGAATATTTAAATGGCCAAGACTATGGGGACGCTTCTCATTCAAACCACCGTGTGTTTCTTGGAAAAGGCAAGAAGACTGTGTCCCATTACAGAGGCTGAAGG
>CM053762.1:9503821-9524085 GCA_028658305.1 Pachyuromys duprasi
GGAACTTTCGATCTTAAAGCCCACCCTTACTGACATACTTTCTTTAGGAAGGCTGCACTACCTAAGTCTTCCCAAACAGTGCCGCCAACTGGAGGCCGAATATTTAAATGGCCAAGACTATGGGGACGCTTCTCATTCAAACCACCGTGTGTTTCTTGGAAAAGGCAAGAAGACTGTGTCCCATTACAGAGGCTGAAGGTGCCTCTCAGCCTTTCTTTCAGTCTAGGAAAACAGATGTTTGATAAAGGATCTGCCAATCAGATGCAGTCAGGAGCCAGTGGCAGAGTCCAAGCCTATGTGAAGGCCAGGTAGGGGACACTAGAGGAAGCAGAGTTATCCATATGGACATTCTAGAAGCTTCCGGGGCTGAGTTCAGCAACAGTGTCTGATACCAAGTGGAGCCAATACCTCTGGAGGCCCCAGTGTGCCTCCCCAGGTCCTGCCGCAACTTTGAACAGCCTTGCTCAGGGCCTCCAAATGCATTGTGGGATCCTGAGAAATGCCTGATTTCCTCTAAGGCAGTTCTGTTTTACTTTAATGAACAGAATGAGCCTCTGCTGCTTGTGGCTGAGCTCCTTGAAAGCTATGCAATCCAGAGCACACAGTGCTTTCTGCCTTGCTTTGCAACCCCTCTGAATTCTGTCAGGAGGCTTTAGAGCAGGCCCTGAGCAGACCTGAGATTGCTCCATTCCAGGCTACCTACAAACTCCTGTCCATGAGTGGAATGAAAGAGTGGTTTGGAATGTAGGTTTGGGTGGTCACATCTGGCTTGGGAGCCTGGTTCCTTCCTATGGCTGTGCTCTTGGGCGAGTTAGTGTAATGGAGTGTGTGAGTTACTCATTTCATTACTACAGCCAAACACCCAACACAGGAAGCTGAAGGGAGAGTTTTGCCTCACAGTTTAAGGGGATTCAGTGGTGGGAAGGCACAGCAGAGACAGGAGTCTGAAGCAACTGTCATCCTGTTAGCAGTCAGGAAGCACAAAGAGATGGATGCTGGCACTAAGCTTTCTTCTCTTTATTCAGTCTGGACCTGTAGTTTCTAGAATGGCACCACCCATATAAAGAGTGGGTCTTCCAGAGATGGAGAGATGGCTCAGCGGTTAAGAGCACTGGGTGCTCTTCCAGAGGTCCTGGGTTAAATTCCCAGCAACCGTGTGATAGCTCACAACCATCTATAATGGGATCTGATGTTCTTTTCTGCCATGCAGAAAAAGCATTCATATATATATATATATGTATATATGTATATATATGTATATATATGTGTGTATATATATGTATATGTATATATATATATATGTGTGTATATGTATATAAAATGGGTTTCCCTATTTCAATTAACCAAATTTACAAAACACCTCACAGTTATGCCCAGAGATTTGCGTCTATGAGATTCCAGATTCCATCAAATTGACAATTTTAACCATCACACTTGGCCTCTCTGAGCTTTATCTATAAATCACCAGTGGTGTCAGAGCCTGTCTATTTTGGCCCAAGTTCATTTGTGACTTATTGAGAGTTGGGCACAGGTCTCCAGGGGGACTCATCAAAGTTTTCCCAGGTTCTTTCTGGATAGTTAAAAACTGTCTAGGGCTGGTGAAATGGCTCAGCAGGTAAAGGCGCTTGCCACCAAGCCTGACAACCTGAGTTTGATCCCAAGATCCACATGGTAAAGGAAGAAAAGGAATTCCTCAAAGTTAGCCTCTTAGTTTTACATATACACTTGCATGCACACACATACACACATAATATTTTTGTTTTTCTTTTTTGAGACAGGGCTTCTCTATGTATCCCAGGCTGTCCTAGAACTTGCTTTGTAGACTAGGCTGGCCTTGAACTCAGAGATCCACCTGCCTCTGCTTTCTGAGTGCTGGGATTAAAGGTGTGTACCACCACTGTCCAGCAATTTTTAAATTGTTTTTATTATTGCTATTCATGTGTTTTACATCTTGACTGTAGTTTTTCCTTTCTTATCTCCTCCTAGTCCCTCCCCACCTCACTACCCCATCCACTCCCTTTCCATTTCTCTTCAGAAAAGGGCAGGCCTCTAATGGATATCAACCAGCCATGGCATATCAAGATGCAGTAAGACTAAGCACACACTCTCCAATTAAGGCTAGACAAAGCAACCCAGTAGGAGGGAAGAGGCAGATAACAGAGTCAGAGACAGCCCATGCTCCCACTGTTAGGAGTCCCACAAGAAGACCAAGTACACAACTGTAACGTAAGCACAGAGGACCTAGGTTAGGCCCATGCATCCTCCCTAGTTAGTGGTTCAGTGTCTATGAGCTCCAGGTTTGTAGGTATAAGGTTATTGTGTAATTCAAATGCTGATTTCTGTAACCCCCCCCCATATCTGATTGCAATCCTTGCTCTGAGAATCTCCTGTCTCCATGCTATATAAACACTGCTCCCCAATTGTCCCCTGATATGCCAATAAAACAGCTTACAGCCAATTGCTGAGCAGGTAAGAGAATAGTGCTGGACTTCCTGCCAGCCAAGGGAAGAGGAGTTAGAAGAGGAAGGAGAGGATTGAGCCACAAGAGAGGTAGGTCTAGGAGAGACCAGGAAAGAGAGCTCAGCAAAGAAAGCTACAAAGCACAAGTATCTCAGAGATGGACACTGGAAGGAAACCAGATTAACTTGGAGGGTTAAGAATAGAGTTATAACTGCTCAATTATTGTGCTGTGAAGCCTATTATTAAACAAAATATAAAAGAGCCTATTATTAAACAAAATATAAAAGAGCCTCAATTATTTGTGTGATAGCCGAGTTAAGAGAGAAACTGAAAAACACAATTGTATAAAAATAACATTAACACAGGTTAGTTGATTTTGTGGGTTTTCTTGGGGAGTCCTTGACCTCTCTGGTTCCTACAATCCTTCCTTGCCTTCTTATGCAGGAGTCCCTGAGCTCCACCTAATGTTTGGTGTGGTTTTCTGCATCTGTTCCCATCAGTTGCTGGGTGAAGTTTCTAATGACAATACTTGGCTCCTGTCTACAAGTATAGCAGATTGTTAATAGCATGAAAAGGTGGACTCCTTCTCATGGCATGGGTCTCAAGCTGATCCACTCATTGGTTAGACACTCCCTCAATTTCTGCACCATCTTTACCCCAGCACATCTTGTAAGCAGGACAAATTGTTGAAGGTTTTGAGGCTAGGTTGTGTTCCAGTCCCTGCACTGGAAATCTTGCCTGATCATAGGAGGCAGCCAATTCAGGCTCCAGATCCCCCATTGCTAGGAGTCTTAGCTAGAGTCACTCTCACAGAATCCTCACAGATTCCTTTTGTTGCCTTTAGGTTTTCCCCAAAAAAACTGCTCCTCCATTCCAGTTGTCTCTCCCTCCATCCTTCCCATAACTGAGCCCTCCTTTCCCATCCTTATTCCCCACCGCCCTCCCCCATTCCATTTCCTCTCATGTCTATTCTGTTTCCCCTTCTCAGTGAGACTCAAGCATCTCCCCCTGAGTCCTCCTTGTTCCTTAGCTTCTTTGAGTCTGTGGGTTATGTATAGCATGGTTATCTTTTTACTTTACCCACTTATAAGTGAGTACATGCTATGTTTGTCTTTCTGGGTCTGGGTTATCTCACTCAAGATGATCTTTTCTAGTTCCATCCATTTGCCTGCAAATTTTGTGATGCCATAATTTTTAATAGCTAAGTAATACTCTACTGGGTAACCACATTTTCTTTATCCATTCTTCAGTTAAGGAATATATAGGTTGCTTCCAGTTTCTGGCTATGATGAATAAAGCTGCTATGAACATTGTTGAACAAGTGTCCTTGTGGTATGGTAGAGTGTCATTTGGGTATACGCCCAGAAGTGGTATAGCTGGGCCTTGAGGTAGAACTAGTCCCAATTTTCTGAGAAACTGTAATATTGATTTCCATAGCATCTGTACAAATCTGCCCTCACACCAGCAATGGAGAAGCACTCTCCTTGCTCCACATCCTCACCAGCATGAGCTGTTGCTTGAGTTTTTTATCTTAGCCATTCTGACAGGTGTAATATGGAATCTCAGAGTCATTTTGATTTGCATTTCCCTGATGACTAGGATGTTGAACATTTCTTTAAGTGTTTCTTGGCCATTAGAGATTCCTCTCTTGAGAATTCTCTGTTTAGATATATACCCCCCTTTTTTAATTGGATTATTTGGTTTGTTTATGTCTAGTCTCTTGAGTTCTTTATATATTTTGGATATCAGCCCTCTGTCAGATGTGGGGTTGGTGAAGATCTTTTCCCATTCTGTAGGCTACTGTTTTGTCTTTTTTATGCTGTCTTTTGCCTTATAGAAGCTCTTCAGTTTCATGAGGTCCCATTTATTAATTGTTGATCTTAGTGCCTGTGCTATCAGTGTTCTCTTCAGTAAGTTGTCTTCTATGCCAATGAGTACAAGGCTATTCCCCGCTTTCTCTTCTGTCCGGTTCAGTGTACCTGTTTTGTGTTGAGGTCTGTGATCCAGGATGTGAGGTTTGTTTAATTTTTTAATTGTTAAGACTGTCTGTTCTAGCTGGTTTTGCTAGGAAGGCTGAAGTGCAGCCCACTGTAGGCAGCTGTGTTGGCCATAGCATGAAAAATGCCTCTTGGGTTGGTGAAGGGAGGGACAAAGGACATGGGTCTCGATCTCCAAATGCCAGCTAAGATTCAGATGACACTATTTGGCTCCTAGATCCTTCTGAGATTAAACTAAACCTACTGCTGAACTTCTCTGTTCTAAGAGGCGATCAGTCTTCAGTTCATTTGAAGATGGTTGAAATTAGACCTTTTCGTCTCCATGAAGTCCCTGGGTGGGATTAAATGAGAAAGCACCAAGAACGTGCTGAGCACGGATCTGGAGGCAGCCTGTGGAACCTTCTTTTTCAGGATACTTAAGGATATGGTTAACTCCCAGGCAGGCAGTCCCAGCACCTTGCTGGGACTGAATCCCACTGTTAGAAGCTTAGGTTTGGTCCGGGGCCCTGACCGCACACAATTTTTCATTCTGCTTAACATTCAGTTGTGGAAATATTCCCATGTCATCAATAATCCTTAAAAGGCTGACTTGTAGTGTGTAATGAATCCAAAACGAGCCTCTTTCACTTTAAAAATGGCCATCCTCCAATCATTTGACATTGAAATTATTTTCCATTTTCCACTTTGTAAGTCAGACCAGAAAAGCGTGTTTGCACCCAAACCCCTGACTGCACCACAGATTGTTTTCCTGGGACGAGTTTCCAGTTGTGGAATGGCTGACTGTGGACATTTGGAGCTCCTGGAACCCGTTGAGATATTCAGCTTTTGATTGGTAGGCCCTTTTCACCACCCCCATCCCTCAGTTAACTGATTCTCGTGAGCAGAAATTCTTCCACTGACACCATTGATTCAGTGCTGTGGTAAGCATTCTGTGTGCCTATCAGAGTTATAACAACTCAATCACACAGGTGGGATTATTGCCCAACTTTAAGAGCTCAAATAAGGCTTGCAGCTTGCCAAAGGCAACGAAGGTAAAAAGGGTGAGGCAGGATATGCTTAGATTTGCCTGACAGGGCTTGATACTATTCTGCCATGAAATCTACAAAGAAAAGAGCAGCCACAGGCCAGCAAGTTGACTCAGGAGGTAAATGTACTTGTGCACAGCCTGATGGCCTGAGCTCCACCCCTTGCCCCCATCCCACAAGGTGGCAGCAGAATCTGGAGAGATGTTCTCTGACTTCCACTCATGAATAATGCACACACAGAAAGAGAGAGAGAATGAATGAATGAATATCATTTAAGAAGAAAAACTAGCTGGCCAGATGGCTTGGCAGGTAAAGGCACTTGATGTAAAGCCTGGTGACCTGAGTTTGAGCCTTAGGATTTCACATGATGGAGAGAACTTAGTCCAACAAATTGTCCCATGACTTCCACATGCATGCCAAGGTATGAACCTCCCACCACCCGCACCCCAATAAAATAAGCAAATGCAATTTCAAATATCTTTAATTCTAAAAATAAAAAATAAAAAATAAAAAAAAACAGAAAAGAGCAATTATTTCTTACTCACAGTCCTACCTCAAAATAGTTCCCCTAGTCAATGCCTGAATGCCTCCTGTGTGACACCTTCAGATAGTCTACTGGAAGTACAGTCTGTTATCTGAGGTATAGATCATGAAGGAACACTTTAGAAGCATCCAGATTCATTGCACCTAGGACCCTTTCTAAGCAAAGTGCAGTTTCCTGATGAGGAAACTGTAGAGCAAGTATCCCCATCAGCACAGCATGGGGCACTAATTTCTACTGGGCACTGACTTCCTGTTGCCTCCAGAGGCCCTGTCCAGTCTGCTCCTCAGTGAGGTCAAGGAAAAAGGAGGTACTAAGCAGGACAGAATCACTAAGGGCCCCCCCCCCGAGGGTCTGCAGGAGAGGGAAAAAAGTGCCACAATTGGCTCCTTTGCCTCGCAAGAATGGAACCAATACACTAGCCTAAGATCAAGACATTGGTTCTACAGCCACAGGAAGGTCTGAAAATTTAGGGGATGCCTTACTGTTTTATATACTAGCATACAGGAACTCCTCTTCCCTTGCCCCTCAGTAGGTCCCAAGGCACCTTCCAACTGTGTCCTTTGACCACATCTAAGCACTGCTGTCCCAGGTCTATTCTCCAGCAGGCATCACTCTCCCAGAACCCTCTTTTCCTCACCCTATTGGTACCCAACACTTTAGCAGCAAACAAGTGGACCATAGACCAGGTATGCCCAGAGCCCGTGTTAGTGGATCCTAGTGAGCCTCTGAGGTGGGAGAAAGAGGTCGAGTAGCACGGCCCAGTGATCCTTAACAAATGGAATCCCCATCTTTTCTGGTTATGATGGCAGTATGATCTAGGGCCGCGTTCCCTTCTGGTCACGTTGGAGACACTGGGTTTCTAGAGATTATCTCCCCCTCCTTGACTCTTGTCTTCTCCTGAAGACAATGTTAACAAAATCATCATATCCTTGTATCATATCCTCCCAAACTACATCACGCAAGCCTGACAGTGAGGTAAGGATGGGGTTAAGGATTTGCAGGAAGGTTGTCACTTCCCAGCAGTCATTGCTGCAGGATTTGGGACATAAGAATTCTTTGCCTCCAACCAGCCAACTTTCTGTAATCTGGGGGTCAGAAGTCAAGGTATATTTTAAGTCTTCGTCCCCTTGTGCTGGTGTAAAACAAAACCCAGCGGCAGCTCCGGGACTGGGGTTCCTCTGTCTACCCCTTATTCTATGTGATATCACGGAGTCTTGAACTTGAACATAAAAACATTTCTAAAATTCTGCTTCAAAGAACTGATGAGTATTTACCCAGCCCCTGGGCATAGCTCCCCGGGCAGAGGGATAGCATTCCCAGAAGGCAGCCTAAAACTTCTCTCATGGACGTAAACTTCCAAGATAGGTATTGAAAAACAGAGGCCCAGCTGTTCTCTTTGATGGCATAGCCAGAGTGTGGGGCTTTTCTGGATTATGTTGAAGTCTGACATCTCCAGATAGCCATTTATTTGCACTCAGTCTATGACAATGGTCTCCTTTTTCTCAGTGAAGTCCTAAAAATCACACACACACCTCAAATCTGGGTGACCCCAGGTCTTTTTAAGGAGGGTCACATAGCCCTCAGGGCAGATTCCTGATAAGGAAATCAGTTCAGCTAGCTATTTATTCCTAGAAATGTCCTACCCTGCTAAGGAGATCTTAGTCTCAAGCAGTGACCTTCAACTGTACTTAGAGATCTCCCCCTTACCCCGAGGATGATTATTAAGTACTGTAGTTTCCTTGTTGTGATAAGACCATGTTACTGCATGGAAAATGAGGCGCTGTACCGTTACAAGTAAAGCAAGTATCCCCGACCCCCTGGCCCCAGAGAATCAAACACATTCATCCTCGAAATCCTTTCCACTGCCCAAGGTTTAAAAATCCTTGATTTCAAATTAACATGCTGGGGGAGGGGGGTGGCATGCGCGCTGCTGACTGGCTGCGTGATACCATCAGCTTTCCACCATGACCAACTGAGATTGACATTTATTCCCACCAGGCCTTGTCTCACCAGGCCCAGACCGGCCTGTGTCTTGACTGCAAGCCAACCAGGCATGGGTTTCCACCTATATGCTTGACTAAGAGCTGTAACACTTTGGTTCCATAGGCTTTGGAACGCCCAAGCTTCCATTGCCACCGATGATCTCCTGCTAAAAGAGCTAAACTGTAACACCCTGTGGAAAACCTTTCCCACACCCTGGCCTACCTCATGGGCCTCACTCTAAAGCACTCTAGCTGCCCCTGAGAAAGACAGACCCCATTCTCCATCACAACCCCGCAGAGATCCAGGACCGCCAAACGGAGAACAACAAGGGTCTTTAGAGGTCAGTGAAGGGACTTTACCCGCCAGTTGGACTCTCTCCCTCTTGGATTTCAGAATTGTCTCAGAGGCAGCCTTGGCACTGTCCCCTTACACTTTCTTTGGGGATGGTGATCATAAGAGGGTGTAGGTGCTTCAGTCTCTAACCACCACCCCGTTTTCTTCCTCAACTGTTCTCCTGAGCTGAGCACATGTCCCGTTGTTGCCTGGAGATCCACTGATGCCTGAGAACTTGAGGCTGAGAATGTGGAGAAGATGGTGGTATAAAAAGACAGGGCACAGCCCTCCCCTGTCATTTCCATCTCTGAGTGATGGGACAGTGCACAAGAGTAGAAGAGAATGGCCTCACAAGAGGTTAGGTTCCTTAAGGGCCCAGACCGCATCTTGTCATCTTTTTTATGGACACTGTTGAACTGTCCGCAGATGAGTAGAACTACAGGTGAGTGGCCATGTGTACAAGCTGCCACAGAGGCATGAGTCCTTCACACTCTCCCCCATGGAAAAGAACTCTGTCACCATATGCCTTCTGCCTTCAAAACCATGTAAAACATCTCTCCTGGCCAGACCACTGTCTCTCTCTCCTGGCCCATGGCACTCTGGAACTAAGAGAGGGAGAGAATTCTGCCAAATGTACCCATTGCTCAGAGAGTAGTGGTAGCCACCGGCTCCCACATGCTCTGGGAGGCCGGACACCACCTGGGAGGCTCCAGTGCTGGCTGGTAGATGAGGGTGACTTGAACCCATGGACAGTCATCCTGTGGCAGGCTTCCATTCTTCACGAGAGGCTTCTTTTCCTCCAATTTCAATCACATTTGTATGTGTGTGTGTGTGTGTGTGTGTGTAAACCAGAAGACAACTTGTAAAAGCCAGTTCTTTCCTTCTACCATGTAGATCCCAAGGTGCAAACACAGACTGGCAAGCAGGAGGTGCCTTTACTCACTTGTCAGTCCTTTCCCTCCAGTTTTGAAGATAGTGCTGCCCTACCCTAGCCCTAGAAGAAGGTTGGAATCGCCTCCGATCACCTTAGCAAGTCTCCTGGACTTGTAGCCCTCAACAGCCAAGATTTAAGTGTCCACGCTTATCCCAAAGGCCCTGACCTTCTACACCACTTCTGGTAACCACATGACTCCAGGTTTATGCTGAAAGCACGCTGTAAAAGAAATTAATTATTCTGTATGTATTAATTAATTCCAGAAGTTATTAAGGCAGCAGTTATTCATAAGGCAGCTATCTCGTCTGCTTCCCATCCAAAATCCCAAATACTTGCACATGTTCCATTTGAGCTGTTTCTGCTCTATCAGGCCAGTCCTCAGAGAAAGCTGCTCCTGGTTACCCCATGGCAACCTCTTGTCTCCCCTCTAACTCCATCCTGCTCCTTCTCCTCTTCTAGGGGTCCTCCTGAGACCCCCAAACCTGGGAACTTTGCTCCATCTACTTTTCTTCTGCCTAGCCCAAACTGTCAGCAACTTTATTAGCCTATCCGGGATAACTGGGGAGCATTCCTTACATTACATGGATACAGGAGATGGTTCAGCATACATAACAATGTTCATGGCAGGGTGGTAAGCAGCTCTCAAGGCACTGAAATCAGCATCTGAAAACACAAGACCCTCCTCCAATAGCATTACTCCTTTGGCCACACCCTGTGCCACCAACAGGCCATTTCAGAATCGTTAAAAGAGGGTAGAGACAGACAGCCCAGAAGGAATTGTGCTGACATCATCAGGAATTCTCTCTGGACTATCTGATTTCTCTGTCTTCCTATTTTCCTCTCTTCAATGTTTTTCGATGAACATATATTACTTTTCTGATTAGGGGTAAAATATTTACAATCCAGCCTGGCTTTCATTCATTCCATTGTGCACTAACAGCAAATCTACTTTGAGGGGTGGGGCAGTGGCAGAGAAAGCCCTGGCCAAGCTGAGGCCCATCATCCCATAATCAAGGAATGGAGCCTTTCTCTGAGCCTTTCTGAAGTATGAAACTTCCAAAAGGTGCAGTCATCAATCTCTGTCTTCTAGAACGCTGACTGTCAGCGGATCCCAGGGTGGGGAGTCAGCAGCAAGCATCCTTTATCCAGGACAGTTTGACCAGAACAGTGAGGGGGCAGGGCTGGCCCCATTCAGCATCAAGACTCATGGTTACCAGTCCATCACAGGCACTGTGGGCACAGTCCCCAGCCCATCACAGGCACTGTGTGCACAGTCCCCAGCCCATCCTTTTCCAGGATATCAAGAAGCCTTTCTCAGCAGAGAGACTTTCAGTGGAAGGAGGGTTACTAGGAAAGCCTTACAGAGGTGTGGCCTGCCTGTGAGCACCAGAAGAACACAAGGCTAGATCCGATACTCTCCCAAGCTGTCCAGTCCTAAGCCACAGGCTCTAGAGGCCCTGCTTGCCTGCCTTTCTCTGTAATGTGTAATGAACGTCAGGTGAGGAGTTTCAGTTTGAGTGACCAAAGCAGGTCCCTTAGCTCAGGGCAGGAACCTGACCCCAACAGCTGAGAAGCACAGTGTTCCTTTGAAGGCTGGTGATTGGGTCCCCTCTGATTAACAGTCAATGTATAGATTCAAATTGATTTGGTGATTGCAGGGAGAAAGAAACAATACCTCTACTCCATATGTGTGCAAAGGTAACCATTTATTACCTGTGATTTTTCCAGCCAGGCAGTAGGCCAGGGGCACCACACCCAGAAGACTGGGTACCTTACCCCATCCCTGCATGAGAACCCAGGCAGGGCTGGGGTAGCTCCCCCAATTCCCCAGCTGTTCTTCAACCTGTTCCGCCCAATCTGCTGCTGAGCAGAAGCAACTCTCAACTTATACCAAGCCTCTGGCCTCTCCCTTAGTCATTCATACCCCTAACCCTGCTACCAGACACCATTTAAAAGGCACCTCTGACCTCTGGGTCCTCTGTGCTTGTCCCACCTCTGCCCCAGCTCCTTTAAACGCCACCTCTCTGAGTTTTCTTCTCTCTCTCTCTCTCCATGATACTGAGGTAGCATCTGTCTTTTTCTTAGCTTTCACCCTCTGGCTCCTGGCATAGTTCTGGGATCGTCAGCACTCTATAAACACCAGTTGAATTTTAAATTGCTCATCAGTTTCTGAAATGAACACACCTCCAGTTTTCTTGACAGTTGTCTATAAATTAATTCAAGAAGCTTAGATGAGCAGGGATAAACATGCAGAGAAAACTGAGGAAGCCCACCTTCCTCACCTTCCAGGAAGACCTTCCACACATTCGCTCTCTTGCTTTTCCTTCACACATGTACTTTAGGTGAACAAACTTTTGCACTTGAATAAATATGCAGTTCTTCATGTTAGGAGTGCAATAAATCACTGCAAACAAGAGGTGCCCGGCACAGTGGAGATGGAATGGCTTTTGCCAGCACTATCAGAAGGAGGCACCGGCATCAATAATGCTGCCTGTCAGAGCAGAGGAAGGAAATCAAAGCCCTTCCTGGGAAGGATCCTATTTAATTGATGGATTCACAGGAGCATGGGCTCTGATCAGTGCAGGCTGGAGAGGAGCTAGGGAAGGCCAAGGTAGGATGTGGAGACCAGGCAGTGCCCAGACCACCCAGACACAAGCTCTACACACACATCAAAGCCTCCACTCTGCCCAGACTTTTCCACCTCTTAGAATGAAGATATGACTCCTTTTTTCTTTTTGTTTCTTTAAATTTTTTTATAATTTTTATTTTTTATATTAATCACAGGTTATTTACTTTGTATCCCAGTCATAGCTCCCTCCTTCATTCCCTCCCAGTCCCACCCTTTCTAAGATTTTTAAATTGTTTTTGTTGTTGTTGTTTTGTTTTGTTTTGTTTTTTCTGTGTAGCCTTGACTGTCCTGGACTATCTTTGTAGACCATTTGGCTGTCCTGGATTCACTTTGTGGACCAGGTTGGCCTCAAACTTACAGAGATCTGCCTACCTCTGCCTAGGATTAAAGGTGTGCACTGCCATGTTCGATTTAAGATTTATTTTTTGTGTGTTTTGCCTGCACATATGAAAGTTCACCATGTGTACGCAGTCCCTGTAAAGGCTAGATAAGGGTTCTGGTTCCCTGGAACTTGAGTTATGAATGGTTATAAGCCACCAGTGAGTGCTGGGAGCCAAACCCAGGTCCTCTGGAAGAGCAGCCAGTTGCTCTTAACTGCTGAGTCATCTCTCTCCTGCTCCATGATTCTTTTCTTCTATTGCTACACCAAAATAGTTGAGGCTAGACATCTTACAAAGACAATTGATTTACACAGCTCACAGTATTAAAGGCTAAGGTCAAAGGTCAGGTGACCTCATTTGTTTGGACTCCGGTAAGAGCCTTAGGGCAGATGGCATAGCAAACATATGCAGGAGAGAACCCGCTGGGCAGATGGGACCATTGGCTAGACTCACTCATTTTATAATACCACGCTCTGCTCTCTAGGGAACCAATCATGGCATCACAAGAATCATATCAACCCCTCCCAATGACCTAACCACCACCCACCAGGCCCCACTCATTACTGCTGCCTCACTGGGGGCCAAGTTTCCAGTATGTGAATCTGAGGGCAAACTGTAGCAAAGCGCAGTTCAGTGCCAGGACAAATCAGCCTCAGGGGTGCTCTCTGAAGGATCTAGTCAACACGCCACCCCATCCTTGCAACAGTATGTAATCCATAAAGTTGGATGAATGGAGGACCCTGAACTCCCACAGCTGGAATACACCAGCGTTAAACACAGACCAGCAGCTACACGTTCTGATTCCATCCCAGAGAAATGAGCTGATGGGTAAACTGCCCTTTCATAAAACCGTAAGTTACCGGATGCCGTGGATGGAGCTTGCTTTCATCCCCTCACAGACCAAATCTGCTTGATCATCAAAGCTTTGCTCCAAGAGCTTATAACTCTGCTGTGAATCACAAGTACCGGGAAAATCAGTAGCTCTACCCCAAGGGCCGTGTGAAGGCAGGATGAGCGCCCACAGGGCCCTAGCATGTCCCAAACAGAGACTGGGACGAAAGAGTGGGACACAATCTCAGCTCCACCGCTTTATCAAGAGAAATCAATGCTAAACAGAACCTCTTTTTTTGTTTTGTTTGGTTTTGTTTTGCTTTGCTTTGTTCTGGTGGGGGAGGGGTCGTTTCGGTTTTTCAAGACAGGATTTCTCTTGTGTCTCTTGGCTGTCCTGGACTTTGTAGAGCAGGCTGGCCTCAAACTTACAGTGCTTGCCTCTGCCTCCCAAGTGCTGGGATCAAAGGTGTGTGCACCACCACCTGGCCAGAACCTCAGCTTTTATAAACCATATTCAATAAAGTCCTGTATACCCACTGACCACCATGGCCAGCTCAGGCCCAAGAATCCACTCCACAGACCATACAAACTAGTTACCAGGACCTGGTACTGCAGTTCAGTTAGAAGAGTACTTACTTTACATGCACAAAACCCTGAGCTGAAGCTCCAGGACCACATAAGCAGGGTGTGTCCGCTCACACTCAGTCCCAAGCCTTGGGAGGTAGAGGTGAGATTAGGAGGTCAAGACCATCTGAAGATACATAAGAGCTGTTTTTACTCGTGAAACAAGCGTGACACACCCTGTTCAAGGTCTCACCTTCTCCCCTTTCCCAAACCTCATCCCCACAGCCTAATGTGATGATTAATCTTGATTAGATCTGGAATCAAATTAGAGACACACCCCGGGTTAAGTGTATGATAGTGTTTCCAGTATGGGTGAACCTAGGGGGAAACTTCTCACCCAGCCTGATGGCACCTTCCCCTAAGATGGCAGCAACAGAAAGAAGTCTAATAGAAAACAGTGGTGGCCTGTGCCTGCTGCTGCCATCCTTCATTTCAGACTCCAGCTTCTCCAGCATCGATCCTGGAATCCTCCCAGCTTTCAGCACCAGACTGGGACAGCTGAGGCGTCTGACTTTGTGGACCAATTCTCCAGACAGGAGAACACCTGGTGGCCCTCCTAGGCTCAGTCCAGCCTCACAGGGCCCCAGCTAAGACTTCTCTCCAGCTTGAGCAGAACAGAAGAGCATTACCTGGCCTCCAAGGTCTGGTTCCCAAGGGCCTTTCCATGAACAACAGCCTACGTTTTCCATTCCAACTGTGAATTGCTTAGGGAGCAATCTGCGTGTGGAGCCAACCTCTTCCATTTTGCACCTGCCCAAGTACGCTCTTCTGAGACCATGAAGAAGGACAAATGGGAATCTGCTCACCTTTTTCTGGTCCTCAGACAATTCCCATGGGATTCCATATATATATGGGGTTTCAGTGCAGGGGCTATCTCCTCAAATTATCCTGCCTGACTTCAATCAGCCACATGGCAGAGAGAGGCCTGTTCCTCCCAAAGTTGGTGTACTGCAGTGCAAGTTGGGGACCAGCTGACCCACTGCAGAGAGCAATAAGAACAAGGTGGTGATCCCAGCAGTGAACTCCAGACATGACTTATTATATACCTGATTCCCAAGTCATCATCATTGCAGATTATAAATGCTTGGGAAGAAGTGACCCAGGACCTCAGAAAATCTCTTTTCTTCTACCCTTCCCAGTCAGCCTCTCTCTCTCTCTCTCTCTCTCTCTCTCTCTCTCTCTCTGTCTTTGTATCTCTCTCTCTCTCTCTACCCTGTGTAGGCCTAAGAAGCACTGCCTAGCCGTGGGACCCTACCTCCAACAGCAGGCAGCTGGTCATCCCCGTTTCCTACCCTTTAGGATCCATTTACTAAATAAGCTTAGACAAATGCTTCTGAGGATCAGCCTCTGTGCTGGGCAGAGAGCGGAGGACACAAAGTCCAGTGACCTCTCAAGAGCCCAGCAGTCGCCATTAGGATCCATCCGGACCATTCTTTAACAAGCAAGCTGATGCCGGGTATGGTGGCACACACCTGTGATCCCAGCACTAAGGAGGCAGAGACAGGTGGATCTCCATGGGTTCAAGGCAAGCCTTGTCTACAAAGAGGATCTAAGACAACTGGGGCTACACAGAGAAACCATGTTTCAAAAAACCAAAGCAAAACAAAACAAGCTGATACTGGTGTAGAAATGACTAGCTGCCACCCCTGCTCTGTGGGGTCATCTGGTTATAAGCATGCCTGTGTGTCCCAGTATAAAGTGTGTCTCTTTCCCAGCAAATCCTCACATAGCCTGTCTTCATGCTGTCATACACCTGAATTAGATGGGACTCTCCTTCATTTTCCACCCATTGTCAGGTATACCCTAGCATACCCACGTATACGGAGGTTTTCAAAAGGTTGTCTAGGCTAAGGAGCAACACAGGCACAAAGGCTTCTCATTTGGCCTTATGTAGAGGCCCACGTACCTCCAAGAGGTAGAGCTGTGGCCCAGCCTCATCATGGCGTGAGTTTGGCCAAGGCAGTTAACCTCATGTAGCCTGTGCAAGAGGGGATAGTAACAGTCATAGTGAAGAGCCACTGATGCTTCAAAATGTTTGTCACCACACAGCACAGGGAAGACATGAACATAGTCACACAGAACAGTGAGCACAGGGCAGAACTGCTCCACCCATCAGAACCAGAGACTCCTATCCCAAGCAGCAGGATGCTGAGGGGCAGGTGTGAAAGCCTGCATGCCTGCAGAACACCCAAAGGGGACTGGTGTATGCAAGTCACTCCTCCCCAAGGGCTGGGCTCTGTGTGTCCTTGGGGAGTCCAGACTGGGCTGATGCATCATCAATGTTGAAGGCACCCCCAAGGTTTCCAGAGTGACTGCTCTGCAGAGCCAATAGACTTCCCGTTCCAGCTTGTCGGAAGCAGCAGGCGCCCCCTCCTATTCCTTCCCGCAGCCCTTGCTCACACCACTGGGGTCTTCCCCAACTAATTGGCAAGCCAGTCCCATCCCAGGAGAACTGAATGGGCCCTTCTGCTTCAAGGGCACTTCTCACAGTGTCGCTTTGTAGCCCTCTGGCAACATAGCCAGGCCAAACTGAGTCCTCAGCTGTTTACTCTGGGGGCAAGTTTGACTTCTCCTCCTGGCTGCTACCTTCAAAGCACAGGCAAAACTGTGGGTGTGGCCCCAGGTGGACTCTAGACACAAAGCAGGCCTGTCAGGATGGCTGTTTTTAAGGGTGTGTGGATATGGAGCCAGCACTGAACAAAATGAGGGAGTTCTGCTGCTGCTGCTGCTGATGATGATGATGATGATGATGATGCTGATGCTGATGCTGATGCTGATGCTGCTGCTGCTGCTGATGATGATGATGATGATGATGCTGGCAAATGGGATAAGGCACAGCTCAGCGGCCCCCCAAAGAGCCAGGGCCTCCTCCCCGCTGAAATGAGGACCTACCCCACCTCTTATATACCCACTGAGGCCAACATTGCTCCAGAGAGGGAGACAGGACCCCTCTCCGCCTGGGATAGAATCATGACTCTGCCAATGAGGGAGTCTCTTGGGGTGAGCTCACAACTCAACAGGGAGTTGAGACTCAAACAGGTAGGGGAGATGGAACATGTCAGCTCAGCCCCACCATTCAGCCACCACTCACCAGACCAGAGAGGGCTACTCTTGAGCTGGAGATCCTATGTCATGAGCCTGAGGCATAGGAGCTGAATTCCACAGCACAGATGCTGACTGCCAGCTCCGTGGAGGCCAGGCCTCAACTCCTCTGCTCAGAGCTATCTGACCTCCAGAGCCTGGTTTCCTCTCCCAACTGGCTTTTGGGGTTGCTGCAGGAATGATGTGATCTGGCCCTCACTGAGAAGTAACATATACTGCCATTTAACCCTCATCAGGAGAACAGTGCAGAGCGGGGCCAGCCTTGAGCAGGACACCAGCTGGGAGCACAGCATCAGCCCTGAGTAGGGCACCTGGTATTAGAACCCAAGCCTCCGGCAGGTGCAACTGATAAAGTCAGACTCAGGCTGCTCATGTCCTTTCTTCCCTTGGAGTGGCCAGCCGGCCGCCCTGTTTTCTTAAAGGAAGAGATTAAGGCTCCAGAGGTTTCCTGGGCTCTGAAAAGCTGATGAGGAGCCTCCTCCTACTTCAGAAGCAGCTCTCTACTTGCTGGAGGTGGGGTATCATCTAGCTCCTGCTAGGAAGGGAAAGACCTCCCTCCTCAGGACTCCTTCCAGAACTCTTCTCCAAGTGCAGGAGGCCATGAGGGCTTGTTGGGTGGGGTGTGCCCTAATAAGAAGCAAAGTCTCCTGGACATTGGCATCAGGGACAAGCCCGACCTCACTAAGGTCCCCAGTTCACCAACATTAGATCATATACTTCTATCTAGTCACTCCCTGTTTCCCACCCCCAACAGAGTAAAGGACCACAGCTTTAAAAAATGCACAAGTACACTTAGTTCTGTTTGACTTGATGTGCCAGGGTGGGTTGGTACCTGGGGTGTTGAGGGGTGGGCATGGGGGAAATGGGTGAGAGGGAAGGCCTGGGAGGAGAGGAAGGAGTAGGGTTGCAATTGGGATGTAAAATAAACAAATACATTAACTAATGAAAAAGAATGAATGAAGAGATCCAAGATGGCTGCCACGAGAGGACACTGTGTCTGAGGAGTAGGACAGCAGAAACAACGCAGCAACCAGGAAACTGAACTCTGGGACCTAAAACGCCAGCATTTGTGATTGCCAGGTGAGCAGAACTCCTACGGTGGGAAAATCAAGTGGGAAAACCCTAGGGACACCCAGTTATTACCTGGAAAAATCTCCGGGTGACCAGCTCTGATCTGAACGAGCAGCCGCGCTGGGCGCCCGCACCTGCCATAATAGACTGGATCACACAGTCTCGAGGGCAGTCTGAGGAGGAACCGGGTACCGTTCTCACTGACCTGCACACTACGAGCGCACACTGCACCCGGGTTCTGCTTCAACCCACGGGTTTACAGCAGGCGCACACCGACAGGCGCACACCGATCGCCAGAACCACCCCAGACTGAGAGGGTCGGGGGACCATTTTGACCAGTCTGCACACTGCGGGCACACACCGCACGCTTCCGCCAGCAAAACTTCAGTTCGTGTGGGAGTCAGCGGGCAAGTCTGGGAAGGACCCGAGTTCTGCTTCAACCCACGGGTGTACGGCAGGCGCACACCGATCGCCGGAACCACCCCAGACTGAGAGGGTCCGGGGACCGTCTTGACCAGTCTGCACACTGAGGGCGAACACTGCACGCATCCCCCAGCAAAAACCTCAGTCCGTGTGTGTGTCCACGGGCCAGACAGAGAAGGCCTTGGGCACCATTTCAGATAGGCCTGCATACAGCGGATGCACACCAACCCAAACCCACTGTGTGTGCCCCAAATATCATCTCAGACCGTGGTGCACAGCCCCTGGGCCAGAAGGAGGTGCCAAATCTCCATTCCAGGGGAAAGCCCTTAGCAGCAAGCCCAGGACGGAGCGCACAGCCCCAGCTGACATCTCAAACCTGGACAATCAGACTCTAGCACAGAGTAAGGAGTAAAACCTCCAGACCAGAGGGGTGACCAGCCTGCAGTGCTCACAGCTTCTAGCACAGAGCACGAAGCCAGGCACACAGAGCCCACAATAGAGTTCAACTGAGACATTTAACACACACTAACAAGCCACCAGAAATACCTGATCTTCTTGAAGAATACTCCTGACACAAGAGATTGACAGTTTCAGACTGAAGTACAGCCTTAAAGCACAAACAGCTCCCTGATTATATATAAACAAATGCCCAGAAATCGGCGAAAGAACTCACCTAACAAAAATCAGGACACCATGGCCCTACCAGAAACACCCAAAAGCAGTGCAGATTTTAATTCAGCAGAGACACAGGAAAATTATGTTAAAGCTTTGATTATGCAGATATTGGAGGAAGAAGAGGAGAGACAAAAAGAGGAAATGAACAAGGCCCTCAAAGAAATGGAGAAGAAATTAACTGCCCACATAGAGGAACAATCAAAGATAAACAGAGAGGAAACATCCAAAATAGGAGACACAGTCAATCAGTTGAAGGAAACGGTACAAAGCATGAAAACGGAATTAGAATCTATAAAGAAGACACAAAGGGAGAAGAACCTGGAACTGGAGAACTTAGAGAAAACAGCAGGAACCACAAAGGTAAGCATCAGCATTAGAATACAAGAGATGGGAGAATCTCGGGAGCGCAGGATACACTGGATGAAATGGATTCCTCACTCAAGGAAAATAAAAAATTGGAAAAATCCCAAGAAAAAAACATCTAAGAAATTAAGGATGCCATCAAAAGACGAAACCTGAGAATAATTGGAATAGATGAAAAAGAAGACTCCAGGCTCCAGGGACCAGAACATATTTTTAAGAAAATCGTAGAAGAAAATTTTTCCAAATTAAAAAAAGAAATGTCCATAAACATACAAGAAGCCTACAGAACACCAAATAGACTAGATCAGAAAAGAAATACCTCTCGTCACATCATAGTCAAAACACTAAACCTACAAAACAAAGAAAAAGTATTAAACGCAGCAAGGGAAAAGGGTCAAGTAACATATGAAGGTAAACCGATCAGACAAACACCAGACTTCTCATCAGAAACTATGAAAGCCAGAAGGGCTTGGACAGAAGTCATGCAGTCTTTAAGGGAACACAGATGCCAACCAAAACTACTATACCCAGCGAAGCTTTCAATCAACATAGATGGAGAAAACAAAATTTTCCACGACAAAACAAAATTCATGCAATACCTACACAGCAACCCAGCCCTTCAGAAGGTACTAGAAGGAAAACTTCAGTCCAACGGAAACAAATACACCAAAGAAAATATAGGATACAGATAATTTCCCAATGACAACAACAACAAAAAAAGCAATGAATCACAGTAAGACCACCAACTCCACAATAAAAGGAACTAACTGTCATTGGTCACTATTATCTATCAACATCAATGGACTCAACTCGCCAATAAAAAGACACAGACTAAAAGAATGGCTGTGGAAACAGGATCCTACATACTGCTGCATCCAAGAAACACACCT
>CM053762.1:9524585-9624263 GCA_028658305.1 Pachyuromys duprasi
AGACTCCCGATCAAGCCTTTGGCAGAGGGCGAGAAGCAATGATAGATCTCGGGGAGGTTGGTAAGACTTGGGGAGAACAAGAACTCCACAAAGACCAAACTGAGCAGGGCACAGGGGTTTTGTATGAGACGGTTTCTACAATCAAGGACCATGTGTGGATGTGGCTTGGAACCCCCGCTCAGATGGGGCCCATGATAGCTCAGTGTAGGACTGAAGACCCTAGTGAGGGAAACAGGGGCTGTTTCAGTCATGAACTTGATGGCTGACTCTTTGACCCTCCCCCATACAAGCCAGGGAGTGACAGACTGGCTAGATCCCAGAGAGGACATTGCAGCCATCCCTGAGGAGACAGGATGAGCTGGGGTTGGATGGAAGGGAAGGAGGTCCTCCCCTGTTGGTGGACTTGGAGGGGGCGGGGAGGAGGGAGATGAGGGAGGGAGTGGGAGGATGGGAGGGACTGAGGGAGGGGGCTATGCCTGGGATGCAAAGTACCTAACCTGTGATTGATATAAAAATAAATAAATTAAAAAAAAAGAAAAAGAATGAATGAAATACGCAAGTGAGCACAGGTTATGCTAGATGGTGATGGTGCATGCCTTTAATCCCAGCATTCAGGAGGCAAAGCCGGGTAGCTCTCTGAGAGTTCAAGGGCTGCCTGGTGTAAAGAGCTAGTTCCAGGACAGCCAGGGCTACACAGAGAAATCCTAGCTTGAAAAACCAAAACAACAACAAAAAGCACAGCTTTACCATTTCTTCCACTCTTTATTTCCATTGAAGGCTCCTAGGCTTCATCAGATTCATGCTAGATAAATGTGTATGCTTTTCTCTTTTGTTACTGTTTTGTTGCAGAGACCTCAACCACAACCTCATGGTGGATGTGAAAACGGTATTTCTCTTCTCCTGCTGCACTCACACACCCAGGTCCTCCCAGCCCTGGCTGTCTACGGTCATCACCATCTCATGGTAGCCAGACAGTTGTCAGCAGAGCCACGTACAAAGGTAGGAAACAGCCAGGTGGCAGAGACTGCAACCAAAGGAAGCCTTCTGATCACTCACACCACCCTTAGCCTGAACCTTCACTTCCCAGGCTGCAGGCCTTTTCCATGGGGTTAGGGCGCCCCCTGTCAGTTGTCCGGGCTGGGGTACCGGCTCTTCCGCGCAGGGAAAAGACAAGCACCGAACAGGTGCACTGGGAGACGAGTGAGTGAATGTGATTCACAGCCCTTAAGCAGCCGAAAGACCGGAGCCTCAGAGCACATACAGGCGACACAGGGAAGAACCCAGACCTGAACGGTCACGGCGCCGCAGAAGGGATTGTTTCTGCATTTCCTCAATTGTTTACGAAGAGTGCGTTCAGTCAACACGCAAAAAAAGCAACTTTTATAAAAGCACACAAGTCTGCATCTGAGAAGATGCGCAACCAATGTAGAGCAAAGGACCACGGATCCAGGAAAAGAACAGTTTGGCACTGTCCCTGAAAAGTCCCTCCCTCACTCGCGGCACCCATTGGCTCCCGGCCCCGCCCCCTGATCTTAGCGCCTCTCCTAGCGCTGCGCGCACGCGCGCCACAGCTGAGCCCTGAGCAATGCTTTGCCGGCAGCGCCCCCTGCCGTCCAGATGGTCTCTAGGCCTTCCCTACCGATTAATTTAAGACTGCTAAGGCTGAGTCCACATCCCTATCCACTCTGCAGAACCCGGAGTCCCCCCTCCACAGAAATGGACCATCTTTTCCCGGAAAACTAATTTCAAAGAAAACTAAGTCATCAAGGAAATCTTAAAACCCAAGATGGCAAGTGGGAACGTCAGTGAAGGTGGTAGGTGCTTTCTGGGATGCTCTTCCAAGAGACCTACCAAGGTCTCAGAGTGGCTCCTTTGTAGGTTCGCAAGGTATATCTGGACCGGCTGACCCTGGTGTCCATCGGCTGTGAGCTCAGACTCCCAGAGCAGCCGACTCCACCACTGGAGACCCTCAGGGAAAAACTCACTTTAAGAAATGCTGTAATTCACCTCCTTTAAATGAAGAATAGAAAGGCATGAATTGGCCTAAGGTCAACCCAGCTCAAAGCAAAACTGAAGCTGCCCTCCATCCTCATAGTCATCAGGGCACCTGGCCAGGCTCCTATCAGAGCTTGTGTGCCCTCAAGCTTGTGAGTTCTGTCCGAGCCTGTTCACTCCAAGAGAATATACCTGGGTAGGAAGTAGTCCCTCGGACAGGTTCCTGACCCAGGTTTCCCTAGGGAAAACTTGGGAGTTTGTACACTGTTTGCATACACATCTTGAAGTTAGTTCCGTTGTGTTAATACGTACAAGGCTTAGACTCCAGAGACTATAAATTAGTGATTAAGCCAAGCCAGATTAGAGGCTGTCATTTTAGCACCCTTCAGCTACCATCTCAGGAAGGAAGACCCACCTGCAGGCCTCAGGGAATCCTGCCATGATCTGCAGGTCCCCAGATCTGACACTGCAAGTTTATATGACAACCTGTCATACATGACAAACTGTTGCTGCTTATCCTGAACTGCTTTAAAGCCAAGCTCTGCTCTTAGAGTTTCGACAATGATGCCCTGAAAATACAGTGTTTAGAACATGCTAAAAATGAAAGTACTTGCTGCTCTGCCAAGGACCTCAGTTCAGTTCCCAACACCCACATGGAGCAGCTTACATCCTCCTGCAACTCCAGGGAGATTCAACACCCTCTTCTTGCCTCCTAAGGCCCCTGCATGCATATGGTGCACAAACGTACATATACACATAGACATAAAGGAAAAATAGCTTTTCTTAGAATAAGCATGGCTGCTGCCCATGCACCCAAGCATATGGGGGCTGAGATCCCTTTATACCTGCACGAAGAGCAGACTTTGAAAAGGTGTCTTCATCCTCCATCATCCAGGGAATATGGATGAAAGACACCAGAGGAATATGACACAGGTAGATGGGCTTCCATTGCAGGGTATCTATGCCCTGGGCACTTTACATTCCTAAATGGATCTTGTCACAAGCTAATTTCCATCAGAGGGCCCTACATCACCCTCACAAGCATCACAACAAAATGTCTACATCTCTCCTTCTTCACCCTGTGCAGAAACAAAATGTGAACACTTATGAATGAATGATGCAAAGCTGGGCCAGAATCACATCCCTGGAAGTTCCTGTACACACACACACACACACACACACACACACACACACACACACTGTGGCCTCTTTTACACACTTGCTTCCTTAATCTTTCTTGGGTTTCTTCCAGGAAACCGTTTGTCCCCATGTTGCCCTCCTCCCAGGGTCTTATCCTTACCCACCATGATGAAAATTATAAAGACCAGATTACGTTGGATGTTTCATGACAGTTAAAAGGAATAGCTGATGCAAAGGGGCAAGTATCATTTGCAAGTTAATTAAAATAAAGGCTGGGATGGGAAACTAATAAAACTCTGAAGTAAGCTGTTATACATGAATGGAACCATGGAGGAAGTCCTAGCATGTATTTAAGCTGTTCCTAACAGGAATAAGCTACTACTGTGTATTTATTATTCATCACAATGGCTCCCACTGGCATTTTAAAGAATCTTTCCCCCAAACCAGAAATGAATTGAAATGCTTTCACATGCACGAGGGCCATCTCAGCCATGCTCCAGAGACAAAGGAGTGGTACTGCCAACCTCCAGCCCCAGAAACACCTAGAACCACCACTACCTCCCTCAGAGCCTAGTCCTGCCTGCCCTGGGCATTACTGCCCCCTAATTCAGTATGCTTTTCTAAACCTTGGTTTTCCCATCTGTAATTGGAAGTAACTGCACCTGTGACAAAAATTAACATATTTGGAATAAGGCCTGGCACAGCCTGCTTGACGAATGCCATTTCTTTGAACCACTGCCAATCCCTAGGGCCAGCCAAGCAGAACTCAATAAACATTTTGTCCAATAAATATACCTACTAAAATGTCCCATAAGGTCAGGGTCTGCGGGCCTCATTTGCCAGTGGCCCCTTAAAGGCAGCTCAGAGCCTAGCATGGCTGCATGGATGATACCTTAAATTCTAATACTTAAACGCCCATCTCAAAAGGTGTAACTAATAAAATCCCCTAGGAACATATGCTATCCTAGGTCCCAACCCTAGAAATTACAATGTAATCTATGGGTGGGGCTAGAGCCCAGTGACTAAGTTACAGCCAGCACTGAGAAGCACAGAGGCAGGCCCCCACGGAGCATTGGAGCATCTCCAGTATGTGGGCAGATACTTCAAACAGGAGCTCCAGCTTCCTGGCCCTCGACACACAATGCTGGTTTCATCTCGTGTATTATCCTGGGAAAATCAGAGATCCTCTTCTAACCTCAATTTTGTCATGTGAGCCAGGCTTGGTTTTGATGAGGTAATCTGGGAAGTGAGAATCCAAACCACAAGTTCTCAGTGAGAATAAAGAAAGTGGCGTGCTAAACAGATTCCCCTCTCCTCTAGGTGGATATCTTTGTCTCTACCTGTGGTGAGTTAAATGAGAAATGACCCCCATAGGTTCAGGCATTTGGACACTAGGTCCCCAATTGGTGGCGCTGTCTGGAGAGGTTACAGGGAGGTGCAGCCTTGCTGGAGGAAGTAAGTAGCTGTGTCATGCTTGCAGTTAAACATGTCTTCTCTTGGACTGGAGAGATGGCTCAGTGGTTAAGAGCACTGTTCTGCGCTTCCTAGAGGTCCTAACTTCAATTCCCAGAAACCACATACTAGATGCTCGCTTCTGGCATGTAGGTATACATGCAAATAGAGCATTCATATACATAAAATAAATAAGTCTTAAAAAAAAAAAGATGTGTTTTCTCAAAAGGCAGTGGTGGCACATGCCTTTAATCCCAGCACTCAGTAGGTAGAGGCAGATGTACCTCTGAGTTTGAGGCCAGCCTGGTCTACAGAGAGTTCCAGGACAGCCAGGGCTACACAGAGAAACCCCGTCTCAAAAAACAACAAAGAGACAAAAAGATGTGTTCTCTCATCTCCCTGATCCAGCTGCCATGCTGCTATGCCTCCCTGCCACGATGGTCTTACTTCTCTGGAATTGTAAGCCAAAATAAACTTTCTTGGTTCTTGGTCATGGTGTTTTATCATGGCTACAGGTAGCTAGTTAGTGCCCAGTGAGGGGCTAATGAAGCAGTGGGGTCCTAAGAAACACCCCTAACTTATATAGCTAATTAGATGTTAGCAGGCTTGAGGTTATTGGAGATGGGCCTTTCTGCCATAATCAGCAGCTTGTAAGACCAGAAGGTAGAACTGCAGGACTCTGGCTAATGCTCAAGAGATCTGAGTCATACCTGGCAGTGAATGGAAACTACCAGGAAGGTCACAAGATTTCTGTGTAGCCAGAGGCTTTCCTGCAAAGAACAGAACATACTGTTGCCCCTTCCCTAAGTAGCAATCCAAATGTTGCTGCTATCAACTAGGCAGGAAAATGGCCCCTCAGGGAAAGCTACTGTCCTAAAGGTATTAGACACAGCATAAAGCCCACCTAACATGTAGATTGGAAGCGTAGTTGATAGTGCTTATGTAACATGCAGAAAGGCCTGGGTTCCAACCCCCAGAACTGCTCTCAGCAGGTAAAGACAGAAGGATCAGATACTCAAGATCATTTTGGTGTACATAGCAAGCCTGAGGCCATGAGACTGTGTTAGTCGATTTTAAAAATCAAGGTTATTACAATGGATTTTTCTGGATGTTACCCTCTTACTCTTACAACTTCTTTACCCTGTATTAAGCTATCTTCTACACTGAGCTTTTGTGGCTCCTCCAAATTCTTTCAACAGATTACAGGACTAGGATTGGTCTGCTGCCCCAATCATGAGGCCTGGACTGCCCCCCCCCCCACCTTGTAGTACAACCAGTCCTATCCTTTCCCCAAGTCTCCCTTATCTGAGTTGCCTTCCCACTATGTGGATTTCCTACCAATTCCTGAAATTACAGGAGAGAGGATTCTGGCAACTCATCTAGTACCAGGCTATGGGAAGTGCAGCTCTGAGACCACATGAGTGAGGAGCCACTGACCAACCTGGGCTGCTGTAATAAGATCTGGATGTTGCATAAAGAGAGCCTAGGCTGCCTTTGGGCTCTGTGGATGCCCTCTGGCTCCCATGCGTGAACCTACCTAACATGCCCTTGACAACTAAACGCAACTTATGAGACAGATTGCTAAACCTGACAGGCCTCTAGTCTACAATAAGGCTAAAGTTAGAACTATCATGTCTGAACTCTGTAATCGAGCCCGAGCGCCCTACCTGATGACCCATCTATATATTTTGTGAGCATGTTTATGACTTTGTTCAGACTGTAAAAGTGCATGTGATGGTGGCACATGTCATTTAGCCTTTATTCATCACTCTCCCAAAGAACAGGTCCCACTCATTCTCCTGAGAAACATTAGGCTCCAAAACACAACTGTTTTGATGGGTCAGACCACTAAGAAGCTCCCTTCTCTAGGACTTGCCAGCAGCTTCCTCACCAGTGCAGAACTGGATGCCCTGTGCATGTAGGTGGCACAGTAGTGTAAGAATGGTGACTGACTTCTCCAGGACTCAGCCTGGCAGGTTTTTCTACGGTAGTAAAAGGTGCCTTTCCCTGCTTCCTTCCTTCAGCAACCCCAGGGCTCATCAGACCAAGACCTGGCTTGTCTGAATTCAAAGCTTTCCACCTCCCTGAGCCTCTCACAGACAATCATGCTTTCCTCTTTTCTATGTCAAGACTTTGTCAGTCTTCCAAGGAATTTGGCCAAGAGCTTCATTTGCCAAGTCTATGTAGTCTTCAGGCCTCTTCTGAAGAATTTCTGAATGCATGATCCTGGGTCTGAAGACAGCTACTGTGTCTCAAAGTGCCTGCAGGAAATGCAGAATCTCAGGTAGACACACACACACCCTAAAAATGTTCTGTCAGGCACTATTATTATTTAATGTGTGTATGTGTCATGTGTGTAAAAGAGCATCAGATCCCTTGGAGCTGGAGATACAGGTGATTGTAAGCCACCCAAAGCAGGTGCTGGGAACTAAACTTGGGTCCTTTGGAAGAGCAGCCAGCTCTCTTAAAAACTAAGCCATCCCTCGCCACTACTGAACTTCATCCCCTTTGCAGGGGTCAAGGTGGTACGTACCTGTTCTCGAGCTATTTGGAAGACTGAGACTGAGGCAGGAGGATCTGAATTCAGTTCTAAGCTGTAGTGCTAATCGGGTACCCACACTAAGTCAGCATCAATATGGTGACCTCCTCGGGAGCAGGGGACTCCCAGGTAGCCTAAGGAGGGGTGAACTGGTCTAGGTCAGGAAGTTCATTCTCTTTGAAGAGCAAGCACCTTATAAGAATGTTATTCCACAAAACACACAGGAGAAAAAAATTAAACAAAAATTTAAAATAAATAAATAAACTCATATCATTGTACAGGTATGAATCAGTCATAGCTTTATTTAGAATAAAAAGCCTGAAACACACCAAATGGTCTCAATAGATGAAATGCCAGTCAAAAGAAAGAAAAACACTGATTATTACCAAAATGGAAATACAAAATACTCTGTTGGGGTAAAAAGAAAAATTAAGCTTTATTCAAAGAAATACTGAAAACAAATGTTTTACAAATTGCAATCAAGCACTTAAAGTGTAATTCAGGAATGAATTCTCAGAATCTGTACAATACATTCTGGTGTTGACCAATACAAAGTTTACTTTAAACTAGTATTTTACATAGCTTAACCTTCAATCATCTTAACATTCACTGATTATAATGACTCATCTGCATGAGGCTAAGCAAGTTTCTTACGTAGTATCTCAGAAATAATCTCCAAATACAAAACAGTCACGCCAGCAAGGAACTTATAAAAATGTATGTAAATTACTGCAGGGCTGGATTTGCAGGCTGTATGCAGATGGATCTGTTTCTCCTTAGAAAGTTCCCACACAGTAAAACCTTAACAGAGAGGTGCCGCTCACTCTTGTTCTTGTCATACAGCCAGCTGCAGGCTCCTGCTAAGTGTCACTCTACTGTGCATCACTGAAAAACATATATATATATTCAAAAAAAACTTCTTTTACGAGAAAAGCCAGCCGAATTTGCCCATGTATGCAGAGTTTCAGAAGACCCCCATCTGAAGATGGTTCCAGGGGCCAGTAAGCGGTTGCTACTCTCAGAAGGACAAAATGGTCTTGTTAATGATTTCCACTGACTCTCGGATCTCATCCTCCTTGATCACAAGTGGTGGGGCAAGTCTGATGATATCGCCATGGGTCGGCTTGGCCAGAAGCCCATTATCTCGGAGTCGCAGACACACCTTCCAAGCATCACAATCTACAAAAAATGGTCACAGTGTATGATCAGAGATTAACATATGAATCCCCCTGTCACAGGCACAGGCAGCGCAGCCTTGGGGAGTGTCCCTAGGGTCTGCTCAGGAAAGGAGCTCTAAGTTGCTGTTGTGCTCAAGAGGCTGCCTTACTGACTTTTTGGCAAGCACATAACTAGATTTGAATGACATGTTTAGACTGTTACAGGCAGAGCACCCTTGTCTGCAGTGCTTGGAGCCAGAAAGGCTCCTTCTAGACTCAGGAATGTTGGCATATACAGAGAGAACATATTCACGGAAACACAAAACTCATATTTCACACTCATGCAGCCTAAAGATAAGTTCACACAAGATTCTTTATTTTTTTTCCCCTTCGGTTTTTCAAGACAGGGTTTCTCTGTGTAGCCCTGACTATTCTGGACTTGATTTGTAAACCAGGATATCCTCAAACTCAGAGATCCTTCTGCCTCTGCCTCCCAAGTGCTGGGATTAAAGGCGTGTGCCATACCCGGCTCACACAAGATTCTCAATGCACCTGTGTTTTGATTATTGCCTCTTCCCTGGGGTCAAGTATGGGATTTTCCTCCTCTGGTGTGAAAATACAAATCAAAACCTTTCGGATTTTGGAAAATTTTAACTTCTCAGATTAGGGATGCCTAACGTGTACCATAAGGAGCTAATGTGAGAGAACTTGGGTAGCAGACATAAAATGAAATAACAAAATAAGCAAACCCCCAAATCCTAGAAGCACTACACATTGCTGAGATGGGCACACACCTGAACATGCAGAACAAAGCATCATTTCCCAGCAGTGGTTCTCAACCTGGCTGCAGCAGAACCGCCTAGAACTGACTGAGTCTACCCTACCCCAATTCACCACCAGGCTCAGTTCCTTTCTCAAAAGTTCCTCTGCTGGAATCACTACTTTAAAAGGAACTGGTTAGCCCAAGAAAATCCAGTAGGGTGCCCTGGAGGAAGATAACTGATATCAGGCACACAGTGAAGCCTGAAGCTTCCATTGTTTATTATCAACATCAAAGCCAGTCCTTTTATTCCTACTGCTGCTTCTGTAACCTCGGCAGGATGTACAAGGTATTCCAGTGAAATGAAGATTAACAGAAAATAACCAGGAATTGCCAGGTGCTACCAGACTAACAAGCAGAAAATGAAAATGTCTGCAAAGAATAAATGCTTGGTCAAATAGTAAAACAGGCCTTCCTGTTTGGAAAAAAATCTACATTTAGTATAACATTAACACAATCCGGTCATACTTTTCTAAATGGCTTGGCCAATAGTCTAGTGAACTGCTCTAAGCATTGTGTCTTTGAAAGTGCTCTCAGCACAATGTGCTGTGGCCATTACCTTTGGTTTCTCTGATGACAATGGCATTTAGCAGCCCTTTCCCTCTTACAGTAGTCACGACATCAGAGGGCAGCTTCATGAGCTCCTTTCTCAAGATAGCACCCATCTTGTCCGCATTTTCAGCAAGATTCTCTTCTTCTAAAACCTGTTTTTAAAAAAATTATACAAATGAGTGTCCTGAAGCAATCCATTTTAAGGCTGCAAGCAAAATGTACCCAGGATAAAACACAGTGATGTCACCAGTGTTTGCTTTTCAGGGCCTATGTTAATTTCTAGCTAAAAAGATACAACCTCAGATCTCTGCTTTAGTCACAAATCCACTGTCAGTCTTCAGGGCAAAATGAAGATTAAAATTTGTTTAATGCAACTTAGAATATGCTGTTATTACCTGAATACCAATGGACTAAGTATAACTTAGCTTTAAAGGGCAGCAGAATTGCCCTTTTCCTCCCAATATCATACTACTCTACCTTAAGTCTACTTTTCTGGACTGGCTTCACGCTTGTGACTGTCCTGCCTCCCAGCTTCCCTGCTGCCAAGATTTCATCTCTATCTATGTAGTACTAAGGAATCAAACCAGAGCCTTACTCTTCCACTGAACTAAGGCTGCCAGCCCACAAATCACATCTGAAAGAACAAAAAGGAAGAAGAGCTTTGTGGTCACCTGTAATCCTAGCACTTGGGCAGCTAAGGCAGAAGAATCTTGAGCTGTCAAGGCTGGACTACTTGGTAAAGTCCATGTGTGAACTACATAGTAAAACCCTGACTTAAATAACAAACAGACAAACAAGAAAAGAAAAATCTTGCTCACTAAACTAAAGGGGCACAGTAGGTGGCCAACAGGCAGGCGACACACTACAAACTCAAAAAGGCTAGGAGTCCAGTCTATTAGGCAAGACAAAATATCTTATTTTTTAAGAATGCCTTGCCCCTAAAACCTTCTCTCCGTACTCCATGTTCTCTAACACTTGGCAATCTTATCAAACTTATTATGCCAGGACTCAAAAATAACTTCAACACTACTTAAAGTAGATATCTTTAAGCCATATCCATTTTCACCTCAAGAGCTGCAATGGCAATTCGGCTTCCTAGTGGATTGCCACCATATGTGGAGCCATGCTCGCCTGGTTTAATGGTCAGCATTATCTCATCATCACACAGCACTGCGGACACCTGAAAGACAGAATCCATCGTGTCATTTCTCATATTCTCAGCACACCAGGGACACAGATTCTTCTATAATCCTTCAACCAGAAGTTTACAACTGTCCCGACTCTCAATAATAACCCACGATGAACCCAAAACATTAGAATATAGTAAACACACTTCAATGGCACAATTTGGTATACACTTTCATAAGTAAAAGAAAAAGTTTTTAATTATTATTTTATGTGTACAGGTGTTTTGTCCACATGTACGTCTATGCCCCACTTGTTTGAAGTCCCCGTGGAAGCCAGAAGAGGGTAATGGATCCCCGGAACTACTGGAGCTACAGAAGGTTGTGAGCTGCAATACAGGAGCTGTGAACTGAACTCAGGTCCTTTGGAAGAGCACTAAGTGCTCTTCACCTCTGAGGCACCTCTGCAGCCCAAGCAAAGCTGTTTTTGCAACAAGACAATTGCAGTCCTTTCCAAATTGCTCTGCTTAGAAAACAAGTGTGGGCATTCTGTGTGTTCAAAGCCCTTTATCCCGCATCAATTACTGACTCTGGATGCAACCCCCAAAAAAGAACAAAATGCCCCCATCTTTATGTTCCTTGGTCATAGTTTTGAACAATTGGTGATGCCAGCTTCTGAAAATAGAGAGGAAAAACTTCTGAGGGGAAATGCTTTTCTGTCCAAATCAAATGCCACAGCACATACCAAGGCACACACTCCACTTGGTCAACACTAACCAAATGGGCCAAGTACATATGGAGTCTAAAATATTCCAGGTGGCCTATATCACGCGTGGCCAAATCAAACCACCCAAAAGGCATCCCAGTCATAGTCAGCAGAGGAGGAAACATAAATAAAGGAACATTGAACTTACAGGGTATAAGCCGCCAGAAAGAGCCTTCCCAAGAAGAACTATGTCAGGTCTGACATTCTCATAATCCACAGCCAGCCATCTACCAGTTCTGGCCAATCCTGTCTGTATTTCATCAGCAATAAACAGGACCTGGGAGAGGCAACAGGTAACACAACTGTCATTCTCACTTCTTAAGGAAACAAAGTATCATTATTTCAATTTTCCCACTAAGCGTCATTTCTGATACCCTGCAATCTGGGAAGATGTTTTCAGTACCCACACAATTCAACGGTGTCCTATGGAAATCTGTTTCCTCTGTCAGGCCAATTATCTCCCAGTGGCCCATGTGGCACTGCTCTGCAGAGCAGAAAGGCACTTCAGCAAACATTAAGACTTTGTAGAGCTTTAATGGTTCTAATTACATTCTAAGAGCAAATTCACATAATTAATGCATACACAATTACCAAATATTTTCTGTAATTCTAAGTAGTAAGCAAAATATACTATTAGCTTTGATGGAAGAAAAGGGAGAAGAGCCATACCATTTGGAGCAAAGGGACAGACAGGAGACAGGTCTGGGAGGGATTAAAAGAGTTTAAGTTTCTTGGAGAAGAGAGGAGAAAGCCATAGTAAGAGCCTGGAGGTCTGCACTGCAGCATCACACAGCATCTAGAAACTGTTCCAGAGTGTTCTAGAGACAGAAATGTTAGCCTCCATAGAGGGTTCTAAGTATTAGACTGTTCTTCAACTCTTGGAACTCATCTAGTGGGAAGTGAGATAATCATTTATCCTGTCAGGAGACTTCAAACACATTTGGCCTCACTGCAAAGTAAATGGAACCACCTGGTGCCTGGTGCAGAGTTCTCGAACTCCCGTCAAGTATCCTGGATCTGGAACAACAACACCTGCTTCACCCTGGATGGGCTCCACCATGAAGGCAGCAACATTTGGATCCTGAAGAGCACGCTACAAAGGAAACAGAAGGAAGTGACTTTTAACATCTCCATTCTACCTTATTTGGCAACTAAAACCAAACACTACACATACTTCCTGTTAGGAATAATCATGAGAGACTGAAGAGATGGCTTAGCAGTTTGGAATGCTTGTTGCCTTTCCAAAGGATCTGGGTTTGACTCCCAGCACCCATATGGTTGTTCACAACCACCACAACTCCTGTTTCAGTGGCACCAGGCACATATACATGGAGGCAAAATACTCAAAGTAAAAAAATACATCTAAGAAAACAATCAGAGGAAAAAAGATGATGATGATGAACCTAAGCATGGTAGTCTATGCTTGTAATTCCAGGACTCCAGCGTGCTAGGTTTACAGGCATATACCACTATGCCAGGTTATTCCTACATTTTGCTAACACATAGATATATTACAAAACCTAAGTCTAGAACTGGAAAGATGGTTCAGCAGTTAAGGGCACTGGCTGATCTTGCAGAGAACCCAGGTTCCATTTTCACACTCAGACAAGGACTAACAACTGTCTTCAGGTCCAGGTCTACAATTTACAAGTCTCAAAAATTGTTTTACCTAAGCCAGAATGATGAAACATGTTTTTTAACCTCAGCACTTGGGAGGCAGAACCACACAGATCTTTAAGTTCAAGACCAGCCTGGTCTATATACTGTGTTCCAGGCCAGCCAAAGCTTCAAAAAGAAAAGAAAAAAGAAAAGGAAGGAAGGAAAAGAAGAATGAAAAAGAGAGAGAAAGAAAACAGACTCTATCTCAAAAGAGAGAGAAAAATTTTATCTAGTATTAAGTGGCTAATATTCACTTTCTTACGATCTGAACTAGTCAGCTGGCCTAAATACTACATGACAAAAGCAGATTTCCCTAGGTTGGAAACTAACTGCCTACTACTGAGAATAAGTCTGAGATTTCAAGTGGGGCATGGTAGCACACACCTTTAATCCCAGCACTCTGGAAGACAGAGAAGGTATCTCTGTGAGCCTTGATCTACATAGTGAGCCCAGGACATCCAAGGCTATACAAAGAAACCGTGTCTCGAAAAAAAAAAAAGACAGATTTCATCCTAACTTTAGAAGAATTTTCACAGATTCATAACTTTTGTTTGTTCTGAAGTACTAGGGTTGAGCCCAAGACCTCACACATTGCTGTTTTACCACTGAGCAACCTCCCCTATTATTTTAAGTTTTTTACTGAACCTGAGTGTTTGCCTGTTACGTAAGTATGTATCTGCACCACAAGCATGCCTGTTGCCCAAAGTGGCCAGTGTCAGCTCCACGGAAGTGGAATTACAGGTTATGAGCGATCATATATAGGTGCAAGGAACTGAATGGAGTCCTCTGCAATAGCAGTACGTGATCTTAATCCCTGAGACATCTCTCCAGCCCCCTCATTAATGTATTTTTAACTCACATACTGAACAGGTAATAATTCAAAAGCATTTCTAGTTGCTATGAGCCTAGTACCACAGCCACCCTGATGTACCTCCAATGCAGGCAGGTCGTTATATGGGATAATTTCAAAGCCTGGCATGAAGGGTCCAAAGCCATCATAACTGGTCGAGTCTGTGGAGCTGGAGATTGCAGACAATGTTCGACCCCAAAAGTTTCCAGCTATAAGGAAAAACAAACAGTGATTATTCCAAAGAAACCTACCAGTTTGGTAAGTACTACTACCCTACAAACACTTTGGGAAACCTGACTAAAAATAATAAATAAGGGGTTATTTAGCTTTTAGTTAGTGAGTTTTCAATTATTCAAACAAAATCTGATACTGATTCCAACAGCTCCCACTGACAACAAGCCAATAGTCTCCTTGTAATTACTGTTTTAGACGTATCTCAACAGTACTCTTCTCAGACCCACTCCAACTGAAGCCCAGCAACTGAAGCATTCTCACAGCAAGATTTCTAGACAGAGAATATACACTTACAATAGAAATGTGAGAAAGAGAATTATACAGTAAAGAGATTAGCAGTTTCCTTTGATACCCCAATACTGTAAGCTACCTACTCAACAGGATATATTTCCAAATTCTCTTACAATAGCGATCCCTGACAGTCCAAATACTTTACATGTTGCCTTCCTTGACATTATAATCCTCCATAACACTAAATGAAACAGGCATCTGCCTTTCCTCAAGATCATGTTTTTTCTATTAATAAATGTGGCTGGGAGCCACTAGAGGCCAGGGACTAGTTCAGGACAGGAAATGGACAGCATAGACAGCCTGGGAGCTGCCTGTCCTCAGAGCTTCTACTCTGGTAGAAAGCAAACATCCTAACATCAACCAGCAGAGCAAACAACTGCATCATTTCAGATGGAGTTAAACTCAACCATGAACACTATAGCAGAGAATGGGAATTCATCACACTGAGGATGTTTTGATGTCTCCCACCAACTATGCCAGCAGCGACTCAATGAACTCAATGTTCCAGGTGGTTGTGGCTTAGCTTCTTGGCATCTCTTGGCATTACTCTTGCAAAAGCCTGTCTTTTTCTGAGTCTCTGACTCATGAGTCGGCCCATCTTTTTCTCCCCACATACGGGGCATATTCTTTAAGATAATATGCATTGATGAGACCAGGAGCCAACCTGTTCTGCTCTCCCTATTTCAACCTGTAGCTTACCCTGCAGGAATAGGATAGTCTTTCACTATCATTCCAGCCCACTTACTCAACAGCCTTTGTCAATACAATGTAAAAATATCTTTGTACACTTCACTAGTATGAAAGAGACTGGACAATCTATAAAAGAAGTCATATTTTGTTCATAATGGCCAGCCAGGATACCAACACTAAAGCAAACATTTTCAAATGGTAAGTTATAGGCAGTTGCTTATGAAGCCAAGCTAATGCTGCTGGGTTAAGCCATATGCTTTTCTGAATTACTCAAAAAAATGGAACCTTTCCCATTTTTTCTTTTCTGTCTCTAGATACTGGCAAGAGCCTAATTATACTTTCTCTAGTACATTAGGCTTTTTCACACTTTGGTGAAGCCCTCCTCTCTGCCACATAACTGCTCATCTGCCATGTGGCTGACCCGCATGCCAGCTTAACACAAACAGCAAGGTTTCCTGTCTTCCTCTTCTGTGTCCCTCTTCTGGATAGCTACAGGATTTACAGCTTGTCTACCCTGTACCCTTAAGCTTTAAAAACAAAATGGTAAGTTAGATAACCATATAACATTTCTTCAGATCATAATCTGTTACTTAAAATACCAATTGCCCATAACTTAATTATGCTAATGGACTGAAATTAACTATATTTATTCACCAGAAAAAAAAAGAATGGAATTTGACCACAAAATCAATAAATGCTATTTTTAACTAAAATCAAAACTTTAAAGTCAGAACCTACCATTTGAATATCCCATAAAAAAATTATCAAAGTCAGATTACATCATCCCAATAAACTGTTTATCTCCTTAACATGAACTCAAAGCATTCCTTCTCAATCATTCTCAGAAGTATAACAAGCCAGCTTCAAGCCTCCTGTTCCTGATAGCTTCTAAGAACACAATACAAGGGCACATTCAATATTAGGACTAAAATCCTGGCCACAAGCCAGGCATGGTGGTGCATGCCTTTAATCTCAGCACTTGGGAGGTAGTAGCAGACAGATCTCCACAAATTTGAAGCCAGTCTGGTAGTGAGATCCAGAAAAGCCAGGGCTACACAATAAAACCTTGTCTCAAAAACCAACAAAAAAATGCTGGCCAGACATTCAATGACAGAATGCTTATATATAGAAAATACAAAGCCCTGCATTCAAACTTAGCACCAGAAAAGAAAATAGAAAACAGTTATGAGGAAAATCAGGTAAAATGAGACATTAAATCAAATAGTTACTTACTTCAAAAAGGCAGGATTTAGACAGAAAAATCTCAAGCTAGGGGTGTGACTCAGGAGTAGAGCACTAGACTGTCAAACATCAGACCTTGGATTCATTCCACAGAATCACAAAAGGAAAATCTCACACAAGAAGAAATCTAAGAAGGAATTCCCCCATCAGCCTTTATAAAACAGTCCATAAATAACGTATCATATAAATGATACCATGTATTAACACTTTAACAATTAAACTAACATACCAGCAAAAATAATCTTTGCTTTGTATTTCTGGATGCCTTTCACCGTGTAGCCCCAACGCCGAGCAAGCTTACAGGCAGTCTCTCCAGCCTCCACACCTACAATAGGAAAAATACTCAGATTTGAGTTATGCTGGTACACAACTTAATCCCAGTTACTTGAGAGACTAAGGTAGGAAGATTGTAAATTCAGGGCCAGCCTCGGCTAAATAATTAAATAAAGAAACAAATGATTGACTTGTTGGGAACTGAAAAAAAAAATGGGAATGCTTTACCTGTATTCATAGGAAGAACTTTGTTGTAGTTGAAAAGCTTGGTAATGTACTCCTCAAATTCACCGAGGACATTGTTATAGAAAGCTCGAGACGTTAACGTCAGTTTGTCCACCTGACTCTTCATGGCATTTATGATCTTGGGGTGGCAGTGTCCTTGGCTGACAGCACCATAAGCACTCAGGAAGTCAAAGTACTGCCTACCTTCTACATCCCACATGTAAATGCCTAAAATACAGAGGGAAGGGAAAGAATTGAGTCTCTGTATGCCATAAGACCCCTAAAATAAAGACTGATTTTTTAAACCCTCTAAACACTACATATGATACCGTACTTAATATATTTTTATGCTCAAAACTTGGTTTAGTACAAGCCTACTAAACTCTGATTTAGAAAGAAATATTAAAGCTATATTTTATCGGACTCTTAGACATATATTTAGCAGAATAGCATAAAATACTGTAATTCTGTCATGATGTGGGGTGGCACACGGCAAGGGGTTAGTGATGAATAAGCACATAAACATATACTCAATTGTGAAAGTGTAAAGTCCAACATGTAGCTCCACAGCTTCCATTCCAAATGGCTAATCAATAGTATAAGTTTACTAAGATGTATAGACTCTGGGTCTGGTTAATTTCAGTCAAAGAAAGAAAGAGAGAGAGAAGAAGAAGGAAGGAAAGAGAAAGGAGAGACAGAGAGAAAGAAATGCCTCAGAGGTTAAGAGCACTGACTGCTCTTCCAAAGGACTGGGGTTCAACTCCCAGCACCCATCAGGTGGCCTGACACCCTCACACCAATGCACACAAAATAAAATTAAATAAATTATTAAAGAAAGGGAATGAAGAAAGGAAGAAAAGAAGTTACACAAAACGGATATTTCTTGTAAAGTAGAAATGACAACTGAGCATGTAACGGTGGCATTTGCAAAACATGTGCTTGATAAGGACTTAGTATCCAGAACTCAGTGATAACAACAATGAAAACCTCTAGATATGGTGGCAATACCTGCAATACCACCACCGCAGGGAGAGAGGTAGGAGGGAGGATCAGGATTAAGGCCAGCCTGGACTAAGACCCTGTTTTTAAATACGGGCAAATAACTTACTAGTGTTTCATTTAAAGAAACATAAACTCATATTAACATGAAAAGATGTACAACTCATGACCAGCCATTAGAAACATGCAAATAAAAACAAGGAGATACTATTTCATGCTGGTATGGTTGTATTTAAAAAAAAATGGGGCAAAGATATAAACAATCTAGTGGAAATATAAAATGGCACAACTGGGGTTGGTTGTGGTGGTGAACACCTATAATCCCAGTCCTTGGGCAGCTGAAGTTGGATGAATACAAGTGAAGGGACCAAGCAGCTGCACTGCAGCAGCTGTGTTGCCATGACAGGCTTCTTAAGATGCTGTAGGCCTGAGTCTCTGTTTCCTGGTAATGTTCTCACAGTTGCTTAGATCATGTTTCTATTTCTCAGAACATGAAACTCAATAAACTCTCTGAAAATCAGAAACAATAATCCAGTTAGTAACAGCCTTGAAAAGGCCCCAAGAACTTGACGGTCAAAATGATTTTGTCACGTGGGCACTTTCTGTTAGCATCTTTGCTACCTGGGCACACTTTGTTACTTGGACACTCCTTGATGTTCCCCCACCGCCTAGATCAACACCAACCCATCAGTTTATGACATGCTTGTTTCTGCTAAATTCCAACCAATCATGTAACTACCAAGTTGGAAAAGTCCCATTCCCTGCTCAACCCACAGTAAAAACCCAGCTTTGCAGGTACTCAGGGCTGCCTCCCTAATCCACTGCATTGGGCTATGGTGAGGAGTCCCAGCTTAAGCCCAAAATAAAGGCTCTCTGTTCAGACAGAGAGGCAGACAGGCAGACCCCAGGAGTTCACAGGCCAGCCAAGCAAGGCAAAATAGTGTGCTTCGTGTTCAGAGAGAAACCCTGCCTCAGGGGAATGATGTAGACTCTGATACAGTAAGACATCTGACTTCCTCAGGATCAGTTGAGACACACAGATAGACAAACGCATACACATAAACACATGTTTTTCTCATGTTGTTTGTTTGTTTGTTTCTTAAGATTGGCCATTCCTCTTCAAACTAAAAATAGAGTTACTACATGAGCCAGCAATTCCATTCCAGAGAAAAATTCAAGAAACACTAGCTTATGACCAGGCTGAAATAATTCAGTTAGGAAGAGTGTTACAAAAAATACTGGCCTGGGGAAGAAAGAAGAGGAGGAGGAAAAGAAGGAAAAGAAGAAGAGGAGGAAGAGAAAGAGAAAGAGTAGCACTAGCACTATTGATCAACAGATAATAGAACCCAACAAGAATGAGGTTCCTGGTCTAAAGTTTCTTTCGCAATTCAGGACACAAAAGAAAGCTGAACTCCTGCTGTGTTTTTGTTAACTACTCAATCTGATAATTACATGTGCACAAAAAGATGAGTTCCTGAGCTGGGAGCACAGCCAGGTGGAAGGCCAGCCTGACCTACAGAATGAGTTCCAGGGCAGCCAGGACTACACAGAGAAACCCTGTCTCAAACCCTCACCCTCACCTCAAAAAGAAGAAAAAGACAGAGTTCCCATGGACTGTCAGAAAATACACACTAAATATACAGAGGTGAAGAACTAGAAAACAGGGTGTACACAAGGCCAGGAGGGAGGAGAGAACACAACCAAAAGCCCTTGGTTATCTGGATGAAGAGGAAAGAAACATTTTAACTTATTAATTATAACTTCCTTACTAGAGTTATATAAAAATAAAAACTAATATTAAAAAAAAAACTGGTTGCCATGTCACATTCCTATTTCCTCTGCATTTCCCCTCAGTGAGGCTACCGAAGACTGACAGGCACAGGTACCTTAGTCACTTAGCAAAGATCAAAGGAGCCCTTTCTGCAACAGACATTCAGTGAGGCTTGGACATGAGAAAATACAAAGCAACTAATTCTTCTAACACATTTCAAACAAATGGGGGGGCGGATTAACCCAAAACATACCTTTTCCTCTCTCCAGGGCTACAGGTAAAGGGTGGTAATTGTGTGCACCATACTTAGATTCCCGTTCAAAAATGTAGTCAGAGGATGGCGGGCCTTGCACTGTCTTCTTAGTTGCAACAGATGCAGCAGAGGTAACTGAGGCATGGACTCCTCGCCGCAGAGTGGCAACGGTCTGCAAACTTGCTAGTTTGGAAAGCATTGTGTAATTCCTTCAGGAATGGAAGGGTTGAACCTGTGTAAAGCAATGAGAAGGCACTGGGTGAGCACCTTTCCAGGGTCAACTCATGTGTATTCAAATATAACTGCCGAACATCCGGGTACTCAGTACCCAGCCTTATCCTATCAGAGGGTGCAGAGTTCAGGGCAGATATCAAAGGCAGGGAGCCAAGTTAGAGGCCAGAGCTGCTTGCTGGGTGGTCATGGGATAAGAGGCAGGGGAAATGAACCATTCTGCACTTTTTAAAGCCCAGGCTGATCTTTAACTCTGGGTTCAAATGACCCTGTGGAGCTGGGACCACAAGCAGCACTTGCCTCAACCTTTCAGCCCCACTCTTGGCCCGCAGGATCCCTACCTCTATTTTCTATTTTATGTAGGTAGGGAAACAATAACAAATGTGGTTTTAACCTAGGTGAGGTAATCCCAGCATCTAGAAGGCAGAGACAAAATGATCAATATAGGTTCCAGGCTAGCCTGGCCTACAAAGTAAGTTCCAAACCAGCCTCGGCTACAAGAAGCCTTTCTCTAAATAGAAAGAGCAAGGCGGGGGAGGGGAGCTAGCTAGAGAGATGATTAAGAGCATTGCTGCTCTTTAGCAGAAGACCTGGGTTCAGATGTCAGTATCCACATCATGGCTCACAACTGTTTGTAATTCCAGGGGATCCAAGACCATTTTCTGACCTCTGCAGGAACCAGGTACCCACATAGTACCCATACATATTCAAACATTTGTTTTGTTTTTTGAGACAGGGTTTCTATGTGTAATAGTCCTGGCTGTCCTGGAACTCACTTTATAGACCAGGCTGGCCTCGAACTCAGAGATCCGCCTGCCTCTGCCTTCCAAGTGCTGGGATTAAGATATGTGCTACCACCCCTAGTTTTTTGGTTTTGGAGGTTTTTTTCTTTTTTTTTCTTTTCTGTTTTTCGATGACAGGGTTTCTCTGTGTAGCCTTGGCTGTCCTGAACTCACTTTGTTCACTGGCCTCGAACTCAAAGTAATTCGCCTACCTCTGCCTCCCTGACTGCTGGGATTAAAGGAGAGCACCACCATGCCTGGCTGCAGGCAAACATTTAATACATATAAAATAAAAATAAATAAATCTTTTTTAAAAAATAGAGACAGGAAAAAGTAACTTTTGCAGGCTGGAAAGTTTAGCACCCAAACTAATGCAAAAACCTGTCATTTAGCACAAATATCTACAATGTCTGTAAGTCAAACTCTGCATTAACAAAAGCAAAAAAACTTGCTCTGCACTTTGTTAAGAGTCTCAAGTTCTTACAATAACACAAATATAGATAGATAGATATAGATAGAAAGACAAATAGACAGACAGACAGACAGACAGACAGCTACTTACTTATCAGATAAAAAGAATCCACCTCCTACACACACAAAATAGTAAAAAGAAGTATCAAAAAAAAAAAAAAAAGAACTGTTCAGCCTGGTGTGGTGATGCAAGCCTTTAATCCCAGCACTCAGGAGGTGGAGGCACAAGGATCTCTGTGAGTTCAAAGCCACCCTAGTCTACAAAGTGTAGACCTCCTAACCCTGAGTCCAAAAGAGCCAAGGGACCCTCGAAAACAAACCAAACCAAAAAAAGTTAGCTGTTTAAAGTAAAAAGCAATTAAGCCCAAGAGAATATCAAAGCACAAACAGCTAAATTAGTTGTATGAAGGTGCTAAGGACACTGATGCTCACTCACAGCGTTGACATTTTTCAGAATCAGGCTACTCTCTCTGCACCTGACCTAAAACCAGCCCACAATAGTGTCCCTCCAACTTCTGCGTGCACAGTTCACCATTCAGAGCATGGTAAGATGCTGAAACAGACTAGAGTAAGAAAGGCACTACAATAAAAAGAAAAATAAGAGCATGCATAGGTATCATGTCTGGAGGCAGAGAGGGAAAGCATTATAAGATATACTCTAGATTAGGGTAAAGTTACCAAAAGCCAGGTGTGTTTGGGATGTCTCTATCTCCGTATTTTTTTAAAAAGACAAATAGCTAATTCATGTTTCAACAGAATTCTCTAACAAGTCAAACCATGCCTGATTTTAGCATTCTTGATTGAGCTGCCAAATCAGCCAATCTTGGGGCTTGGCTAACTTCCCTTTCACCTTGGCTCTCACTCCACACTAAAAATCCAGTAGGCTCAGGAATTTGCAAACACTAATCAAATCCCAGAACTCTGTCTTGTTTGCCAAAAACTTGCCACTATTCTTTCTTCCCACGGCTCAGACCAGAGTACAGATTTAAAACTCAAGATCTGGGGACTGTCTTGAGAAGGTCCCAATGACTCCTAAAAAAACAAACAAACAAAAAACAACAATAACAAAAAAAAAACACACACACACATAATTATATACAAAGGTACATTCCCCTAATGAAAATGTCTGTAATTTCCACAGTATTTTCTCTCAAACTAACAAACACAAAGCAAGAATCACTAGACTGGAAATGAAGGCTACCAACTTGTCTAACTGCACTACAAAGAACCAGTCTCCATCACCACCAATAAGCCTAAGACCGATCTACCATTTCTTTCTAGGCTCTTTACAATCTACACAGTAAATCCTGTTTGAACTACTAAAACTTAAAACAATATTAATTTCTGCCAAGCAAATAAGAATAAAACATGCTTTCTCAGATACTACTACTGGATGCACTTAGATACACAAGCAAAACACTCATATACACATAAAAAGAAATAAATCGGCCAGGTAGTGGTGGCCCATGCCTTTAATCCCAGCACTGGGGAGACAAGAGGCAGGCAGATCTCTGTGAGTCTACAGAGTGAGTTCAAGGCCAGCCAAAGCTATACACAGATAGATAGATAGATAGATAGATAGATAGATAGATAGATAGATAGATAGATAGATAGATAGATAGATAGATAGATCTTTAAAATAAATTTCTATTGACCTGGCAAGGTGTTTTAAGACATGTTTAAGTAAGAAGTATTAGGGAAAACTGTAAAAGGCAGAAACACAAAAGTCACTGTGGCTATATTTAACTATTCTCTACTTTCTACAATGACCATAAATTGTATTCATGGTCAGAAACACTGGGAATGAAAAAAAAAAAAAAAAAAAAAACACTGGGAATGAACTTGGACATAGGTCTCAGTAGTTTGACAAAGACCAGGCAACAAGCAAAATCAAATTAAAAGATCTGGTTAGCTTTGAGAAAACAATGTGGCTTAAACAAAAGTACAGTCAGTACTCCTAGGTAATACAGCCTTGAGTCCACCAGGTCACCTGTCCTTAGGAAAAGGTTCAAACTTCAAAATAAAAAACTACTCTTTGTGACTGCAGAAGGGGGCTGGGGGACTGTAATCCCAGCACTAGGGGTGGGGCTGAGGCAGGAGGATTCCCAGTGCAAAGCTAAACTCAAAACAAAATAAAGACTGCAAGAGGAAAGTATCTGTAAGATTACCCAAACGCAACAATCTTAATCTATACACGAGTCACCTGCTCAGCTAGAATCTGCTATTTACCTGCTAAGTCCCCTCAATTTTATACAAAAGATCATAATCAGTAGCCTAACAGAAACATTCAAAACATGAGTAATATTCTCATTCTCAAGTTCTCCAAGTAGATGTCTGGATGTTTAACTTAACTGGGAAAGGTCACAAGCTGCACAGACCATCACGTACCAGAATCTAGTACAAACATTTCCACAAAAGAGCCTCTGTATTCAAGTGACTGAGCTTGGCACTATATGAGAAATACTGGATTAAATTAAAGTGGGCTTTAAAATAGTCATCTCTTTCAAAGAGGCTTGGGAAATGGTAAAAATGGGGTAGAGAATCTACAGGTTTCACAATACGGATTTAAATTCTGTCTGTGGAACTCCAATTTTCCCCATTTGTCAAATGAGAGTGAAGCCATTCAGGGGTGTCTTGAGTTCATGTTAAAGCCTGGGTTTAGTACAAAGGAGCCATTCATTAGGTTCTCTTCTGCACGAAGTTCACAGGAACACTAGCCAAGTTCTACAACTTAAAAAAAACACTGTCATGGTTTCATTTTCAAACTGGATTATTTTTCTTTAAAACAATATAAATGGAATCCTCTGGGGCTGAGGATCAGTTGGAAGAGTACTTGCCTAACATGTTGGAAGCCTGGGATTACATCTCCAGCACCGAATAAACTGGAGAAGCAGAGGCAGGGAGATCAGGAGACATCAGGAAGATCATCCTTGGAAACACAAGAAGTTTGAGGTGGTCAGTGCTGGCACTCGCCTTTAACCCAAGCACTTGGGAGGCAGAGTCAGATGTGAGGCCAACCTGGTCTACACAGTGAGTTCCAGACCAGCCATGGCTACAAAGTGAGACCTTGCCTTAAAATTAAAAAAATAAAAAATAGAAATCAGACAAGAAAATTAAATACTTACGAGATTACCACTAACTACTGATATTCTTCTATGCATAAATACCATGCAGACAGTACTTTTTTTTCACCTTCTCCCTTTGAACTTACTGTGCAAGTCCCTCCTGAACACATTCAGAACTTTGCAGACTTTTATTAGAACCTAACAATTCAGGCACTTGTCTTCAAGCGATCCCCTCGGCGAACTCAAGTTTATAAAAAGGAGTAATCAATCACTTCTCAAAAATCACCTAACCTAAGCAAGGGTCTTCTGCTAACAAGTAAACAAGGTACTCACTGCACACACAACTCCTAAAGGAGGCAGGGAGCAATAGAAAGTGACCCAGGCTAGCCAGGTGATGAGGCCACCCGTCCTGCACAAAGGTAAGTCAACTCTGAGAGGCTGACTCTCTGTCCCCACCTTTTTATCAAGGGTTCACTCTCAGACCTAATACCATTCAGTCTACCAAGGTCAAAATGATGTGCTAGCAAACACATTATTTTAGACGGGTGTGGTGCCACTCACATGTAATCCCAGCACTCTGAGGGCAGAGGCAAGCGGTATCTGTGAGTCAGCCTGGTCTACAAAGCAGTCCAAGACAGCCAACTAGACAAAAGAAACCCCATCTTGGAAAAACAAACAAACAAACCCCACATTATTTATTTATCATTTATGTTTACTATTTATCACATTATTTATTTTGTAAATGATTTATATTTATTATGTATGAGTGCTCTGTTTTCATGCACACCAGAAGAGGGAATCAGACGCCATTATAAGTGGTGTCAGCTACCATGTGGTTGCTGGAAATTGAACTCAGCACCTCTGAAAGAGCAGCCAGTGCTGAGTTCTGAGCTGAGCCAGCTCGCCAGCTCCTTATCATATTATTTATATACTATTCATATTTAGCAGAATAAGGGCTTAAACATGACAGGGCTAATGTTTAATTTCAGATCATCATTGCCCCCTTCCTTATCAGCCCACAGGAGTATTCCAACAAGGGCTGCATTTTCCATTAAGGGCTGCATTTGGAAGAATTTGTTTAGTCTGCCTTATTAAATAACATTTTCTTAAATTACTCTAAAAGAATCATCACTGTAAAGTCATCCAAAAGCCATTGAAAATATTCAGCTTGAGAAGTAAATTTGGTTTGACTATAATCAAATATTTACTTTCCTGAGGTAACCATTCACAAATACAGGCCTTATTTTTTTGAAGTTCTGCCAACAAGAGCTTTGTTTTACGTAACCAATATTCTGGCTAAAATTCACCTCTCAAGTGCGTCACAGGCAAACAAGTAACATAATACTACTTGAAAAGGATTGGATCAACTACACCGCACCCTCCACACACCTCCAAATCACTGCCCATTCATTATTATTTTTTAAAAGTATGGAGTTTGGCTCATCCTCATGAACTCAGCAAAGAGCATAAAATACACACCCAAATAGCCATAATAAAAGGAAGGGAAATATATGAGATTGGGGAAAAATACCTTTAAAAGATAATGTACTGGTTAAGGTTTTAGGAGCTGGCTCCACACATAAGATCACCCCCTATTCTTGCAGAAGACCAGAGTTCGGTTCCCAACATCCACAAGTGGCAGAACTACCGAAAACTCTTGCTGGACATTGGACCTCTATGGACTCAGAGTGCACCTGCATTTATGTGCACATGCCCACAAACACACACACATTAAAAAAAAAAATCTAAAGTACAGTTCCAGGAGACTCTCTGACAATCCTGACTGAGGAAATTTAGGATGCAGAAATTGGAGGTGACTCAGTTGGCAAAGCCACTTCATTCCAAAGTCACTCCCCCTCACTTAATCTATCTTGACACATCTACGGGGTAAAGGCGCTCCCGAGCACGACGCAGGCCTGAGGCAAGGCTGGCTGGCAGCAACAGTCCCTGGCAAATTAGACTGGAATTTACTGGGGTTCGGCAGCGTTTGCTAAAGGCCTGCGGAGGGGGGGGTCTTCGCGCTGGGAGCCCCGTGGGCCAATCCCGAGCCACCTTCTCATTATAACCTGCACGTCACTTCCTCGATCCTCTCACTCGGTTCGGGGCTGGGGAGACTGTGGGGAGTGAGGAGGGATGGCAGGGTCAGCTTCTGGACAAGGAAGCTGCCCGAGGCACTCGGACTCGGTCCACATCAGCGCCCCCTCCCGGCGACGAGGCCACGCGTGCGTAGCTCTGGCCCCGGGGGATCGGGTCCCCGGCTGCCAGGCTGCTCGAGGTTCCGCGCGCCCTCAACGCCGCCTTCCCGAAAGCCGAGGTCTCCAAGGCCCCAGGCGAGTCCCCCCGAGGGCGGCGAGCCCCGAGCACTGCCTGGCAGGCGGCCGTGCCACCCCTCCGGCCTCCCTGCCCCCGCCCGTCCTCTCGTCGAGCCCGTCCTGCCCCGGGGATGCGCCGCGCCTTAGACCGGTACAGCCCCAGTTGAGACTCCCGAACATCGAACCCGTCCCGGCCGCTTCGGCCCAGCCCGGGGCGAGAGCGTGGTACCTGACCGCGTCCGCTGAGAACGGCGCAGCGCACTTCAGCCACGAAGACAGATGTGACCGCCCGGCGCGTCACGCCGTTTAAGACGACGTGTCTGCCCTGCCCCCGCCCATTCTCGCAGCTCATTGGCCGGGGCGGAGGGCCGCACACCAATCACGCAAGGCTCGCCCTCGCCCCACCCACCCGGCCTTGAGCCCTGGGGCGCCGAGACCCGCTCGGTGCCTTGTCGAAGTGTGCTGGTCCCTCACCTGCGGCTGCCCCTCTGTGGCTGCCGCTCTTGATTTCTGGACTGCACTTAGGAGCAGTCCGCTTTCTTTTACAGGAGAAGAAACAGAGACCGGAAGGAATGCTGGCCTCTCACTGAGTTTTCCTAGCCGAGGGACCCCTCCCCAAAGCCTTTCCCAGGAGAGCCTCTTGGGAGCAACATCATCTTTTAAATGCATAAACCATATGACCTTGAACCCTCACGTGCCAAAATGACAAAACAGCTCACTGGTGCCTCTAAAGCGATCTCTCCAGCTGTAAAACACCAGTACCTGTTGTTATTGGTGGTTGGAAATGACAGCTACTCTGTACAGACTTTGTCTGCACTCCCTCCATCACCGTGATTAAAACTCAAACCCTAAAAAGGATATATTGCAGAATAAACTGAATAGAAGGTGTTTGGGTGTCATATTGTCTGTAACACTCGTTATAAGTCAGATAGCTTGCAGGGAATAGAAGAGTTATCCAATCCTATGCCACAAGCTGCAGGCCACAGGCGACCAGTGATTCACTGCATTAGGGTCAGCCAGAAAGATTTCACACCCCAGTTTGGAATGAGTGTGTGTGGCTGAAACCACAAAGTTGGAGGGACTAGAGCACCAGGGAGAGCCATTATCAGTCTAGGTATCCAGGGCTGGAAGCGGAGTTTCCAGAACCCAAAGTGAGTAGTTTGAGGAGAGACTACTTGGAGGGAGTGGGTACTAAGCATTGGCTCCCCCTCCTGCCGTAGTTCCTAATGGACTGAAGCCACTAAGATACCAGAAGTCTAAGGAGTCTGTTAAAACAGGCAGTGGTGGCACACACCTCTAGTCCTAGCACTCTGGAGGCAGAGGCAGTCGGCACCAAGAGTTCAAGGCCTACAGAGGGAGTTCCAGGACAGCCAAAACTACACAAGAAAAGCCCTGTCTCCAAAATGTAAACAAATGAACAAAAAGACAGTTCCTACAGACCAGCCTCCCTAGACACATAGGAAGAAGGGAAAGAGGAGGGAAAAGAAGCAGGATGGGAAAGAGGTGGGGAAATGGTTTGGTAGGTAAAGTGATTGTTGAGCAAAGGTAAAGGGACCAGAGACAGATCCCCAGGGCCTGCATAAAGGCTGGATGGGCAACAGGGAAAGTCTTAGCTGACCTGACCAGGGGCAGGGAAGTAGTTTGGGCTCAGACACAGAGCTGTGAAGATTCCACATCTGCAAAAAGCACAAAGCAGGCCTTGGAAAGGATTTAGGCTCACCCTGTCTTTGGCCAAGGTCATTTGCCCAGATCATTACTATAATGATCATTATACTCTAGGGCCTATTATGATTGTAACTCTTAATTCCTTTCACACTACCTATTTCAGTATCACCTAGGGTCAAAAAGGAACTGCTTCTTTGTGATGTTGCTCTGCAAACCTGGACAAGTACATGAAGCAGAGCCCAGGAATCTTGTTATGCCTTGGCAAGCAGGAGCAGATGAGCTAAGTGTAACATCAAAACATGTGGCAATCCTTCTGGACTCACAGAAAGGGTGCTTTTTGATGAAAAGGTTTTCATGAGCACGAAACTTCTGAGAACGTCTGGGTTTTATCTCTTCTCACTTATCAGAGAAAGGCTCTGGGTACAAAGAGCATGATAATAATTTATGGTTTCCCTCCTATCAGTTTTTTTTTTCCCATCACTAATTGTAGCCAAGAAGGAACAACCTGCACCTCGAAGTTGCCTTTTCTCACTGAGAAACAGAACTGCTCTGATTGTACCTGCCCAATCTAAAGACAGAGCACACACTGCAGGTATTGTTGAGTCTCTACCTCTACTAACAGATTCAAGCAAGTGATTCTACAGGAACTGTAAAACCTAGTGAGAAAGAACCCTATGCTCACAGAGACTGAAGCGGCAATCATGGAGCCTGCATGGGTCTGCATATATGTTATAGTTGTTACCTTGGTGTTCTTGTGGGACTCCCAACAGTAGGAGTTGGGGTGTCTTTGACTCGTTTGTCTTCTCTTCAGACCTTTTTTTCCCTACTGGTTTTTGTCAACCAACCTTGACATGAGGGTTTGTGCCTGGTTTTCTCTTCTTATGCCATTTTCTGTGGATATTCCTGAGAGGCCTGCTCTTCTCTAAAGGGAAATGAAAGAGGGCTGGCTGGAAGGGAGGGAACTGGTACGGACTAGGAAATGGGAGGAAAGGAGAGAGGGAAAACTGTGGTCAGGCTGTATTGAAAACAAAACAAAATACATATGCACATAGTTTAAAAATAATAAAAATAAATACTTTTTGAAAGACAAAAAAAAGAGAGGGGAAAGAATATGTTATGAAGCTTTCTCCCCATCCCAGTACTTCACTGTCCACCTTATTACTTGTTAATAATATAGGCTACATCGATTTGGACTTCAAACCCTTTTTATTTGTTTTTGTTTCTACAAGACAGGGTTTCTCTGTGTAGCCTTAGCTGTCCTGGATTCATCTTGTAGACCAGGCTAGCCTCGAACTCACAGAGATCTGCCTGCCTCTGCTTCCCTGGGAACTGGGATTATAGGCACACTCCACCATGCCCTGCTGGGCTTCAAATTTTTAATCATTTGAAAAATCCACACTCAAACAAAGGAAATAGCCTGAGAAGAAATCTTAGGAAATATCAGTGACAAAAAAGTAAGAGAAAAAAAAATGTGGCAAATCATAAACACGCTAAAAACATGTCTTCCAAGGACTGTAGAGACAGCTCAACAGTTAAGAGCACTTGCTGTAGTTCCTGAATTCAGTTCTCAGCATTCATATCAGGGTGCTCCTAAATATCTGTAATCCCAGCTCCAGGAGATCCAAAACCCTCTTTTGGCCTGGTGCACATACATACGTGCAAGCAAACACTCCCTGAGGTGGGGAAGGTATTTATGTCTGGAAGTCAATGAGCACCCTCAAATCGGCTACACCAGAGATCCAGCAGGAGCAAGGAGCACCAGAAAGGGGCAGCTGGAGAAAGCGATTTTTGTCTTTGTTTTTCAAGGCAGGGTTTCTCTGTGTAAACACGCTGGCTGTCCTGGAACTCACTTTGTAGACCAGGTTGGCCTCGAGCTCAGAGAGATCTGCTTGCCTCTGCCTCCTGAGTGCTGGGATTAAAATCATGTGCCACCATGCCCAGCTGAGAAAGCTTTCTTAACCTTAGTCTGAATTAGAAGCTATGGGCAGATGAGAAATTTTGCAATTCAAATGGAGTCTTAGCTGGGGATGGTGGCACGTGCCTCTGATCACAGCACTTGCGAGGCAAAGGCAGGCAATTTTCTGTGAGTTCAAGGCCAGCCTGGCCTACAAAGTGAGTTCCAGGACAGCAAAGGCTGTTACTCAGAGAAACCCTATTTCAAAAAAAAAAAAAAAAAAGTAAGTTTTGACATGAGGATGTGCCTGTCTGAAGAATCTATCTCTTTGCCCCATAGATGAACCCGGAAGTCAACTACAATGCCGGTCCTTCCCCTGGTAAGACCCTCGTGACTCACCAGCCTTCGGGTGTCTCCTCCTCCTTTTCCTCCATGCTTCCTGTCTACTGTTTTATTATGTTCTTAGTTTGTCTCCAGGTCACTGTCTAGATCTTATCTTCCCAGATTAGTCTACTTTGTTTGTTTGTTTGTTTGTTTGTCTGTTTGTTTGTTGGAGACACAGAATCTCACTGTGTAGCCAGCCTTGAACTCTTTCCTTTACCTCTCAAATTTGGGGATTACAGGTACACACCACCACGTTCAGCTCCATGCTGTTTTTCATAGGAATAGTTCTTTTAGCTCTATCATTGTTCAGCTTTATGGCCCTGGGCAGCAACTAGAGGCAGAGCAGGTGGCCATTTATAAAAGGGTGGGTCCTGGGGCCCAAAGAGCTCCCAGGTATAGAAGGGTAACAACCGCTCATACCAAAGTCCTAGAAGCCTGGTTGAAGAAAAAGTGCATCAGGTGTTTCTTACCCACGTATCTCTACTGGCCCTGCTAAAGGACAGTCATGTGCTGAAGAAATGCCATGTGAGCACAATTTAAAAAAAAAAAAAAAAAGAGCCAGATCTCATGTATCCCAGGCTGGCATCTAACTCTGTGCAGCTGGGAATGAAACTGGACTTCTGATCTTCTTGCCTCTACCTCCCAAGTGCTAAGATTATTACCATGCACTACCACAGCTGGTTTACACAGAACAGAGGCTCAAACCAGGACTTTGCACACGCTAGGCAAGCAGTCCACAAATAAGCCACATCCCCCATACTACCCTAAACACTTTTATAAGATGTGTGAAAGAGAGAGGGCAAGGGACAAATTCTTCCCATAGACTCTGAAATTGGGAAGAAAACCCCTAAAAGGGATTGGGAGCTGGGTGTCTGTATACAGAGGACACTGTATATCTAGAAAACTGAAGAGAAAAGAAATGTCCAGAAAAAAAGATGGAGGGAAATCAAATCAGTTCAGGTCACTGAAGAACAAGGATGACCTATTTAAATCAGTTTAAGAGCAAACATTTACAGACCCAGAAGCCAGGGACAGTGGTAAACTTCCATGATTACAGCTTGCAGGAGGCTCCTGAGGAAAGACTGCAGGTTTGAGGATATCCTGGCCTCTGTGTGTGTGTGCGTGCGTGCGTGCGTGCATGCATGTGTGTGTGTGAGAGTGAAGACCTGGTCTCAAAAACAAATAAGTAACTAAATAAAAAATTAACCATAGTAATAGAGAATAGAAGTAAAGAGATTCAACTTGTAGACTTGAAGACAATCATAAACAATCAAAAGGTAATTTTCTATGTTAAAAAATTGGTATGTCAGCTGGGCATTATGGCACATACCTTTAATCAGCCTGAGAGGCAGAGACAGGTGGATCTCTAAATTCAAGACCAGCCTGGTCAACATAGTAAGTTCCAGGACAGCCAGAGCTACATAGAGAAACCCTATCTCAGCAAGCAAGAGAGAGAGAGAGAGAGAGAGAGGAGGAAAAAAAAGAAACAAATAAAAAGAAAAGAAAATTGAGCCAGGCTCAGTGGCACACACCTGAAATCCTAGCCCTCTGAGAGGCAGAGGCAGGCAGATCACTGTGAGTTGGAGGCCAGACTGGTCTACAAAGTTAGTCCAGGACAGCCAGTGCTACACAGAGAAACCCTGTCTCAAAAAGAATTTTTTAAATAAATAAATAAATAAATAGAAAATTGTTATGCCATTGTGAACATGTAAGTCAGGAATATAACTACACAATAGACTTTAGAAGTAATGAACACTTTACAGACTCATTTTAATACTTAGATTTGGTTGGTTGGTTGGTTGGTTGGTTGGTTTCTTTGTGCTGGGGATAACACCAAGGGCTCTGTCACTGAACTACATCCCTAGCTTTTAAAAACAGATAAATTGCCTTATGGCTTTTTAAGTGTTAGTATATTTTTGGCACTGGGCATGAAACGCATGGCTTCACGGTGTTATTTAAAAGTGAGCTCTGCAGGTGCGCCTAGCCCCTTTCAGTACAGGGCTATTCAAGCTGCTGAACTGAAGACATCAGCCTAATCCAGGCCATTTTGTAAAGATCCTGCATTTTGGTTGAATTATGACAATTTCTGTAAGTACAGTAATTTGGTTTTTAAAACTAACATAACCTCTTTCTCTAGATTTTTTGCTTTCCCTGCCCTATGGATTCCAAGTAATGGTCAGCTCATCACCTAACATTCCTTAAATGTCCATGCACTGGTTACCCCTAGCATGGCCTTCTCAATCACCTTTCCAACTTTTTCCCTGTAACTACCCCTAGTTTGTAATCAAACAGTAGGCTCCATTTTTTTTTCAGAGCCCTTGCAGGTTTTAACCCAAATAAATGTGCCCACTGTTGGCAAGTCACTCATTCCCTTTTCTGTCTCACTGACCTTGCAAAAGTGACCCAGCCAATGTCATGAAAAAGCTGACGGTCAGGAGGCAAGGTATCCTACTCAAGATTCTATGCTTGGAGATAGGTGGTGGTGGATACCTTTAATCCAGCACTCAGGAGGCAGAAGCAGGCAGATTTCAAGCTCCAGGCCAACCTGGTCTATAAAGAGAGTCAAAGTTATACAGAGAGACCCTGCCTTGAAAAACTAAACAGAAAGAAAGAAAGAAAGAAAGAAAGAAAGAAAGAAAGAAAGAAAGAAAGAAAGAAAGAAAGAAAGAAAAGAAAGAGAGAGAGACAAAGAAAGAAAGAGAGAAAGAAAGAAAGGAAGGAAGAAAAGGGGGGAAGGGAAGGAATTTTTAATTTGACTAAAAACAAAAAAGTTTAAAGTGAAATTTTTGTGGTAATTTAGAGTGTGCTAGCTTTGAAAATACTATGTTGTAAGTGGACTAAGGACCTCAACATAAAATCAGACACACTAAACCTATTAGAAGAAAAAGTGGGGAATAGCCTTGAACTCATTGGCACAGGAGACAACTTCCTGAACAGAACACCAACAGCACACGCTCTAAGATCAACAATCAATAAATGGGGCTTCATGAAATTGAAATGTTTCTGTAAAGCAAAGGACACTGTCGTCAGAACAAAACGACAGCCTACAGATTGGGAAAGAATCTTTACCAACCCTATATCTGACAGAAGGCTAATATCCAGAATATATGAAGAATTCAAGAAGTTAAACAGCAACAAAACAAGTAATCCAATTTAAAAATTGGGTACAGAGCTAAACAGAGCAGCTTTATTCGTAATAGCCAGAATCTGGAAACAACCCAGATGTCCCTCAATTGAGGAATGGATACAGAAATTGTGGTACATGTACACAATGGAATACTATTCAGCAATTAAAAACAAGGAAATCATGAAATTTGCAGGCAAATGGTAGGAGCTAGAAAAGATCATCCTGAGTGAGGTATCCCAGAAGCAGAAAGACACACATGGTATATACTCACTTATAAGTGGATATTAGACATATACTACAGGCTAATCATACTAAAATCTGTACACCTAAAGAAGCTAAGCAAGAAGGGTAAGATGCTCAATCCTCATTCAGAAAGGCAAACAGGATAGACATCGGAGGAGAGAGAAAACAGGAAACAAGGCAAGGGCCTACCACAGAGGACCTCTGAAAGACTCTACCCAGCAGGGAATTAAAGCAGATGCTGAGACTCATAGCCAAACTTTGGGCAGGGTGCAGGGAATCTTAAGAAAGAAGGGGGTGATAGAAAGACCTGGAAGGGTCTAAAGCTCCACAAGGAAAACAACAGAACCAAAAAAACTCTGGGCCTACGGGTCTTTTCTGAGACTGATACTCCAATCAAGGACTATTCATGGAGATAACCTAGAACCCCTGCCTAGATGTAGCCAGTGGCAGCTCAGTGTCCAAGTGGGTTTCCTAGTAAGGGAACAGGAGCTGTCTCTGACATGAGCTCATGAGCTCTTTGATCACCTCCGAGCAGCCTTACCAGGCTACAAAGGAAGACTATGAAAAACCATCCTGATGAGACCTGATAGGCTAGGGTCAGATGGAAGGGGAGGAGGTCCTCCCCTATCAATGGACTGGGAAAGGGGCATGGGAGGAGATGAGGGAGGAAAGGAGGGTGGGATTGGGAGAAGATGAGGTGGGGTTATAGCTAGGATACAAAGTGAATAAATTATAATAAATAAAAAATTATATTAAAAAATCTCAAAAAATGGTGACTAGCTGATATATGTTCATGGCAAAGTTTTTATTTTTAAAGAATAAAAGCTGAGATTAAAAAAAATACTACGTTGTTTGCAAGTTTAAAAAGAAGATAAACCTCAAACACTAGTTAAATATTTACATCCTTATCGATTTCGGTGCTAAGGCGCTCAGTGTATTTTGCAATAATTTTTTATGGATTCCACAAAGGCTGGCTCTCAGTGTTGAAGTCTGGATAAGCCTTTATGGCTTTTCTTTTGAGGACTTTAGCTCTGTCTCTCTGTAGCTAAAACTCTGATTAAAATCTAGTTTAAAAAGTCATGATTTATTGGTTATTTTTTTTCTTTGACATTGTTAACTGGAATACAGTCTTTAATTCTTTCTCCTCAGCATTATAACCATATAATTGACAAATCATAATTGTAATTTGTATTTGATAAACACGTGTATTGTAAAAGGTTATGCTGAAGCCAGATACAGTGTAGTTGGTTTTCAGATTCTTGTTTTACTGTGTTTTGCATGGAGCTTACAGTTGTTTTGGGTTTTTTTGTTTGTTTATTTAGATTTTCCCCCCTCATTTATTGTGGGTGTTTAGACAACCTGTGGGAATCAGTTCTTTCCTTCCACCATGTGGGTTCCAGGAATCAAACTTAGCTCTTGAGGATTTAACCACTGAACCATCTTGCTGACCTGGTTCAACCTCATCATTATTATTTACATTTATTTATCTTATATGTATATGTGTGAGTGCACATGAGCCCATACTTCGTGAGTGGGGTCAGAGGACAACTTCTGAGAGCTGGTCCTTGCTATCCACCTTGTTGAGGCAGAAGTCTCTCTTGTTTTTGCCGCTTTATGGCACACTGGTTTCCATCTGGTTCTCACATCTCTGCTTGTAAATTGCGGTCATTACATCTAGCTTTTTACACGGAATGTCTGACTTTTGCTGCAATTGCTTTGCTGTGCCCCTCTTTGGCAATCACCTCCTGGCTAGCAATGCCAGTCCTGATACTGAGTCCCTGAGGAACTCTACAGTGGTGGTTGTCCTTGCCTTGGTAGCAGCATACGCAGCTCTTCTCAGTTGAACTGGATTATCCCCAAGAGTATTTTAATGACTCAGATGAGAAATTACACCTTGCCACATTGTTTGACTTACTCTTTTGATTAAAAAATTAACTTTTGCTTCCTGATCTCTGTACCCATTTAAACATATACTATAGAAACAGAGGCCTTCAAGGACATTAATCACCCCATTTCTAATTTTAAAAAAAGCAAAAACTTTTGAGACATGGCACATTACTGTCTTACTGGTTGCCATGGCAAAACTTTACCTGACAAAAGTAACTCAAGGGAGGGAAGGTTTATCTTGGCTCATGGTTTGAGGTGCCGTCCACATTGGTGACAGGAGCACAAAGCAGCTGGTCACATTGCGTCCACAGATAGGAAGCAAGGTACCAATGTTGATTTCTCTTTTTTATGCAGTCTGGGAGCCAAGGCCAAGCGATGGTGCCATCCACACTTCAGGCAATAACCCTACCTCAGTTAACCCAATCTAAAACCTCTGCATGCCCAGAGCTTTGTCTCTACGGTAGATTCCAGACCCTATAAATCATACATACTCGTCAATATAAATCATATATAAGGCATCAGTATAAATGACATAAATCAATAGAAATCATCACACATGGTCTTACTGTAGCCAGTTTGGCCTTGAACTCACAGCCATCCTCTTGTCTCCTGCTCCTGAGTGCTGGGATCATAGGCATGTACCACTCCCAGATGTCACACTTGCAAACTACGTGTGCAGCACCTCCTAATTCACAAAGCAGTGTGCAGGGCTCACCGATGGATCAAAGGGACTCAGTAAAGTCTGCGTTGAGGGAGGTAAAGACTTGGATCGGCCATACTGGTGAGGTGAGTCTGTATGTGGTCGGTACCGTGAACAGTGTGAGCTGTACTCTTCCTTTACAAGGCACCAACACACCGCAGAGGTCTGCCTGTTTGAATAATGTGGAGAAAGGCAATTTTATTTTCTCCTGAGAAGGCTGTACCACTCTCCCACTAGCGTCCTCTCTGCTGCTCCCTGCAGTTTACATAGTTCCTATTGCAAACTCCGCTGAGCTAGCTTTCCTTGGGCCACTAACCCAAAGAAAACTTGTGATCAACCCAGAACCTCACTGGACAGATCACCAAAATATAATGTCAGTTCTTCACAAGCGTCTAAAAGACTCATGTTAAAAGGAGCTTTGGAAACCTTTAAATTCTGTAAATTGGAAAGTCTGAGTCTTTTTTGTAAAAAAAAAAAAAAGAGAGAGATTAATTTTAAAAATTTAATTAAGAGTCTATATCTGTGTCAGAGTATGTGCATATGAGTACAAGTGCCTTGGACTCAGGAGGCAATGGATCCTCTTGGAGTTACAGATGCTGTGAGCTACCCGAGAAGGTGCAAAGAACCAGCCTCCAGTCCTTTGCACAGGAGGAATATGCTCTCCTAACTGCTGAGACCTGGTCTGTCATTTTTGAGGTTTTATCTTTTTGTTCTCTTATGAGATTTTTTTTCTCTCTCCAGCCAACAACCAATCCTTTTAGTTTGGTAGATAACATATTCGCTTTATTTATGAATCAAGGCGAAGGGCTCATACACACACACACACACACACACACACACACACACACACGCATCCACACACTCCACCCATTCTGCCATTCCCTGGCCAACTCTGTATAAATTCCATTGGGATTCTTCCAGTGGGTCTTCATATAAATAGAAACAAACACAGTTCCTTCTTTTCTTCGCTTTGAAATACCTGAGACAGAAGGTAAGTAAGTATCTCCCCTTTTATAATTTATCTCCTTTGGGAGCGGTTGAGGGTGGCGGGGTGTGGGTAGTTCACAGGCTATCACACACGCTAAGCATATGCTTTGCTGCTGATCTACATCCCCGTCCTTGCACTTTGCCTTTTACCATGCCTGGGGTTCTCTCTGGGTCAGTGTGGAAAGAATGCCTTCATTCTTTTGCTTATTAGCCCTTGATTGTTGGACATTTGGATAGCTTCCAGTCTTGCTGTGACAAGCCCTGTCATAAGAGATAACCTTGTCTCTGACGTTGCCTGCAGGTTATCTGCAAGATAAAAAAAAAAACCATGAAGAGCCATTGGAAGGTCAAAGAACCTGTCTACAGTCCTAGTTCAAGGCTTTAACATTTCAATCCAGGGCTGGAAGGAGAACAAAGCCAGCCATTCAATAAACAGTGTGTGAACGGGGGCCAGCGGCAGGTACTGTTAGGCGTTTAGAAAACTCAGAGCCACCAATCTTGTTATGATTAATATTTTCCGAAGTAATTCATTTTTATTAGTTTTAGTCTGTGCTGACAGAAAAGGGGGAAATCCTTTATTTATTTATTTATTTTATCTTTACCTTTGTGTTTCGCTTCATTGAGACACAGTTTTTCTTTGGAGCTCTGGCTGCCCTGGAACTCTCACTCTGTAGCCTTGGCCTCAGACTAAGAGAGCTGCCTGCCTTTGACTCCCTAGTGTTGTCACTAAAGTTACATGTTACCACACCTGAAAAAAAAAAAAAGTTACTTCTTATGGTTGTTCAAAGTCCATTAAAATTTACTAGAAAAAAAAATGAAAGAGGTCAGAATTATTCATAAATATTAATACTTCTATTATCTGTAAGCTCCATTATTTGGGAAGCAAAGGTAGGAAGACCAGGAGATGGAGGCTAGCCTGGGCTATATGGGGAGACTCTCTTTAAAAACAAAAACAAAAAAATCAGGCAGGCAGAGGTAGGCAGATCTCTGGGTTGAAGGCCAGCCTGGTCTACAGAGTTCCAGGATGGCTAGGGCTACACAGAGAAGCCGTGTCTCGAAAAACAAACAAACAAAAAACCTGAATGAAAGAATTTAAATATCTAAAATTATAAAATGGCTTCTTTATTAATGTGGGAAGCCTATTTAAATTATTTTGAATATTTTTAACTTTATTTAGAATTGTGTGTGTGTGTGTGTGTATGTGTGCATGTGTGTGTGTGTATGGTGTATGTCCTGGCATGCGTGTAAAGATCAGATGACAGCTTTGTGGAGTCGGTTCTCTCCTTCCACCTTTATGTGCATCATAGCAATGCAACTCAGGCTATCAGGCTCACACAGCAAGCCCTTCACCCGCTGAGCCATCTTTCTGGCCTGCAAATTATCCTTGAATTAGTAAGGTTTATCTTCAAGATTTTTCTTTTTAAAACTGTGGAAATTTTAACAGTAATTGACTGAATACCAACATACACTGGATTGGGGTAGATGAGGTCGGCCAAACACATGGATGAAATCCTGAAGATCTCTGGTGGAATAGGAAGACTGTGACTATCCAAACCAACCCACGAAGGTGCCAAATGAGGTGGTGAGATCCCGCCTGCCATGAAGCTGGAGTCCCTGCTGCCACGTGTCAGTGGCTGGCCGGCCTGCCTGGGAAGAGGTTTAAACTGAGGTGCAGACACAGGAAAGAGGGTGTTAGACATCTTGTTTCTATTTTATAGTCTTATATTAATTGAGAAATAAACATAAATTTAAAAGTTGTAGGAGAGCTAGCCCATTTTTGGTAGGCCAGCATTGGGAAGGTGCATGGGAAGGATCCCTGTGTCACTCATTGGTCACTCCCCTGGTGGGATTCAGGCCAGTGAGAGATCCTGTCTATATGGAAGTGGGCAGTGTTCTGGGGATGACACCCAGGCCTGTCCTCTGGCCTCCGCATGAACATGTACACATACATATTCACAAGCACATACACCTGCAAAGGAAGAGAGAGAGAGTGAGAGGAAGAAATAAACAAAACACTGTTAGCTGTCCTGTCCTGGAGTTGTTTTTTTTGTTTTGTTTTGTTTTCTGTCCTGGATTTCTAATTCAGAACCTTTTTTTTTTAATCTTTTGGGAAGCCAGGTGCAGTGGCGCATGCCTGTAATCCCAGCACTTAGAGAGGCAGAGGCAGGAGGATCTCTGTGAGTTCCAGGCCAGCCTGGTCTACAAAGTGAATCCAGGACAGCCAAGGCTACACAGAGAAACCCTGTCTCAAAATAAACCAAATACCAAAGAAAGAAAGAAAGAAAGAAAGAAAGAAAGAAAGAAAGAAAGAAAGAAAGAAAGAAAGAAAGAGGAAAGAAGAGAAGAAAAGCCTGTATCTAATAAATAAATAAATATTAAAAAAAAAACAAGGAAGCAGGTGGGGGGCTCTTTTGGGGGGCTGGAGAAATGGCTCAGTTATTGAGGGCCTGTGTTGCTATTGCAGAGAACTGGGGTTTGATTCTCAGCACCTACATGGTAGCTCACAGCCATCTGTAACTTCAGTTCCAGAGGATCCAACAGGCATGCATGTGGTATACACACATGCATACAGGCAAAAGACTTATATTCATAGAGTTAAAAAAAAAAAAAAGACAGGGTTTCTCTGTGTAGTGTTGGCTGTCCTGGACTTGCTTTGGAGACCTGGCTGGCCTTGAACATACAGTGATCCCCTACCTCTGCCTCCCTGAGTACTGAGATTACAGGTGTATGCCACTGTGTTTGGCTCAATAAATAAATATTTAAAAAAAAATTTAGTAGGTAAAAAGAGTTTCAAACTTAGGGCCTGGAGAGATGGTTCAACAGTTAAGAACTCTTGCTGTTCTTGCAGAGAACCCAAGTATTGGAGGTTGGTCTGTTACTGGCCCTCAAGATCTGCTTACAACTAGCCTTGTTTTGTAAACCTGCCTAAGTCATTATATCTAACCAGTTGATTAAACAGCCTATACCTGCGCAGGGGTGTATGGGGTAAGGTTCCTGGACTTGAAGAGGACAGAAGAATCATGAGAGACGGATGGATGGAAAAAGAGGAGGAAGGAGGACACCACAATGGTTTAGTGTGGAGAAAAAAACCATGTGGGCCGAGAGGAAGGACTCCAATAATGGTGTAAAAAGGCCCAAATGAAGAATACAAGCAAGAACCACAGGATTATGAATGGAAGGTAGACCAGATGAGGAGTAAGGTGGATGACATTGGATCATTGCATGGGGGCTGGGAGATGGATGGTGAGGTTTTTGAGCCAGCATAGGTGAAATATCTGCCCGGCCCAAGGTATATAAGACAATTATTAAATCTAACAAGTGTCTGTGTCTTAGTATTTCTGACAGTGGCTTACGTAATACCACCATGATAATCTTAGGGCTAATAATAAACATTATTTAGCCCAACAGTAATTTTTTCTTTTTATTTATAATACCCAAGTTTGGTTTCCAGTACCCACTCTAGCCATAACTCCAGTTTCAGAGGATATGATGCCTTTTGGCCTCCTTGGGCTCTAGGCATACACATGTGTTCAAACATACATGCAGGCAAAATCGACATACACATTAAGTAAAAATAAATAAATCACTTTTTAAAAAAGAGTTCCCAGCTTGGCAGTGGTGGCACAAGACTTCACTCCCAGGACTTGAAAAGGAAAACAAAACAACCAACAAACAAAAACCAAAGACTTTCAAAATCAGCCACAGGTCCAATTACATGAACTTATGAATCTTACAATCAAAAAGTCAGATTCCTCTACATTTGTTTGTTTGTTTATTCTAAGTCAGGAAGAGCAGGTGTCACAATGTGTAGGTAGAGAGGTCAGAGGAAAACTAATGAGATTCAGTTCTCTCCTTCCGTCATGTCGGTCCTGGGGCTTTGACTCTGGTTATCAGACTTGGCAGCAAGTGCCGTTACCCACAGAGCTGCACCACTGGCCCAAGACAGAGATTTCTCTAAGTCACAGTGTGTAGTTCCACTTGAACATGATTTAGAAATCCATAATAGAAGTTAATGGCTTAAGGAGAGGAAGAAATGAGTCAAGTCAAAAACAGGACCTCAGGTTGGCAATATCGTGTGCTTGGATGGTTTTAGCCATGCTCTGGGTATTTTAAATATCTGGCGTGGTCTTTGCAAACACAAGCTAGATGTAAAGAGAACAAACCTGGCAAAGGTGGAATTCATAGCATCATTTATTTCTATCCTAAAGTCCAGCTGCCATCAATGCTAAAGACACTGCTCCTTTGTACAGAAACAGCTGACAAGGAAGTCTTGACATTTGCTACAAGTTCTACCTGTCTGGGACCTTCATATACCTCATCTTTTCCACTGTCAAGGCCGAGTCTTTCCATTGTATTCCCAGAGCTGAGAGCAGCACCTGGAATGCAATAGATGCCCAAGAAATATTTGCACGAAGGAAGGGAGGAGGGGTGTCTTTGCACCAGGTATTTGTTTTACTATAAGAAGAAAGCTGCGGAAGGGATAACAGCAGTTTGAATACAAAGCTGTCTTAAAGTACGAAGAGAGAAAAAGAAAAGAAGGAAGAGCTATGGACAAAGAAGACGTCTTTTAGCTGTTCTGTTGTGAGATTCTCATCCAGTATATAATTTCTTTTTCTTTTTTTCAAGACAAGGGTTTCTCTGTGTGTAGCCTTGGCCGTCCTGGACTAGCTTTGTAGACCAGGCTGGCCTTGAACCCACAGAGATCCACCTGCCTCTGCCTCCCTGAGTGCTGGGATTACAGGCGTGTGCCACCATCGCGTGGCTCAGTATGGGAGTTCTTATAAAGTCTTTTAGAGGTAAAAGAGTTTTAAAATCAAGAGCTGAAGTGGTGGCTCAGTGGTTATGATCACTTACTGCTCTATCAGAGGACCTGGGTTCAGTTCCCAGAACCCACATGACAGCTTATAACCATCTATAACTCCAATTCCTGAAGGTTTAATGCCCTCTTCTGGCCTCCAGGGGCACTTCATGTACATGATATACATATATGCACACAGGCAAACATATAAGATAAAAATAAACAAATATGCTTAAAAGAGCTCTGAACACTCAAGACAAGGTGAGACAGATAACACATCCCTCTAATCCTAGCACTAGGGGAAGGCAGAAGAATCTGGAGTCCAAGGCCAGCTGGCCTTGAAGATTCGGTGTAAAACCAAGGACTGAAAAATGAAGCTTTGTAGTGGTAGAGTACTTGGCTAATGTGGGCAAGACCCTGATTCCACACCTACAAACAAAACAAAACAAAACCCATAATAGACAGTCACATACCTCAACAACAAAAAATAAGCTACCCAATTAAAAACATTTAAAGAGGCTGGAGAGATGGCTCAGAGGTTAAGGGCACTGGTTGCTCTTCCAGAGGTTCTGAGTCCAATTCCCAGCAACCACATGGTGGCTCACAACCATCTATAATGAGATCTGGTGCCCTCTTCTAGCTTGCAGGTTTATGTGCAGACAGAACAATGTATATATAATAAATAAATAAATCTTTTGAAAAATAAAAAATAAAAATTATTAAAGGTCTTAAATAAACACGACTTGGGCTGGAGAGATGGCTCAGTGGTTAAGAGTACTGTATGTTCTTCCAAAGGACCCGGGTTCAACTCCCAGCACCCACATGGCAGCTCACAACTGTCTGTAACCCCAATTCCAGGGAATCTGACATCTTCACACTAATGCACATAAAATAAAATTAAATAAATTTAAAAAATAAAAATAAAAAATAAACACGACTCCAAAGAATGCCAACAAGCACGTTAAAATATCTTGACGTAGGGCCAGTGAGATGGCTTCCATGGGTAAAGGTGGTTGCTACCAAGCCTGATTACCTGAGCTCAATCCCTTAGACCCACATGGTGGAAAGGAGTAGGTACTCCCAAGGCTTGTCTTTTGATTTCCACAGGAATGCCACAGCACATGTGCACCTCTCCTCCTAAGCATGGGTGTGACATGGAAATCACATACAAATCAATAATAATTTTTGGTTTTGGTTTTGGTTTTGGTTTTGGTTTTTTTGAGACAGGGTCTCTCCACAAAGCTCTGGTTGTCCTGGAATTCACTATGTTGATCAAGCTGGTCTCTGATTTATGGAGACCATAAATCACCTACCTTTGCTTCCTGATAGATGGAATAAAAAGTCTGAGAATAATGAATAATATTTAACAGTCTGGAAGCCTTAGTCATCAATTAAATCAGTTTTCTTTCTGTTTATTATAACAATATCCAGGGTATTCAACTTAATAAGGGAGCTACTGAACATTGTGGATATTATAGTCCAAGAACAGTCACACAAACCACTCACACAGTGATCTCAGTCCGATAGGGATGGTTTATTGAAAGCATGCCCCAAGCTGATCATGATCAGGGCTACAGAGAGGACTCAGGAGCCTAACTGTGCTGCTCAGTTGTATTCAGAGTGAGCTTTTAAAGGAAAAAAACACAACCAAGCAGGAAAAATCAATTCTATTCCAGGCACATTGTGCCTAGTTAGCTAGACAAAACATTTTAGCTGACCTTTAAGCTAATTGGCTGGGATATAGGTTAGGAGAACGTACCAGTACCCTACTATAACAATGAAAAAGAGACACAGCAGGGTATTGTGATTTAATTCAAGCAGAACATGTACTTATCATCTTGTCTATTCTAAGCAGCAAGTATTGAATTTTGCACTAGGGAAGGCAAAATGGTTGTTCTTATATCAAGCAGTAAGGTCTGGACATGTCTAAATGTTGGTGGGTCTCAACCACCAACAGTGGCAACCCCAATCTTTGTTTGTTTGCTGTTTTGTTGTTGTTTTCAAGACAGGATTTCTCTGTGTAGCCCTGGCTGTCCTGGACTCACTTTGTAGACCAGGCTGGCCTCAAACTCAGAAAGATCCTACCTGCCTCTGCCTTCCAGAGTGATGGGGTTATAGCCATGCCCCAGCTGGCAACCCTAGTCCTTGGTTGGTTAACTTTATTTTTTTTAATTGCTATAGACCTGTGGCTAAATCATGGTAAGAAGATGTAGCAAAGACAGCCAATTTACTTCCTAGAAGCCAAGAGGTAAGAGAGAAGAACTAGGGCAAACCTTAAAAACCGTAACTGCCAGCTAGGCAAGGTGGTGAACACCTTTGATCCCAGCATTTGGGGGGTAGAGGCAGTTGGATCTCTGAGTTCAAGGCCAGACTGGTGTACAAAGTGAGTGTTAGGACAGTTAGAGCTACCCTGTCTCACAAAATCAACAAAACAAAACAAAAAACAAAAACAAAAACAACAGTCTAACTTCCTCCTACATGGCCCACTCCCCGAATACCCCGAATATATGTGTGTGTATATATATATATATATATATTTACATATACGTATATGTATATATGTGTAAATATACATACATATATATTATATATATGCTATATATATATAGTATATAAAATTTTATATATATATAAAATTCTGCCAGAATAGGGCACCAGATCTCATTACAGATGGTTATAAGCCACCATATGGATTGAACGCAGGACCTCTGGAAGAGCAGTCAGCAAAAGCACTCTTAATGTCTGAGCCATCCCTCCAGCATGTGGCTTATGGAGGACATTCAAGATCCAAATTCCAACATTTGGAAAGACAAAGGAAACTACAATATAAGGAGAACATGATGAGTGTTGCCAGCATGAGAGGAACCCAGACCCCTCACACATTGCTGGTGGGAAAGTGAAATGGTACCGAGACCAGACTGAGGCTCCACAAAAAGACAACCTAGGAGTTAACATAGGACAGGGCAAGAGCAATGGGACAGACAGCCCTTCATTCCACACTGACACCTTACCTTAGCTTCAGAGTACCACACAGCTCTCAAGTTACTTAAAAGTATTTTACCTATGATTTGTTTTCCTCTACTGGGTATTAAATCTAGGGCCCTGCGCATGCGAGGCAAGCTCTCTACTGGGCTTTGATCAAACACCTCACATGATCGGCAGCCTGTGCATCATTTAAATCACCCTAGAATCATCAGGCCCACCTCTGAGCGTCTACTGGCAATGCAGCCTTGGACAAGTCACCTCCTGTCAAAGACTCGGTTTAGTTTATTAACAGTGGGGGAGGGAGTAATCAGTTGAGGACTTGACCAGGCACTTCACCAAAACACATAACACACATGGCCCAAAGGCATTTACGGTCATTTCTTTCCAGGAAATGAAAATTAAAACCAAACAAGGCACTTGCCCTTACCTGACAGAATCATTGAATTAAAAAAAAAAAAAAAAGGCAATCCCAGAGTGCTGGAAGGAGCATAGAACTGTAGCTCAATTTGTCTATTCTGCATGAGACTCTGGGCCAATGTCCAGCACTACCAAAAATGAAGTGACGTGTGGATGATGAGCACGGGAGTCCTCAGTCCCTGCAGGTAGAAATGAAGACTGGTGATTTCTACTAAATCTAGACTGTACACAGATACACAGGGACCCCACCCTTACATGTATCAACACAGGGGACAGGAAGTTACAGGTAGCAAAGGACAGGTCCAAAACAGCAATTTCCTAGTAACAGTAGAATGGATAAGTAAGTCGAAGCATTCAGCCTATGAAAAAATAACCAACACTTGTAAAAGGGAATAATCTATAGCTACACAAAGCAACATGGAGGACACTAAAAACATTGAGCAAAAAAGAAGCCAGACCAGGAACACTCAAATAGAATACTAACGGTGTGAGTCTTGCTTTGTAATGAAAAGAAGCTCGAAGTCATTCTTGCATACATAGCTTGTTCAAGGCCATCATAGACCACATCATTCTCTGTTGAAGAGGAAGAGGAGGTAGTGGGCTGTAGAGATGGTTCAGCCATTAAGAACACTTACTGCTCTTCCAGAGGACCTGGGTTTGATTCCCAGTACCATATGGCAGCTCACTACTGTCTGATACTACAGTTCTGAGAGTTCTGATGCCCTCTTCTGGCCTCTGTGGGCATGTGACACGTTGGTTCAAAGACACACATTCAGACAAACATTTATACACACAAAATAAAAATAAATATTTTTTCAAGTACTTTGACTCATACACATCTGCTATATTCACTTTCCTGGATGTTCATTATACAACAACGTAAATAAATATTTTGTAAATAAATGGTGGAATTAGGGGTATAAGTGCTGGGGACTGAACCCTGAGCCTCTCATATACTAGGCAACCTCTCTAACCACTGAGCCACATCCCTTTCCACATGTCCAAATTTTTTAGTCTTTTTCAGCTAGAATGACATCTTTCTACCAAGTAGTAAGTTAAGTGCTTTCCATATAACTTTTCAAAGGTTCCCTCTATCACCTTCTGTGATAAGACGTTATTCTGAGGAAACGGAAGCACAGGTACCGATTTACCAAAGTCATGTTTCCACAGAGGACCAGGTAGCCTTAAGTCCAGCCTGTCTGGGGTCAGAGACCATGAGTTAAACTGTGCTTTCCCACCCCTGCTGAGATCCTGGTGAACCAGTCTGTGAGAACCAAGGTGTGTCTTCTAGGCTGCCTACCTTTGGCACCTTCAAGCTTTCCTTGATTCTGAGGAGCTGCGTTTCTCAATCTGTGTAACAGACTATGTAATGTCAATGTCCTCTGAAGTGTATCCAGCACTTACTATGGTTCTTATGTTGCCCTCCCAGCAATAGTAAATGCTAGGCAGTTGAGAGGGTTTCTGTTGTTGCTGTTAGTTTTGTGGATAGATCTAACTCTGTAGCTTAAGATGGCCTGAAACAACCCAGTGTAAACGTGAACTCATGGTGCTCCTCCTATTTCAGCCTCCCAACTGACAGAATTACAGGTGTATGCCATCAAGCCTGGCTGTTATTCCTAAAAAAGCTCTGATACATAGCTTGAGAATCATCTTGAGTCCTAGGCCGGCCTGGTTTACACAGTGAGCTCCTTGACATGCAAATAGTGACTCTATGTCCTCCCCTTCTTACAAAAGGTGAAAAAAAGATTTATCTGTACCTGTCAAATGGACCAGTATTCTCTTAACATGAGAAGTATTCCCTATTTGTTCCCTTTAAAAGAGGCTCCCTGGTTACGTGGTTTCAAGAGAGAATCAAAAACTGTCACTTTTACCCATAAAAATCCATGGCCAATAAACTCTTAGACTTTTAGAAAGGTGTCTGCCAAGCTCTTAGGTTGGGAGTAGAATATTAAGAACTTGTGAAGTAAGGCTGGAACACTAATGTCCTGGAAACTGGATGGGTAAATGTTAATTAAGTCAGTAGACCAGAAATTAAAAATTTCCAAAGAGCCTTACTTTTGCTAGAACAGCCCTGAATGTATCTGTAAAAATGTGAGCACCAGCTGGTGGAGCAGGCGCACACACACACACACACACACCATGATGATTATAAAACCGTTTAAAAGTTTTGTTAATACTGAGCAAGGAATAATTGATCAAAAATGATTACAAAGGAATTTATTTGGCCAACACATCAATAGAAACGAGTCTAAGGAGTTCGTTGGAATGTCACCGGGTCCTTTAAAACAGAAGTCCAAAGTCACACACTTCTGACACCCCTCTCTGGCAACATGAGGAAGGGTCTCCACCAAAGCCTGTGACTCTGGCGCCTGAGGGGGCTGGAGTGAAAAGGTTACGGCTTAGTACAGAAATTTGACCTCTTTGTTATCTGCTCGCAGACATGGAACACTGCTGCTGAGAACAAATAGTCACTGAAGGAGTGTTTATCAGCATGTGCAGCGGATAAAACTGTGCTCCTGCTGTAGAAGCTTCATTCCTCATCTCGTCTGGCACCAACTGTCCTTTGAGAAGCTGCAGTGCAGCAGTGACTGGAACTGTGTTTGGTGATGTTATTTTTCAGCACAGAAAGAAAAAAGTCTTAATTATCAGTTACACAATGAAGTAATTCATACTCCCAAATCTTAGAGACCCAGAACATGAAATTTCCCTTGAAGTTGGGAGAAAGGAAGGGCATTTCCTATTGTTCAACATAATAATAAAGCTGATTATTTCAAGATTATAATGTTCATAATTCCAGTGTATATATTTAATTTAACGGTGTTGATCATTAACTTTAATTTTTAATGGAACAGGTTGCCATGGAATAACAGTAAGGAATACAGTGTTCATGTAGACATTGGCTGCCCTCAAGCCATTAAGAAAGGAAAGATGAAACACGAAATCGAACAGATGGGGTCATCTGGGCCTCTGAGGTGTGACTGCAAGACCAAATAATTGAGAAAACTAGTGAGTATTTCAAATGAAAATGCTAAGGGGACTTTACAGAGTACCTTGATTTTGTTTTAACAGATAGAAAGCAGCAGTTAGAACCTATGTGTCCTTGAGACCATTCCCAACTAGGTTTTGGCTCCACAACAGCTCTTTATACTTGGTTAGTATTTCTTTCCCAGCCCCTTACAACTTCTGCTTGTTCACCATCATGGGGTGGGGGGAGGGGCGGAGGGAATCTACTTAGAATAAGAACTGTTTTCAAGTCAGAATCTCGGGTAATCTAAATACGTTATGCTTGTGCTTTCAAAAATATAGTCAAATGTCTGACTGCAGCGCCTGCTGTTGGAGCTTGCTTTGCCTCAGCTGGTCAGATTGGGAGTCCATGAAGGTGTAGTCGGATAGAGAGAACACCAAGCACTGCACATGGCAACAGCTCACACACAGACTTCAGGACAGCCTTTGGGTCATCGCTCTCTTTACTGTCCTTTTCGTGCAGTTAGGGCGCTGCTCTGGTCTGTTCAAGCTGCTCTCAAAACCTGCGAGGCAACAGTTATGTCTTCTCCCGGTCAGTCTAGGCACAGCGCTGAACAACTTCCGGGCACACAAAAAGTAAGGTAGTCACTTTCTGAAGAACAAATCTCTTAGTGTCAGCAACTGTCTCAAGTCTGAATCTCAAGAGCTAGAAACGCTGAGTTACGCATCTTGAAAAGAGTCCACTCGATAGATAGCTGCATCTGCTTTGGGTCCAGCATGCTCCTGCTCTGTTCAGGATTTGGGAGAAGTACTGTGCTGAGCCAATTTCACCGCCAGGAAGAAGGGTCTTCCTCTCTGTATGTACTGCAACTTTTAAAGATTCGGTCCTTGGATATTAGCAACCGGTGCCTACGGCATCTTGGCTCGCTCTGATCCCCATCCTGGGAACCCTTATTAGCCTGGTAACTGAATACCCAGACACGTTAAAAATAGAGCTTTCGAAGTGGATGAACGTGAAGAGCGACGTCCAGAAGCTGGAAGGTTTTAAGTCCTGGTCTGAACACTTTCTCCATCCCTGTGGAGTCCAGCAGATGGCTTCTTCTCGCCCTCTGGTGGCGTCACCAGCAGCTGGAGGGAAGGGGCATACAGACACCAGCACACCAGGAGGGGGCGGTCGGTGCCCCTCTGTGAAGCAAAGGCCCACACCACCATACTGGTCACTTGTGAATCCCGACTGAGCTGCAGTCCCGGATTCATAGGTGTGGGGCATAGAAAGGGGTCAAGTAGGAGGGCCCAAGGAAAGGAGTGAAGGGACTCCCGCTGGTGGCGGTCGTCAGCGGGAAGGAGGCGGCCGGGAAGAGGACGTTGGTCGAGGGATAGGTGGGGAAAGTCTGGAAGGGCAGAGCGCCAGGAACCGGCGGGCCAGGACTGCTCTCCGTGCTACTGCCGCAGGGCCCCGCCACCGCGCTGGCTGTCCCAGGCTGCTGCGCACTGCCTCCCGCCTGCACCGCGCCGTCGGCCCCTGGGTTCTGCTTCTTCCACTTGGTCCTGCGGTTCTGGAACCAGATTTTGACCTGCGTCTCCGTAAGGCTGAGCGACAACGCCAGGTTCAGACGTTCGCACACCGACAGGTAGCGCGTGGCTCGGAACTTGTTCTCTAGGGCCACCAGCTGCTCGTAGGTGAAGGCGGTGCGCGCGCGCCGAGGTTTGGCGCAGCTGGGCTCCGCTCGCCGCCGCCGGGGCCGCGGGGAGCCGGGAGAGCCCGGGGACGCCGGGAGGCCGTCAGCGCCGCTCTCCTCTGCTCCCGCCACAGCCCGGGCCTCCGGAAAGCCCGCGTGGACCCCCTGCCAGCGCTCCGGCCGCTCCCGCCGCTGCGCGTGCCCGGTATCCTCTACTTCCTCCTCCTCTTCCGCCTCGGAACCTTCCAGGGGGGACGGGGGACCAGTACCTCGGCCCGGGGCGTCTAAGAGAGAAAGGGGATGGTGACCAGAAGCCCGTAACATCTCTACCCAGCCGCATCCCCAAACCCTCTGGTTCTCAGCTTTGCCCTTGATCCAATTCCTAGTTCCTCCCCACTTTGCCCTCTTCCTTCCCCAGTCCGCACACTCTAGAGGGCAGATTTAGGAGTACCACATCTTGCTCTTTAGAAATCTGCCACTAACTAGGCACTCAAGACGTACATGTTGGTTGGCACCCATTTCAAGAAAGTATAGTGACTTTATCGAGGAAAGAGAGGAGTCCGCTGTGCATTACGATATGGGAATGTCAAGTACGTTTATTATTGAATCTCCCCAGTCCACAGAAGCCTATTTTGGTGTGCGACTCCTAGCAATTAAAAAAGAAGTTATTAAGCTCCCCTCCCCCCAAAAAAAGAGTATTTCCCCCTTTCCCATCTTCTCTCTCCAGCCGTGTTAATAGAGTTTCAGATTTGTCCGGGGCCTGATCGATAGATGTCATCTATTAAAGGTAAGTTTTAATCGAACAATATTAGGATCAGACAGGGAAAGGGGGTTTGAAGTCAGTACCTGCAAGCTGTGGGCAGGAGATATGCAGGCGCCAGTAATAGAATATCGATCAAGGAGTTAGGGGGAGGGGAACACGGCCCCACAGAGAGACCATCCAAACAATTAATCCAGGCCCGCGGCCGGGACCCAAGCCAGGCCACCAGAGGCTTCCGGGGCCCCAGACAATCACTGCCGAAGGAGGAGCAGGAGAGACCGGGCTGCATCCAACCTCCCGCAAGACCTAAGCTCCTAGACCTTCGGTGCCCACCCCCAAGGAATCCCACAGCCACGTCCCACTCTGCGTGAACCCCGTCTTAAGTCCTTCCAGGCACAAACTTTCCCGAAATGTCCACCAGCTTCAGGGATAAGGTGAAAAAGTCTACAAGAAAGCACCAAAAGCTCCCTGTCTGCCCACCCCGAGCCCCCTGTTGGGTCCGGGAAAGGTGATGGCCCGGGCTCTGCAAGTGTTTCTGATTGATTGAAAATAAGCACCTAATCTAGAGAAAGCTCTGGATTGCTCCATACATAAAACGGGAGTGGTGTCAATGACGCTATATACTTGGAAGGCGTTTTCATAACCCTTATCCCAGCTCTTCGCCCAGGTTCTAGCACGTGGAGAGCGTAATGCATTTCCGCTAGCTCAATGAGCCTTAACTGTGCTCTATAAGGGAGACAGCCTAAGCTGCGGCGCTCACCCACCGAGCAGGTGTTCAGGAAAGAGGCACACCCCTGCCCTGGGATCTATCTCAACCACGTCCCCGCTTCACCTGGGCCGGCGCGCCTTCTCTGGTTCCCAGGCCACAAACAGCCTTTCACCAGACCTTGGCTGCTCCACACATACACACGGATACCCTCTTGGGCTGAAACCGCCTCGTGTTCTTACCAGGTGTCTCCTGCGACCGGGTAGGATCCCCCGGGCTGGCGTCCTCCCCTGCTTCTACCTCCGCTAAACTTTTCTTGGCTTCCAGGGCAGCGAGACGCACCGGCGGGAGCGCAGCTCGCGTGAATTTCTGCGGATCCAAGATGTCCAGGACCGAAAAGGAGATCTTGTGGTGAGAAGGGGCCGCTTTGGCCCCGCCGTCCTGCCATGCCAGCATACCCGCTTCCCGCGGGCCAGAGGCCAGCCGCGCGGAGTCCGGGATGGGCGCGCTCGGCCTTATCTTCCGGAGTGGTTCAGCCACAGCTCTCCAGCTGAGAACTGGATTTTCCCCGCCGTGTGAAGCTGGAGAGGGGGGCAAGGAGGCGGGGCGGGAGGAGAGCAGCGGGGGGCTGCTTGAGGATTGGCACTTGCGCTGGCCAGACCCCTGCCACGTGCGGGGCGCTCTTGCAGCCGCCTTGGGACTATCCTGCGCAGCTCGGGGACAGCTGGCCTGGACCAGGGGGACCCTCGAGCGCCGATGCGCGCTCCCGGTTCGAGGGATCGCGGCTGCATGCTGCGTGAGGGTCCTACCAAGCTGCGGAGACTCCTGAAGGGCACAAGGGAGGCTTCCATCTCCGGCACCCCCTTTACAAACACATCTACCTGACTGAAGTTTACTTATTTCTCTTGGGGCACTTGCCATCTGCCTTTCACCTGGAGATGCCGCTGAGGCCAGGCCCGATCACTTCGCAACGCTCACGCCCCATCTGTGAACCACAGTAACTGCTTCAGGCCCATTAGAATTTTTAAAGCCTCTGTGTGTTTACAGTTTACAAAGCCCTGGGGCTTTCTCACTCGCTTTTGATTTTCTAAGCATCCCGGTGACGTGGGCGTGGCCTGGGACCACAGTCTAGGTTTCAAAGACTGGGAAATGAGGTTCAAAGATGAGCAATGATCTGCCCAGGGTCACTGTGGGTGACAGGAGTCTGGGCTGGGCCAGGGCTTTTTTAGCACACCCCGCTGACTTGAGATATGTAGGGGGGAAAAATTTCTTTGGAGATGAAACTTCTTTCCACGCAGAAGACTAGCAAGGCCAGAAGTCAAAGGGGGTGGGGGTAATAGGAAAGATGATGGTGCCCAGCCGGGAGGGCTGCAGGCTCAGGGCTAGGTGGCTTGACTGAAGGTGGAGATCTCCTCACAGTGACCCAGAGAGTCGTTGGCCATCCGGACTTCTTCATAGTTACAGATTACACTAGTAGCATCAGAAATTGACTCTCTGGGTTTCTCACCCCCATCCTATACCAGGCGCAAGAAGAAAAATGTTAACGCTGGTTTAAATTTAAGATCAGAGAGGAGACGATTAAAATGCGCCCCCCTCCTGCCCCCAAGTCTCCAAGGAGGACAGCCCGCATCAGCGAGGAGGGAAAGCCTGTACTGGCCACACCCTTGGTAACATTCTTTCTTTTGTCACCGCTATGAGCTTTAGGCATTATTTCAGGGGCCAATTCTGAAGTATCCCTTCCGTAAGTTCCTCTGCCCAGAGCCACCTCGGACCCCGCCGCTCCTTTCTTCTTTGCCCCTTGCGGCTCCCAAACAATGTCTTGGCAATTAATATTGTCTGAGCAGGTAAGAAGTAGGAAGAGGAGGGGACTGCTTCTCACCAAAGTGCCCGGAGCTGCTAATTCTATCTGTTATTAAAGAGGCGTCCTCGGGAGGGCCGGTGGCTAGCTTCTTGTAGCTTTTCTCATTCAAACCTTTCAGCCCCTCCCAGGGGTGGCCACCACATTCCCTGCCGACTTTAAAGCCTTGCCGAAATTCAAGCAGGCTCTAGTCCTAAAGCAAAGACAGATTGCGCATTTAAAGTGAAGGGAAGGAAGTGCCCAGCCCAAGCCCACCAGAACACCCCCTGCCAAAGGGAGTATGTGCCATGTGAAACTCAGGGAAAAGAAAACCCAGAAACCAAGAGGCCTGGCCAGGGGACAATGCCTGCAAATTACAGATCCTTCTGGAATGCACATACTTTGATTTTCTGTTTGGATAACCCTTTCTCACCTAGTTCCCACATTTCTTTTAAGTCTTCCGTTTTCTTTCTCTTCCCTCCCCTATTGATCCCAATTCCTTCTACCTTTTTGCGCACGCGCGCCCCCCTCACACACACACACACACACACACACACACACACACACACACACACACACATTAGATTTTTCAGGATAGCTGGAACAGATTGCCTAAGGTCACCCAGGAATTGATAAAACGTTTTATGGTTTTCCATGGTTCCTTCTCTTACCCTTTCCTCTGGAAGGAGCATTGAGGCCATTTCGTAGGAATGGGGAGTAGCGTTCCAGAGGGCACCCACCTTCCAAAACAGAGTAACAGAAAAGCCCCCATCTCCAGTAGAGCCAGGATCAGACAGAGCTTATTATTTCATTGCACTTCCATGGCCTTTTATTGTTGTTGTTTAAATAACAAAGTTGCTGCTCTTTCATATGATTCATCTTCTCTTTGAAGTCCGTGGCGCTAAATACAGAAAAGGAACCAAAAAAAAAAAAAAAAAGGAGGAAATGAGAAATTGGAGAGAAAAAGCCAAGAATATGGAGAGGCCACATTCTGTAACCAAAAGAGCCTTAAGCACTCCTTTTTGTGATGGTTTTTACATTCCTCTCTTCATTTTCTCGCCATTTCACTGTGTTCACTACAATCTTGCTTAGTGCTTGGCTCTGGATAATAAAGGAAATGGAAGAAACACTGATGTGTCTCCTACAACACTCTCACTCACCCAGCTTACAGACAAACACCCAAAGACCAGGACATGTCCTTCCGCTGAGGAGAGAGTGATGGCAGACGGTGTAAGGGAGTCTTTTCTTCTGGCCACTTGTTTTGTACGGATGGACCATACGGCAGTGAAACCTTCCTTCAGGCACAACTGGGAGACGTGCTAACGTCCTGACACATGTGTTATCCAGAGTGTTTCTATATAATACAGATGTTCACATCTGGCAAGCCATCTTCCCTCTGTTCGTGAAGTTGATTTGGTTGTTTTTCTTTTCTTTTTTTCCCTTCCCCCATCCCGAGCATTAAAATTCTGTTTGAGTGCTGTCCTTAAATTGCTTTGATGCTAGGTGGGTTCCAACTCTGACCTGTCCTGATGGCAAGTGATGGCTGTAACAAGCCCAGGATCAATATTCATAGCGGGTGTCCTGGGCTGATAACGCTATCCAAGACAATGTTCGCTATCAGTGTGGACAGCTGAGATATTGCGCCATTAGGGATGTTGTGTTAAATAACCTGATCCATTTCTGGGGCTATTTAATGAATTTCACAGCTTAGATAGTATCTTTAAGGAGATGGCAAAAGGCTATTCCGGAGGCACTGATGCAAATCAATGGTGCCAGGCTTCTCAAGCGACTGCACAAACAAAGTGGCCTGTAATTCCAGCACAGCCTTGAGAAGCTGCCACCCATCCTGGGAGCAGGATTAACAATAGAGAGAATGTGTGGTTTATGCAGAGGGAGGGTGGGTGATATTATTAGTTGCATTGAGGTCCCTAAGATAAAATCATATATGTTTCTGAAATAAATACAAGTGGAGTTCTCTGTTTGAACCAGCCCACAGGTTAGGACATACATGCCAAAGAGACAGCTTCATCAGAAACAGCTGAGGGCCAAAGGGAGGTGCTGACTACAGAAACAGCCATGGATACATCCCTCTACTTTGGTACTCAGGTGACTTTTCCCAAGATGTGCTTCTTCAACTCAAATCACTCCGTGAAGTGGGATGAAAAAAAAAAGACTTTGGATTTTTAAAGGAAGCTGCTGATAGCTCAATGGTTTACCTGACTCCAGGCCCTTGTTGCTAGAATTTACAGTTAAAGACTATTGTTTACTTCCTCACTGAAGCGCCCAGCTCATTGCCAAGAAAAGCAAGTACCACTTAAAGAAACAAAACAAAACAAAACAAAAACACCCCACCTCAGAGTCATGTGCCACCCTAGCATTTGAGAGAGGAAGAGGCAGGAGAATTGTTGCAAATTTGAGGCCTTCAAGTTCTATTAAGTTCTGAGCCAGCCAAAGCTGCATAAGAAAACCCTGTCTGAAACAAAACAAAAGTAAGCAAATAAAACTGGAAAACAACAACAAAAACCACAAATTGCAAAACCACCTTGGAGACTTGAGTTGTGAAAGACAAATTCAAAATGTTGCCTTCTGGGGCTGGGATCACAGCTAGTAGAGTTTGTGCCTTGTGTGCATGAAGTTCTGGTTCATTACCCAGGGCTCTGCACACCTGTAATCACAGCGCTTGAGAAGTAGAGGCAGGAGGATCAGTAGTCCAAGGTCATCTTTGGCTACTTAATGGAGTTTAAGGCATACATGGCTACATGAAATCCGCCTCAAAAAATTATTAAAGAACAAACAAATTAATCAATCAAAACAAAACTCCAGGCAAAAGCACATTCTGCCCACTTTCCTCCAACCTGCAGACAATAAACACGTTCAACACTTCATTTCAAAGAACAAAAATGCATCTTGTGGAAATCCATAGGTTTAAACAATAAAAACAAAACAAAACAGAAAAACTTGTTTTTGAGACAGAGCTGATCTACCTATGAAGCTCAGGCTAGTCTGGAGCTCTTGGTCCCCCTGCCTCTTCCTCATTCTAAGTGCTGGGAATCACTGTCTTTAGCTTAAAAACTTAGAAGGAACATCAAAGGTTATTAAACAATATATGGTTACATCAGTGAGCAGAACACATATTTATTGGTCCTGATAATAATAATTAGTATTAACAATACATATGCTTTGCTGGGTGTTAATCTCTGTTGTACATTATTTCACAGAGGTTTTTTTTTTATTTTTATTTATTTGTTTCTTTTCAGTTTTCCTTGACACAGAATTTCTCTGTGTAGCCCTGGCTGTTCTAGAACTCACGCCTTAGACCAGGCTGGCCTGGAACTCAGAGATCCATTTGCCTCGGCTAAATGTGTACCACTACCTCCTGGCTTCCACAAAGGCTTTGAATCAGATACTATTAGCTTGTGGTTGAAAAAACCAGCTTAGAGGGGTCAAATAGGAAACAGGCTCAAAATTGTTGGAGCTGGAAATTGAATGCCATGAGATTTCAGAACCCTCGCTGATAATGTTGTTTTTGAGGAAATCTACTTCTAGCCCCAGGATGCAACCCAATCGTAGCAGCTTGCCCTTAAAATTACGCAGAATGGTGGACTACTTTAGGATATTACTTTTTTAGGATATCATATTTTTTGGTTTTTCAAGACAGGGTTTCTCTGTGTAGCCTTGGCTGTTCTGGACTCACTTTATAGTCCAAGCTGGCCTCACAATGATCCACCTGCCTCTGCCTCCCTGAGTGCTGGGATTACAGGCGTGAGCCACCATGCCTGGCTTGAGGGAGATCCTTTATATTCAATGTTTCAATAACATTTTAAAGTCGCCTGGGAAGGAGCCAAACTGCACTGAGTATCTAGAATGGCAGAGAAATGTACCTGGGAGAATGTAAACAGCAACAACAACAACAACAAATGACACGCTGAGGAAATAAGAGAGAACTGGTGACAGGACCAAGCAGAAGAGCAGAGATCTTGGCCTTCCCTGAGCGAGAGCTCGGCCTGCCAAGCTAACAGGGAATGCCAGAGGGAGGGGGGTTTGCATCATGGAGATCAGAAAGCAGGGTAGAATAAGCAACCTGCCTCTGGGCAAAATACAATCCAGTTAGGCAGCTTCCTGCAAAGCACAGAGGTCAAAGCCCTTTATCCCCTGAGCCTGCACTCATCTCTTCCTCTTTCCACCCCTGGTCTCCCACTCCTACAGTCTTCTTGCTTCACATATATAATGAAAATCTCGGGGCCTCAGCTGTCCATGCTGTGGCCTAACAAAGCTGTTAAACCAATTGAACAACCAGGGTGTCTGTGAGAGCAAAACAGAAACAATATACCTTTCAGGTTAACGGGCTTGTCGTCAAGAAGACAATCAAAAAGTTCCTTCTTTGTCCTGTGTTAAGTAAACCCTTGTGAAAGTAGGTTACTGTTTATAATTAAGAATAAGTTCCTGGCTGGGCAGTTGTGGTGCAAGCCTTTAATCCCAGCACTCAGGCAGGTGAATCACTGGGAGTTCGAGGCCAGCCTGGTCCATAGAGTGAGGTCCAGGACAAAGACTACACAGAGAAACCCTGTCTCAAAAAACAATAATATTAATGATGATAATGATAATAATAATAAAGAATAAGTTCCTGTTTCTTAGATCTGCTGTAAACTGATCACAACCCAGGATTCACATGATGCAATCCTTTCCGTTGTTCCTTCCCTTTCATCGTATCTTTCTAACAATGTTTAACAGCCAACACTCTCATTCCTGTGAACACCTAAGCCTGTGGATGGACCTTGGAGGAATTCTGATCAGCACTGCTAGCTGGGGGGGAGGGGGAGAAACAACCTCACCCAACTCCAAAACCTGAGCTCTTTGTTATATAGGCAAAGTTCTAAAGCCTGGCAACCAATTCAAAATGTTGGGGAACAGGTTTAAAAGAGAAAACCAGCTTTTGTCTCTCTCTGCTTCCTGACTACAGATCAGCGACAGCTGCCTCTGGCTCCTGCTGCCAGGCCTTCTCTTCCATGATGGGCGGCACCCTCAAACTGTGAGCCAAAACAAACTGATTTTCCATAAATTTCTTCATGTTGTGTTAGGTATTTGACTACAGCAATGAGAAGGAGAGTTGAAACTACTTCTGTTGATGTCTCCACGGCTCTTTTGGTTCATGTGATAGAGACTAAATATCCTGGCATCATATCAAGGCTCTTCAAAATCCCTGGCCCAGGTATCTTGTGAGCCAAGTATTGGTTCCTTGTTTGCATGCTACCTCCTGAAAGGCTCCCCAGCAATGGAACAGATGGAAGAGAGGGGACATTTGTGCTATATGATAGTCTATTCCTGGCCTCCCTAATAACTAAATTGGGTTCTGTCAGCTCTAGCAAGTGAGCTGGATTACCCAGAGTGACCTCAGTCTCTCAAATTCTAGCATCACAAGTGTGCAGCCTCTGCCTCTTTTCATTTTCTAGATTGTTTCAAACTCTCAGTATTCTTTCAAACTCTACCTCTAAAGTTTTGTTTGTATGTCCTGGCTGTCCTGGAACGCTCTGTGTAGACCAGGCTGTTCTCAAACTCACAAGAGATCCACCTGCCTCTGCCTCTTGGGTGTTGGAATTAAAAAGTCTGTGGCATTGCACGTTTCCCTCCGAATTTTGTTAGAATTAAGTTGGCCAGAGTCTGAAAACTCTGTCTGGCACAGCCCTTGTCACAGTGCCTTGTCCTTAGACTGTCTTAAAGTCACTTGTCTTTGAATTCATCAGTGTCCTGGTCATCAGCAGATTGAAGAATCAAAAGGAATAAATGGTAGCCCAATAAACATAACTCCAGTGCTTTACAGTTGGATGAAAACAGGTTGGAATGCTGTACCTTAAGAAGCGGTGCTAGGCTGGGCATGGTGGTGCATGCCTGTAATCCCAGCACTCAGGGAGGCAGAGGCAAGTGGATCTCTGTGAGTTCCAGGCCGGCCTGGTCTACAAAGTGAGTCCAGGACAGCCAAGAGTACACAGAAACCCTTTCTCAAAAAACAAAAACAAAACAAACAAAAACAACAGCAACAAAAAAGAGGTGGTGCTAGGGTAGGTTGTGGAATGGGAGTGGACAGGTGGCTCAATGGTTAAGAGCACTTTCAGCTCTTGCACAGGATGTCAGTTTGATCCTTAGGACCAACATGATGGTTCACAACCACATATAAGTCCAGTACCCATGTATACAACTCCCTTCTCTGCCTTCCTCGGGCACTGCACACATGGTACAAATATATACATGCAGGGTGGCAGTCATACACATAAAATAAAAATAAGTGTTTTGTCTTTGTTTTCTTTCTTCCTTCCTTTCTCTTTCTTTCTTTCTTTCTTTCTTTCTTTCTTTCTTTCTTTCTTTCTTTCTTTCTTTCTTTCCTTCTTGCTTTTAAAGAAGTAGGGCTAGAGAAATGGCTCAGCCATTAAGAGCACTTGCTACTCCTGCAGGGAACACAGATTCAGTTCCCAAAGCACACAGGGCACCTCACAACAGTTGTTAAGTCCCGAGCAATTTTTTTGGTATGGATGTGGGTTTATAAATGCCAGGACTCTATGGAGCAACCTTATTCTTCCACGGGAGACAAGCATGCTCGTTCAAAAGAAAACCACAGAAGCAGCAGCAAGAATTTAACCCAGTGTGGTATTTCTGGCAGAAAGATGTGGAATCTAGTACTGGAGAGAAGTCTCAGAGGTGAAGAGCACTAGCTGCTCTTCCAGAAGTCCTGAGTTCAATTCCCAGCAACCACATGGTGGCTCACAACCATCTATAATGAGATCTAATCCCCTCTTCTGGGGTGCAGGTGTACGTGCAGACAGAACATTGTATTTATACATAATAAATAAATCTTTTTCAAAAAGTTTTTTTTTTTAAATGTGGCATCTACTCTCTGAAGATCACCAAGAACGTACCCAGAACTCAGCATGCCTGACCTGAGTCCTCTCGTTTGGTTGTGTAATCAATCCCCAAAGGCTGAAGTGACCAAGATAGGTCACAAGAAGCCTGCAGCCTCTGCCTTATTCTCTCAGAATGCTTGCTCCCTTACTCAGGAGACATTTCTGCGTTGTCTCCTGCTATCATGCTGTGAGATACTCAAGTCACCAGAGGAGGCTATTTATCCTAGACAGCCTGAGTTTTCATAAGCGCTCCAAGTCATGCAACACATACTAAAGTTTGAGGACTGCTTCTAGATCAATGGCTGCCCAATCTCCCCAACACCTAAGATCCTTTTGCTCACAAGAGCATCCTTTGGTTCGGCTGTCTCACTTTTCAGGGTTGGTAGGATTTAATAATAAGAAAAAGGGTCCTGTGGGTAGTTGATAGCTGCTCTTTCTGCCTGAAGAGGGTTGCTTCCTCCTTCCTCTTGCCATGCTTGCTCTGCTCTTTGGTGGTAGTTACTCTTGCACCCCCACAAGCACAATACCTTCCTGAAACAACTTGAGGAAAAGTTTGTTTTGGCTCACAGTTTCAGAGGTTTCAGCCTGTTTCAGAAGGGAAGGTGTGACAAAATCTTCATGTTAGAAATGTGTATCAGAGCTGGGCACTGTGGCACATGCCTTTATCCCAGCACTCAGGGAGGCTGTGAGTTCAAGGCCAGCCTGCTCTATAAAACCAGTCCAGGACAGCCAAGTCTACTCAAGCAAACCCTATCTCGAACAAAACAAAACAAACAAAGAAATGTTTATCAGAGGCTGTTGACCAGGGAAGTAGAAGGAAAGGATTAGGTATAACTTTTGAAGATCTATTCCTAGTGACGTTTTGGACCCAATCTCCTAAAGATTCACAGCCCACAACACAACACAACACCACCAGCTAGGAAACAAGTGTTCAAAACATGAGCCTGTCTGGGACTCTGCAGAGTCAAGTCATGGTGTTCCTGGTTCCACATGGCCATTGTAGGGTTGAACACAAATGCTTTTCCTACAGTCCTTGTAGGACACAGGAGGGAGCCTGAATCTTCAAACTCCCACTTTTCCTGTGAATATAAGGAATGAGAAGCCCTGACCCAAGAGAGTCAGAGTTCTTTCTGAAACTGTCAGTCCAAGTTGAGAAAAGATTCTTTGCCAGGCAGTTGACCTGGTGTTCTTTTCCCTCAAGTTGGTAACAAGCTATGGGTGAAGGTTTTAAGTAATTGCTCAGATGTTGATGAAGTCCTTTGAAATTTAAGCTTTTGGAGTTTTCTTTCTGTCACTGGCCACCAGAGTCCTAACACATGCAAATAAATCTGATAGGATTATACATACAACGATATAGTAAGCAAGGACTGAAGGGTTCATGTGTGAGCTGAGATTCAGCCATGGTTGCAGAATTGTTCTTGGAAAACTTCTGCCCAAAACTTCTGCTAATAGAGTGTGCATCCCTACACACTTCAGTGTCACTAAACCACTAGAGCTCTGGCCCAAAAGGTGCAAACAAGAGTCTTTGGGGTTAGGAGCCTGGGGAAGCCTTTGTTTCTTTGCTCTTCCTCACCCTCTCTGTCTGAAATGCAGAAGCCACCCCAAGAGTGCAGCAGGCATCTTGAGAGCCTGAGGGTCAAACCTCCTGCTGGATGTGCAAGCGATGGTGGAGAAAGATGGAAGCAGCCTGTTGCCTGCTGCTGCCGGAAGCTGTGGTACTGGACGAAGTTGCTCCCTGAAAAGAAGCAAAACTAACCCTGTCTGTTTATTGCATGCAGCCAGATGTAACTGGGTTAGACCCTTTGCCCAGTACATCCAAAGTTCTCGGATTTTTGGATCAGGTAAATAATACTTGGAGACTTGCTGCCATGGGCCAGTCAGGCCTGGGCCTCTATGCCAGACTTGGCCCTCTGGATCTGTTCGCTACCTCTGTTGTAGCAGTGTACATTCAGTGGCTTCAAATCTATATATTAGAAGTCCCCAAACCAAGGTTTCAGCAGAGCTGCTTTCCTTATAGAGCATTTGGGGATATCCATTTTGTCCTTTTAAGATTCTAGGGTCCTCCTATTTCTCTTAGTCCGTGCCTACTTCTTATTCAAGGTTGGCACTGTAACTCACACACACACATCACTGCTGTTGGAATATTTCCACTGCTGTTGGAATATTTCCTCTGCTTCTTACTCCCCTGCTTCATATTTTCTTTAATGATAACAGTGGTTATGTTGCATCCACTACCTCAGCCAGGCTAATCTCACCATAATAGGTACAATCCCTTCTGCAAAAGCCCCCCTTTGGCATAAAAGCTAATGTGTTTGCAGGTTCTGGGTATCAAGGTGTAGACACCTCAAAGGGGTCACAGGCCTTTCAGCATTTTTCTACCTAGAGAGTGACACCAACCTTATAGAGCTGGATGAAAGGACAAAATCACATAGGTCCGCTCATCGCTGGTAGAGGTATCCTTTGTCCTCCTGGCCATGAGTCTAGACATTCTTTCAAGGTCCTCTTCAGACCACCTGTCTGCTTGTAAGCCGCTACTGCTACACACTACCCCCAGAGTCCATCATCTTGGCTATATCTCTGTCACTCATTGTCACTTGGCACACATCAGCCCTTGGCACATTTCAGCCCAGTTGTTCGGAAAGCATTGTCTTATCCTCTGACCATCTTGGTTTATAAAAGCAAAGATCACATCTTAGGCCACTTTGCACCACAAGAGCCCACTACATGGGGCAGAGGCTTCTGGAGAGTCTTCAGTCTGACCCAGTGCCTACCCAGCAATCTGGAAAGACCCAGACTCCTGTGCAGATTAGACTAAGTGCTGTCCTGCTAGAGGCTGAAAGGAAAGTGGTAGGCACAGGAAGGCAGCATTGAAATGATTTGGTTCTTCTGCTTCATCTGAGGCAGAGGGCGTTCTATTAGGTTTCTAATGTCTTGCAAACAGGCAATGGAGTAGGATTGCCAAAGGAGCAGAGCAGGTAGCCATTTCTCATAGACATATAATTCCTGGTTATGAAGGACTCCAGCCTGATTCTTCAGCCTCCATTCCCTAACCCCCTTCTTACCAGGTAAACTCCGTCTTCCCTGGTGTAAGCAAATCCCTAGCTGGAGTGACTTCTCTGGTATAGAATAATGCCAGTCTCTGGCATAGTAAACCCATGGAGGGCAGACATTACACCATTACTTCTCTTACAAACAGCTCCTCTGGTAAGCTCATCAAAAGAATAATGCACCCCTGAGTGAGCTATCCCAGAAGCAGAAAGACAATACACATGGTAAATATTCGCTTAGGAGTGGATATTAGACATATAATATAGAATAATCATCCTAAAATCTGTACACCTAAGGAAGCTAAACAAGAAGGAAGACCCTGGGTAAGATGATCAATCCACACTCAGAAAGGCAAACGGGGCAGACATCGGAAGAGGGAGAAAACAGAAAACATGACAGGAGCCTACCACAGAAGGCCTCTGAAAGAGTCTAGCCTGCAGGGTACCAAAGCAGATGCTGAGTCTCATAGCCAAACTTTGGATAGAGTGCAGGACATCTTATGAAAGAAGGGGGAAATAGAAAGACCTGGAGGTGAGAGACCAAAAGATTAAAGGTGGCTATTTTTAGTGCTTGAGGCCTAAACTAGTTGGGTGTGGAGGTCCAGTAATGCTCTGAGGGGAAGAACTCGCCTTACCACATTCTTTACCCACACACTAGAGATACAGTTGTTAGGAAACTTGCCCATCCCCCTAGGGAGGGATTAATTGTTTGGGGACCTTCCTATAGCCAATCAATTCAAAATGCAATGTTTCAACCAATAGATGCTTGCCAGGTAGGAATTGCCCCTGCCTTGGGCATGCTGGGAGGGATCAGAATCTTTAAATTGCCCAACTAACCTGAGCACAGGGCTCTCAGCTCTTCACCGCTTCCGAGGTGGGGGCTGTGAGACCAAGCTGCAGCTTGTAATGATTTATAATAAAAAGATCCTCATGTGATTTGCAACGGACTCAGCTCCTGGTGGCAGTCTTTTGGGGAATCGTGATTCGGGCACAACAGAAGGAACAGGAGCTCCATAAGGAGAGCAACAGAACCAAAAAATCTGGGCAAAGGGGTCTTTTCTGAGACTGATACTCCAATCAAGGACCATGCATGGAGATAAACTAGAACCCCTGCACAGATGTAACCCATGACAGCTCAGTGTCCAAGTAGGTTTCCTAGTAATGGGAACAGAGGCTGTCTCCGACAGGAACTCAGTGGCTGGCTCTTTGATCACCTCCCACTGAAAAGGGAGCAGCCTTAACAGGCTACAGAGGAAGACAATGCAGCCAGTCCTGATGAGCCTTAATAGGCTAGGGTCCGAGGGAAGGGGAGGAGGACCTCCCCTATCAGTGGACTTGGGGAGGGGCATGGAAGGAGATGAGGGAGGGAGGGTGAGATTGGGAGGGGTCTACAGCTGGGATAAAGGTGAATAAACTGTAATTAATAAAAAATAAATTAATTTTTAAAAAATTAAAAAAGAATAATGTACAAGCTGGGTGGAGGCAGAGACAGGTGGATCTCTGAGTTTGAGGCCAAACTGGTCTAGAAAGAGAGTTCTAGGACAGCCAGGGTTGTTACACAGAGAAACCCTGTCTCAAGAACAAAAGAATAATGCACAACTATTTGGACTGGAGAGATGGCTCAGTGTTTAAGGGCACCGGCTCATATTTCTGATGGACCAGAGTTCAGCTCCCAGCACCCATGCTGCCCCTCACCGTGGTTTATAGCTCTTAAATTTACTGTTATTCTCTTTTTCTTCCCACCCCTATTACTATCGTCTTCATTTATGCAGACAAGGTCTGCAAACAACTTTTGAATTTATGTTTTTCATATAGCGTTAGAACAGAAGAGTTTTCCAAGTTGTTAACTGGTCTTTCTTTTCCCCTTTCCTTCCTTCCTTCCTTTCCTCCTCTATTTCCTCCTCCTTTACCTTTAGTTTTTCGAGACAGGATTTCTAGCCTAGGCCGTCCTGGAACTCGCTCTGTAGGCAGGGCTGGCCTCAAACTCAGAGAGATCCACCTGCTTCTGCCTCCTGTGTACCGGGATTAAAGGCATGAGTTACTACCCCCTGGCTAGTCTTTTTTTTTTTTTCAGTGACCACATTTCTTTCAGCATCCCTGATATGACATCTGTATCCTCTACATTAATTTTCTTCCAGCTTGTCTTGGAATTATCATTTACACTGCAGTCATTCTGTTTGCACTTGTTCCTTTGCTGTGCTTTCAAGGAGTGGGATTGCGCCAACTATTCAACTGCTTGTAAGAGCTCTCCCTTTCTCTTCCACTTTTGAGACAGAACCTCACTATTGCGGCCAGGCTGGTCTCCAGCACTTAAAAATTCATTTATTTAATTAGTATATGTGTGTGCATGCACTAATGAAATTCTGGGGGCAATATACATATCCTTCTCTCATATGGGTCCTGGGAATAGAATTCAAGTTGTAAGGCTTTGTAGCAAACACTTTGACCACCTGTGACATCTTGCTGATCCCAGCCTCACTCTCTGTTCTGCTGGGATTACAGGTGAAGAAGCATCCCTTCCGGACTATATTACTTTTCCTTTCATTTTGCTTCTCCCCGACTCTTAGGGACATTAACTCCTTCCGAGGGACGTGTTCTCAGCCTTCTCTGCTCTATGCCCTTAAGATTCTAGCCTCTCAAGAAGGAAAGCAGCCAAGCACCAAGCTCGTCCACGTGGTTCCTGGTTTGCGCCCGGCCCGCAGACTGCGGACTACATTTCCCAGGCAGCCTCGCGCGGGAGGCGTGGCTGCGGGGCGGCAGCAACGCCGAGTTGGAGTGTACAGTGGGACGCGATGGCCTCGTGGGCTGAGCGGCTGGCGGGCGTGCGGGGGGTGCTACTTGACATCTCCGGCGTGCTGTATGACAGCGGCGCAGATGGCGGAACCGCCATTGCGGGCTCTGTGGAGGCGGTGGCGAGGTTAGTGAGCTCAACACGAGGGGTGTCTAGTTGTACCGCTGCCGGGGGCGGGGCGTTTGCGCTGGCCCCGCCTCCTTGCGCGCTGGCCCCGCCCGCCCCTCAGAAACGAGGTAGGGAAGGTTGGGTTGGGTTGGGTTGGTGCCAGGCCTCCTAGAGTTTAAGCTGTGCTTTGGAAGCAGGTCGACAGTTGAATTTGCCTAACATGCATATAAAATACAGACTCAAAAAGTGTAGAATATCTCATTAATATTACAATTTGTTAGGCCGGTAAGATGACTCCGTGGGTAAAGGCACTCATTGCCAATTATCACAACCTGAGTCCAGTCCTTGGGCCCCACATGATAGAAGGGAAGAGGCTACTGCAAGTTGCCTTCAATTTGCCATCCATGTACATGCTCCAGCCTAAAAATAAATAAATAGAACTGTTATTTTAAAATATTTCATTGGGTTGCTTACATGTTTAAGTGACCAATTTAAATGACTTATACTAGGGAAGTAAACTATTTTAAATGTTCTAACTGTTTCTTAAAACTTAGAAAACTTTTAAACCACATATGTGGCATCGAATTGTTCTCTTGGATTTTTTTTTTTCCTGTTTGTTTTTTCGATACAGACTTTCTCTGTTTAATAGTGCTGGGTGTCCTGGAACTCACTCTGTAGATCAGGCTGGCTTTGAACTCACAGAGATTCACCTGCCTATGTGTATAAATCTTTTGCCTGTATGCATGTGTGTGTACCACGTGCATGCCTGTTGGATCTCTGGGAACTGGAGTTATGCATGTGGGTACTAGGAATTGACTGGGGTCCTCTGCAAGAGCAACAGCTGAGCCTTTAACAACTGATCCATCTCTCCAGCACCAACCCCTCTTCCCGAAGATTTTTTTAAAAAACTTGCCATTCTGGATCAGAATTCCAGGACAGGACAGCTAACGGTGTTTTGTTTATTTCTTCCTCTCACGCTCTCTCTCTCTTCCTATGCAGGTGTATGTGCTTGTGAATATATATGTGTACATGGTCATAGGAGGTCAGAGGACAGGCCTGGCTGTCATCCCTGGAACACTGACCACTTCCATATAGACAGGATCTCTCACTGGCCTGGATCCTACCAGTTAGATGATCAGTGACACAGATATCCTTCCTGTTCACCTTTCTTGTGCTGGCCTTACAAACATGGGCTACTCATCTAGAATTTTATTTTTGAGACAGGGTTTCTCTGTGTAGCTTTTGCTGCCCTGGATTCGCTTTGTAGACCAGGCTGGCCTGGAACTCACAGAGATCCTCCTGCCTCTGCCTCTCTGAGTGCTGGGATTACAGGCATGTGTCACTGCACCTGGCTTCCCAAAAGATTTTTTAAAAAAAGGTTCTGAATTAGAAATCCAGGACAGAAAACAAAACAAAAACAACTCCAGGACAGGACAGCTAACAGTGTTTTGTTTATTTCTTCCTCTCACTCTCTCTTCCTATGCAGGTGTATGTGCTTGTGAATATATATATGTGTACATGGTCATAGGAGGTCAGAGGACAGGCCTGGCTGTTATCCCTGGAACACTGACCACTTCCATATAGACAGGATCTCTCACTGGCCTGGATCCTACCAGTTAGATGATCAGTGACACAGATATCCTTCCTGTCACCTTTCTAGTGCTGGCCTTACAAACATGGGCTACTCATCTAGAATTTTATTTCTGAGACAGGGTTTCTCTGTGTAGCTTTTGCTGCCCTGGACTTGCTTTGTAGACCAGGCTGGCCTCAAACTTATAGCCATCCACCTGCCTCCTCTCCTGCCTTCCCCAGTGCTGGGATTACAGGCATGTGCCACTGCATCTGGCTACAATTTTTAAAATTATATATTTTCTTCTCTCTCAATTAAAATAAGATTATGAGCTGGGCAAGGTGGTTTATACCTTTAATCCCAGCACTCAGCAGGCAGAGGCAGTCTGTGAGTTCTGTTGCACAGAGACACTGTCTCAAAAAAAACAAAAACAAACAAAAGATAAAATTAAAACTATACCAATAATTTAAAAAAATTATTTCTCTTTAAATTTCATGTGCATTGGCATTTTGCCTGCATGTATGTGTGTATGAGGGTGTTGGAACTAGGACTCCTTTGAACTGGAGTAACAGCTGTGAGCTGCCGTGTGGATACCGGGAATTGAACCCAGGTCCTCTGGAGGAGCAGCCAGTGCTCTTAACTGCTGAGCCATCTCTCCAGCCCCTCTACTAATAGTTTTTGATAAAATTTGCAAGAATCCAAAGCTTGGGATCAAGTTTGCTTGGTGAGACTTTGTAGTAACAAAGGCTGCTGCATTATGTAAGAAGGCACAATTGGCACTGCCCGTGAACTGGGTACAGTTCTGGGCATTTGTCCTGACTTGTTTATGAGAAATAACTGAGCTGGATAGTGATGGCACACATTTTTAATCCCAGCACGCAGGAAGCAGAGGTAGGAGGATCTCTGTGAATTCAAAACCAGCCTGGTCTACAGACCGATTTCCATGATAGCCAATGCTACACAGAGAAGCCCTCAAAAAAAATCAAAGGAAAGGAAGGAAGAAGTAATTGAAATATAAGGTGACTGTGCCTTTTGAAATCATAAGAGACCAAGAACGGCCACTCTCCATAATCAGGGGAGTTACTGTCTCTTTGCCCACAGTGGACACAGTACAGAGTGAGTGAATACTTTTCTCTAGATATATTGTTAGTGAGGGCAGCCATCATGTGGTGTCTCCTCTTTGGGGTAGAAAAGGCAGAAATGCACATGTTCCTCTCCCTGTTTGCAGAGACCCTGGGAGGACACATGCTACAGTTTTGGAGTCTTCGTGAAGAGATGGGGTTCAAGCAGAGAGAAGGGGTGGGGGAAGAGTGGAAGAAAGCTCCTTCATTGTCCAGCTTTGCATACCAACATTTTTAAAGCTTTTGAACCATTCAAAAGCATAAAATTATAATATGTGGTTTTCGTCACCTGCAGGGTAAAGAATGGTTTTACAGGGGGCATGAACCTGAGGGTGAAGGAGGAGCCATGTGGCTAGTTTGGACAGTTAGAGTGGCTAAAGGAAGAGGCTTGGGAAAAGAGAATGAAAGAGGTATTTTAGAAGTAGGTCTAGTGACACTCGGCCTAGTGTGGCTGTTGCAGGGCCAAAGAGAACACGAAGTGAAGGGGAGTCAGGAGGCAGCTTAAGGAGGCAGCTTCTTCAGTCAAGAAACAGGGATGAGTGCTTGTGCTTGGCCATCTTCCTGCTTTTTATAAGCTTAGGACCCAAGCTTAGGGGATGGTGCTGCCCACTTAGGTAGTCTTCCTGGCTCCATTAACCTTACGGAGAGACTCCCTCACAGGCATGCTCAGAGGCTTGTCTCCTATGTGATCCCATCAAACTGATAATCAATATTAAAGACCATAACATGCCTTTACTATTTTTCAAGATCCTCCTTCAGTTTCCTAAGTGCTGGGATTACGCTGTGTACCAACATACCTGGTTAAAACATTATTAAAGTGGGCTGGAGAGATGGCTCAAAGGTTAAGAGCACTAGCTGTTCTTCCAAAGGTCCGGAGTTCAATTCCCAGCAACCACATGGTGGCTGATAACCATCATATAATGATATCGGGTGCCCCCTTCTGGCATGTAGGCATACATGCAGGCAGAAGATAAATATAAATAATAAATAAACCTTAAAAAAAACACTATTAAAGTAAATTCTACATCTAGAAAACATTCATATTGTGTAACACCCAATCCATTTCACTCTCTTGTGTAAGCAGCATCTCAGAAAGCCCCCTTCATCCTTTGCCTTCTGGTCTCATAGGTTAGTTTTGTTTGTGACTCTGGGTATTGTGGGGCTGGAAAGAACATGAAGTGAAGGGAAGTTGGGGCAGCAGGACCTTGAAGAGGCAGCTGGCATGTGGCATCTGCAGTCAAGAAAGCATGTTTCCCTTTTACGGTTGTTCTTTCACCTGCTGTTACTTTTGAGAGATTTGTTGTGTCTGTGGTAAGTGGTGTGTAGATCGCTCGATTGCGTTATTAAGCATAGGTTCCTGTAGGAATGTCTTAGTTACTGTTCTGCCATGAAGAGACATGTCCAAGGCAACTTATAAAAGGAAGCATTTAATTGCATCCATGGCCATCATCTTGGGGAATGTGACAGCAAGCAGGCAGGTATTGCGCTGGAACACTAGCTCAGAGCTTACATCTGATCCACAAGTTTGAGGCAGAGGGAGCTACCTGGGCATAGCGTGGGCTTTTGAAACCTCAAAGACCACCCCCAGAGACACACCTCCTAATGTCTTGAATGCTTGGAAGTTTTGCCTGCTTGTTTGTCTGTTCACCACTGTGTGTGGTGCCTGTAGAGATACGTTGAATCCCCTGGAACTGGAGTTACAGATGGTTCACCATGTGAGTGTTAGGACTGGAACTCAGGTCCTCTGGGAGAATAGTAGTGCTCTTGACCAAGCATTCAAATACGGGGGCCAATCTTTTCAAACCTCCACAAATGATGACACACTTTGTGCATTCCTCTGTTTCCCATTTGGGTTAGTGCAGCTGCTGCTGCTGCGACTATTTCAGAACTTGTGTTTTGGTGAGCATGTGAATGTGTTTCTGCGGGAACCTGGGGGGTGTCAGAGTGGAGTGGCTGAATTACAAGGCAGGAGGACTGTGTTTGACTTTGATTAAGGGCTGCCTGGGAGTTCTCCAAAGTGGTTGTGTCACTTGTATCTCAAGCCAACAGTGTACAAGAGTCCTGGCTGTTCATTGTCCTCTCCCACACTCTGCTTGCCAGTCCTTTCCTCAATGTGAGGAAGACAGGGAAAATCCCAGGAACACGAGGAGAGGAGCCCTTCCCCCTGAAGTCTGGTTGAAGCCCCGTAGCCACACAATAATTCCAGAATAATTAACAATTGTTTAATTACAGTTAAGGAACTTCATCCCTGCTCAGCTGTAAGCCTGCAATTTTCTAGGGATCTACCAGAAACCCCCTTTCCAGAGACAAGATATGGACCAAACCCCTCATGTAGATAGCGGTAATGGCTCCTGGTTTTACTTTATCGGATTATAATTTATCTAAGGCACTTCCAAAGTCTGTCATCTTTCTTATCGAAAGAGGCAGAAAATGAAGGAATAAAAATAAAATAAGATTCCTTAACAACCATTTGGGATGTAACTTGAGAGCTACCAAAATGATCATGGTTAATGCTGAGACAGTTAATTGTGCCTCCTGATGGAGAAGCCTGTTGTTACACTTGGATATGTCTTACTTCCTGTGACTCCTATGCACTCGGGCACGTCTTACTTCCTCCTTCTGAGCTCTCTCTGTCTCTCTCTCTTTGTTTTTTTTTTTTATTTTTTTTTAGACAGGGTTCCACTGTGTAGCCTTGGCTGTTCTGTACTCACTTTGTAGAGTGCACCACTGCACCTGGCTCGTTTTTTACTTTGCAGCCTTGGGGAAGTAGTGTGAAGATAGGGAATCTCAGAACCTCTGTATCCATTTTTTTTTTTCTTCCTCCTTTCAGGAACTCGGATGTTGTTGGCAGAGACTCCCCCTGGATCTCTAGACAGTTGTGTGGCATTGGCTCCAGGTGTCTCCCAGTAACAACAGCAAGGTAGCTGGCCTTAAGGGCAAGTGCTGGCTGCCCCAGGCATTTCATTAGTGAATTAGTGATTTTCTTTGTAGGCCCCTGATGTCTAAGGTGGGTGCTATTACCGTTCTTGCTTGTTCCCCCGCCACCCCCACCCCCAGACAGGGTTTCTTTATGCAGCTTTTGCTGTCTTGGACCTAGCTCTGTAGATCAGGCTGGCCTTGCATTTAGAGATCTGCCTGCCTCTGCCTCGGGATTAGGGCGTGTGCCACCACCACTGGGCTTACTGCTACCTTCCTTAACTAGCAGGCATACTGGAGACTCAGTGAGGTGAGCTCACTCTGTACTGGAGCTGGGGTAACAAACAAAAACCGTCTGACCCCCATTCTGCCAGACCCAGAGCAGGCTCTTAACTGCCATCCTAGACTTCCGCTTGGACTTTTGAGGAGGAAGGGGCTTTGGGATAGGGCAAAGCTTCCCTCTAAAGCAGTGGTTTTCCACCTTCCTAATGTTGCGACCCTTTAATACAGGTCCTCATGTTGTAGTGACCTCCCCCCCATTAAATTATTTTCGCCGCTAATTCATTACTGTAATTTTGCTGCTGTTAAGAACAATAATGTAAATATTTTTGTAGCTAGAGGTTGGCCAAAGGGTCTGCGACCCACAGGTTGAGAACCACTGCTCTAGAGTGCTCTGTGCTTTGAGGGCTGGGGAGATGGCTCAGTAGTTAAAGTACTTGCTGCTCTTGCAGAGGACCAGGGTTCAGTTTCCAGCGTCTTCACTGTAGCTCACCCACCTAGAGGCTCACTGCCATCCACAACACCAGTTCCAGGGGATCTGATGCCCTCTTCTGACCTCTGCAGGCACCAGGCACACGTGTGGTGCCCAGACATACATGCCAGCAAAACACTCATATGCATAAAGTAAAAGAAATCTTAAAAAAGATTTGTTTTGACCCCTGCAGGCTTGTATAGCTTGGGTGTCTCTGGCGGTGCTGCGAAAGGTAGCAAGCAGTCTGTACAGTGATCCTAAAACATACCGAAGGCAGCTGTGGAGCTGGCGGAGGAGGAAAGCACCTTGTCTTGGAGCCTGTGGGATTATTCCTGTTAAGGGGTCAAGAAATCCAGAGGACTGGCACCAGTCTCTCTGAACTCCCGGGCTCCCTTGCTACTGAACCAAGTCCCTAAATCTGGTCCACTGGAGCGTCTCAAGTGACCTTTTTCCCTCAACTGACTGACATTCCTTTTCTTACCTCATTTTTTTCTGGGGCTTTTGCTGAGAAGGCTTCCAAGCAGCCTGGCCTCTCTATAGGGCCAGCCCTTTCTGCTGAGGCCTCTGGCAGCCCACGAGCCTCCTGCCCCCCCCACCCCCATGACAGGTGTCATCGGCTTGGGGTAAGAGATTTGCCCTCTGTTAAAACACACCTGCTTTTGAAGTTTTCCAGGGGGTTTTCTTCTCTGGGTGGCTGATCCAACACTGGCCCTCCCAGAGTCCTTCACAGATGGGTCCAGCTTGCCAGAGTACACAGCTGGGCATCCAGCTGGCTTGTGTGGCCTTGGCAATTCTTTCCACCTTTTCCCCTGTGACCCCTTGAAGTGCAGTGATCCCTTTGAAGTTCTGCCCGGAGCTCAAAGGAAGTTCCTGGGGTCAGACCCACTGTTGTAGAGGGACAAGTGTGATGGGGGTGGGCTGGGACCCTGGGGGAACATGCACTTTACTGGCCGCTCCCCAGCACTGTGGCCCCCAGGCAGCATCTTAATTTTTTAAGCCTAGGAGAGGATGGCTCACTGTCTTCCATTCTCTCTGGATTTTCTATGGTAACTTTTTTTTTTTTTTTAATTTTTACACTTTCTAGAAAGTTCCCACCCACGGGGTACAGAAAGCACAGGAGGAGGGTAAGCGTAGCCTCTGAACAATTAGATCAACCATAGCACTAGAGGTCACCTGCAGGAGGCCTGTCATAAGCCAGGCAGGTGTTCCCTGCCTCACTTTGACATCTGCCCAGACAGTCCTTTCCAAGATGAGGGCTGAGGTCTTGAAAAGGAAGAAAAGAGGCTGAGTTCCTATTAAAGGCAAATGGATACATTGGTTCACCCACACACCCAGCAAACATTAGCTGGACACCTGCTGTACCAAGAATCCTGCTCTAGGTGGGGAGAATTTATGATGGTGAGCCAGTTGGCTAGAAATCAATGCCCCGGTGGAGCCAGTGTGGCAGTGTCTGGAGACCAGCAGCGAACAGCTTGTGCTGGGCAAGCTAGTGTGTCGAGTAGAGAGAGCCTCCAACTGTGTGGGTGGAAGTCCAGGGCTGCATGTACTCACGGCCCTCACAGGTCCCATGAGCATTGAGTTGAGATGAAGAGAGGTGAACCTAAGAGAACATCCCAGATGGAAGAAGGACCAGCTTTGCCTCTCCCACGTCTCCTCATTCTTAGCCAATCCCTGCTCCCCTCCCCACCTCTACCCCCACGCCTTCTTAGTCCTCGAAGCTGCTTGGTGGGGCCCTTGACTGCAGTAGGACCTGTGGGCAGGTGTGGACATCTGTAACCCGCCTGGGTCCCTCCAACAGGCCTTTATTGGAGCCCATTTGTGGGTGGATTGGGCTCCCCGAGGGGAGCCATTCAGAGGCAGGCTGGGCACAGCAGGGGCTGTAGCACAAAGATCCAGGCGGCTGGGCAGGCCCTGGTGATGGCCCTGGGGCATCTGCATGTGAAAGGAGATGAGCATTTACTACATCCTGTCGAAGACCACTAAAGCACATCTGGACCAGCCTAAGGCAGACTGGCCATTTGGGGGGGTGGGGGGGAGCAATCGGAAGGAAACATGCTCAGCCTCTGCCCAGAGTAGTCTCATAAAGCAATTCCCACCCAGGATAGTGAGCCAGGCCCACAGCTCAGCTTCCCAGGTGGCCCGTCTCGGTCCTTTGGATGAATCCCTGTGGGTTCCCAGATGCCATTCAGACAGTCTTGGTGTAGCAGTAAGTGATCAGGCCAGGGCAACTTTTGAAATCTGGCTGGTCCTCACGTCTAGGACCTCCTCAGTGCTAAGCTGCCAGGACAGCATCCAGCCATGAGGACAGGGTTCCCAGGAGTAGCCATAGTAAGACAGATGGTGGCCCAGGCCAAGCCCCTTCCTCTCTGTCCCTCCAGTGAGTGAGCCAGGCTATCCAGGGAATCAGCTGGGGAAAGTACTTGCTTGAGTTTGTTTACCAAGAGCTCTCAGGGCTCCACCCAAGCCTTGGGCAAAGGGTCTCCACCCTGACCTTGGGCAAGAGCTGTTGGTGATAACTGAGTTCTGTATATTGTCCCTTTCCGTCCACAGGTGAGCCATGATGGGGGGAGGGCATGGACCAGAGCAGCATGCTCTTTATCCTGGTTTCTGGGGTTTTCTGTTTTGTAATGTCAACACTTGAAGTTTCATCACACAGATGACTTCCTTCTGTAAATGTTCCTGCCAGCACTTGATTCGGAGAAAAGTCCAAGGCCTTGTCATCAGCCTCAGACTGACCCTTTGGGTCTTCTGGCCCTTTTCTTTTCTGTTCTTCCAAAACACAGAGGATTTTCAACACAGCTTTCTCCCTCTCCTGATCTTCGCAGTCCCCAGGGCAGCTGCCTATTACACAGCGCTGCCCTTGCTCTGGTCCCACCGACTCTGGGCTCAGCGGAAGAGTGAGCTTTTATCTCTTTGCTACCCTCAGAGCATTTTTTAAAAATTGCATTTAGTTATTTGTGCGTGTGCACACATGACACATGCGAAGGTCAAAGAACAACTTGAAGGAGCCGGTTCTCTCTTTCTGCTATGTGGGTCTTGTGGGTTGAACTGGGGCCTTTACCTGCTGAACCTACTCACCAGGCTGTAGCTCACAGGGAATTTGTTCTTCCACATTTCACTTGGGGAAAGAAAACCCAGATTAGAATGTTTCCTGAGTCAGGGAAAGGCTTGAGGGTGTTTTCAGGAGTGGTGGTGGTAAGGCTCTGGGGGTCAACCGCACACATCTGAGTTGCACACTAGGGGCTACTCAGGTGTATCAGGAGACAGAGTGGCTGGACAGTGCTATGTCCAGACTTCAGAATCCCTGGATGGCACCTTAACTAGACTGTAGACTCTGTAGCCAGGAAGGAGGGGGAATTAGCTCTTTTGATGTGGATGCTAGTTTATATGATCTGGATGGTATATAAATGAGAAAGTTATAGGATAAAGTATGTCCATAGAATACCTTTTAAAATGATTTCACAGCTTTATTTAGTTTACATTGTGTGTTTGTGTGTGTATGCATGCTTGTGCTATGGCACACATGGAAGTTGTGTGGTAACTTGCAGGAATCAGTTCTCTCTTTCCACTGTGTGGGTCCTAGGGATCGAACTCAAGTGACCAGTCTTGGCAACCAGCATTTTTACTGGCTGAGTCAGCTCACCTTCCCTCATTTGTTTATTTTGAAGATGGAGGTTTCACTGTGTCACTCAGAACACTGGGAGACCTGAACTGCTGGGCTCAGGATGCGTATTGCCCTGCTCCTGTGTGCCTAGAGCAGGGGTTCTCCACCTTTCTAAGCTGCCACCCTTTAATACAGTTTCTCATGTTGTGGTGACCCCCAACCATAAATTTATTTTCTATCCTCTCCTGTTCCCAGCAGTCCAAGAGCCAACCAACACTGAGGGTCATGGGGTCAACTGGAGAGCTTTTAAAGGGCCAGACACACGAAATAAAGCACACTTAATAACTATACTTAATAACTGTAATAACTACTTAATAACTGTAATTTTGCTATTGTTATGAATCATAATGTAAATATCTGATATGTGACCCCCCCCCAAAGGGGTCATGACCCATAGGTTGAGAACCATTGCCCTAGAGGTTAGGATTCCAGGTGTTCACCAACCACTGTGCCAGACTATTAAAAGATAGACATAACCCTCATCTATCCGGCCTGGTGTGCTATTTGACTTGTTAACTTGAACTTGGTGGAAAGAGGCTGAGAGTCTTAGGGAGGCTGTAGCCTTAGCTCTGCAGTAAGGTTTGTTGTCTGGGTTGTGGTCTCAGGCATGTTGAACAGGGTCACCCCGGGAAGTCAAGGCAGCCAGTGTGGGTGTTCTGGATCAGTGTGGCACAAGTGACCTTGACACCCGCTTACAGTGCCATGGCTCCGGGATAGATGGAGAAGCTGATTGGCAAAGAAGTACGCAGGCACTGCCGAGGGTTGGGAGGGGGTTGTCATTTCTCTCTGTGCTGGTGCCTCCAGGATCCCTTTCAAGTCTTGATGCTCCCCTCCCCCCAAGCAGAACAACTGCCTCTCTTCCTACAGGTGCCCTGGGCAGTGTGCTCTGGGCTCCTCCCCCTGGTCCTGCTCCATGGAAACCCTGGCATCCTACTGTACAGAACTTGCCTGGAAGGCTGAGCTGCCCAACACCAGCACAAGACCCTGTATAGTCATCACTGTCACTTACTATTGAGTGTTTGCAATTTGCCAGGTCCTTTCCATGTGTCTCTTGAAACATCTAGTCAACCACCCTATGTGGTAGCTGCTGTGACTGCCGTGCTGCATAAGCAAGGATCCTGGAGTTGGTGGCATAGGCAGCAAACTGCAGGACACATAGCGAGGCATGTCTGCTTTCTGAGCCCAGCTTCCACCCTGCCCTCAGGATGCTTGGCACCGAGCAGTCTAGCCTATTCAAGGCCAGGGGTGCCTAGAGATGACCGCCTGTTGAGTTCGCAGGCCTGGAGAGTGAGACTTGTATTCATGGCTATCCCCAGCATGGGTCATATTTCTCAGTCTTTGGGTGACCCACTTAGGTCAGAGGGTCACCAGGATCTCCCTGATTATCAAGTCTCATGCACTTGACTCAAATGTTCGTCAGTTGCTATGAAATCAATGCTCTGGCCTTGGTGTGTCCCTGTGATCTGAGCTTAAACACGTCATAGAGGACACAGTGGCTGGGTGTTCTGAGGGCAGGGAGTGTGGGCAGCACAGGGGAGGCAAACTGTGCGTTTTGTAAGGGGCCTGGCTGGGGTGCTGCCCAAGTCATGTGGCCTCCCCGAATGCGCTTGGCCTACTAGCCTTCACCGAGAGGAGCCAAAGCCTGGCCACTGTGCACTGCTGCTCTGCTCTCTGGCCAGAGTTTGGACTCTGACCACAAAAATGTGCCACTGCCCAACAGTGTCCAGTGGAGCTTGAAGAGGTCTGGGTGGGCCAGCAGACAGCCATCTGTCAAGTGGGAAGGCTGGATAGGGGAGGTGTAGCAGGTTTGGTCTAGCCTGTGGCAGTGCTGTTTGGGGCCTTCCACCATTCAGGGTCTTCTGCTGATGTCAGAGAGTGAGGAGTGCATGGCAGAGTGTCTCTCTGTGCCAGTCTTGACAGTGTCTCCAGCATGTAGCCCTGGAGAGCCTTCTGAGGGACAGCCCTGAAAGGGTATAGTTCTTAAACTCAGTTTAGGAGGAAACCGAGGAAACAGGAATTCAAGGTCATCCTTGGCTACATACTGACTTTAAAGCCCACTTGGGCTCCTTGGCTCCTGGAAAAAAGGAAGGAAAGAAGGGAGGAAAGCAGAATGAAAAGCATTGCAAGTGCGTGTCTGTCAGGCATGGTAGTGTATGTCTGTGATACTAGAACTCAGGAATCTGAGGCAAGAGGATTTTTTTTTTTCCTTTTCAGTTAAGGCTGTTTGGGCCTAGTCTGTCTCAAGAAACCAAACTAAACCAAACCCCAAAATTATTCTGGTACCCTCTGGCTGCTGAGGACCGGGGGAGGTTGCCTGTATTTCATCTACAAACAATGCCAGAGGTACCACTGACATCTTTCCCTCTTGTAATGGTTTATGCAGCGTGTTAGCTGGACAGGATCTAGAATTACCTTGGAGGCAAATCTCTGGGCATATTGGGTAATGGAGATGGGAAGACCTGCCCTCCATGTGGGTAACAGCATTCTTTGGGCTGGAGCTCCCAGACTGGATAAAAAGAACACATTACCTGAGCACCAGCATTCATCTCTCTATGCTTCCCAACTGTGAATACAGTTGGGACCAGCTGCCTCCAATTCCTGCCACCATGACTTCCCCACCATGATAGACCCTTGAACTGTGAGCCAAAACAAACCCTTCCTCTCTCAGGTTGCTTCACCCATGCATTTGTCACGGCAATGGAGAAGTAATGGACCAATGCATCCCTCCAGGGCATCTTGCTGCCCTGCTTCCCATTTTAATTGTATGTGGGACACTCTAACTCACCCTAGGTAGGTCTGAATAGGACTGCTGGTGACAGTGGTGGAAGACAGATGAGGGAAGGGCCTTCCTCTTCTCTGCCATGTGAATGGCTCTGGTACCAGGTGAGCCTTGCATCCAATTTGGAGTTTGAGTCACTTAGGTCACTCCTAGTAAAGCGTCTGCAGTGCTGGGTTTCAGTACTATGCCAGACTCATTTTGGGCGGGAACCTAGGCTTCGAACAATCTCTCTGCAGGAATGTGCTGTTCACTTCCTGTCCATCTCAGACCCCATTGAGCCTTTGAATTGCTATTTCCCAAGTTTGATTTTACATCATGGACATCTGGCCTGTAAACGCATGCTTTAAACACTTTAATGGCCCTGTCCCATAGGGTCCCCATGACCCTACTCAGTAGTTTCTTTTAGTCTTGTGGTTCCCATGGCCTCTTTTGGTTTTCCTGACCTCTCCTACAAACCCATATTCCCACCCAGTTGCCTGAGGCTCTAGCTGCTGGGGTTGTTCCCAGGGTTCCTCTGCCCTGTCAGTTCCTGTGACACTCACTGAAGCACAGGACATGATGTGCTGAAGTCACAGCTCTGTTCTCCAGGAGCCCAGAGCTGGCAGAGTGGCAGGAAGAAGGGAGATTTTGGTGACACACAGGACATAGCTAGAGGAGGATGGCTTCTCTGTGAACAGGGTAAGACGGGGCCTTTTAGAGGGAGGAACATGTGCACCTGGCCTTAAGGGAGAATGGGATTCCATTCCAGGGGGCTTGAGGGAGAACTGGGGACCCACTGGGAGGGACCCAGGCTATTCTTTCCCTGGCAAGCTCCTGGCCCTGCCCAGCCTTGCTTTCTGGTCCCTCTGAGGGGAGCTCGGGACTAGCCAGCTTCTCAGCCCTTGGTAAGCTGGAGAGGGCAGCCTTTGAGCTGTCCCAAGGTCACTCAGGTTGTCCAATAATTGTCCTAACACTTTACCTGCCACGGAACAGTAATGAGAGGGTTTTCATTATTTTCGGGTGAGCGCTCCTGGCAGATGCCCGACAGCCAGCAGATGTGTAAAGTCCGAGGTGATTTGTAAGGGACCGTCTCATCTGATGCACGGTAATTGCACAGGGCGATGCTGTCACTCAGAGGAGCATCCTGGCCTGCTGGGATGAGGTTAAGGTCAGTTCAAAGATCCAGTTGGGTCACAGGAAGTGGGGCTCCTTGGTGGGAGGGGGGTCAGTGGCTAAGACCCTGGCCACAGTCTTAGTGGGGCTTTCCCAGGCCAGCCAGGGACATCCCCCTCCAAGGTTTTTGGGTGTTGGGGTGGACCTGCAGCCACTGTCGTTCTTCAGGGTTTCTTCTGGACATTGTGCCTTTTCGGGCTTTCCTCATGATCTGGAATCTGTGTTCTAGGCCTCCCAAGGCCGGATCTGTGGCATGTGGCACTGGCCCAGAGGGATATACATGTGTTCCCTCAGCTCCCTCTGCCCAGGTTGTTGGAGCAGACGCTACGAAGTTGCATCTTACACCACATTCACTTCTTTCTCCCATGGCTGGAAGCACCGGGTGCCCATGACCAGGGTGCTAGCATGGTCAGATTCTGGTGACCTTTCTTCCTGGCTGATAGGTGACAGCCATTTTATTGTGTGTTCACATTATGCCTTTGCTTTGTGTGCTCTGAGAGAGGTGGGGGAGCACGGAAGAGAAGGGAGATGGCCTCACTAGGCCTTGCAGGGGTCTTTTTGCTTGTCTTTGGCATAGGATCTCCTTATGTATCTTGGGCAGGCCTGACACTTGCCGTGAGAACCAGGCTGGTCTCAAACTTGTAGCTGTCTTCCTGCTTTGCCTTCAGTGTCAGAGTTACAAGCATATGTCCCCATACCGAGCCCGAGGGGTCTCTGAGGACACCAATCCTATCGTATGATGGCCCCTGTCTTATGACTCTACTTAATCACAGTTTGCTGCTCATAGGCTTTGTCTCCAAGAACAGACACAGAGCGGCCTGGGGGGTGGAGCACTTGGGGGGCTAGGGTTTCAATGCAGGAATTTGGTGAGGCACACTTCAGTCCATTAGCCCAGGCCATCCAGGGCCTCACATTGGTGTGCAGCTTCTTGCCCATCTCAGTTTCAACCCAGCTACACATACAAGTCAGGCCCATACATGGTCTCAACCCTCCCTAGATTAGGATACCCCAGAGCAAAGAGCTGAGACTGCCGGACCCTGCCCAGGGCATATTACTACATTTGAAGGTCTTGTGGATTTTGCCCTCTGTGCAAGGAAGGACCTGCACACTTCTTCATGGACACATACACTGCATATACGACATAGCTGAGGGGCCCCCCAAGCTTTGTGCTCTTAGGCCACACAGCCTGGATAAGGCCTCTTTCTAGGAGACTTACCTTCTTGTCTCCTGAGTGGGGAATACGCTTACTCAGCTGGTACAGAGTGAGGGCTGCCTGTGAGGGAGACCCGCCCTGGGGTGTGAAGACAAGGTCAGGCCGTGGACACAGCACAACGCCAGTGCTTCCCCAGAGCCAAGACTCCATAAAAACCTGTATTGATGCTTTACTAGCTTTAATTTTTTTAAATTAAATTTTAATTTTGTGTTCATGGGTGTCTGTGCACCATGTATGTACAGTGCCCACAGAGGCCTGGAGAGGCTGTCTTGATTCCCTGGAACTGAAGTTACATACAGTTGTGAGCTTCCATATGGGTGCCGGGAACCAAACCTAGGTCCTCTGGAACAGCAGAAAGTGTTCTGAGTCACTGAGCCTTCTCTCTAGCCCACAGTTTACTATATTAAGAATAACAGTGACTCCTGTAATAATTTTCAGTGATTTTTAAATAAAGAGACCTTATGGGCTGGCCCCTGGTGGTCACAGGGCCTGTGGTGACACATCATAAGGGGGCATGCTCAGTGGCATAAAGGGACATGACCCAGAGGGAGGACTCTGCACACACAGCTCCAACCACTGTCCCCAGACTGATAAACTAGCAAATGGAAAGCCCTGCTTTTCCAATAAACTCATGTTGGTATCTCAAAGGAGACAATGAGCTACTCCCTCCCATCCTCATCAGAAGTTGTGTTTGGAGTGACAGATGTGAAGCTCTGCCATCTCACTGTCGCACCAATTGCTCACTGTTCTGAGAAGGTCACATCATCATTCATTAGCGGTAATTAGTCCCCTGAGACCCCTGCACTTCTTCACTCAAGTGCTCCATTAACTTGGGTGTGAATCACACATTCTAGGCACCAATCAATGAAGACCCATCCATAATCCGCAAGGTGATGCTATTAGTTACAATATATTAACTGCCTAATTTAAAAATAAAAAAGCCATCTTTATGAAGGGCAATTAACCACTGAGTGTAATTGGTCATTCATAAACCTCTGATTAGGAAAGACAAATAACAAGAAAGGGATGAATCATCGAGGCTGTGGAAGATGGTCTGTGCGCTAAAGGCTGTGGATTTATAGAGTTCTTCATAAATGGCACCAGGTCCAGATGGTCCCTGAACTCACCTGCTTCTGCGGGAGCCCAGAGACCCGCAGGATCAGAGTCAGCCTAAGGGAAGTGGCAGTTAAGGTGTTTTGGGCTTTTCCAGGGACCCCCTGTGTGCCCAGCATGGAGATGCCATACAGAACCCAGCCGACCACATTGCTGAACTTGCAGAATATGTGGGTTAGGAAGAAGGACATTGAAAGACTAAAGATACTTGATGTCATAGAGAAATAGAGGCAGGGTTAGAGACAGCCTAGAGCGAGTATCACAGAAATGGCAGAAGCAGGGACCTGCTTTCCCCACTTGCTGCCCCATTGCAGGCAGATATCCAGCTCATCCCTGTCTTCCCTATGGCCCACCACCCAGGCTCATCTTTCATTTACTTGGTGGGAGTTGCCAGTCACCTCCTGCCTGGGAGGGTGGGGCTCCACACCTTGAAGGGCCACTCTTCCTCAATTTACTTAGCCTATAAGACTTGACCATGGGTTTGTGAGAGCTCAGCAAACATCAGACTGTCCTTGTCCCCAGACTATCATCCTCAGGAGGAGGGACAGAAAGCCTTGGGCCTTTCCAGCACTCATTTTTATCACCTGTGAAATGAAATAAGTTGTGTCTTCACTGGGATTGAGTTTGGGTTGGTTGGGTTGCCTTACCCTGTTGGCCGTCAATGGATGTTAACTTGAAGCTCAGTTTTGCATGACTGGGCCCGTCACAGTGATACCTCTTTGACTGTGGCCATGTCTATGAAGAGAATACTGAAGTGCATCCCTTCATCATATATGTGCTCATTATTAAGTCATACATCATGCATGACAAAGACAGTTGTCCTTGCACAACCGGCTGGTGTTTTCTTCTTGAGGTCTCTGTTCCAGGTTGCTTCCCAGTGAAGACCTCCCCAACCTTCTTGTCTAGGTAGCCATTGTCTTGTCACCCCCATCGTGTTCTTCATGTCCCCTCCCCTCCCAGGGGCAAATTGCCTTTCCTGTGATCCTTGTTCACTGCCAGCCAGCCTCCATGCTACCTGAGAACTGTGACCAGGGAGGGCCCTTCCTGCTGTCACAGTGCATGTTCATGCCCAGAACCCAGGGTGTAGCAAGTGCTCAGTGATTATGTGTAGAGAGATTGAATGTCATCTCATTGGGGGCCTCTTGAGATATCCTTTTTATGGCTCTTGTGTCTAAAGAACTCACCTAAGTGCCACCAAGGCTCTCCGAAGGAAGGGTCATGGGGCCATTGGCTTTCCGTGCACGTCAGTTTTATGGAACCTCGATTCTGGGTTTATGCAGAGTGGGGTTCCCACTCCTACATCCCAGAACTGTCATGTTCCTGATGCCTGTCTCTGGCAGACCCTGTTTATTGGCATTAATGAGAAGATGGAACCTCTGCTTTCCCCAGTTGGAAAAGTATGGATCCAGAGTTAGTAACTTGTGGACGTGGGGAAATGCAAATGCTGTGGAATGGCTTGGAGAAGCAGCTGTGGGTATTTGAAGTGACTTGCCGCCAGGCCATGTGGATGGTAGCAGGGAATTGGTGTGCAGGTCTGGAGTGGGGGGCAAAAGTGGCACAGGTGGAAAGATGACATGTCCCTGGGAGGGGTGGGTTGAAGTGTTCCAAGCAGAGGTTGGGGGGCAGCCCTGGGGAGTCTCAGCTGACTCAGATCTTGTGAGAATGGACAGGAAGTTTGGGGATGTGGCGGGCCAGCATTCTCCTTGTCAAGAAGTGGCCTGTTCTATCTTTGAAATCTGTGTCTGTCTGGGCCGCCTCAGGGACTCACAGTGACTTGGCATGCACTGCTACTTAACCAGTTTGCCTTTGCAAAAGTCCCTCTCTGGGTCTGTTCTCAGGAGGTCACACTCTTCTGTGCTGAACATATTCTCATTTGTGTTGTTGTGCCCTAGACTGAAGCGGTCTCCGCTGAAGGTGAGATTCTGTACCAATGAGTCCCAGAAGTCCCGGAGAGAGCTGGCGGGGCTGCTTCAGCGGCTGGGATTTGACATCTCTGAAGGAGAGGTGACGGCCCCTGCACCGGCCACCTGCCAGCTCCTGAGGGAGCGAGGCCTGCGGCCACACCTGCTCATCCATGACGGTAGGCCTGTCTTGGACTTGCTGTTTTTGAGGTGAAGGCTGGGGAGAGGACCTCCCACTTGGGCCAAACCATGAGAAATAGATGCAGGTCAAGCCTGACTTCTTCCACGACATTTGTGAGGCTTCTGGGCACAGTAAGATCAGGCCCCAACTATCCCCCTCTGACCCCAGCCTCCAGACCAGCTTCAGAATGGTCCTGGGAGTAAAGCCTGAGGTGGTGCTCCCTGATTTAGGTAAGAGGTCAGGGATTTACCTAAGGGATTATTGAGAGAAAGGAAAGAAGGCTGAAGGGCGAAGTAGGGGGTGGGGGAATATGTGAATTTGAAAATCAAGATTGCAGTCCATAGCTTTCCAATATCTGCCAACCCATAACCTCGAACACTCTCAGTTTTGCTCTTAAGTGCAACTTGCAAATGGCTATTGGAGCAAGGTTTGAATCCAGATGATTTTGTTCCGAATGCAAGACCATAGGTCCTTGAGCCCCCAGAGGGGAGCTTTTGTGGAGCAAAGCAGAGAGAGCGGTATTCTCTGGTGACTGTTTAAAAACGGGGTTCAAGTATTTCAGAACACTGTTTTGTTCGTATGTCTGTCCTTTCCTTCCTCCACACTGTTTTCATGTTGACAAATCTCTGGGCAGAGGCAGGGTGTCCTTCTGAGGTGCGGAGTGCTGTCTGCAAGGCTGGAAGGCGGAACCCATTGCTCTGGCACCAATTAAGGGAGTCCTGCCCAGCCTTTAAAAATCCTCTTTCTAACATCCTTTCTCTGTAGTTAGGAACCCTGCCAGTGTCTTTAGAAATTCTGTCTCCTGTTCCCCGGGAGAAGGGTTGCTAGGCATGGAGAAGGGGGTAGAGGATCTGGGCCAGAGGACTGGGGAATACAGCAGTGGCTCAGAGTTGGTGTTAACTAAGGAATCTAGCTGACATAACAGAACCTGAGTAGGCTGGAGGGGAAACAGCCGCCCTTTCTCTGCTGTCATGTCTGTGTTTTCAATAAATGTGCCTGTTTTCCAGGCTTTGACTTTTTCCAGGTCTTATTATTGATGTTTCCCCCCTAACACTTTATCATGAAAATCTTCAAACACATTAGCAGACCTCAAAACCTTTTACTTGGTGGGGTTGTGGAGATGCCTCCGCCAGCAGTGCCCGCTACAAAAGCTCTAGGACTTGAGTCTGAATCACAGCAGCCACGTGAAAAGCTGGGCAGAGCAGTTTACCCCTGTAATCCAAGCTCTGAGGAGTGAGGACGCGAGGATCCTGGGAGCTCACTGGCCATCAGTCTGGCCCAGTCACCAAGCTCCAGGATCAGTGAGATACTCTCCCTCAGCAAACAAGGTGGCGAGGCGTTGAGGAAAATGCCCACTATTGTTCTAACCTCCATTCGCGCATGAACGCGCGCACACACAAACACACACAGTTTACTTAGAATATTTTTACAGGCCTCCTGGATGTTGAGAATGGCATTTCTATAGTTTTCTTGGTTATATGTCTATCCATGCCTCCCTCTATCTATTTACCAGTTTTACTTTTGAGTCATTCCACCGGGGATGTTGCTGCAGTTCTCTTTAGCATGTCATAGAGCTGAATATATTGTCGGGTTTTGTGTGTGTGTGTTTTTTCTTTATGTTGATGTAAGATTTACACGCAATGAGGAGCTCAAACCCCTATTGCACTTTTGCTGGCTTTGAACCCCACACCTCTGGAGGTCTCCATTATCACACTGAAGTTTCCTGCATACCCTTCCAGCCAGTCCCCCCACCCCCACTGACAGTCCTTAGTGATAGTGTAAATAAACACACCTGCTTAGAATTTCATATCAATGGAATTATACAGTGTATAATTGATCCGGGGACCCCAAAGACCATTCAGCGATTCCCTGGAAGGGCTCCCAGGACTCAGAGAGACGTGGTACTCAGGATTAAAGCTGGGTACAGCAAAAGACCACAGCTCAGCTCAACAAGGGAAGAGCTGTGTGGGGCAAAGGGCAAGAGAAACCAGGCATGAACACCCAGCTGCCACTGTTCTGGGTGTCGTTGGTTGTCTCAGCAGTGATGTGTGACACATCAGGTTGGCAAGAAGGAAGCTCATTGGAGCATCCATGCCCACACATTTTTGAGAAGGGCTGGTCACCTCCCGTGTGACTGACCTTAGGGACTCCACCTCCATCCACACACTTCACTCAAGATCACACTGACCTAGGATGACCCAGTTCCTTGGGTGTGTAAACCCCTCCTGTCACATAGGATTTTGTAGGGGCCCAGGGAATCTCCTGAGAGCCATAAAAAGGCCGGTCTTAACGACAGCCTTTTTCTGGAGTGTGCAGGATTCCAGCAAGCCAGGCCTGCTGAGGTAGCCCTCTCTTTCACAAAAAGTAGTTTGTGTGTGTGTATAAAGCTTCTCCCTCCAGCCAGAGGCTCATCATAGGTTACATGTACCACCATATTCTTGTTCTTTGCCCTGTAGGGAACATACTACAGTGTATTTATGCATGGATGTTTCCTAGCTTCAGGTTTGTCTTAGTCAGGGTTTCTATTTCTATGAATAGACACTATGACCACAGCAAGTCCAACCCCCTGACTCCCGAAACAGAGTTTCTCTGTGTAACTCTGGCTGTCCTAGAACTCACTCTGTAGACCAAGCTGGTCTTGAACAGAGATCTGTCTGCCTCTGCCTCCTGAGTGCTGAAATTACAGGAGTGCCCCACCACTTATAAAGGGAAACATTTAATGGGGGCTGGCTTACAGTTTAGGGGTTTGATCCATTATCATCATGGTGGGAAGCATGGCAGCATGCAGGCAGACATGGTGCTGGAGGAGCCAAGAGTTCTACAAATGGATCGGCAAGCAGCAGGAAGAGAGAGTGACACTGGGCCTGGCTTGAGCATCTGAAACCTCAGAGCCTGCCCCCAGTGACACACTTCCTCCAATAAGGCCACACCTACTCCATCAAGGCCACACCTCCTAATAGTGCCCCTTCCCGTGAGCCTGTAGAGGCCATCGTCATTGAAACCATCACAAGGCTTTTCTGAAGCACATATTCTGCCTGGCAGAATATGACAGAAAGAAAGTGCCCCTGCTACCTGGGAGTAGGCCACGTTCTGGGCTTGAGGGCTGTCTGTCTCTCTTGTCTTTCCAGGAGTCCGCTCAGAATTTGGTGACATTGACATGTCCAACCCGAACTGTGTGGTGATTGGGGATGCTGGTGAAGGCTTTTCCTATCAGAACATGAACAGAGCCTTCCAAGTGCTAATGGAGCTGGAAAAGCCTGTGCTCATATCACTGGGGAAAGGGTGAGTCCTTCGCAGGGGGATCGTGCTGGGAAGCTCTGTCCTCTGCTTTGTGGTTCTCTGCCAGGGGGCCAGGTAGACACAGATGCAGACAGGAGGTGTGGGAGTGAACACAGGGGCCCTCTCCTCCCGCCCTTTCCTCTTCATTCCTCCTTTTTTTCCCTTTTAATAATCTTTCCAGAACCATTTGACCAACTTTATGTAGGAATCTTGGGCCAGGAGATGGGTGGAGGCTTCAGTGTAGGTCAAGGCCCTGAGGAGATCTCAAAGGTCAGGTGTCAGCTGTCCAAAGTTTATGGTAAAGGAAGCAAAGGTCTCTTAGCACAGAACGTAACACAAGATGGTCAAGAATAGTTTCTAGGGATACTTAATGTAGTAATAGGTGGACTTGTGGTCTGGGAGGATGCTCTGAGCCAGGTGCTGAGTGCTATCTCTATGGAGTTGAGATTTGGCCACACTTTGGCTGTGCTTCCAGCGTATACCTCAACACCATGCTAGCCAGCTTCCATCACTCCAGCGGATACCTGAGGTAAACAGCTGAAAGGGAGGCTCACAGTTTCCGACACTTCACGGCCCCTTGCTTTGGGCTGTGGTGAGGGTGGACATCATGGTAGGAGTGTCCAGCTTATTTTCCCAGAGACTAGGAAGCAGAGAGAGAAAGAGGAGGAGTCCCAGTATCCCCTCAAAGAAAAAAAACCTCACTTCTATTTACTAGATCCTACCTCCCTAAGGATCTACTGCTTCTCAACACTGCTGTCAGCTGTGAACCAAGCTCATGGGCCTCTGGGGTACATTCAGGATGCAAACTCTAGTACCATCTTTTTTGTTTGATTGTTTACTTAACATCTTTCCCTCCCTCTTTTCTCCCTTATTTTGATTTTTAATTAATTAATTTTTTTGAGACAGGGTTTCTCTATGTAGCCCTGGCTGTCCTAGAACTCACTGCAGACTAGGCTGGTCTGGCCTGCCTCTACCTCCTGAATACTGGGATTAAAGGCATGTACCAGCACTGCTTTAAAAAATATATATATATATATATTTTATATATATATACATATACATACATACATACATACACACATACATACATATATATATATATATATATATATATGAGATGGCTCAGTGGTTGAAAACACTGTCTGCTGTTCCAGAGGTTCTGAGTTCAATTCCCAGTAACCACATGGTGACTCACAACCATCTATAGTGAGATCTGGTACCCTCGTCTAGAGAGCAGGTGTACAGCAGATTAAGCACTCATCTACATAAAATAAAGAAAATAAACAACAATAATAATAGTTTTTAAAAGTTTGTATCAGTGTCTTACCTACACATATATATGTGCGTTACCAACGCGCCTGCTCCCCATAGAGGTCGGAAAAGGTGTCAGAGTCCTCGGAAGAGGCATTCTGGCTGGTTGTGAGCTACCATGTATGTTCTCAGAACTAAACCCAGGTCGTCTGTATGAACAAGTGCTCTGAACTGCTGAGCTATCTTTCCAGGCCTGTTTTGTTTTGTTTTGGTTTGGTTTGGTTTGAAATGGAGCCTGGCATAACCAGAAGCTGGTTATGTTCTGTATAGTTGAGGTTCGTTTTCAACTTCTGATTCCCTTGCCTCTACCTCCTGACTTCTGGAATGATAGGCATGTGCCATCATAGCCAACAAGGCATTTTCCTCCCTCACCTTCAGTACTGTGCATTGAACTCAAGGCCTTGTACATGCCGGGCAAGGCTGGACCACTGAGCTATGTGTCCAGCCTGTTATTACATTTCTTTAACACTGAGATAACACATGCCCACTGAAGAAACTTAGAAATCGCAGGGCTGAAGAAGAAAATAAAAGGTATTTGCAGCCTCGCTGCACAGCGTAAACCCCAGCGTTTGGGTATACGTCCTCAGGTGAGTGCTTACAGATGCCTGCAGTCATCGGATGCCGTGGACACGGCTGGGTTTAGGATCACCTACGATACACACTTCTCGATGTATTAGTGAGAATATTTGTAGAGAGGTTTAACTGAAGTGGGAAGACACACCCTAAATGTGGCCAGCATCCCATGTTCTAGTGTCCTGGAGTAAATGAAAAGGGGAGGAGCTGGAGAGGTGACTCAGTGGTTAAGAGCGCTGGCTATTCTTCCAGAGGTCCTGAGTTCAATTCCCGGCACCACATGGTGGCTCACAACCATCTATACTGGGATCTTCTGGCATGCAGATATATGTGCAGGTAGAACACTCAAATATATAAAATAAATAAACAAATCATTAAAAAACAGCATGAAAAGGAGGATGCTGACTTGGTACCAGTATTCACCTCTCTCTGCTTCCTAATTGTGGATGCAATGTGACCCAGCTGTGTCACGCTTTTGCCACCGTGCCTTCCCCCAATGGTGTTCTGTACCCCTCAGACTGAGCTTGCATTTCCTTCCTTTCTTAAGTTGTAACATATTTGGTTACAGCAACAAGAAGAGGAACTAACGTAAGAGTTGACCTTGCTTTGTGAGCTGTGGTTTTCTTTCTTTCTATTTTCATGTATGTATGTATGTGTGTGCATGTGCATGGAGGTCCAGGTTGTTATCAGGAATATCATCCTCCATCCATTGTCCACCTTATTCAGTGAGGTAGCTCAAACACTGATCAACGGGTATGACTCATTCTCCGTAGCTAGCTTTGTGTGGGGGTCCTCTGTCTTTGCCTTCCAAGGCTGGAATTACAGGTGGGCTGCCATGTCCATCAGGCATTTATGTGAGTTGGGGACCTTAGCCGCTGTCCTCACACTTGGATAGCAAAGGTTTTAAGGACTGAGCCATCTCCCCAGCAACGTGGGCCTGTTTCTTAGAGTCACCAAACAGCAGCTTGTGAATGACTTTGTACCCAGTGACCAGATATCTCTGTGACACAGTTATCCATCTTGTTCTAGAAGGCTGTGCATGTCTAGGCCGCCCAGGAGTTCAGAATCTCACACTCTTGAGGTTGCATGGGCTTTGGAGGTCCTGCCCAGGTTGGTAGGCAGCAGGGTTTACTGCTGGAAGTATTTCTACCCAATGTTTTGGTGACTGGGCCCTCATGCTCATCGATCTAGGTATACTTGGCCTACTTAACTCACTGACCTTAGAAATTTGCGTTGGTGAACCTGCCTAGAAAATGTGCATAATGAAAAAGCAGTATGATGGGTCATTTATATCAACACACTTTTCTTCGGTGCAGTCTCATCAGTGCTAGAGGTTATTCCAGATTACTAGTAATGGCTTGAATAAAGACATTGGTTAAAAAAAAAAATAAAGGTGAACACAGGAATTGCTTGCTCTTGGTTGGTTGAGACCTTTGGCAGACTCAGCGGTAGTGGGGGTTGATTTGATATGCGTGGGGCCTCCAGCCCTCCAAATTCTGACGTGGGTGAAGGGTGCGCTGTTTCCAACCCAGAGAAAGGTCTCAACAGCTCCCACAGGCTGGCAGCTTCTACGGGCAACCCAAGGGCCCGGGAAGAGTTCCTGTCAGGAAGGCTGGGGCGGCCTTCCTGAGGGTGCAGGGAGGCCGGATACCCCTCCCCTCAAAATGGAGTGATTTACATTTGGCATCTGTGTGGACGGAGAGAGGGAATTGGCTTTGTAATTTCTCCTGTCATGCTGCCATCAGAAAATTAAGCTGTTTACTCCGCAGACTGTGGAGGTTAATGGCTCTTCTGGGAGAGGTCAAGTGGTCATTTTGCAGGGAGGCTGCACCGAGGAATCGGAAGCGGCAGGAGAACGAAGCATAAAATCAGATCTGACTGCCCCCCCTGGCCCTCTTCTCCCGGGAGCCACTGTGGCCCTCAGCAGTCGGAGGGCCCAGGGCCCTGCCAGGCATGAAGCGGGCCACACAATGCCCGAAAGGAAGGAAAACTACATCCAGTTGATAGTGAAGGGACGTAAGTCAAGATCCCTGTCTGCAGTGTTTACCACCAGCGGTTGGCTTCAGGTGGATTTTTGTTTTCCTGAGAGAGTAAGAAATACAGGCTGTGTAGTGGGAGCCTGTTTCAAAAACAAGCCTCTGTTTGTTGAGAGAGAAAGAGAGGTGAGGCATGGATTTAAAGTTTTCACTTTGATTTCCGAGAATCCATTTTCTCTGGCTCAGAAGGTCAGGCTTTGGCTGTGTATTCCAAGTCACCTAGTGAGTCTAAATACCCTGAAGTTCTTCTTAATAAGCCTCTAGATGCAAGGCCAGCAGAGCTCTGTTTCCATGACGCCTTAGGGGTGAGATTTCTGTCTCCAGGGTCCAGCTTTCCCCAGGGCAGCCTGGAAACCCCCAGAATCCTCAGCTGCAAACTGCTGCCTCTATTAGAGTTTTGTTTTGGAAGTTTGTTTGCCTCCTGGGGAGCACCTTCGAAGTCAAGTTAGGTCTGTCCCCTGCTGTCCTCTGCTTAACCCACTTCTACTCACCCTTTCTTTGGAAGACCCTGGTAATCCTCTCCGGAGGCCTTTTTCAGGCCACCCCTTTGGAACAAGGGTTGTAACCTCTGGGAGTCTCCTGATGGCCCCTTTCCAAGAAAAGTGGCCCAACTGTGGGCTTGGAAATGGTCCGCCATGCTCTGGTGCTCTGGTGAGCTCAAAGTGCTCCCTGGGCCATCGCACTCCTCCCCCTCACTCATAGAGTGACCTTCTCCTCCCCTCCCCCCCCAACCACCACAGGACACAGGTCTCTTCTGAGGGATGCCTCTTATTATGTCACTTACTCATGCGGCTCACCTCATTTGTTCCTACACTTTCTCTGCGGGTCTGTTTACGACTGCTCTACACTGGGAGTCCAGGGACACATGCCAGGCCTGGGCTTGTCCCTGAGCCCTGCAGAGAGTCCTGGACAGAGAAGAAGCATCTGCCATCCAGACAGCATAGGCCCAGCACCGTTGTCTCCCTCTGCTGGCCAAATTGTGTTTCTCATTCTCCAGTTCTTGGAAACTTTGTACCTGGCTAAGGAAGTAGTCATGATAGTTCATTGTAAGAATAGAGAAAAGAAAGCAAGTAGAGTAAGAGGGTGTGTGTGTGTGTGTGTGTGTGTGTGTGTGTGTGTGTGTATTTGTAAGTGTAGGTGTGCTCATGCCAGGGTACACATGTGGAAGTCACAGGACAACCTCAGGCACCGCTGTTCACCTTCCACTTGTTCACCTCTGTGTTTGCCAGGCTGGCTTCTGGGGCTTTTCCTATCTCCCCCTCTCATATGGCACAGGAGAGCTAGGATTACAGACACATGGTTCCATGCCTGGTTTCATGAAGTTCCGGGGATCTGAAGGTCCTCCTGCTTCCGAGGCAAGTGTTCTACCCACTGAGCCACCTCATCAGCCCCAGGAAACTTTTAAAGAAAATTTCGTTAGGGCTTTGGAGACAGCTTAGTGGTTAAAGCTGTTGGCGTGCAAGCAAGAGGGCTAGAGTTTGGATTCCCAGAACCTAAAGGTCAGCTGGGTAAGGCAGATCTCCTGTACTTCCAGCCTTGTAGAGACGGGGGATTCCAAGAACAAGCTGGCTTGCAAGACTAGCCGTACCAGTAAGCCCCCGGTTTGATTGAGAGACCATTTCCCACACAAAATAAGGTAAAGGGGTGGCCTAAGAAGTTCCTGATACTCCTGGCACTCACCAAGCATGTCACTACTCCAGAGGCAAGCCATGGGACCTAGGATAACGGTGCTGGTAAATGAGACTGCAATAGCCAACTTTATTCAGAACATCAGACAATGTATACTCTGAGTAAAATTCTCGGGAGTTCAAGCTGTATACAATCACTAGGACAAACTGCATGCGACATATAATATGGCATGTGGCATATTAAGAATAATTTAAATATTTAATTGAATAACAGGAACAAGCATAATGAGTGATCTGAAGTAAACTCACTCTTATCTGCTATCCCTGGGAGGAGCAAAAAACACATCCCAAGAACAATTCTGCGTTTTGAAGAAACTGAGACCACAAGGCTCTTGTTTTGTTTTCTTGGAGTTTTCTCACAAGAACTCAGAATTCTCCTCACATGGGTTGATTCTTGGATTGTGTCCTGACACGGACACATGAAAAGAAGAAAAAGAAAAGAAATTCTTGAGATGGGATCTTCTGTGTATCCCGGGCTGGCCTAGAACTCATGATCCCGTTGCCTTGGCCTCCTGGGAGCTGCTGTCTCCGGGCCTGTGCGTCAGCTCCAGTGAGCAGCTATGGACAGTAGCATTCTCCAGTCTTTTGTTGAGTGGTTCTTGTGCTCTGGGCATCATGTAAGGAACTTTAAGTGTGTTATTTTGTCCAAGCTTCACAACAGCCCTAGATATGGGTGATACGTTTGTTTTGACCATTTTACAGGTGAGGAAGCTGAGGTCTAAAGGCTTACGTAGACCAAAGTCACTGTTAGGAAGCAGAGAAAGAACTGTAGTGTTGAAGTTAGCCTGCACCCCTCTTTTCTGTGGTCCTCTGCGCAGAATTAATGTTTCCTGCTAGACACAGAAGGAAGGGAAAACTGACTGTTTCCCTTAATAATGCCAAACTTAGATACCACTCCCGTGTACCGTTCCTGGGTTTCGGTGAACCTCATCCCTGGAGCATGATAGATAAGCCACCTTCTTGCCTCCTTACAGTCACATGGCTTTGCCCAGAGAGCCCCAAATATGAATGACTTTGTAGTCAGGACCTGATGTACCTCGAGGCCTTCCTCTGATGTGCGGTGGGCCGTGGGCACTTGGGAGAGCAGTGAGACTACATAGAGGAAGACTCCTAGGAGCTGAGCCTGCACTGTCTCTGTGAGGTTGGGAAGACATTCTTGTCTCATGGAAGCAGCTGGTGCCCGTGAAACCTGGCACCTTGCCTGACCCCAGCCAACAGGAGATGTGGCAGGCTGCTGTGGAACTAATGGAGTTCTCTCCTCAGGCAGCAGTTAGGGGTTAATTATTAGCATTTAGGGAGTGCAGCACATGCTCTGGAGGCCTGCCGGCCCCTCCCAGAACACGGGTCACTTGTCTTCCTCTGTGGCAGTAACTGGATCCATCTGTCCCCCTCGGGTCCCTGGTTAATCATTGTGGTAGGGGGCTGCTGGCCGAATGACTCATGGTGTGCTAGCGCTGCCGGCCCTCTGGTTCTGCCATGTGGCCTCCGTCGGTCACTCTCAGCATGGTGTTGGAGCTGACCTGCACCTGTGGCCCCCTCTTCACATCCTCCCTTCTGCTCTCTTGCAGGCGCTACTACAAGGAGACCTCTGGCCTGATGCTGGATGTTGGATGCTACATGAAAGCCCTGGAGGTATCTGTGCTGGTTCTGTCCCATGCCCTCTTCAGGCTTTCTGGAGGAGATGGTTACTTTACATACAAGTAGCCTTTCTTGTTTCTGACTGGGGCCTCCTGTGTGGGGCTTCCGGCCACACACTTCCTTCTCCTCCAGGTCCATTGCCTGGGTCATCACAGAGTCATCATGTGTATCATTCTCCCACCTGACCCAACACCCCGGCCAACCTCCTGGTGCTCTCTCCCAGCATGCTCTTTACCACTCTTCTCTGACTCATGGTATCTGTGCAGATCACCTGCCTCCTTTCTGAGCCTGTTAACACTTCAGGCTTGATGTGTCCTCCTTGGCCTCCTTTCTGAGATGACCTTGTAGGTTACAAAGTCATCTGTGGCCAGACCCCTGTGGCCTGTCAGTCTCCTTTGCCTAGATTCCTGCCACTTCCCATCACTACAGTGGTGGCAGCCCCTGCCCACCTGTGCCCAGGTGGGTGGTTTGAATCCTGGACCCCCTCCGGAGAGCCTAGGATCTACCTGGAGGTGGGCATCAGGGAGTGGCAAGAGATGGGATTGTAGCTGAACAGGCAGGTGACAGCCACGGTCTCTTGTCCCTGGGAGGCCCTGGCTTTGCTAGGCGTGGTATGCCACTTGCCGTGGGCAGCCGTGGTGTGGGTGGCAGAGCTGGAAGCAGCTGTCCTCAGCCGTCTGAACAGCCCCTATTGCGGAGCGGTGACACTCTGGCCTGTGGCCACAGCATCCTGCTTTGTGAAGGGCCCCGAGCATCAGGAACTAGTCTTTCTATGTGTGGTCGGGCTCCTGATCCTGATTTTAAGCCCATGCTGTGCCCTCTCTTTGCCAGTACGCCTGTGGGATCGAGGCTGAAGTAGTGGGGAAACCCTCCCCTGAGTTCTTCAGGTCTGCCCTACAATCCATAGGGCTGGAAGCCCACCAGGTAGGTGTAACAGAATTTCCTTTCTTCTTTACAGTTTTAAGATGACATTTACTTATTTTGGGTATGGGCTTATGTGAGTTCATGCTTGCCTTCCACTGTGAGGGTTCCAGGAATCGAACTCAGATCGTCAGGTAATGGCAGCAGGTGCTGTTACCAGCTGAGCCCTCTTGCTGGCCCAGAACTTTTCTCACAGTGAGGAGTGAGACTGTTACTTGCCCCAATAATCAGATCACACATATTCCCCTCTTAGAATGTTTTTTTTTCTCTTAAAAAATGAATGCTTTCCTTTCTTGTTTTCTGTGTACACGGACACGCACATGCATGCACAAGGATGTAAATCGCAGGCACACCTGTGCCACAGTGCATGTGGAGGGCAGAGGACCACCCTGGGTGTTAGCGCTTGCATTGCACTCTATTTGAGACGGGGGTCTCTCTCAGTTGCCACCGTATATGCCAGGCTGGCTAACCAGTGAGCTTCCAGGGAGTCTCCTGTGGGAACACTGGGGATCAGAACTCAGACCCTCACGCTTGCATAGCAAGCTCTTTCCCAGCTAAGCCATCTCATCTCCCTAGTCCCAGAACTGATTTTTTTACTATCATGTTTTCTGTGGGTTTTTGTTTGGTTGGTTGGTTTTGGTTTTGGGTTTTGGGTTTGGGGTTTGTTTTTGTTTTTTTGAGTCAGGGTTTTCTGTGTAAGCCTGGCTGCCCTGGAACTCACTCTGTAGCCCAGGCGGGCCTCTGCCTCCTGATTGCTGGGATTAAAGGCATAGCGTCACCACCGCCCAGCTTTACTATCATGTTTTAAAGCAAATCTCAGACAGATTGTATCTTTTTGTGATACAATTTTTCTTTAAAATGTGGCATTTTAGCACAACTGCAAAGCAATAAAACCCCAGGGAGTAACCAAAGAATACATAGAAAGGTGGCCAGTCTCCTGGCTTCTTAGGACTACACGTCACAAAACATCCTCTAATATGGCCACCAAAAGAGAGAAGTAGCGGAAAATTGCAGTGTTCATGTGGAGAGTCTGGGCCCCGCGTGTTCTGCTGGCAGGACCTGAGGGAGCACCACTGCTTCGAGGGAGCCTTTGGTGAGTCTTCAGTATTAAACGAGTCTACTGTCTGCCCAGGTGACTGTGCTTCTAGGTGTAGAGCCAGGTGAACTGGAATAGGTATGCAGACGACGACAATAACCAAACCTTGCAGGGTCTGAGGGTAGCTCAGTACTTGAGCACTTGCCTCACAAACGTGAAGCCCTGGCTGTGAATCCCAGCACCACAGAAACAAACAGTTCCCTAAAACCACTTAAGGTTGTTCATGGCAGGTGTATTCACAGTTATTAAAAGGTCAAACAGAACTCACATGCCGGCCTGTCCTCTGTGAGTGGGTCAGCCGTGTGCGTCCCATTTGTACAGTGAAATATCACTGAGTTGTAAAGAGGAGGGAAGAACCACGGCAGGAAGCTAAGGTGCAGAACCAGGCACGGAGCTCTAGCTCTTGTCTACAACAGGCATGCCCATGGAGGCAGAGAGGGTGGGCTAATGGTTGCCAGAGGTTGAGGCATGGGCACATCAGTTCTCACGTCATGAGAACCTGCTCTCCTGTAGGTGGTAGAATGTTCTAGGGCTTAGGCCGGCACAACTTAGCGGGTAAAATCACGTAGAGCCAAGCCTGGTGACTGGGCCCCCAGGGCAGAAGGAGAGAACTGACCGCTGGAACTCATTCCCTCCCCTCCACATGTGTGCTGTGGTGCGCACCCGTGCTTTTGTGCACTTGGCGGCCCAGTGCAGGCTAAAGTTAAGTGCACTACTCATATGCTACTCTGTGGGTTCTTTTTTCTCCCACCCTCCTCCACCCCCTTTCTTCTTCCTTTTCAACCCCCTAATACTAGATAGGAGCAGGGGGAAAAAAGGGTAGAGAAGAAAGGGGTGTCATTATTTGATTACTTCCTGCTGATTAGGGGCATCCAGCTCCTTGGGGCAATTTTGATCTTTGCCGTCAGGATACCTAATTTCTTCTTCTTTGTACACGACTACTTACAAACCGCAACCAACGGCCTCCAACCAGCAACCAGCAACCCACCCACTGGGGCCCTAACATTTATATGTCCTCTGAAAAGTTTCCAAAATTCCAAACATCATATACTCGAAGAAACTATCTGCAGCTGGCAAAATCATGGCCCCTGCCAGAGCATGAGGCAAATCATAGTCAGCTGCTGCAAAGCCGCCGCATGTCCCCACACCTGGGATTAAAATGAAAACATATTCTTATAACCTTACCATGTTTTTTAAAAGAATCCAAAATTCTCAGTAGTCAGTAGCTGTGTGTCCTCTTCATTGTCATTCTATCCTGGCGCCAGCCTGCCATTTTGCTGAAATGCTCACTAGAGTTACTTGAATCTTGGGATGTGTACACATTATAAGACAGAGTTCCACCCAACCATATGCACCCACAAGTAATAATCCCTGGCTCTGTATTTTGTTGTTGTTAATGAAAATGGCCTGTGACAGGGCTGTAGGCTGCTCGGGTGCCAGGTCGTGGCACAGCTTGACTGTTCTGAGCTGCCCTAATCAATACAGTCATCACTGCCGTTCCCTTGGTAATGGCTCTGCAGAGATGTTTTGAGTCTGAGCTCCAGTGGCCAATCCGATTTCCTCCTGATCTTTCCCAAACAGCCTGGAACCAGCAGAAGGCTGGAATTACCCTGCATGATTGGAAAGTCAACCCCCTTAGAGGTAATTAGGCTCTTTCTAGGGTCCAGAAGTCTGGAGAAGACTGTCACCCCTTCCCGTTACTTCTCAGAATACCTCAGGCTGTGGTGGAAGCTCGCTGTGCACTGGCGATGTATTGCAGCCTCCCTGGCCTCCACCTGCTGGGTATGGTAGTACCACCCCCGCTTACATGTTGTAAGTCTCAAATGTCTCCAGACACTGTCCTGGGGAGAACCACAGTACTGCGGGCACAGTCTTAGAAAAGCCTAGTACCAGCCCCTCAAGATGGCTCAGTGGGGGAAAGCGCTTTGGTGTACAAGCATCAGGACCTGACTTCAAGCCCCAGAACCCACATAAAAGTGGGAGAGAGCTTTCCTGCACCAACCTCCATCA
>CM053762.1:9624763-9901901 GCA_028658305.1 Pachyuromys duprasi
TATAAAGCCAGGAGAGCAAAAGCCAGGAGCAGGTCTAGCTCTTGCGCAGGACCCAGGTTTTGTTCCCAGCACCCACACAGTGACACAGTGACTCACCGCCTCCTCTAACTCCAGTTCCAGGGGATCTGAGCCCTCTTCCGGCCTCCTTAGGCCCCTGTACACACGTGATGCACATAAAGTCACACAGGAACACATAAGAAAAAAAAAAAAGGCCTGTTTATCAAAGGAGATCAGACATTTCAGAGGAGTACCAAGAGGAAAAACCTCTATCATTCCACTATCCTAGAATAACACAATTTATGCTTAGCTTTTCTAATTTTTCCCACACAAAATGAAAATAATCCTCTGTCTGCTATTGAAACAATCCCCCCCTTAATATTCTGTTGAGAAAACTTTCCTTTTTGCTTATTTAAGCAGTTTTGTGAAGTAATTTTTGTGACTGTGTAGTATTTCACCATATGTACATGTATATTTATATATGTCTATATATCTGTATGTCTGTCTTCATCTATCTGTCTATCTCTCTATAATAATTCTCCTGTTATTGGAGACTGGGCTTCTTCCTCATTTCCTTTTGTATATAACCCTGGTACACACCTTTGTGTGCATAGTTTTGTATCTTTGTTATTATTTTCTAGACACGAGAGGCGAGGTTGTAGTGTACATCATTTATCCTAGTGTGTAAGGGTTGTGTCGGGTTGCCCATCTCTGCACATCTTTACTGACACCATTATTTTTTGCTTGCTTGTTTTTCTGAGGCAGAGTCTCACTCTGTAGCCCTAGCTGGCCCAGAATTCCCTATGTAGACCAGGCTGGCGTTGAGATCCACCTGCTTCTGCCTTGCAGTCGCTGGGATTAAAGTGCGCCATCACACCCAGCTCCTACCGTCCAGGTTCTGTGATTCCAGGGGTATGTCACCATGCTTGCTTTATTCAGTGCTGGGGACAGAAGCCAGAGCTTCTGTGTATTGGGCAAGTACTTTCCTAACTAAGCATGTCCTCCCGTTTGTTTGTTTTTTTACTTTAAAATATTAATTATCCAGTGCTAAACACATGGCTCAGTGTTTAAGAGCACTGCCTGCTTTTCCAGAGGACGCAGGTTCAGTTCCCATCACCCATATGGTGGCTCCCAGCTGACTGTAACTCTAGTTCCAGGGGATCCAACACCTTCCGGTGGCCAGGGACACTAGGCATAGTGACACACAGACATTCATGCAGGCGAAACACCCATCTACATAAAAAAAAAAAATCAGTGATCCTTGCTTTTTGCCATGTTAGTGTTTATCCTTACAAATGTGCTAGGCCATGGGGGAAGCAGCTTAGCAAGTGTTACCGTCAGGTCTCTGAGGTGCCTGGAAGCTGAAGGTGTAAATGTCCCTTGAGGATTCTCCTAGTGGGGTACATGTCCTCCCTCTCCACTGTGTCCTTCCCTGTGATGGGGACACACTCCCTACCCAGCAGGGTCCAGGGAGAGCAGACAGCTCACGAAACACAGATTTTCTTGGGAAGCCCTTAGGCCCCAAAAGCCCCCAAGCATGTCACTTGTTAGGCGCCATTCTTCTGAGCGCCTGGGCTGGTGAAGCAGAGACCCTCAGGCAGACGGTATTGAAGGATCAGAGGATCTCCTCTCTTAGCCCAGACTGGCTTCTACCTCACTGTATAGCCAACGATGACCTTGAACTTGCTACTCTTGCTCCATCTCCCAAATTCCAGGATCTCAGGTATGCACTACCCCTCCTGTTTTGTGTGGTGCTGGGGGATTGAATGTAGGTCTTCCTACACTCTAGACAAGTGCTCTACTGACTGACCCACATACTAGCCCCAGAATGTGCTTTACAAATCAAACCACAAAACCTGCCCTGGATGGGTGACGGCCTCCTGCAGTTTCTGGATTCTCCTGGAGTCCAGCCATTCAGTTTTGAATGTCTGTCTCCACTCTATCACATCATCGTCAGAAAGGAGTAAGCGCCAGGCCTGACAGGTAGAGGGTTTTGTTGTTGTTTTTTTTCTTCTTCTTCTTCTTATTTTTATTTCCCCCGACAGCCCACCTCTTGACCTCTATCTTCTTGCCAATGATTTTTTAAATCCTAAATGATTTGGCAATAATTGCTCCTCTTTGGTGTGATTATTGCCCTTCACTGATGGTAAATCTGTAAATTCCCCAGAGTCCTGAGAGCATTTTGGTATGCGGAGCCCACAAGCTGGCCCAGACAGGCTTCACTGCACATCCCACCGGCTGCCCACGTCTAGTCCCAGCTCCCTGCCACCCTCGTCTCCATTTCCCGGGGCTCTGCTCTATGCTGGCATCATGTCATTGTCCAGAGCACCCATCCCGCAGATGGTCTTCCAAGAGGGACATTACTTCCACCAGGGGATTAGTCTTTTTCCAGATACTATCTTCACGGGCCACACCAACAATTGCCAGCCAAAAAGGCCCTAAGAAAGCAATTTCCACTCTCTGGAGATCAGAGAAAACCACTGAGAATTTTCCAGTGTGGACTGGAACCTGGCAGCCCTTTGCCTCCGACTGGTTCCCTTCTTTGCTAGGCAGTCCCCCTCTGCCTTCCTTTCCATGTGTTCCATTACCATTTCTATTTCCCACTACGCTTCCATCTGTTTCTCTCTCCACATGATTCCCTTTCTAGTTTCAGGACCTATAGCCATACATGTATGTAAATGCACGCACATGTACACATACATTTTCAACTTCAGATTCTGCTTACGAGAGGAAACATTCTATGTTTGTCTTACTGAGTTTGGTTTGTTTCGCTTAATGTAATGATTTCTAGTCGCATCTATTACAGATGACACCGTTCATGCTGTCGCACTGGAGATTGAGCTTCCAGCACACATACCTTTGGGAGACAGCCTCAAACCATATCCAAACCACAGTGGCTGCCGTTCTGCTGTGTCCTCACGTGGCCTTTGCTGTGCTTGTATGGAGACGGCTGTGGGGCCTCTTTATCCTCCAATAAGGACCCCAGTCACACGACCCTTGACCTCATGGAACCTAAGTTACCTCCGTAAAAGCCCTCTCTATGTACTCACACCTGTCTTTAGGCCTTGCTGGCTTGGGAGGACACGGCCCAGGCCGTTCCATCCTCCCACACCTGCACTGTGAGAACACTGAAGGCAGGAAGCCGGGCTAGGCATTGAGCCACCTCAGCTGCGACCTGTGCCTCGAAAGACACATCCCTTCTTGACTGATGCGCAGTGCCTTGAGAGCTGTTGGTTCTGAGAGTTTGCCTAGTTTGGGGGTTGGTTGTTTCAGGTGGGAGGAACATACCTCACAGACGGCTTCTGAAACCCTGTCCAGTAGGCATAGGGTGTGTGTGTGTGTGGTGTGTGTGGGTGTGTGTTGATTTTTATAAACAGTCTCTTCACAATTGAAAGCAAACCTTTTGAACTGGGGGCTGTGAAGACTTTACCAGAATTGGTTTTCACAGCGTAGTCACCTGGTCCCAGAGTATTTAGCATCAGGTAAGATGCTGCCTGCTCCGTGCGGGGGTGGGCGCTCCTCATGTCCTCAAGGCACCAAATCACTTTGACAGCGGCTGATTGATTCCACACTGAATGAAAATATACTGGTCGTGGCCCAGGGGAGGCAGCAGCAGACATATTCAAGGTGGGCTGACTTTAAATCAGTACAATGACAATATTACGTTGTTTAATTTGGACGGTAGCGGCTTTAAGCATCAAATCAAGCAGTTTATTATGTCAAGAAAAAAAAAAGGAGAAAGAAAGAAAGATATGAAAAACCCAGGAACAAAACTTTCCTGACGTAACTTCCAAGCATATTTCACTTCTGACAGGCCATCATGATTGGCGATGACATCGTGGGTGACGTTGGCGGTGCCCAGCAGTGTGGAATGAGAGCGCTGCAGGTACGGACGGGGAAGTTCAGGTCAGTGCCCACGGCCGCGTCATTCACCTGCCCTTCTCCGGACCTTGCCAAGGCGACTGCCTTCTTGTTCTGTTCTGTTTTCCAAACAAAGGGGCCTTTCATTCCAAACAAACAAACAGTGTATGGACATCTATGGCTTTGTCTATAGCTGGCCCCTAAGGAAGAAAGCCCTATCCCTAGCTGTGTGATGGAGGTGAGGGAGAGTGGCCTTCCATGCACAGCCTGGATTTCGAGGCAGATGTGAATCTGCGTGGTGCAAGGCTGAAGATGTGAAGCTTCCGCCCGTTCTGCGTCCAGGGAATTGGGCTGACTTTGTCCACGCTCCTTTGGGCAGTGTGCTTGGAACCTTTGCAGCCATTGAGGTTACAACTGGCCTCACCCCGTCTGGCTACTCTCCTCCTCCTTTTGTTCCACTCTCCCCAACCTTTGAGAGGCATAGCGCCTAGAGACCACAGACAGCTGGGTCTGAGGTTTATGAACAGTTGCTGGGTCCCCCTGTGATAATTGGGCTTGCTTAGCCATTGGGAGTGTCTCATGCATCGGCAGTGTCTTGCTTACTTATTTATATATATTTATTAATACATTTTTATTATAAAATTACACAATTTCTTCCCTTTCCTCTCTATCCCCTATTTTATATTCTGAGATGGGCTCACATGTAGCCCAGACTGATCTCAAATTTGCTATGTGGCCAAAATTGATCTAGAACTTTTGAGCCTCCTGCCTCTACCTCCCAAGTATTGGGATTAAAGGAGTGTGTCACCATTCCTAATTTATACTGTGCTGGGGATCAAACCAAGGGCTCTGTGCATTCTCAGCAAGCACTCTCTGCCATCCAAGCCCCTGCCTTGCTTGTTTTCATTGGATTCCACTGTGGCCAGGCCGTTCAAACAAAGCATTGTTTTGTCAGTGCTGGAGAGACATGGTAAAAACATGGCTACCTGGGTTTGAAGGACGGTAGGTCAGTCACACACATCTGAATGATCATCTTGGGCAAGGCTAGAATCCATCAGTGGACTTTCACTCTGATATCCTTCCTGGGAGAGAAACCTGAGGGAGCCAGGAGCTGAAGCAATCTGTGAGCTTGGCATGAGTCTCAGCACTCCTGGGGGCTGGAGTCAGGAAGCTACTTCTGGACTCTCGCAGTGTGGAAGTGCCTTTGAAGCCCCAACATACCTGAAATGCAGATTTTCTTTCTTTCCCAGCCTCTCAGAGGAGAGTTTTATGGTTTAACTGGTTATGCCTGGCCTGAGGGAGCCCTGCTCATAAGCCACAATAGTATTCTTCTCAAGTGGCCCACCTCTCCCCTAATGTTACACAGTTCCTTATCCTGAAGACAAGAAACAGTTTCTCACAGTTCTGGAGGCTGGGGCGACCAAGATCAAGGTGCCAGTAGGTTCAGTGTCTAATTCTAAGATGGCTCTGGATGTGTCTTCCTACATCCGCAAAGAAGGAGGGATAGTGAATCCTAACACATGATAGGAAGCAGAGTCCACTCCCTCAAGCCTTCTCACAAGGTTTCAATCCTCACCACCAAACACCTCTCAACACCTTCCCCCTCAACAATGTTGCACCAAGGATTAACATTCAGGCCATAGCAGACCTTAAGGGCCCTCATCTCCACCCCCTCAGAATCGCAGAGCCTGATTCTGCTGTGCTCCAGCCAAAGGACCGCGCTGGGCAGTGGGACCCAGCACCCTTCGTTGGCTGTGCTCTGCTCAGCAGCTGGGAGCCCAGCTAGCACATGTTCAGTGTGTGTCTCAGCTTTAGTGGCCAAACACGTGAGTGGCACTTTTGTATTCAAAAAACCCAGAAGTAGGGCTGCTCTAGCTCATTAAGGAAAACGTCTTATTTGAGTAAATGTGTCCTTAGCTGGGGCCCATCTGGTCAGTCTGAACCCATGTGCCCCGAGTACACAGAATCTACTGTGGCTTTACCCTTGGCTGGACTCAGCCTCTAGGCTGCAGAGTCTCTGAGGAAGACCCCACACAGAGCAGGGAGGCCTCCACACAAATAGGATTGTGTGTGGGGGTGGTATACCCACTCTAGTTCCCTAGGTGTACTTTGTTCCCTAGGTACTTTGCAGAGTGTAGTCATCTGTGTGCCTTTCAGAGGGAAGTGTCAATGGGGCGGGGCATAGCTCAGCACGCGTGAGGACCTAGGCCCGACCCACAGCACTGTAAAACTCAAAGTCAACAGAAGAGAAAGGATGTCCACGTGGTGGATGTCCGTGTGGTGGAGCTGGCACTAGACAGAGAACTCTCTCCTGAGGACGACCACCTCCTCAGTACAATCCAGCGCACGGCTACTGTTTTAGGTTTCCCTTTATTACAAAATTATATTGTGCAACGCACTTTTCTCTTGACTGTCTCTGGCACCTTTCTGTAACTATAAAGTTTCATCTAGCGCCTGGCAAATGCCAGGTCCTCCGTTGGTGGCCAGGGTTGGTGACCATGCTGCTGTGGGTAATTACCGCCAGGCTTCTAGAAACTGACCCCTTGCCCTGGTTCCGCAGGGCGGGACTTGTTCGTCAAGAGGCATCTCCTCCTTTGCTAGCTTGGAGGATGGTGAAATAAGACTCATAATTCTTGGGCTGGAGAGATGGCTCAGCGGTTAAGAGCACTTGGCTACCATTCCCAAGCACCCACATGGTGGCTCACAACTATCTGAAATGGGATATGATTCCCCTTTCTGGTGTGCATGAAGACAAAGCACTCATATACATAAAACACATGAAAGAATATATTTTAGAAAAGAATCTTAATTCTTACAAAGGAGCGTCTGGGTCGCCACGACAGGCCACTCCAATATAAGAGGCTCAGTGTGCACTGTTGTATATGAGCATTAGAGGACGAGCGGTCTAGGAGTTATAGCCCTATAGCTGTCAGATAGGAAAGTCAGAGTGGCTAAACTGACTTGTCCAGATGGGAACATGTAGGAAACACTGTTCTCAGAGACCAAGTAGGGAAAGCAAGCCCAGCACTGATTTTCTATGCTGAAGACAGTTAGAAATGTTGACACTTTGTTACACTTATTGTCAGTGGCCTACTAGGAGATGGAACCCTAACCCTGACCCTGACTGCTAACCCTAACTTTTTGTATGTTATACTTACTATCAGTGGATTACCTAGCAAATCTTAGTCTAACCCTAACCCTAAGCTTTTGTGGCTGTTTGTTCCTGTACTGGCCTTTCTTACTGCAAATGACAATCTTATTGACAGGTGATCTGACTGCACACTGGTGGCCATAGGGGCCCCATGTTCCTCCAGCAGCCTCTCTGGCACCCTGCGCTCTGCCCCCTTCAATGTATGCTTTCAGTGTGTACCAATGGGTGGCCTCTGAATTCAGACATGCTCGGGTCCCTTTCTCTCCTCATCTTGTCCCTTCTATACATAATCAGGTCCTAAGACCAGCTATTGATGAGCTAGCTGGGTTTACAGAAAGGCCTAGCATTGAGAGCCTCTGACCCACAGAGCAAGTCCCCAATGAATCATTTGACCTCATCCTTATCCCGGGGAAGTTCTATCATGGTGCCTGTGGACAATGCACGCAGGGTCTGGTTTCCAGGCTGCGCTTTTCTGAAAGGTGAAAGGGAACTCCGCATAGCCTTTGGCTCCTGCTGGGTTCACGTGGAGTGCTGGATGGGCCCTCACATAATCCTCAAGGAAACTGTACCCAAGAAGGTGTATCAGAGCCGTCCCAAAATAGACCCAGCTGCCTGGAGTCGGGTGAGTCCCCTTACCTAGAGTTTGCCCTAGTGGAAGGCTGGAGAAGGACTGAGTGCCGGAAACGTGAGTAAAGGGCCCCAGGCGTGTGCATTAGGCTGACACTGGCCTAGCCGTGTGTCATTAGGCTCTTTCTCTGTACTCTGGCTCCTAGGACGGTGCTGGAGACTGGTCCAGTTTCCTGCTGATGAAAAGGGGAAATGGAGCAGAGGGACCATAGAGCCCCCAATAGCGTTGCGCCACCTCCATTTGCAGATGCAGAAACTGAGACCAAATAGAGCAGGGACAGTGGTGTTGGCTGTCCTGCCACTCAAGCCACCTGCTCCGTGGAGAAGGGACTTCATTTCATCTCATACTCATACCCAGGTTTCACATGCCAGCTGAAAGGTTCAAGCTTCCTCCTGTATCCGTGCATCCAGTCAAAGCCCGCTCGCCTTGCCCTTATCTGGACAGTATTGGGGAGGGTGTAGCCCCAGAGAAGACATGAAAGCACCAGGTAGGAGGTCAGCATCCAAGATGCTTTGGCCTTCTCTAATCTACTCCCACCCCCCCACCCCCGCCATTGTTCTTTCCTTAAAATCCGCCTCCTTAAAATCCGCCTCAGCATCTTCACCTGGGCCTCCTTCAGGATCTCTACAGTCAACTTTCCTTTTTCGTGCACTGACCCGTGCTCTGGCCACAAGAGGGCGCTTTGTCACCAGGTTCTGGGAGAGCCAACCCTTTCTAAGTTCAGGACTTGAACACACAAGACCATCAGGCCCCAGTGCACACTCAAAAGCGCTCACAGCCAGCTGCCCCCTCCCCCCTTGCCCCGCACACTACATATTCACATCCATGCCCCTGAACTCCCAGCTCACTCCCAGGCATGCTCACCCGCTCTTGCTCCCCTGCTGCTGTGCGTCTTTGTTATATTTGGGGTCAGGCTGGCTTGCTAGACTCAGGTCAGGCTAGGTCTCAGGAACCAAAGCAGGTTCTGTGACCCATGGAGGCTTCCCTTTTGTTCTTCTCCAGCTGGTACCTTCACAGGGGGAGAATCCTGAGAACTGCGCTCTGGGCCTGGGGTCCCTGTGTCAGGACAGTCCTTGTTCACTAAGTCCCCTACTGTCCCTTCCTCATTCTTTCCTTGAGCCCTTTGTCATGCTGTGCCCCTCCACCCCTGTTCCCAAATGTCTCCACGCCCCTCCTGGGTTTGCCCGGATCCTGTAAGGGCTTCCTTTATGATAGAATCTCAGTGCCCTTCAACCAGCAGGCTCTGGGTGGGGACTAGAGAGGCATGGTGACTTTCAACACCATGTGGCAGCATTAGCTTCCACACCAGGCCTATCAGTACCCCAGACCTTCCTTGTTCCAGAAGCTGGGGCGATGGCTCAGTGAGTAAAGTACTTGCCTTGCAAACATGAAGACCTGAGTTCAAATCCTTAGGACCCACATAAAACCAGACGTATCAGTAAGCATCTGTAAGCCCAGTGATCCTACAGTGAGCTAGGCAGGCAAGGAGGATCGTGGGAAGTTTACAGTCCGGCTAGCCTGGTGTCTGCAGCAGCAAACCAGAAACCCTGTGTCTGGTTGTCCTCTGACCTCCACATAGCCACACCCACACTCTCACAGATGAAAACACACTCAAAATAAAAGTAACAGGGAATTTCCACAACCTTCCTATTCTAACATAGTCTTGGGATTTTCCAAATTGATATCCTTATACACTGTTCCAGAGACAATGTATAAAGACAGTGTCAGAGACAGGTCCTGCAGCTCTCTCCGATTCCCAGAACTCCGGAGAGGGCCATGAAGTCCCAAGTGGCCTCCACGCTCCACCCTGGCCCAGCCCTGGCTCAGCCCTGGCTCTGTCAGATCAGCAGTCGTAAATCCCACAGGCAGCTGTTTTGTGCGCTTTTCCCTCACAACAACACCCGCATCGCTCTGTGGGGCCAGCAGGTGAGGGGCAGTGCTCCTAGAGCTCCACCCTTCCAGATGACCAGGGATGCCTGTTACTGATGAGGTTGGCCCTGATTGCTTGATTATGATGGTGACCACCATTGGGGGTAGGAGCTCAAGACAGTCATGAGCTACGTGGGAGTTTGGGGTCTGTGAGGCCCTGCCTCAGTGTAAGCAAACTTAGGTATCAGCTGCTGTCCATTTCTACTTTCTCTCACTGTCTGTGGGGAGACTGCAGTACCTTGCTACTCAGCCACTTTCACCTGTTACTCTCATGGACATTTCTCGTTTGAACTGGTATTTTTTTTTCTTCTTTTGGATTTTGTCTTTTAAAGTGATAATGTGTATGGTGGGGCTGGGCAGGAGGGATGTATATGTGAGTGCAGGTGGCCAGAGTCCAGAGGATCCACGGGTAGTTATGAGCCCCTAGATAACGGTGCTGGGGACTCAACAGAAGGTACCCCAGAAGAGCGGGGCATACTCTTAACCAGAGTCCTGTCCCCCAAAGAATGTTGCTTCTATGATAATTCTGGGATAATTTCATCATTTTCCCTTGGATTGGTATTGCCATTCCTCTCTAAAAACAAGTGTTTTTTTTCTGTCTGGTCTATTCATGCCACCGTGAGTACACAGCTTTCTATTTGACCCATCATGTTATGATTTCACTATTCAGATGGTCCTCACTGTGTTGGCTCACATCCCCTCCACCGGGCCCCACATCCTTTTGAAGCCTTCCGCTGTTCTCTGTGTCCTTCCTGGACTTCTGGTATAGAAAGCCCTTTCAGGTTCATCTTCCGTCTTTGCCACATACCCAGAACCAGCCATTTCTCCAGGGAGCCCTGGTTCTTTCCATCCTAAGTGCCCTATAGATCCTAGGATGAGAGGTGCCCTCTGGGTGTCGCTGTTCCTGGCCCCTCTCGGTTACTAGAGGAGGAAAAGTGCCACAGCCTTCAACAGGTATATAAACAGACGAACTTCTCTCTGCATCCACGTGCAGTTGTGGAAATGTGAGCTACCTACCAGGGGCGCCTAGCTGCAACCTTCCTTTTATTTTTACCTTCCTTCTCTAACAGGGAGAACTTGACTCCTGCTCTCTCTCCCCACCCACTTACTTGCTCACTCCCCACTGGCCTCCTGTGGTTTTTGTGAGGGGAACATGAGCTATGGTTGTCAAACTGAGCATCTGAGGCCTCACAGCTGCCCCATTAACACTTCTCACCAAACGTCGGGGTAGGCAGAAGTCCACTTTTTTGGGAAGGGGCTGACTTGCTAGATTGGCCTCCTGGTAAAGGCTTAGCAAGGCGTTTGTCAACACGTATGTCCAGTGTCCTTAGTGAAGGCTTAGCTATGAGGATTCAGTGTCCAGGAGAAGGAGCGTTTGTGGTTGGTGATAGTGTGGCTGGCTGTGAGCCCCAGCCCTCTGCTATAGAGGAAGCTCCTGCATGTTCTTCTAGCCTGAGGAGGGGTAGGTGTGCAGGGGAGTCTAGGTCCTGGGTGCCCAGCTTTAGAAGCTGATGTGGTGACATTCCTTCAAGGCTTTAACTCTACACACAGCTGCAGCAGAGTGCCTGACTTCTCTCTCACTTTTATTTTATTTTATTTTATTTTTTTATTTTATTTTATTTTAATTTTTGACTCCTGTGTCTAAATTACACAAAGAGCCATAGCAGAAAGGGGCAGTGCTCGTTCGTCGGCAGTGGTAAGTGGCTGCCTGGGCGGCTCGGGTACTATCAGCCTGTGGGGCTCCAGTGGTCTCCTGCCCTCACAGTGGCTGATGTTCCCGAGGAGAAGGCTCTTGCTGTCAGCAGTGGGGCTTGGACTCTCTGTCCCACTGCACTGCAGCGCAAAGGGTTCAGAGTACAGAACCAAGAAAGGCCATTTCAGGGTTTCCCAGGCCAAGTTCCAATTCTGCTCCACTCTCTCAGAACCTGGGACCATGGTGAAACTCATAAGCCTCTCCCCATAGTCTAGCCTAAGCAGCAATTTGATTCTCTTATTCCTTGACTTTTCTGGACCAGGGGAGAAGGTTACCCCTGCTTAGAAACAGAGCGAGATTGATGAGCTCTGACCTGACCTATTAAAGAGGGAGGCTGAGCTTGGGGAGTCTGTGAATAGCAGGCTGCTCTGGCCCTGGCCTTCCTGCACCTTTCTGTCAGCCTCCCCACCTCACAGTTGGGTGGGCTTATTCTGGAGTGCTCCATCTGGAGTCTTGGTTCCCAAGATGCCCATGGGCAGCAGGGTCTCCAGTAGTGTGAAGAAGTCAGTCCTTGGTTGTTTTGTTCTGCATGGGTGTAGGGAGACAGGAGTTAGGGATCCTGAAGAGGAAGGGGTTAACCCTCTTGGAACCTACTAGTAAAGAGGAAGCTTAGTTTTTCCACATGAAATAGTTTAAAATAAACTCCAAGGCGCACCCAGACAGTGCTGCCGCAGCCAGATGGAAAGAAGCTCACTTAAGTGCTGGGGTGGGTGGGTGTCTCAGCTGGTATGTGCTGGTGTCTCAGCTCCTGCAACCAACTGAGGAAGCGCCCCATAAGCCCAGTGAGCTGTGAACAGAAGGTGGGCAAGCCGAGGCATCAGGCTGGCCCCTGGAATGTAGCCCTGGCTCTGCTGAAGATTGCCAGGTGCCTCTGGCTTCCTAATAAAAACAATGGCCATGTCTTTAAAAGAACTCGAGGCTCAGAGTCCGGTCTGTGAGGAGACAGGCCCCCGTGCTGCTCCCTGTAACAGCCCTAGAAAGTAAATATGGTAAATTATTTAAACTCGGTGGCCTCTGGGTTTAAATAATTCAAATTCAGGAGCAGAACAATCTCGTAGACCCTAGAGTCCACATGATCGTAAAACCCCTACTTCCCCCCATCTTCCTGCTGCTTTCCAGCTGCTGAGAACAGTCCAGGGCACATGGTGCTACAAAGTATTCCAGGGAGATGCTGGACATCAGGCAATTGTCCACGTGGTGGGGTCCTCTCCACCAGGAACAGCCTCTAGGATGGAGGCTGCCGTGGTGTCATGTATTAAGGCCCAGAGACACTGGGTGGCAGGCATGCCTAGCCTGAAGCGGGCTGTGCAGTTAGGAGACAGCAGGTAGCTGGTGCAAGACGCTATGTGCCGTTGGTACCTCCTCTAACTGGATGCCCAGCCCAGGGCCCGCAGCAAACTCGCACTGCCCCAAAGCTCCCAGATGCCAGGCTATAGTCCTGGCAAAATGCCACCTCCACCCCCCGTCTCTCCAGGTTCAGGTAGCAGTTAAAGTCTCACCAGCTAGTAGAATGTTACACCATGCCAGCTAGGCTCGCTCTAATTGAGCCCCTCATTTCTGGGCTTCTCTCAGGTTGATCTCCCTGTGTTTTGCAGGCAGTTGCTACAGTGGGCAGTTCTGGAGCAGCTCCTTCCCAGGCACTGTGCACTCCGGCAGTGCACTCAGCTTGGCACTCTAGCCCAGCGCAGCCATGCTTCTCATTTGCCTTGGTGGTTCCTGTGGGTTTTCTGCTGAGGCCTGGGGCTACATGGGCTGGGCTTGCCATGGTTTAGGAACTCATGAAGATGTTTTCATTTCTTTTGAAACCAGAAGGAAAAAGTATCTGTAGTCATCGCAGCTTAAAAAACAAAACAAAACAAAAACCCTAAAAAAAGAAGAAAAAAAATGCCTGTGCACAAGTCTGGGGCACTTGCTGCCTGTGTGTTCTGCCCTGAACCTATCAATCCCACGTTCTCCCTACTCTCCTCCTTCGCCATCCTTAGGGGTCTCGGAGGGCATGCCTGCCCTGCTGTCCAGCCGTGTCCTGCACATCTGGACCTCATCACACTGATCCTTCTGGCCCTCCTGTCCTGTGGTTCTTACTGCAGTTAGGATGTAGCCACTCTGTGACCCGTGTCTTTTGTCCCCACTGTGCTGCTTGTGTCCTAGGAACAGAGTCTGCCCAGGGCAGCTTCACTGCCACACAGTGCTCATCTCGGGTGCAGTGCATACCAAGGCCTCTGTCAAGACCTGTTAGAGGGATAGATGCCCGGACACAGGTCCTTGTCGGGGGGTGAAAAGGAGGGGGGATTTCCCCCATTCCAGCCAGTACTCTGCAACCCTGGGAGTCAAGGCCACATGTAGGATGGACAAGACATATACCCAGAGAGGCAGGAATCCTTGGCTGGTGGGGGGTAGGGGGGTTCTGTCCTCCCATTGGCTATGTGCTCCTAGCTGGCCCAGGGGACCCCAGACTCTATCATTCTCCCCTTGGACTTACTCCATTTCCAGGGTTGACATTCCTGTGGGCACATAACAGGTGCCTGTGGCTGAGGCTGCTGAGAGACTCCAAGGAGGAGGAGCGCTAAGGCCTACCAAGGCTGAGACTGGAGGAGCCTGGGAGCTGGGAGCCCTTCCTGGGTTCACTCCCCTACCTGAGAAGGGATCTGTGTAGCCAGGGCCTCGGCCACTGTGATGCCCAGGCTGTGCTCTGTCCTCCATGTCTCGTCAGGTGGAGGATTCTGTGGAGCCTGCCTAGGCCCTGCAGTCTATAGAAAAAGCCATTTCCTGCCCTCAAGATTCCATTAGTCCTTCCTGTTTTTACATGTTTAATAGAGGCTGTAATTTTTTCTTCTTTTTTTAAAATGAAAGTGATTTTCCTAATACTGCAAGAAATGCCTACCCTTTGGAAAATATGGAAAAGCACAGAGGATATAATTCACAGTCCATCTCTCTGAGGGAACCCCAGTTAGCCTTTTGTTCTACCTGCTTCTTTAAGAAGCAGCCATAGTCTGATGTGGTGGCACACGTGTGCGCACACCTTTAATCCCAGCACTTGCAGAGACAGAGACAGGCAGATCTCTGTCAGTTCCAGACCAGCCTGTTCTACAAAGTGAGTCCAGGACAGCCAAGGCTGCACAGAGATACCCTGTATCAAAAGGCAAAACAAAACAAAACAAAAATAGAAAAGACAGAAGCAGCAATAACAAAAAAAGACATGAAATGTGATTATTTATAAAATGTAGTTTTGTACTTAAAAATCATATGAAGGGCATTTGAACTTCACCATATTTCTGTCCTGGGGGCAGGTAAACTAACAGTGGGAAAGTGACCCTTGGGGGTGCCTGTGTGTACCTAGGAAGCTGAAAGCCAGCAGAGTGAAGGGAAGGTAGGGGGACTTTTTCTGGCCTCAGAGCAATGAAGGCCAGAACTAAGCACCTACCTCCCCCTGCCTTGTATGCCAGAGGAGGCCTCCCGCCCCCATACAGTGAAGAGCCGGGACGCCCCATCTGTGGTTTCTGGGAGGGAGTGGAAATTCTTCACTTCTTGGAAGTCAGGGGTGAGGACTCTGCTTCCTGCTGTGAGCCTTCATCTGAGGACAGCTCTGTGCACATGTGTCATATGCTGGCCCTGACCGTATCTCCAGCCAGCCCTAGAATTAACCCTCTTGGTGGTGTGGCCTGTGTCTAGAAGCCCTGAGGGTCCAACACCAGAGGTGGCAGCCCCAGATGTGTCGGTCAGTTGATCTGAGGAAGTGTTCCCAATGTATGTCCAGCTGTTCATGGCCCCTGGGTTGGGGGTTTAGGTCAGAAGTCAGGCATGAGAAACATCCTGTTGGCTGTGGTCAGGGTCCTTATGCTTAAAATAATAAAACTTATTAGTGTGTAACATGTAACAAAAGCACATAGACCCTAAATGTGCACAGCTCTCTAAGCTAATGAATGTACTGGCCCTTCCAGCATTTCCTACCCTGCACCCCTCAGATGCATCTTCCTGAAAGCTAATAGGAGAGATAGTTTTGCCTGTCCCAGGACTTGCTATAAATGGAAACAAACCATGTGTGCTGTTCTTTCTCATGGTCAGACTTCTAAAGGGGCTTCTGTCAGGCTGGCAGTCAGGCCATGTGACACCGTCCTGCTGCGTATGAGGGGAAGTCCCCCCACCTGCAGAAACTAGGAAAGAGTCACTTGTTAACAAGACCTGCTTCTGGGCTAGATGGCATGGGGGTTGCAGCCACAGACATACATCCAGCCCACCTTGGCGTCTTCCTGAGAAGGGTTTTGGAGGGTAAAGAGCAAAGTCAGGAGGAGAAAGGCAAATGAGGAGGGAGAAGAGCCCTGGCCATATTTCTGCCCTGTCGTTTTGATGCAAGAGGCTCAGGAAGCCTGTATGCCAGGGCAGGGGCAGAGTGGTACCCATTACCCATCCTACCCCTCAGGGGAACCCATTCGTCAACACTACATGTTCTGCCCCCTGATCTAAGCCAGACAGACATGCTGATTCTGTTGGCTCCAGGAAGCAGCTTCCTCTCCAGACTGTCTCCATCTTCCTTCAGGGGGCAGAGCTGTTTCTTTACCTGGACCCCTAGGGCTCTAAGGAGGAAGAAAGACAGTCCTGTAGGATGAGCCAGCTAGGACTTGGCAAGACCTGTCTCTCAGTGAGTCTCAAGCTTGTCTCCCAGAAGAGGCAGAGTTGGCTGTCAGGGCTCTGGGGTCCGCTAGCTCTAATTCACCCCCTACACACACATAACTAAGGGTCTAGCATCTTAAGGAACACTTGAAATATCAGTGCCCCCAAGCTCAGTGCCCTCCTGTAGCAGATGTGGATGAAGAGGAGACAGCTCTGAGTGACTGTTGCTGAGTTCTCTGTGGACCTGGAGCAGAGGGACCCTGGATGGATTCTAACGGTGGCAGCGGGCAGGAAATAGCCATACAGTATCACTGCGTCAACCCAGTTCACACCGTGGAATTTATTGACTCCCCCACCCCACCCCTTGTAAGCACAGAGCCCTCCCAACCCACCTGTCTTGGCTCATCTGCGCTGCTGTAACAGAACCAGAGAACAGTGATCAACAGCGAGCAGAAGCCTGTCCAAGGCTTTGTCACTGGTAAGGACTTCCATGCTCTATCCTCACAAGGTGAGAGAACAAAAAAGCAACTAAGAGAGGGAATATTTTGAAACCCCTTTGAAGCCTCTTTATAATCAACTCAACATCATTCACCATTGGGGAGGCCTCAGGCTTTATTACCTAAAGGCCCAGTTCTTGAAACCAGCACATGGTCATCCCTAGGAAGGAACACACCAAAACCTGGCCCATCTGCAGAGCCCACCTCCTGTGAGGGTCCATTAGGCCGACAAGACCCAGCTCGTCCAGACTGCTAAAGCTCGGCAGTATATTTGTGTCATGACCCACAACCCTCCCTGTAGGAGAGTGGTAGCTGTTGATAGCTCATCCCCAGGTGGTCTTGTACAATTCAGCCAAGAATGAGTATAGCAACCTGGGCAGCACTCTACTGTGCTGGCAGAGTGGCTTGGCCCTCAGTGTCTTACCTCACAGGACATCCTAGGGTTAAATCTGACAGCAGGCATTATGAATGGGTACCCAGCAGGCCTGTAGTCTGGCTGTGGCTGTTCTTGGAATGTCATGGAAGGCGATCTCAGTGGAGTATATGGATCCATGTGGGTGTGACACGTGTGAGCCACATTGTGACTAAGGCCTGGGGGACTCTCAGAGCAGAGGGGGTTACAGCCTCAGCCCCTGCTGCCCCTCAGTGAGGAAGGCACCCAAGTCCTGGGGAGAGCCAGATCCTTGGAGCAAGAGGAGCCAGTTTGGGGTACTGTAGCCTTAGCTTAGTGCTCCCCATCATGAAGCATCTGGGAGACAGGATGTTTAGCGGTGCCAGCTTCTGGAAGCATTACAGACAAAATAGGAATAGCCCTGTAACCTGATTAGAGTTGCCCCGGAGTGTGACTAAGGCACCACAGTGATGATGACAGTGTTCAGGCAGCTGTTGTCAGTCACCTATAGGCACGCCCTTCGATCCAGCAGTTCTGAGAGTGAACATTTGAGCTGTTGCTTTTGGTGGGATAGGAGAGGGCTTCCCATTACAAACAAACAAGATGCACTTTCTTATGTCACGTTTTACTACTATTCCTAATTTCCCACTTAAATGTGTAGACTTAAGATTCACTAATGTTTCTTTTAATTCTGTTTATGAATGTCTGTGGACTGAAGAAATGTCCTAGAAAAGTCCACAGCCTGCCCTCCTCAGTGCCCATATGTAGAGTTTAAACAGGAGAAGAAGTGAGCCCCTGCCTTCCTCTATAGGGCTATTACCATTCCTGACCTCCTTTGGCCTGTGTTGAGGTGCAAAGGCCAACAGCCTTGGACTCTGAGCACAAGAATTCAGGCTGTGTGGGCCATGCTGGGCTGGACTTAGGAACTAGCAAGGGAGACAGGACCTGGAGGGTTAAGAGCTCACTAGGCCTTCCTGAGCCTCCCTAGTGAGGACAGCGTAGGAGCCCTATCTCTCAAGGAGGCAGCAATACACCATAGTCCTTTAATTCACAGCCTACCAGGCAAAAATGGTTTCCCTCCTGATTTGAGGTATGTTTGAATGTCATTAGCCTCCTTTCAAGTGGAGTGTCTTGGACAAAGGTTAGGGTACCCTGAGCACTGGGCCCTCTTGCCCACTGTGCCCTGCTATGATAGATGGAAGGAGAATATGGATGGAAGACAGAAGGGCAACAGGGCGGGCCAAAGCAGCCAGCCCCACAGTGCAAGGGAGGACTGGGCTGCCAGTGGCAGGTAGAAAGGCTGGGTTGGCAGCCCAGAGAGTCCATGGCTGCATGGCGGTTAACAAGCTGGAACATATAAGGCACAGCAGGCAGCCTAGCCACAGGACCATCAGCCATATTGACTATCTTAGTGGCAAGGCCAGGTGAGGGAACTGCTTGTTTCTGGAAGCCCAAGCTAGCTGGTCACCCCCTGAGCGCCAGACTCTTAACCTCTGACCCCAGGTGCTAAGATGGGAGAGGGCATGGCAATGTGGTTTTCTCTGTGACTTTTCTTCCCTGGAGGCTAGCCCAGCCCTCAGGGACGCAGAGGCCACAGCTCTTCTACCCAGTCTGTCAAAGACATCGCTGTCTGTCCTGGGGACTGTGCCATGGCCCAGCTTGATCTCGTACATCTCTGATCCCCTCTGTTACGTCCCATCACTTGAGTTCTCCCTATGCGCCCCACCAGCCTCAACCCCAGTGTCCGTATACAAAGAGGAGGGCAGGCAGGAGAGCCCTGCAGGCAGCACGAGCCCACGGGAGCCAGGAAGGAGGGGTCAGAACTGCGTGGGAGGGAGGCTGTTTTGGAGAGCCTGGGACGTTGCTATTACAGTATGACTGCCATGTGGGTGGCAGAAGGGCTCCTTAGGGTTCTGGGGAGAGGGCTCAGTTGGTAAAGAGCTTGCCATGCAAACATGAGGGCCTAAATTCAGTCCTCGAAAATCATATAAAAAGAAGGGAGGCAGAGACAGGGGAATCCCTGTGTTCTACTGGATTGCCAGCCTAGCCACTGGGGAGTTTGGGGCAAGGTAAGAGACCTGTCAAATCAAGGTGGGGTACACTGATGGTAACACCTGAAGTTGTCAAGTGTGCACTTACACACACACACACTCAACGGGCTTCCTGGGAAGAGGTAAGAATCCAGGGCTCATGGTGACCAGCCGGCTTGGGCTTCCAGAGACATGTGGTCTGTCCTTCCTTCTTCCTCCCTCCCAGCTTCAAAGCCCCTCAGTCTGAATAGCAGGGAGCAGCCTTCAGGATAAAGCCCTAAAGAGCCAGCATTTCAGCAGTGTGACCCTGAGGACTCAGAATGGTGCCTGGGCTAATTTATATGCTATACATTTGGGGTTTTAGTGGAGCATAATTGTAATCCATATGCCTGTTAAGGTAATTACACTTATAAACCTAATATAATCCATAGATCAATGGGTTTGGAGCTAATTAAGGCAACCGTAATTAACATTTACAAAACCCTTGCAATTACTGGATATCCTCTAAGCTGGCCTTCCAAGCTGATAATGAGCACCGCTCAGCAGTCTTTATTCTGCACATTGGAGCCTTTTGGGTCCCTCTGTGGGAAGGGGTCAGCACCTGCTGTTACCACCCCCAGGGCTCCGAGGCAGGTCCCTACCAGGATCATGGTAGCTGTAGGAAGCAGGCTCATGGGCCTTCTTTTCTGGCCAGTTGATTCCCTCAACAAAGGGCATTTCGGAGAAAGGGGGAAACAGATGGACTAAACCCTCAAACCCAAGACAGAGTCCTCCTCTGGGAATTACGGAGCTTCCCCAGGCACAGGAGGATGACCTGAGATCTCCCCTTACAGCCCCCTGTCTGTCCACAGCACGTGGTTCCTGCCCCGAGTGGAAGCGGGTAAGAAAGGGCCTCCAGGAAACCCAGACAGCGAACAGAAGGGTGATGTACGGCTGCACTGAGGAGCCAGGCAGAGGTGCTCTGTCAGCTCCACCCTGGCTGGGAGAGCCGAAAAGTCCCCGCTCTCCAAGGAATCACCGAAGCTGCCCTGTTGAGGATCCGGCTTCTTGATTAAGGAGGAATGGGAGTTCCCACTGTCCTCCAAACACAGCCCCGGGGCCCTTTGGCACTCCTGGCAGCATCCCGTGGGCCCTGTGTGAGCAAGTCTAGTATGGAATAGAGGATACCTCAGGCCTGTGTGCAGAAGGATTTGGGAAGGGGCTATTGGCTCAGGCCACCCGGCTGGAGTGTTTTTTGACCTCTTTTTAACTCAGTAGTAATGGGGATATGAAGATAACAACAGTGGGCACAGCCGGGCGCGGTGCACACACCTTTAATCCTGGCACCCCGAGGCAGAGGCAGGGGGATCTCTCTGAGTTTGAAGTCCACCTGGCTTACAGAGTGGGTTCCTACACAGAGAAACCCTGTCTCAAAAAAAAAAAATAAAAAACACCAAAACAATAACAATGAAAACCCCAAATAAAGCACTCAGTGTAGAGCCGTGTACACAGTAAGCACCCACTTGCTGCACCTAGTACTCCCGCCGTCTGTGTTGACCAGGAGGGTAGGGTCAAGCGGGGCGGGGGCATCTGGGGCCAGTGCCTGTGTCTTGCTGATGTTTCTGGGTCTGAGGTCACTTGATGGGCCCCTTCCTCTCATCATTACTAGTTGCCAAGTATTTTCAGAACCTTGCAACTCTGCCAGAAATTTCTAGCTAGAAACCGATTCCTTCAATGGAGGGATAGGACAGGGTGCAAAGGGGAACATGTGTGTATGTGAGGGGCGCTCTCACATTGAAGAAAACGGCAAATCCTCATGATGGCTGTCGGCTTTTGAGTAACCATACAGATACCATGCACTGATGCCCAATGACAGCAATGCAGCCGGCATTGCCAACGGTGTTTTACGGATGAGGAAATAAGCACAGACAGGCTGAGTTATGGTTCTGAGTTTGTTCAGGAAGTGTGACTGGGCCGGGATTCGAACTCCGGCTTTCATGCCTCGCTCTAACCCCTGCCTTTCCAGGGAGCTTCATTCTATTCTCCTCCTGAGCTGTGAGGCTAAGTGAGGGTAGGGATGGCAGGGGACAAGAGTCAGGGCAAGTCTGCAGGGTCCAGACAAGATGGGAGGAGATGGTGAGCTGGGGGGGAAGGACCACAGTCTGGAAACCCTTTGGTGGTCTGTGCATGTGCCCAGCATAGCTGTTCCATAGAAAACATGCCAAGGGAGGGAGGGCACCATAGAGAGGCCTCCTTACCAAGCCCTGCTGTATTCCCTGCCCCCACCTCTCTCCATCCAGTCACCCTGTCTGGCACCTGGGGAATGCTGAGATTACCAAAGAGGTAAGCTTGGCAGGATCCCTCTTTCCCTGCACAGGGCTGCTGCAGGGCTAGCCTCAGTGAGTTCCTGTACTGTCTGGTGTCCAGGACCCAAGTATTATCCATGGACATATTTGATCCCCTTTTCTACTTTATTTAAGGCAAGAGAACCTCTGTCTTGCCCATCAGCTTTCTTATTAAAAACAACAACAAAACGCAAACAAATAAGCGTGCACTGAGCCAGCAATGGTGGTGGCACATGCCTTTAATCCTAGCACTTGGGAAGCAGAGGCAGCCAGATCTCTGAGTTCAAGGCTAGCCTGGTCTACACAGTGAGTTCCAGGATGGCCAGGGCTACAGAAAGAAACCCTTTCTTGAAAACAAACAGAACAAAACAAAAAACCACTGTAATAATTAGCAGTTTTTCTTTTATTTAAAGATTTTTAAAATGTACGTGTGAATTTATGTACACCGTGTGCAGAAACCTGTAGAGGCTAGAATAGGATGTCCGATCCCCAAAACTGGAGTTAAATGTAGTTGAGAGCCCTTCCATGAGTGCTGAGAACTAACCATGGGTCCTCTGCAAAAGCAATGAAAGCGAATTTGCAGTTTGCATTACAGGTCATAAAGCTACTGACACAGGAGAGCTCTGGACTTCTGGACCCGGCTCTGCCTGAGCCATTTCCATGTGCTGGTTCTCTGGGTCTGTACGCTACATCCTGAATGTGGGTATATCACTTATCCTGTTTAGGGATGAGTAAAATCCTTGGCTGTAGTTGTACCCCTATGACACATTGGAAACTGGCTGAACAATGGCTGGCTTGCCCCCAGGACCCAGCATTTGTTCAGTACTTGCAGGCAGCAACTTATTTTGTCCCTGTAGCCACCCAGAGGCCTCTAAGAGTTTGTATGTTAAACTCGGGCAATCTGACTCTCAAACTTGTACTTGTATTTGCTGTTGAGAATTTAGGAAAACTCAAAGAACAAGGTATTGACCAGCCCACCAGCTCATGGGATTTCTGATAGCATTTTCTGTCCACTCCAAATCTCCATGCGTGTAGGGACACATGGTGAGCTCTGTGCTCTGTTTGAAAATGCTGAGAGCACGTGTGCATTTGGTGGGGGTGCGCCTTCCAGTGATGGGTGAAGGAAATCCCTCTACATCATTGAGCCTGTCACTGTGGTGCCTTCTCATGCATGCCACATCAGCGGCTATATCCAACTCCAGCGTTTTATTATTACTGTCTGAGGAGACGGTTGTTCTCGACTCTCTTGTTTGCTTGTTTGGTCTCACTCTGTAGCTCAGGCTGCCCTGAAACCCGTTCTGTTGTCCTGACTGATCTTGAACTCATAGCAATTCTTCTGCCTCAGCCTTCAAGCATTAAGATGATGGGCAGGAGCCACCATGCCTGATACTAACCCTTACTGATTATAGTTAGGGTCATCGTGGTCATTCTTGTTTGGGTGGGAAAATGAAAACACTGAAGGCTTACCCAGCGATGGAAGTGGGCATCAGGCTTCTTGTGCTTATTTAAAGGGTAAATTCTTACCTAGAAAGTTGCTGAGTCAGAGGATGTGCAGAACGCCAAGATTTGTGTATTTCTGCAGAATTCTCCCTCCCGTTGCTGTTACCCTGTATGATGGACAGCTTACTTCTTTGCATACATGACAACAAACAATGCCAAGGCACAGTGTCATTAATTTAAACAGGCCCTCACTGATAGGGGAGATGGAGGCATCTTTGATGGCTGATGAGAAGACCTTTTCCCCTCTATAAATTGCATATTCATTTCCTTTCTCAGCCTTTCTTGTGTTTTTTTTAGATGAAGGTTTTCTCTTAATGAGAAATCTGCATTTCATCAAAGATGGAACGCAGACTCTGTGGCTTATTTATTCCCTGAAGAAGATGCCTCTTTTTGTTCTCTCAGCCAATCAGATACTATGACTGAAGATGGAAATTAACTTCAGGCATGCGAGACTGTTGGTAGGTGCACATAAGGCTCGTGGCCAAGAGACTACATGTTAGTCATTGCTCAAAATGGTGAGGCTGTCTGGGCTCAGCACGAACCAGGGTTCAATTCCCCACTTAGCCATTTTCTGTCAGGAGACCAGACATCCTGGCAAGTGCCTGGGAAAGTGTGGCCAGTCTGGGGAAAGCCACATGGTGTCCTATGAAGGCACGGGCTTAATATGTCTAGTTCAGAAGCAGAACCTTCTGGAAGATTTGTAGCAAGTGACTGGATAGAAGTCACGGAGGCAGAACCAGTAGGCAGGTGACATTTGCCATGTTGCTGCACCCCCACAGCCTGCCTAGCATCTCACAGAATGGGCCTGATGCCCACTTCCATCACTGGGCAAGCCTTTAGTGTTTTCATTTTCCCTCCCAGGCCCAAATGGTAAGCATGAGGGTATCAGAGGTCTTCCTAAGGAAAGATGATTGATGAGCCAGAGTAGGGACTTCACAGTGACAGACAGCTATGTCCCCTGACAATGAGCTCCCTGCTTGGCTCTCTTTGAGAGGATGTTTGGCGAGAACTTCAAGTCCCTCAGTTCTTTCTTGACCTTCTTGTTTGGACTTGTAGGCGCTTAACACAGGAAACAAAAGGAATTATAAATAAAAACTTGGCCATCTTCCTGGGCCTGCACAGCCCGATGGCCAAGCCTGACCCTTCCTCCTATCTGACCCTTGCTGAGCTCTCCTTAGATGATTCTGAACACAAGGGTCTAACTGGGCCTCACTGCTGAAAGGCAGTTCGCCGTGGTTTCAGAGAGCAAGGTGTCTACACTGTGGCCTGAAAGAGAAGAGCAGGATTTGAAGAGCATGGGAGCTGTGAAGGGCACTTCAGCAGGATGGAGCCATCTGAGGCGGAATCTGGACTCTCCCTGGACTTTGGAAGTATTGGGCCTCTGTGGCCCTCTGGCCTTTGGGAAAAACTGACCTAGTGATGAAGGAGGCTGGGTGGGATCCAGGTGCACCTGCTAGGATGTGTGCTGGTTGACTCCAGCTGTATTGTGTCCTCCCCTCCCTTAGCTGTGGGTCCCAGGCTTCCAGCCAGGGACCTGGCTAGCTTCTCTAGGGCCCACACCCTTCCAGCCAGGTCATAACCCAAGCTGTGTTGATAGAAAGGCCACCCACCAAGGCAACCGTGAGGGGCGCATGGAGGAGGTCCAGTGGAAGCACTCTAGGCTGGAACTCTTTCACACAGGAACATGGATGGACCCTGGAGAAGGCTCTCAGCAGCTCTGGAATAGGCCATGAGCCTGGGAGACTGATTCTTAGAGTGCTGGCACTCACTGTCCCCTGCACTGTCCTCAAGGGCACCTCTTTGGGATGTGTAATGGCCGCTTTGGATTTTGTAGACAGTGGGTTCCATGTGTCAGTCTCATCCATAAGAACCTAGCACATGAGTTTGAGAAGCTGCCAACCCCTTAGGCCAACGTGAAGCCCATTTTTGCATGCCTGCATCCAATCATGATGAACCCACGTGTACACACTGGCGGAGACCTCTTGTGCTGAGTGCCAGGTCAGCCTAGTTAAGACTGACAAGAAGAAACCAGGGGAATGGGCTTCTGAGAGACGGATCAAGAGTTGACGTCTTGTAAAGTGGTTGGTTGTATCTGCGTAGTGGTTAAGGAGGGTGGCAGAGACTCTCAGGCCAAGTGGTCATCAACAAGAACTTCAAATGCAAGAAAGGAACAAATTTTTTAAAAAATGACTCAAAAAACTATGTAAACAAACAAACCACCCAAAGACTCTGGTGGTGCTGGAAATATTTCCACTGCAGTGAGGTCAGCTGTTGGGCTTTGGCAGTGCTGTGTAGTTTTTGCAAGATGCTACTATTAGGGGGAAACTGAGTAACTTTATATTTCTTACAACTCCATGTCAGTCTACATGTATCTTGGGAAGTTCACTGACAATATTTCAAGGGTCGATGCTGATGCTGGGCAGTGAACACATGCAGCTTGGGAAGGCAGTCTCAGAGTGGCAGAGGTAGAGGCTTGAGGTCACCTGTCTGTCTGGACGTGGATGTCGGCATCCTTCTTACAGTCATTTATGGAGTATCTGTTAGGAGTGAATGCTGGATACAAGCCCTGCTTCCTCAGTGGGAGGTGGATAAGTATGGAATGATTCTAGGCTGGGAGGTATGCCCAGCACTGGGAAATATCATGCGGAGTTTTTTTTTTTTCCTGTTTCTAAATTCCAAAGTTTGGTATAGTTACATTATTGTTTATTAAGGAAAAGGTTAGCTATTGAAAAAGGAAGCCACCTGGCCATTCTCGGAGAATCGGTCAGGTGCTCGGGGGCCTGAAGAGCCATTTGGCAGCTGCTCTGACCTGCCAGGCTGTGGGAGAACTCGTGACTGCTTAGATCTGCCCTGACTTCCCTGACACACCCTGTTCCGGCCTGTACTCCCATCAGGCACCAGACCAGAGAGCACCTGTGTGAAGCCGTGGCGGCCACAGAGGACCGTGCTGGTCCAACAGCAGTGCAGCCAGCCTGCAATATGGTTTGTGCCCTACTCCACGAGTCTGTAGGTGCTCTCTCCTGCTCTCCAGAAGTATCAACAAGTGAGGCCCACCTGAGGCTGTGAAGGCACTTCCTCCACAGCCCTCACTTTCCACAGCCCGTAGCATGCTGGGAAACAGTGTAGGCGGGGGATTTCCATCTTTGAGATACCTTTTGGTTACACTGGAGGGTTTGCTTGTCTGCCTGCTTGTTCTTTATCTGCCTGCAGAAGTGAGAGCTATCCTCCCTTGTCATCGTTCAGTGGGAGTCTGTAAAGAATGAAGACCCTTGAGCCAGTGGTGGCTTATCCAAAAGGTGCTTGCTACCAAGCCTGACAACCTGAGTTATATCCCTGGGACCTACACGGTGGAAGGAGAGAACCACTTTTCAAAAGCTGTCCTCTGAACTCCACACACACACCCTTCGCATGGGTAGTGTGGCGTATGCACTGCCCAGTAAATAAAAATAACATTTTGGGTATTTTTTTTAAACTTAAGATACAATTACATCATTTCATCTCTCCCCTTTCCTTCCTCCAGCCCCTGCTATGTACACCCTCCCCTTGCTCCTCTTTTTCTTTTTAAAACATGTTTTTAAAAAGAATACAGGTCTCTGCGTACAAGCCGTAACCTCCCAAAATACAGCCACTGGTGCGTCTCCACTGTAGACTTTATTTGGGGCTATGGTTTAGTTCAGAGCACTATTTTAAAACCGGTATCCAGACATCCAGAATGTCACTCTGCTCTTGTGTCCTTTGGGGACTTAGGATTCAGTGTTACCAGGTTTGGTGATGGGTGCCTGTATTCTCAGTACTGAGGAGGCTGCTTAGCAACGTTAACAGTAACAGGAAGGAAAGAAGGGAGGGGGACAGGGTTGTAGCTTGTTGGGAACACCCAGGTTGAGGCATCCCTCTCGTTGTCCCGGTGTGCCAAGACCTTGCTGAAGGTCAGGAGGCAGCAAAGGAGGGTGGCAAACAGAGCCAGGACCAGGGCCGCTGACCCCCAGCTCCAGCAGACATGATCCGGTTACAAGACTGAAGGGAGAGAACCTTTCAGCCTTCAGAAGCCAAGAAAACCAAGGCAACAAAGCCAAGGGCGACCCCTGCTGTCCTTAGAGGGCCTCCCTTACCAGGCTTGAGAGGCCCATCCTGTCCCTGGGTGGCCTGGAGCTCTAGCGTTGGCAGCTGTGCAGTGTTTGTTGTGGGCAGTTACCATGCCACCCTCTGGTATCTCAGCAAGAGAGACCCAGGGACAGGTGTGGCTGAGCACAAAGATTTCCCGTCTGGCCTGGCCTCCCAGACGCACCTTCTCCTCTTACCCTGAGGGGACAGATCCTCGAGATGACTGTGGTATTGAATACTCTCTAGTTCTTGGCACCTTCTCTATGCCAACAGTCTGGTTAGAATAGCTGGGTTCCCAAAGGAAGCTACACTCAGCAGGGGTTACCCGGACCTCCCTGGGACACAAGGTACCTTCTTGTCCCCCAAGGCCACAAAGCTGGGAAACGAGGGAGGTCATTTGCCCTCCCTGGTGACCAAAGTGGTGTGTGACTGTTGTAGGCCCGAGGGTGTCGGGAGCAGCTTGTTGGTACTGTACCAAGGGTCCTCATAATCATGGCTCATCCACAGCTTGGAATATCCACCATGGAAATGTTTATACCAGGAAAATTGGCTAGTGCGTCAAAGCAGGACCTCCACTCTCCAGGGACACAAGTTTATCTAGAGGAGTCTTCTGTGCAAGATTGATAGGACCCCTGCAGAACTTGCTTACTCAAGAAGGGTGGTTAGTTCCTCAGTCAGGTGAGGCGACTGAGTGTGGTAAGCAGCCGTCAAGAGGTCTGTTCAGAGTTCATCTCAACCATACTTACGGACCCTCTCCAGTGTATTTCCCCACAGTGGTCAGGAGCAGGGTCCTGCTCCCCAGGTCAGGGCTGCATTTCTTTTCGATAGGCACGGGCCTAGAGATGTGTACTCCGGTAGGCAGCCAGAGCCTACATCTACTTGGCACTCCTTCAGATGGTTTTGGAACTTCCAGCCCCAGCCAGAGCTCTCCATTGTCCTTGTGTCCCAGGCTTCTACCAAGAGCAGCTCAGGTGAGGTTGGGGGTGTTCCTCTGGGACCCTGGAAGCTCAGGGCTGGGGCTTGTGCCTTGCTTTAAGGATGCCAGAAGGCCTGGACCCCTCCCTGTAGCACCATCGTCTGTCTACCCCAGCCTCCCACCCCATCCACTGTTGTTGCTGATTGTATTTGTATTGATTGTCCCTAAAGAGGACTTGAAGATCGTAGGGACCTGTCTTTCCTCGTTTTCTCTGTGGCCATAGGCTTAGGTCTAGCCAAGATAAGGATTGCTAAATAAGAGCCAGTTCAATCCAGGGAGTGCTTGTGGCTCTCAGACTATCCAAAGGACTCTGGCTCAGTCTTCAGCTGTCCCCTCCTGGCTTGAGGCTCCCCCACTATATACAGGCACAAGGAAGAGAACAGAAAACACACACCTAGTTCTTGGCCTAATACCCAGCACAGAACAATGCTTTTAGATAACGAGTGTCAGTGAAAATGGCCTTTGTGGTCTATTGTAAATCACTGATAGCCCCAGCTGACCACAAAACAACACTTGGGTTTGACAATGGACAGGACTATTGACAAGGGACAGTTGACCTCCTACATTGCTGGCTGTCACTTATGATCACTTCTGCTAAAATGCATTGTTTTTCACCATACACATTCACAATCAAGTGTCTTACACAGGCATACACGAATCCACATTGTACACAAGCAGACATTTAGGCATGCACTTATGTAAGTGCAAACAGTCACACAATGCTCACATGCCCATACCCCTGTACAAGCAGCTGTCGGCTATGACTGGCTCTGACGCACACGCTGAGTAGCTGCATTTCTTCTTGAGATTATCACAAGTATTATAAGGGTGCTGTCTGCCTTCTGCCTTCCTTCCAGCTAGGATCTTACTGTGTGGCTCTGCCTGGCTTCTCCGGCCTCAGTTTCCCCAGTGCTGTATGCAGATGTAAGCTACCACACCTGGCCCTGGTTGGTATCATGACACAGCAAAACACATCCCTGTAACCAGCCCCATATAAAGAAATGTGTCCAGACATGTCAGCTTCTTCAAGACCCCTGCCTCTCCCTGGGGTTCTTCCTGTATTTCTCCCACAGGGAGCACTGTGTTTTGGGTACTTTGGGATGTGGTTCTTTGGTTCGGTTTGGTTTTGCTTTGTTTTTTGAGACAGGTCTCTCCTTTAGCCTGGGCTGGACTCAAACTTACGTCTTATCAGTGGACGGTCTCAAAACCTTGATCCTCCTGCCTCTACCTCCTCAGTGCTGGGATGACAGTTTATATAGTGCTATGGATGGCACCTAGGGCTTACTGCATTCGAGGTAGGCATTCTGTCAGCCGAGTTACAACCACAGAGGTCCGACATCTTTGACTTCTCCCTGTGGTGTGGAGACCAGGTTCACTCACACAGGTCGCTGCGCAGTTTTTCATTCTTTCAGTATTTTACTGATACAGACTTCTGGACCTGTTGGGAATGGTGTTCTGGAACGTTCTCCTCAAATTCTGTCATGCATTAACTAGCACACCTTTTGCCTTCATTTCCCAACTATTGGGCTTGTGACTGTGACCATTTGGCAGCCATTTTGAAAGAGTAAATATGAATACGTGTGGAAAAAGGGCTGGGGAGGTGACTTAGCCAGCAACGTAGTTGCTGTGTGAGCATGAGAATGTGAGTTTGGGTCCTCGCACCTGTGTCAAAAGCTGAATGCAGCAGCACACACCTGTGACCCCAGCTCTGAGGAGGAAGAGGTGAGAGGGTCCCTGGGCCTTGCAGCAAGTCTTGCTAATTGGTGAACTACAGGTTCAGTGAGAGGCTCTGTCTCAAAAGACCAGATGGAGGAGCAGTTTACTAAGCATCAGCCTGTAGTACACATACACACACACACACACAAGAATACATAAGGAAAATTACATTTATCCACTTCCACTCATGAGCCAGCTGAAAGCAATATGGTGAATGTGAACCTTTGGTACCCTGGGCCAAATGGCCCTTCTGGAGGCATGTTCATTGAGCTATTGGATATGTTAACAGATCAGTGGCACACAGCTCACGGAGCAGCCTTGTCATATTCTTGTGGTGTGCTTACGAACCATTCCCTCCTCAGCAGCAGTCACTGGGTGGCAATGCTGTGTGAGACTCCTGCAACCAGCTCCTGAGTTCTGGGATCACAAGTGCGCTCTGTCACACCTGGCTGTGCTCTTTATAACATTGTTGTTGTTGTTTTAGACAAGTTCTCACTATGTAGCCCTGGTCTCGAACACAGAGATCCACCTGCCTCTGCCTCCTGAGTGCTGGGATTAAAGGTGTGCACCTCTATGCCCAACAGTAATTTTGGATTTATAGAAGATTCCCAAAGTAGCCATCAATTCTATCCTGCCTCTTCCTAATTTCCTGCTCACACCTCACATGCCCTGGTACATTTGTCCCAACCAGGGAGCTGACATCTTTCACTTGGGCTTTACTGCAAACCTTTTCGTATGCTTTGGTTATTTGTCAGAAATGAATTCCCTGAAGCGGACTTGCCAGGCCACTGGAGAGAGATGTGCCATTAGGTTCCTCGCACCCTTTTCCTTATTGCTTCCCAGAAAGGGAGGGCCGTGCCACTTAATAAGAGTGAGCACGGATCATGCCTCTCGCTGCTGGAATCCAGATCATTGGGACAACCCTTCTCTCTCTCTCTCTCTCTCTCTCTCTCTCTCTCTCTCTCTCTCTCTCTCTCTCTCTCTGTGTGTGTGTGTGTCTCTCTCTGTCTCTCTGTCTCTCTCTCTCTCTCTGTGTCTCTCTGTGTCTCTCTCTCTCTCTGTCTCTCTGTCTCTGTCTCTCTCTCTCTGTGTGTGTCTCTCTGTCTCTCTGTCTCTCTCTCTCTCTCTCTCTCTGTCTCTCTCTGTCTCTCTCTCTCTCTCTCTCTCTCTCTCTGTCTCTCTCTGTCTCTCTCTTTGAGACAGGGTCTCATGTAGCCCAGGCTGTCCTTGAAATTCTGATCCTCCTGCCTCCACTTTCCAACTTCCGAAATGATAGGAGTGTGCAACCACTCCCGGTTTGCGTGGGCTTTGAGCAAGCAAGGCATATACTTGGTCAACTGAGCCACATTTGCAGCTCCCACAACCCTTTCTCTAGATTTGGAAAGTGAGGCTGGCGTGTCCCCAGGCCATTCCCAACCCGGGAGATTCTCATCCTGGAACGGTGGCTTCCCCGATCTGAGGTTCTGACAGGCTTCTGGTTTGTGCGTCATCCCTGGGAAACACAGAGCCACCGTCATAGCCTCAGGGGACACAGGCCTCATAGAACTACCATACCACCCTGCAGCTGTCACTGGCGGTCACGCCAGTCTCAGGCCCTGCACCGAGTACTGTAGCAACCATGTGTGGGGGATCCAAGACCCAGTGCTGGTATCCCCATGGTGTGTGTTCCATCTTCCGCTCAACAGTGTGTGTTGTCTGTTTGCACTTGTGTGAGACCAGCCTGCCAAAGTATCTGCTGCCACACAGAGCAGGAAGTCCTGTTGACACATGGCTCTCAGCACGCAGCCCTGGCAGACAAGCAAGAGCATCAGGGGAGTAAGCTTGCTGGGCAGAACAAGCCAGCCTCAGGTCCCCAGGTAAGCACCGGGTTCATCCATTGCTTGGGCTTGTACCCCAGAGAGACCCTCAACCCAGGCTGCTTGAATTTCCATCCTTCCCACATGGCCTAACTTTACCTCTGCCGAGTGTCCTGTCCTGATCATAATGTGCTAGGTTTGGGGAGCATCAGATCAAGTTCACAGAGAGACTCATAACCACACAGGTATAGGGCCAGGCTCTGGGAGGGGAGCAGTCACATTCCACTGGGTATCTGGGATGGCCGAATAGAACTAGCGCAAAGTAACTGGAGGGTGAGGGTCACATGATGGCTCTGGGCAGGGAATGGAGTAGGGGGAGGGGTACCATCTTGGCCTGAGAGGGGCTTCTCATTCCACCTGCTGTCCTCCGGCATCTAATAGTGCAACCTTCAGTCTCCCCTCCCTGTCTGGCTTCTCGTTGCTTGGGCTCTTCCCCCACCCTCACTAGCTGCTTGGCCTGGCCCCACTGCCCTCCTGTCTCCCCCAGTGGTCAGAGGGCGGAAGTCCAGCCATGCTGTGCTTCTCTCAGTGACTTTTGCCTCCAGCTAGCCCCTACCCATGAAGGGCTGAGTTCATGAAGTGCTGCCCATCCTCTTACCCACCACAGAGCCCTTTGAAATTTATCCATCATTTGCTGCTCCTCATATCACAGCTAAGGCCTCCCAGGGTGGACTCCTGGCCATCCCTGGCCATACCACAGGTTCTGGCAGACTTACTTAATCTACTTCTGTTTGTTCTCTCACCCACAACCATCCCATCTACTCCCTCAGCCCCTCCCCTACTCCAGTCCCCTTCCTCCCATTTCACTTGGAGCCATCCATATCCCTGTGCTCTCCCTCAGATGCGGGTCCTGTTCCTCTGCTCTCTTGAAGGTCCCGAGCATGTGGACAAATGAGTTAAATATGTACATAAGGATAGGCTGAGGATGGAAAGACAGCTCAGCGGGTAAAAAAAAAAAATGCTTGTCTCACAAGCCTGACAACCCAGAAATTCACCTGAAAAGGTGGCATATGCCCTGGAACTCACATAAAGAGATGGCATGCCATCGCTAATCCTAGCATTCCTATGGTGAGAACGGGGTAGAGACAAGAAAACCAGCCTGAAGCTTGGGAAATAGGCAGCCTGGAGTATGCAGAGCTGAAACAAGAGAGACCTTGACTCAGAAACAAGGTGGAAGGGAAGAAGGGAGAGAGAAAAAGGGCAGAAGGAAGGAAGCAAGCAAGCATGTGAGGTGGGTGAGGGAGTTCGCAGGGCAAGTGAGACCGTGGACAGCAGGGACTTGGGCTGAGCAGGGACAGTGGCTATGCCATGCTGAGCACTTCAGTGGCCCGCTCCCCTTCCCCTCCCCAGACCCTCTCTGCCAGCTCTTCTGGGCAGCCACTGATTTTGTGAAACCGAGGTGCATGCCAAAGGGAAGCGTGGGTTCTGGCTGGGCTGGTCATTTCCACCCTGTCCAGAGCATTCAGACCTGGTTTTCTTAATCACCCGTTCCCTGCATACCCAGGGTTTTATCACTGGTTACGAAGGATGACTTCACGTGGAGCTCTTACTGTTCAATGCAGCGCACGCATAAGAAACAACAACAAACAATCAGGAAACCCCTGGCAGAACAGAACTGAAAAACGCTGCTTTGCCAGAAATACAGTTCAAGAAAAGGATGTTAGGAGCCAGCAGAGCATGAAGCGCTAGTGTTGGGTGGGAAGCAGCAAAGCCATGGAGAGGTGGCTGGAGAGGTGGACCTCCTCAGCCTGCCCACAGGTACCAGACTCTGCCTGAGGCACCCCACATGACCAGATTCTGCCCATGACCCACGTCAGGCATCCCTTGTGGTCTGCTTCTCCATTCTGCCCCAGACCTGCAGGGATGCAGGGACCTCCAGTATGCCCACTGTGTCTGCCCACACAAGTCTTTCCTCGTTGAACAAGGGACAAGCAAAGGCTTGAGGTGCAGTGAGGTTCTTCCAGGGGTTAGGGTTATGAGTATGGGATCTACCTGGGGGAGGAGACCACCACTGATGGAGGCCTGGTTTCCCAGCTCCTTTTATGTCCGCCCCATCCTTCCAGTTTCTTCCTCCACCACATCAGCTTGTGGATAGGCTGTGGGACACCAACCACAGCCGAGTCTCAGTTTGGTTGTCCCAGGGACTTGGCCAATGGTGTTCCATTCTATAAAGGTAATTAAACAGATCCAGTCCTAGGCTTTGCGTCTTGCACATAAAGAAACCAAATATTGAATCTCCTGTGCTTCAACTGCTGGGCATTGACTGCCTTATTTAGTGCTTTCAGGCCCTGGGCAGAAGAAGGGACCCTCCCCAGTCTGGGTCCACAGACAGGCCATAGCTCCTAGACAGAGGGCAGTCTTTGCTGTGCCAGGAGAGGAACTGGATGGGCCAGTGGACGCCTTGCTGCCAACCATCACAATCATCAGGCAACCTCCAGGCAGCCTCAAACTGTGTTCCCTGAATGAAGACCAGCCGGCCTGCTGGGCATTGGGAGCACCTCCTGCCCCCAGTCCCCCTCCAGCCCTGGTCCCCAGCTAACCTCTTCTGTATAGCAGGCTGTCTCCTGGAAGGAGCCCACCCTGAGATTCTCTTGACCCAGAGAAATAGTAATCAGCTTCATAAACAGTCACTTGACACTCTCCAGAGAACCTTCTTGTGGCCTACAGACGGCTTCTGAGGCCCTGGTGCAAGCAGACAGACCAGGTGGCCTGTCACCCTTAACACCATCGTCACTGTGTGGTCACTTAGCACTGAGGTGAAGAGGGGCTTGGCTTTACCTCATCCCTCATATGTGTGTGTGTGGACAAAAATCCACATGTGTATATACACACACATATAGCTCCCTGCCTCTTTCTCTGTGTGGGTGTTTCCTAGGGGTGATGTCTTTTGCTCTCCCAAGAGTGTCCTGCCCCCATACCACCACTGATTATTGTATGTGGTGATTGGCCCCAGGTGCTGAGTTCCCAAAGATGGGCCCATCCCTTTCTGGTCAGGGCCAAATACACGGAGACCTCCTGGATGAGGTGACAGATGCCACCAGGAATATGCCGCATAGGTTTTACCCATCTGCTTTTTCACAGTCCAGCAGACCCATCCTAGAGGCCAGAAGATGGCCAGTGTCCAGTGAAAGCCCAGAGGCCTTACCAGAGTAGTCTCTGCTCAGAACTTGGCCTCCAAGCCTTGAGGCAAGAGGCCAGCCCATGCCCAAGTTGCTCTTCTTCTTCTAGCCAGAAGTCTGGGTTCTGTTACCCTCCTGGCTCTAGCCAGAGGCCACCACCTCTACCCATCCTGACTCTAGCGGCATCAGTAAGGGGAGCAGAAAAGGCCCCGTGTGCCTCCTGAAGAGGTGTAAGCCCCACCTGATAGGAGCTCAGAGCATTGTTTAGGAAGGTTGAGGAATGCCTCAGGTGCCAGGCACCATGCGAGGCACAGGGCTTCTGCATTCACAGGCCCTAGATGGTTACCAGGATTCACAGTTAGGCAGCCTGATGGGAAGGTTCCAGGGAGCCAGGGAGCTGCAGGACAACAGAGTGGTCAGGAAAGATAGGCCTGAGACTACCTACCCCACACTGCCAATGACCTGTAACCCATGTCCCAGGAGCCTAGTGATATAGACCAGAAGGCTCTTCCTGCAAGGGGAACTTTCACTAGTGAGGGTCCGAGCAGCGCTCACTGAGGCCCTGCACTAGCACCCCCAGACTACCAGAGGTCCAGAATGTGGACCAAGATGTCTCCCAGGACAGGGGTCACTTGGACAGCGGTGGCTGTGGGTAATAAATGTGGGCCTGAGGGTCCTTCCTGCCACTCCCTTCCCCCAGGGCTGTTCTAGTCACTGTCACTGCCATCATCAGGGTCTCCACAGCAAGTAGCAGGCAGAGGGATGAACAAGACTAACTGTGTTGTCCTACTCTCCCTACCCCAACCCGTCCCGCCAAGGAGCGGATCCGCTACTGTTTTTTTCCAAGGGTATGCCATGGGCCCCCTGGTGTCATCTGCTGCCAGCAGCCCCTGCTACCTCAGCTCTGGCAAATGTGAGTCACTCCGGAAGACGGTCGACTTCTGGGAGGGAAAGGCAGCGCTGCTCTGAGCACCAGTCAGTCTCCCTCAGTTGTATTCACACAGCATGGCGCCAACAGGGGAAGGCCTCACATAGCACCTATTCATCTCCAGGGCTGGCACACCTTGAAATCAGCATTTCAGCACGCCAGGAAAGAGGCCCAAGTGACACCGTAGTGTTTCAATATACAGACACGTGGGTGGATTCCAGACTTTTCATTTTTCATATGTTTAAAGACATACCAAAAATGCAAAAGAAGTCTAAAAAATTATGCGATGGTGAGCAGAGTTGGACATGTTGCATTACGCACATACATAATAATAGTTATCAGTTGGCCTTATGTCCATGGTATGTCTACATTTTGGGTTCATGTGCCTGCTTAAGCACAACATTGTATGGTCACTATTTATAGTAAGCTTTGAAGTTGGTGAGCATGAATCTTCCTGCTTCTTCTTTTCCCCAGTTTTGTATCTATTTTGGGTCCTTGGCAATGTTGTGTGACTTGTAGACTTGTGTGACAGTTGTCAGTTTTCCTGAATTCAGCCGTGACTGTATCAAATCTGTAGCTTAAATTGGGGGACATCCTAGACTGGGTTGCTGTCACAAAACACCAGGGACAAGAAAGAAACAAGTCTCCTCAGTTCTGGAGCAGGGAAATCTAAAGTCAGGGTGCTGCCAGTTTTCAGTGTCTTCTGAGGCTTGTTCTCCACTTTCAAGATGGTGTCTCTCCCTGTTTCCTCATTGGGAGGAAGAGACGGGGAGAAAGATCTGAGTGGCCCTGTCTGTGTCTTCAGGGGGAGGAAGGGAAGGGGAGAAGAATCTGGGTGCTTCCTTTTAGCCTTTTTATAAAGTCACTAGTAGAGCCCCGAGTGCTTTACCCTTTAATGCTAGCACAGATTGTAAGCTCTGCACTTCTGATGTTAAACTTGTTGCTATTTTGCTCTTTGTAAATTTTCCACGTGTGGATGGGCATATAAATGCCTGTGCATGCAAGAGCAGAGCAGAGGCCAGAGAAGGGCTTCAGGTGCCCTGCTCTATCACTCTCCACCTTATTCCTCTGAGACAGGGTCTCTCTGAACTTGGAGTCCCATTGGCTCTCCTGGCCCCACCCCTCAGCGCCGAGGGCACAGGTGTGCACAGCCACACTGAGCTTTGAGGGTGGGTGGTAGGGTTTCAAGTTCTCTTACCGTTCTATCCCTCCAGCCCCTGTTTCATTATTTCTGATGCAGGTATAAATGGATTTGGATCTCCATTTGACATGCTTCTTTTTGAAAGAGACAGAATAACTCAGCACATCTGTTTTTTTTTTTTCCTCCTGGGGAGGTACGTGTGTGCCACAGTGGACATGTGGAGGTCAGAGGACAGTGTGCAGGGGTGGGTTCTATTCTTTTGCCATGGGAGTCTCAGGTGTCAGACTGATTGTCAGGCCTTGTGACAGGCCTTTACCCTCCGAGCCTTCTTGCTCATAAGGCTAAGGTGCTGAAAGTGTAAGGTAGTGTAGCAGATGAGTGGTAAGGGTCCCTGCCCTTCCTACACCCCGGTCTGCTTCCTTTCTGTATGTGTGACATGGAGAGAAAGTGGGGACATTTGTGAGACAAGCCACAATGTGCCTGCAGACCGCCAGCTGCCTTGCTGTTATATTCAAAAATTTTCACAAATTAAAAGTTTGGTGGTGTAACGCCTTTAGGCCCAGCATCTGGGAGGAAGAGGCAGGCCGATCTCTTGAGTTCAAGGCCAGCCTGGCCTACAGAGTTCCAGGACAGCCAGGGTTGCTGTCTGAAACTTTGTCTGAAAAACAAAAATAAACAAATAAGTAAAAATTTGCAAACCTGGCCATAGTGGATCACACCTTTAATCCCAGCACTGAGTAGCCAGCTTAGTCTACCAAATGAAACCCTGTCTCAAAAATTAATTAATTAATCAGTTTAAAAGGCTTGCTCAGGTGAAGACGCCTTCCCTGGATTATGTTATTCTATTTATTCTCTTTGTCTTGGGTGTTGGCTTGCTTTACATTGATGGGCGCAGGCGCATTTACATGTGAGCACATATGAGTCACTGTCGTGTGGAGCCTTTTTACCACTAAGAGAAGCTGGGGGCTATCTGACTAAAGCGGTGCCATGCCGGAACCGTCTTAGCTGGTTCTGGGTTTGGAGAGGGAAGCTGCCACTTCCCGAGGTGTTAGTGCTATCCTTTCCAGCTGCAGGATAGGGTCGCTCTGTCACCAGCTGTGGAACTGGGGAGAGATACACACCGCTGGTCCTTGCTAGCTGCTACGGTTGTGTGTGACCACTCAGTATGTGTTCTAAGGCGAAAATGTGGTCTAGTGACTTTCTGAGGGTGAAACCGGCTTCTAGAATGGAGACAGTTATAGCTGAGCAGTGGTGGCACACACCCTTAACCCCAGCACTCAGAAGGATCTCTGTGAGTTCGAGGCTACCCTGGTCTATACAGTTCCAGGACAACCGGGGCTGCACAGAAAAACCCAGTCTCGGAAAAATAAAATAAAAATGGAGACAGGAGATGAGGCGTGGTAGGACACACCTTTAATATCTGCAGTTGAGAGGCAGAGGAGATAGTAACTTGGAGTAATGTTCACTGTCTGTAATCCTGGCAGTCAAGAATATTAAATAGGAGAGGTCAGGAGTCCCAGGCCAGCCTGTCTCAAAACCAAAACCAACCAATCAAAAGAAGCTACATCAGCTAATTTCATCCCCAGGAGGATGGTCCTGGCTGCCCTGCAGCTGCGGCCCTGGGGTCAGAGGTACCAGTGCCCCTCAGAAAGCAGATTATTGTGTCTTGTCTCTGCAAAACACAGGATAAGCGTGAGTAAGAAAGGGAGCCCTGAACAGCTGCAGAGACTGTCGAGGAGGGGTGGGCAGAACAGGGACCGCTGTCTCGGCACTTGGGAGGCAGAGGCAGAAGGATAGCCACATGCTCAAACAGATCAGTCAGTAAAGAGCACGACTGTCCTAGTTGCACAAGAAGTACCACCATGGGACACAGCCTGGGACTCCAGGGCTCTCAGGAAGGCTCCAGGGTCACCTTCGCCTTCATCTCAGAGGGAAGCTGGTGTCTTAAGACCAACCTGGGGCGATCACAAGGGCCTGGGGGAGTAGGCTTCTCCCAAACTGGACATGTGTCCCTGACCTCTAGTTCCTGGCCTCTCTTCATATTGCCCCTGAGCACTGAGTGTCTGCAAAGCTACCAGCAGCCCAGCTGTAGCCATGGCCCATTGTAGTTGGCACTCAAAGAGCATTGGTGCCAACTGTCACTCTTCCAGCCTGACCTAGAAGGGTCCAGGGGTGGTCCTCAGCAGCACCCTGGAAGTGTCTTATGAAGGCCTGAAGACCACAAATCTTCCTCTCTGGAGAAGCATCCTGTGCTGCTCTTACACAGATATGTCTACATCTATTCACACAGACACCCCTGTTTCTGGGGGCTCTAGCTCCTCAGGGACAACAGCAGCTACAGTTCCCTAAGGCTGCCTTCTGAGAGCTGAGCCCTGCCCTGCGGTCACCTTGTCTGCTTCCTCACTGATCCTCAGTGGAGTGAGGGGTGAGGGGCAGTGCTGGCCATCCTCCACTGAGGATGTGGTCACGCTCCTCTGTGTCCTAGGCCGAGGAAGGAAGAGCAGAGAGTAGGGAAGCATAGACGTCATTCCCCTGACCAGCTGGATCAGTTATTTATAAGCATGGACTGGACATAAATTGTGCTTTTCCCCAGCAGAACAACTAAGGAGGTCTCGGCAGTGATCTCACGGTGCCCTCTGTGAAACAACGAGAGAACAGGCTTGTTTCCCCAAGAACCAGTGTTCTGAGCAGCTTTGGCCTCTCACAAAACCCTCTTCCTGCCACCACGAGGCAGTCTCAAGACAGACACGCTATGCAGAAGCTCATGGACGCATCTGCATCCAGCAGCTCAGAGATTAAAGATGGCTCCTGTTAGTGGAGGTCATTTACCACATAACAGATGGGACCTCTATCCCTGCTCCAGCATGCACCCCAAGTGCCAGCTTCTTGTCTATTCATTCAGTGCACAGAAGCTGTGGCTCTGGTCTGGAGTCTAAGCCACCTCTCAGCGTAAAGGCCAACTTGACTTTGACAAGGTGACATGGCTGTGACCACAGGAAGCCCGCAGCAGGTCCACAGGGGAAGGTAGGGCTGTGTTCACAAGGAGACCAGAGGGCAGCCATGCAGGCTTAGGAAGGTCGTGGCACTGGACCACCATCCAGCTCAACGGCCATGACTGACAGCCTACATCCCAGTCCTTGGGTGTCTCCTTGATGTGTTTGTTAGTGACTCTGTCCTGCCTCAGCGTGTCTCATGGACCTCTCTGCCTCTGGGGGACACTCCTAGCCACAGAGCTACAGTTGGCTCTGGGTCAGACCTCTGGGATCCCTGGTGCCATGGCCTCTCAGACTGGAAGGCCCCTGCCCAGCTGAGCTATGAATAGCCATATTGTGCCTCAGCCTGACCTGCCACTGGGCCACAGTTCTTCAGCCTGGTGGAATCCAGAGCTGTCTGCCTGCCAATTCCAGTTGTTTGACTTTATACTTCAAGGCCAAGTCCTTTCAGGAACGTTTTCTGTACCACATCCCCTCCCCCCTGCTCGGAAAAATAGACGTGCGATTGACTGGCTTTGAGGGTTCTGAATCTGTCATTCTTTCCAAAGAGTAATGTTAACAGCATTAATTCATTCACACTCAGCCTTCTACTGTCTCCCTCCCTCTCTCTTTCTGTCTCCCTCAACCCATTTCACCCTCGCCCTCTCTTTCTATTTTTCCACATCCACCAGCAGCAGGAAGATGTGGTGCATTTTGGGGTTGGGGTTCAGAACAAATACTGGCTTTGCCTGCGGCCTCTGGAGGAAAGTACCCACACCTCACATCCCCAGGAAAGATCTGGGACCTCTCTTGTGGGTCGTGCCTCGTGCAGCTGGATGTCTTTATTGCCTGTGCTGTTGTAGGAGCCTAGCCCTGTTACTGACACTTCTGTGGATGTATGCGCCCACGCTGTCTGGTGGTCTGGGGATAATGCCATGCTGCCTTCTGGATTTGGCCATATGTCTTTTTTTGTTACATATAAATTTATTTATTTTTTTAATGTATGTGAACACTGTTTTCATGCACAGCACAAGAGGGAATCAGATTCCATTGCAGATGGTTCTAAGCATGTGGGTGGGAACTAAACTCAGGTCCTCTGGAAGAACAGCCAGTGCTCTTAACCACGGCACGGGGCCATCTCTCCAGCCCCACCATATGCCTTTTTGAGATGGGTATAGGAAGGGCATGGTCAAGAGGAACCATGACACAAGAATACAACCTACCCAGAATTCCCAGTCAAAGGTCTAATCCTGGGGTTGGTAATGGCGAGTGTCCCCAGCCTGCCCAGAGACAGCCACTCTGCAGTCCCATCAGGGGGCTTGGTTTCCTGGCTGGGAACATCCATAGCTCCCCCCACTCCCTGCAACACACACACACTACCTGCCCCTATGAAGGAACTAAATGTAGGTCTCCAAGGCAGTAGCTTCAGGAGGCCAGGCATTCTTCTGTCGTCTAGCCCCACAGTAGGCTGGACACATGAAACGAAGCAAGGAGTTACCATGCCCAGCACTGTCCCTTCAGGTATGGAGAAGACCTCCAGAACATGCCTCTTTTTCTGGTAAGGGAAAGAGCAGATACAGTCAGCTAATAGAGGGGCAGGGTGTGTTCCCAGCACTCGCTGGGATCAGCAAGGCAAGGCAGGGGCCTGGCTCTCAGTAAACAGCCTCTGGCCTCCATGCAGGAAGTAGGCTCCTTGCCCTAGATAGAAAAGACGTGAGATCATGGGGGGTTTGTTTGTTTGTTTGTTTCTGAGATTTTTTTTCCACCATCCCCAAACCCAGGAAATTCCTGTTTCCATATCTCTATATGGTGAGCCCAGACAGAGCCAGAGTAGTCCTTCCAAGTGCTGGGGGAGGAGTTTGCAAAATAGAGGGTACCTAATTGCTACTTGTGGGGTCCAGATGTGTCAATATGGGCAGTTGGGGTACAAGAGAGAGTTGAAGTGTAGGCATGCATGACACTCAGTGGGGAGACACTGCCTATAAATCTTAGTGTTTCTTAGGAATAATAGAAAAGACAGCGCCCAGCCCGGTGTGCCCTGAGGTGTCCTGGCAGGTGCTGTAGAGCTGGGTTCATTCACAGGTATGGCTGGGGCTGGAGGGGACTCTATTAGCCACTCACAGGGGTTAGGAGACCCAGAGGGCCGGCCCCTACCCCAGCAGTCCCTTCCACCTGTGCTGCCCTGGGACTCTTCTGGAAGCTCCAGGCTGTCGGCAGCCCAGGAAAGTGTCTTCTCTACAGACTGTGGGACCCAGACAGGGGAAAGACGCACAGAGCAGCCACCTTTCTGGTTCCTGCCTCTGCCTGCTCTGGGATTGACTTGTGCTCGTAGTTTCTCTCCCTCCCTTTCTTTCTTCTTTTCGTGTGTGTGTGTGTGCGCGCGCGCGCGAGCGAGCGAGTGAGCGAGCGAGAGAGAGAGAGAGAGAGAGAGAGAGAGAGAGAGAGAATGGGCATGCACAGGCCAGAGGAGGACACTGAGTGCCTTCCTTCATCGCTTTCCGCCTCATTCCATTGAGGCTGGGTCTTTCGCCGAACCCTAAACTTGCTGTTTTGGCTGAGTGGACTAGGATCTGCCTGTTTCCACCCTCCAACAACAGGGTGCGGCTATTTTTACGCTGGTCCTGGGGACTCAGACTTAGGCGCTTGTACAGCAAATACTCTTAATGGTTGACCCTTCGCTCCAGCCTTCCACTTTTTTTATTTAAATTTTTTAGGGGGGGATTTTATACATGAATACTATATTTATGTCATTCCTCCTCCTCTCCCTCCTCTAATTCCCCTCACGTTCCTTTTCAAATTAATGACTTCTTTTTCTATAATTGTTGTTACAGACACATTCACACTCACACACATACACACACTCACACTCATAGCCTACTGAGTCACTTAGTATTGCTCTATGTTTAGGGCTGACCACTTGGGATGGGGGGGGTGAAACTTGTGAAACTTTCCCCACCCATGTTGGCATGTCAACTTGTGTTGTCATTATGCAGGGCCTGTGTAAGTAACTATATCTTTGAGACTTCATGAGCACAGCTTTCCTGTCCTGTCTAGAAGACAGGCCCTCCGTAATTGACTCCACCCTTCTACCTGTCCAGGAGCCCAGGGCTATAGCTTCCCTCTTAACCCTGCATTCAGCTGCCTCCCACTTTGATATAGGCATGAATTTTGGTCTAAACCCTGTGTGGGTTCCACCGAACACATAAACCAGCTTTTTCTTCTCACCTCTGATCTTGGGCTGACACAGCCTTCCCAAGAGTTCCTGGAGCTAGACTCCTGCCAGGGCACTTTGTTTAAGGATGATTTAAGTTAACCAAGGATGATTTAAGTTAACCCTTCCCTGCTCCTTCCTGCCAGTGACTACACCAGAGACAAACACATTTATATGGGAGAATAAGCAAATTAAATGAGTCAAGAAGTCAAGTGGGCAGGTAGTGGAAACTAGCCCTGAGGGATGTTAACTCACAGCAGAAAACCCTGGAGGCCTGACACAGGACAGGCCCAGAGTCACTGAGAGATGGTGTGACCATTCCTCACCCAGGAAGAGCTAGAATGGGAGTTGCACCCGGGCCCCCTTCCCAGTGATCACCCTCCCCCCCCCACACACATAGCCTAAAGAAGGGATCCTGTTCCTCTTGTCACTCAGACCACAGGGAGCCCTGCACGTCCTCAAATCTCAGCGCAGCTGATCCCTAATACACCAAACTGAAGGTTAAAGAGGGGCTTTCCTTGTGAGGCCCAAGAAGGGGATCTGTGGGGTTGGGCTTGAGGCACAGTAAGAGGAAGCCAGTTACTAGGACCTTCTAAACTCAGGAACAACCTCAACCGTGAATCTCAAGCCTTTTGCAACCCTTTTGCATCAAACCCTTTTGCAACTTTCCATTTTCTGCTGCTGCTGTCCACTCACTGCACGTAGCGGGCAATGAGTGGTCCCAGTGCAGGTCCCTTTGGGCTGGCCTTTGGCTTCCTAGGCACAGTGGGATGGTAGGCAGGACTCTGAGGGTCAAGTTTCCATTGAGTAAATGCTCTTTGGAGGAGCTCAGCCTCCTGGTCAGAGATGAAAACTGGAGAAAACAAGATTCTGTCCAGGAGCCATCCAGGCAGCCATCCAGGAGCCCAGGCAGCTTGGACAGGGTCCCCCATGGACACAATTGGCCCAGTGTGGGGCATACCACCTCAGGCGGGCTGGCTTCCCAGCCTGAGCTGAATGGCCCCTGGCCATACAGCTCTGCTGATTTACAAGCTGGCCTTTCTGGCCTGTGATTAAGGAGGTGATTTAGTTAGCTTTTCAGGAAGCCCGGTACAGGAGGTGTTAAGTAAATATAGGTAGGATGGCCTCCTGCCTGCTCCCCCTGGGGTTGCCTCAGTTTCCTTATCTGTACAGAGTAATGAAGGTAAACTGCACCACCCTGCCCAGCCTCCAGTACATACAGGAGAGTGGCTAGGGAAGGAATAGAGGGCCCCCTTCCTGTTCAGGCCCTCATCTAGGGATGGCAGGGAGATTCATGTGCCCAAGGCCTGGCTCTGACCTCTCAGGCACAGTCTCCCTAGGAAGCCTCTCTTGGCCTCAGTTTCCTCACATAGAACGTAGAGGGCTACACCACAGAGACCCTGCCAGGTTTGGGAGCTTGATAGATTTTCCATCTGGTTATTTCCAGTATCAGGGTATGCTGGGACCTATTCTCTGTGCTTGCTCCCTGAAGCCTCTAAAGTGTTTTACCCTGCTTCTCTTGGGTGACTTGAGTTCTGGAGGTGCTATGATGAGCTGCCATGAGGCTGAGCATATCTCCTCCCTTGGACTCTAGCCAGAGGTGGTGGCTTGGGCCCCTGTGACAGCTGCTGCAGCCAGTGGCTGGTGTTTGTGATAGCATAGCCCCACCCCAGAGTTACCTGGCCTGACCCTGTCTGTAACTGGATATGGTCGGTGGAGCACATGGCATCTGCTGTGAGCCAGGCAAGTATTTGCCCTTAGGGCCAGCACTAGCCAGTCTTGTTCCTCCCACAGTTGTCAAGCCACAGGTTCAGGAGGGACTGTCATGGCCTTGGTTGAGGCTAAAGAATAATTTTATTAGGCATGGTAACATACTGCTTTAGTCCTAGCACCCAGGAGGCAGAGGCAGGCAGATCTCTGTGAGTTTGAAAACCAAGCCTGGTCTCCATAGTGAGTTCTAGGCCAAGGCCCTGTCTCAAATAATAATAATAACAATAATAACCACCACCACCATCATCACCATCCTCACTACCACCATCACCATCACTCTTCAGCCTGATACTGTTTCTGGGGAGCAGTGGCAATGCGGAATCACTGTTCTCATCGTGTGCTTTGCCAAGACTGCCACTTCCGAGGAGCCTGAGTGTGTCTTCACAGTGGCCTTGCTGGACAGTTTGTTAACTTTCCAATCTCTGTAACCATTGTCCTGTAATATTTTAACTCTTGCCTGCTTGGATCCCTCTTCAAAGTTGTGCTGTATTCTACCTAGCAGATACACCATACTAGACTTACTCTGCTGCAGGTGAGCACCTTGCTGTGGGCTGCAGTGCACAGATGTTCTAAACATCCCTGTAATTCCTTAGTGTATTTGTCCTTAAATTCAGCAAGCCTTTACTGAGAACTTTCCACAAACCAAATTCCGTGTTGCTTTAGAATGAACTCTTAGCAAAGATATCCAGGCCCGAGGTAGAAGAAGAATGTTCCTTCCATGGATCCGAATACTCAAGTCAGCTGTCTCTTGAGCAGAGATACTTGTGTATCTGGAGTGAGAAGGTGAGCCCTTCTGCCCCCAGGTAGGCATAGGTACTCCTTCCTCTGCCTTGCTCTTCAGTGCTGGCTCAGCCTGCACTTAACAGCCACCCTTTAGTTATTCCTGGGCTGACAGACTTCAGAGGGCAGCTTGCTCAGGGTGGGGATTGGCCCAGGCTTTGCGGAACATGCTGTTGTCTGTATCACCTAGTGGCTCCTGTGTCCTGCGTGCCCCTCCTGTGCCCTGGCCATCTGGATTCCCTGTTTAATGCTTTTCAGTGGAGCAGGTGTGCTAGAGGCAGAGGCTGCTCCAGCAGGAGTCCCTGGAGAGCCACAGGTCAGGAAGCCAGTTTCTAAGCCCCAGTCACGTCCAGGGAGCAGCATGCTCACCCGAAGTGGGCATCGTGGGGGGGGGGTGGTCATGACACACACACTCACTGACTGGGAGAAGACTAGGACAGAGGTTGTAAGTGTGAGTACCACCCTACCACCTGGTGTTCTGGGCAAGTTGTTTTCAGGAGTATCAGTGCCCCCTCCCAGGGTACCAAGCCCCTGGTAACCACACTTCTGCCTACTAACAGGATCCCTGGCTCAGTCACTGGACTCTGCCCATGGCAAGATAGTACTAGATCCTCAAGGGGCAGGATTCAGTGATGCCAGCCAGCTGCAAGACCAGCAAGGGTTCCCCGTCTCCATGCCTTTGTTCTTCTGGTACCCCCTTGAAGACTCAGAGCTTAAGGGTGAAGCCCCAGGAAAACTGAGTTGAGGAGGAGAAGGCAGAGTGGCTTTCTGAGAGGCCCTAAGTGGGTGGACACCTGGCCCTGTGCCCTGGGTGTAGCAGGTACACATCTCTCACGGACTCAGCTGTTACACTGAGCAAGGGGAGGGACCAACGAGTTTAAATCCAAACTCACATACCAGGTGCTTGCCATGTTTTTATGAAAACAGGAACAGCTGTCAGGGGTTCCTGTATCCCAGGCCAGCTGCCAGCCCCCAACAGGCCTGCCTTTGCCAGCCTTTAGGTGACCGTTGTTCATCACCTGACAGCTCAGCCCTAGATCCCCAAGGGATCTAAGCCAGACTACGCATGCTTCCAAAACAACCTCTCAACACCAGCTCTGTGAAGCTGGGCAAGCCGCTTACCCTTTCTGAACCTTGGTTTGTCAGCTGTAAGATGGAAGTGGTAGCATCTCCTTCCCTAATTGCTGTGAAGACAGAGGAACTGAGCAGGGCAAGTCCCCTTGCCAGGTCCCCAGAGGCACAGGCAGCCTTTGCAGAGCAGTCACTTTCACAGATGACTTTGTGAACAGCACTTCTCCTTGGCTTGGGGACTCAAGAGGGATTAGTTCCTGCCCTTTCTGTCTTAAAGGAATCCAGAGTTCCTTGTTACCTCTCCCCCAGCACGGCTACACAAGTCTTTGCAGGGCCTGAGTCTGCTGGTAAGGGCTTGCTCAGAAATTGCATTGTAGCCTTGTGGCTCTTAACCCCTGGTGTGATGAGCATATGGCTTCATGGTTCTGTTGAGAGCCCCTTGGGGAAAATGCTTGCTTCTGAAATATGTGGGCCCCAGGACCTATCTACCATCTCTCCTCCTGGTCCCAAAAGGCTTGGAGGCTATCCGTGCCCCCTCTGGCCTGAGCCAGCTGAGAGACCACAGGCAGCAGGGGCACATTTGCTCAGACACCTAGTCTAGCAGGCCCACTTCAGTCTTCTATCTGGGATCAAGCTCCAGCTCTGAGCCTCACTGTCTAGTCTCTCCATCCAGCCTGTCCATCTTGGTCCGGCACTTACTGTGGCCACACCCTGTCCCGGCCACTCCATCTCCTTACTTCCCATTGCAGCCTCGGGAGGGGCTCTTCTCGGCTCAGTTTCGGAGACAGAAAGAAGGCTCTGAGTGTCCATTTGCCCAAGGACACATGGATGTCAAAGCCAGCCTTCTAGGAACTCCTGTGCTGGTAAAGGACTGATGGCAGGGTACGGCCATGACTGATACCATGCAGTTGTAGATGAGTGGAAGTTGCTCAGTTTGGGTACCATGGTGCATAGAGTGGGTACCTAAGGAAGGAAGCCAGGACTAGGAGCAGGAGGGTGTCAAGGAAAGCTGCCTCATGGACATGTTTCTTGGAGATTGCGTCTTAGCTGAACTTTTACAGGGGTAGACTGAAAATACACCTGAGCATTAAGAATAGCAGTAGAGCCAGGCGGCGGTGGCACACACCTTTAATCCCAGCACTCGGGAGGCAGAGGCAGGCAGATCTCTGTGAGTTCAAGGCCAGCATGGTCTACAGAGAGAGCGTTCCAGGACAGCCAGAGCTACACAGAGAAACCCTGTCTTGAAAAAACAAAACAGAACAAAAAATGAACAGTGAAAACAGATGGAGGTAGGGCAGGAGCCGCTTTTCCTATCCCCTTGCATGGCTGCTTACAGCATCAGCCCACTACTGGGTCCGCCAAATTGCTCAAGAAGCCAGATGGTAGCTTCTGGTTTTACTTTTGGTTTGTTTTGGGGTTTTGAGAGCAGGTCTCATCATGTAGCCTTGGCTGACCTGGAACTTGCTATGTAGATCAAGCTAGCCTCAAACGCAAAGAGATCTTCTGTGATTAGAGGTGCGGGCCACTACACCTGGCTGGCTTTTAATTTTGAAGGGCTCCATAGATACCAACCAGAAACTCCAAGGATCCTCAGTAAATGTATAAATTACGGACACCTGCTCTAAACGCCAGCCATAGCCCAGGACTTCAGAGAGGACTCCCAGGAGACCAACATCACACCAACAGCTGGTCCCTGCTCTGCCCACACTTACCATGCTGCCATCTGTGGTGTGTGGGAACTCACAGGAAGCTGTCCACTGTATGGATAGGTTCCGATGGATCCACGGGCTTGGTTATGGTGGATAGGTGTCATCAGTTGAACTAAGTCATGCCTAAGCCAGGCCACAGGGTGATCCTGAGCAATAAGCAACAGTGCCCATTGCAAAATCCCTGCCTGGCCTCCACTGCCAGCAGCCTGCTGGATACGACCTTGCTCAAACCTGGTTCTGATCCTGATGTCTCTAAGCAGCTCTCGGTGGCCCTTCCCAGAGGCCCCCAGCTTCCCATCGTGACAACTTTCATGAGCTGTCTTTTTTACCTCTGTCAAAGCTATAAACGCTTTTTTTTTTCAGCTGAGATTTGGTCCTGAGGTGGATGGAGGGGAGAGGTAACCCTGCCTGCCACAGATATCAGGGTGTGGCCAGAGGTCACCAAGCTCAATAGCAACTCTCAGAGGCGTCATTCAGAGGAGCCTGCCTCTGGATGAGGTTGAAATGTTGCAAACCCACTCAGCCATTACCGCTGGGGCTCTGGGTTGTCCCCGTCCTCTGACCAATGTTCCTTGTCTCTGGAGATTCAGGCCATAGTTGTACAAAGTACAGGGCAGAGCTCATGGGGAATGCTCTGCAAAGTTTGTACCCACATAGGTGGAGGATCTTGTGACTCTAGAGTTCGGCTCACATACTGGCTGATAATCTTCTGCCCTCGACTCAGGGCTGTGTCACCTCATGGGGTCAGAGGTAATGAAGCAAATGGTATCTCTGCTTCTGGGGTATGTGAGGGGAGGGTCTAGGACATCAGCAGTTTTGCCTCGTACAAAAGCCAAGAGAATGGGGCTGGAAGGCCTGCCTTCTCTGGCTATAAGTCAAAGCTCCTCTGAAGCCCAAAGGAGACACCCTTCCACCAGACGCAGCATCCTGCTGTCTACCTCAGAAATCACTCAGAAGTCCTAGGGCCCAGTGGGGTAGGCAGGAGATCAGGATGTCACATGCCCAACAAGCAGCCCCAGCCTCTACCCTGAGTCTGTGGCTCTTGAAAATATGTGAGACCTCTGATAACTCCTTTCCCTGCCTCAGTTTACCCATCAGGCTCAGTGCCCTTGAAACTGGCCTGACAAGTACCACCTGCTAGGCGAGACCCCTGATCCCTCCCAGTTGGAGGACAGATCAGCTTCGGATGGGCTCCAGGTCCTTGGGGCGCTGTCTGCCTCGGGGAGTTTAGTTAGGTGAGCCCTGACTCACCATAGGTCTTCAGCTGTAGATAGGGTTGAGACCACCAGGGAGCTCAGGGAGCCATGGGGCTCTAATGGGCAACAAGCTCCCTTCCGCCTCTGGGCTTCATGCCTCCAACATATGCTGCACACACACAGGGAGGGTGTACCTCAGCCGGGGGCATGGGTCCCCACCCTGCTCTCAGCAATGCTGACATGCTGACAGGTTTTTGCCCTTGGTGGAGGTGGAGTAAGAGTGGGAACGGCCATCTGGAGCCCTCAGAGGGGGATGGTAGCTGGGCCATAGCCGTATTGGAGCTCATCTGGATAGTGTTGGGATATAGGGCTCCTTGGCACTGCACAGAGGGCCGGCTGGGGGCTCTGCCCTCCTCCTCAGCCCACTCGCCTCCAAGGAGAACTGCAGGGCTTAGGGTTTAGGCTGGTTGGCCTTCAAAGTGCACAGCATTTTCAGCTGTGCTGCACTTCTGCTGGGATATCTGGGGAAAGGGTACTCCCACTGCAGAGACAAAATGGCAGAGCATTGGGCAGGACGCTAGACCAGATACTGGGCACATTCTTACTCTGTTGGGCTGCCAAGATGTGGAACTTTTTGGTCACCTGTGCCGATTAGAACTCTGACTACAAGGGAGGTGCCAGCCATAGAAGATGTCTCCATTCCCTCTAGTGGACAGGGAGCCACAGGCCTAATATAGTGGTCTGAATGAGAATGGCCCCATAGGTTCATATACTTGAATGTCTGGTTCCCAGTTAGTAGACTCTTTAGGAAGGATTAAGAAGTGTGGCCTTGTCGGAGGAGGTGTGTCCCTGGGGCTGGGTTTGAGGTTTTAAAAGCTCACACCATGCCCAGTCTCTCTCTCTCTCTCCATCTTGCTGATAATACGTAAGCCCTCAGCATCTCCTCAGCACCATGCCTGCATACCTAAGCCATACTTCCTACCATGATGATCATAGACAAACTAACCTTCTGAAACTGTAAGGAAGCCCCCAGTTAAATGCTTCTTTTATATGCTGCTTAGTCATGGTGTCTCTCCACAGCAATAGAACAGCAACTAAAACACCTCAGTCAGGGCCAGATGAGGACTCTTTCAGGCATGCCATTAGCCAGCGTCTCTTGTTGAAGCTTGGAGCTGGGTGATGGCCCTGATCCTTGACTTATGCCCAACCTTGACTTTGCTCCAGGCCAATGAAGACTCTTAATGAAGCCTTGTCCATGGTGGTTTCAGCTGGTGTCAGATGGGGACACAGATGAAGACACAGACTTCAGGCTGAGGGGTCCAAGAGTGAGTGCTCGTGCCCGAGGTTGTAGGTACCATGAACTAAGGACACCAGGCAGACCCAGCCCTCCAAGTGCTGTGACAGGAATAGATCGCTTTGCATGTCTCTGAGCCTCCAGAGACATTAAATACAGTAGATACCAGTGAGGCCTTGGCTGAACAAGGACATGGACTCCACAGGAAGGATGTCTACCTAAGCGTCTTCATAGTCACATGACCCAGTGTTTTCCCCAAGGCACAGGGCTGGGAACCCCCAGCTCCAGGCACACTCTTTCCCCATCCACCTCTAGAGCCTGGGTCTAGCGTTATAACAGAAATCAGGAATAGGAGCATCTGTCTGGGAAGTATGTCCAATGCCAACCACCCAGCTACTTTACTGGGAGATCACTGACCTGCAAGCACCTGCCAGCAGCCCTGCCCAGCCCAGCCCAGCCCAGCCCAGGACGTGGCTACTGGCTGGGCATAAGACAACCTGGCCTCTTGCTTGCTCCTCTGGAACCCAGGAAACTGTGTCTTGACCATGTCTGTTCTGATCCAGCAGGTAGACAGCAGGAACCCTTTGGTTTAAATACATGCCCAGTGGAGAGGTGTCCCCTGCAGGCTTCTGTAACAGCTTGGCTTTATAGACCAGAGGAGGCCCATCTCCCCAGCCCCGTCCTTCTGGCCTTTGCAGGAGCCATGCTCTGGTTTCCAGGCTCCCGGGGGGTGGGAGGGGGAATCAGAGTCCCATCACACCCACACTCATGTAAAAATGCCCTTTGCATCTGGCCCCTGAGGCAATACCCTCTGTCCTCCAGCTTCGTCAAAGTGGCCTAAAGCTGGCATCACTACCCCCATGCCAGTTCCCAGTTGACTGAATGTCCTTTCCCTGGGCAAGCCCTAGGAGCTGACTCTAGCCACCAGGATTGGCCAGCCCAATTGGTCCAAAGCAATGGACAAAAATGCATGGGAGAACCTTGTCATTCCCTCTTAGGGAACGGGGGTGACTGGGAGAAGGCAGGTGGGAGCCCCCTGGCAGTGCTGCCCCGAGGAGGTCCTTCATGAGCCCCTGCCATCTGTGCCCTGGAGGTGGAGGTGGTAGGAGGCGGTCCTTTCTGGACTTCTTTGCTTGGGTCCTTGTGCCATTTTCTTTCGCTGGGTACAAAGCCCATCCCTGTGAAGCTGGCCCGTGGGCTGTGTGCACAGAACTGCCTTGTTTCTGCCCTTCCTCAGTCGTTCCCTGCGCTCAGCTCCCAGGGCATGTGGGGGAGGAATAGCTAATGACAGGCAGCACCCTGCCCCCTCCCCCAGGCCCTTTGTTCATTCACTGGGTGACACTTCCTGGGTGCTGCTGAGGGCCAACCCTGCCCTGGGGACACAGAGGGCAAGAAACTTGGCCCTCTCTTCTAGGGAGCATATGCAGCACCGTCACCGGCAAGGGGAGAAGCAAGGTGCCAGCTGCAGCATGACAGGGACCGTCTCTGTATGTTCAAAGAGCATCCCACTCTATGGGCAGTGCAGAGTCGGAGATAGGGACCAGGGAGTGGAGTCTTTCTTGTAGGGTACAGGGTGCTCATGGAGCAAGTTTCAAGAGCATTGTAAAGAAAGGCATAGTGGTTAACAGCTGATGCAGGAGGATGGCTGTAAGTTTGAAGGTAACCTGGGCTACCAAGGGAGAATGTGGGAGGGGGGGAAGGGAGAAAGGAAGGAAGGATTCTAAAGCTTAGCACGGACAATGGCCTCTTAAGTGTGGGGAATGTCCGAAGCTGGTGGCTGTCATATGGAGGCATCTAGGCAGGATGAAACTCAGCTCTGCTGAGGATCTCGGTGGTGGGCATTTGGGACAGTCAGCAGTTTATACAGGGGATGAGGTCAGAGCAGGTGAGCATTTGGGGTGAACATCTATGGCTGTAGGAGAGTGGGAAGGGAATTGGACTGAAGGGTGCTCTATTGGATCCAATGGAGGGGCAGGTTCAAGCTTGAAGGAACTAGTTTGGCAGAAAATACCCCTTTGCCCTTGTGAGGAACCCACCAGAGGGCAGGAAGGCAGCCATGCTGGTGGAGGCTGACCTGATCCTGCAGCTTTTGTGGGACCCACCACAGACTGCTTTGCAGGGAGAGGGGGGTGTTTGGGAGGAGCACCTCCTCCAAATAGGCCCACAAGGCCCAGACTCCAAACAGTAAGTACCTAGGTGAGCTGGATGCCTGGCAAAGCTGCTTCTGCCCCACTTCTAGCCAGGACCCGAGGACCAGGGCTGTGACTGTGAACAGACATCCCTAGGACAATGGTGGAAGCTGGGCTTGGGCCTTGGTTCTTTTCAGACTGCTTCTGGCTGCCCATCATGCCCTTATGCCTGGCTGTTTCCTATCCTTCCGGCACAGGCCTCACCCATGAGTGTGGAGCTAGGCTATTCCTACCCCTGATCCCTTTTGTCCTTAGCAGCTGCAGAGAGTCCTCTTCCCTCCAGGAGGTGACCTCCAGCCCAGAAATTCTATGGTTGTCAGAATCCAACCTCAGAAAAGGACAGCATAGATTTTAGCTGTTGCCAGGCAGCAGATCCACGTCCTTCAGACTGGGTGAAGTCTTGAGGGGGCAATAATTCTGCAGGTAGATATAGTTCCCAGGAAGTGTGAGTCAAGCCTGCGCGATTCCCAGCAGCATGTCCCTCAGCACTGGGAGGGTTGCAGAGGCTGGCCCCTCCTCCTGCCATACCCTAGTTGACTGCTTAGTGTGACACCATGGAGCCCAGGGGCCATGGGAAAGGGCTTTCTGGTGGCCAAGACCAGACTCTGGCTCAGTTCTGGCAAGGCTGTGCATGGCCCCTGGGAGGCTGCCTTTGCTTCCCTGAGTACTGGGATCACAGGCGTGCGCCACCTCACCCAGCTGGAGAGATGGCTCAGCGGTTAAGGAGTGAGTTCTTAGAGCTTAAGCCTGACCCCTGGATCACTCTGAATCCCGTTGACCTTATGCTCTCCATGAGGCTGAAGCAAGGGCCTAATGTAGGATTTCCAGTCTCTAAAATTGGAACTACATAAATGTCTTTTGTTTATAATGTTACCTGGGCATTATAATGTTACAGTAATAGCAAAAATGGACTGCTATCCTCCTAGACTAACCTATGGCCTTGTCCTCCAGGCCTGGTGATGAGCATCATCCAGAAGTGAAGGCAGATGGGTACGTGGACAACCTCGCAGAAGCTGTGGACCTGCTGCTGCAGCACATGGACAAGTGACAGGCCTTCAGAGACAGTGGACAAGTGCACCCCCTGCTCCCACACCTCCTTCCACCACTGTGCCTTCCTCCCCACACTCCAGGCTTTGCTAGCCCTTCCCTTTGCCCACTGCTGGCCTGGACAGGTGCTGGCAGTTCTGGAGTGCTTGTCCCTGGGCCAGAGCTAGCCATCCCCTTCCTCACCCTCCCTGCACAGACTCCCTGTCGGCATTCCTCCCTCTGCAGCCTCTGAGCAGAGGCTTGTTCCCTCCCTATATGGCCTGCACCCCTCCCTGGCCCATGACATCTTTCCCATAGTGACATCCAGGATGGTAGAAGAGACCTGCCAGGTCCTCCAGAAAAAAGAGACCCTCAGGCATGAGATTGTCTGAGTCTGTGAATTCCTTTAGTCACTATTGGCAGTTGGTCCTTTAACTGCGACCATCCAATTGGAGGAGACATGTTGCCTCCTCATTGAACTCTCTGACGCCGGTGAGGAGCCTACAGGGACCTGCCCTGCACAGCTCAGGAAGCCCAGAGCTGAGCCAGCCTGCCCACTCCCCACAGCCATTCCTGGGCCCCAGGCAGGGTGACTGATCAGCACTCTGCCCCCTACCCCTGCCCCAAGAAACAATGATAGCCCACTGTTCTTCCTGTCCCCACGAGTTTCCCAAATATGGTCTGGGGTAGTCCCTGAGGCTCTCTCAGGAAATGGAAGACTACTTCCCATGGAGCAAACATGTCCACCTCTACAGTCAAGGCTGCAGGCACAGAAAGGACCTTGGAGGCAGGAGGGACAGGCTTGACTGTTATTCCCAGTGCACACAACAGGCTAATGGCTCAATAAACTTGGCCTCAACAGCCCACCTTTGACTCAGCCTTCGGTAATAATGGTCTAAAGTAGGCAGAAAGAGAATGGAGGCCCCAAACAGGGGCTTAGATTCCAACCCTGGTCCTATGATCGGTAGAGCCACTCAACAGTAGAGGGGTAAGGCCATGGAGCTTCTACCTGCTCTGGCCTCTTTTAAGAACTTGAGAAATGGAGACTGCTAGCAGTCAAGGAGAGTTTCTTCATCTCCAGTGGGAGAAGACGGATCAGGGCAAACACCAGCACTGCCTCCTATATTCATTCATTGTACTTTTCAAGATTCTATTTTAAGCTCTATTCATGTGTGTGTGCGCGTGCGCGCGCGCAGACACACAAGTATAGCATAGGTACACTTGTGGAGGAACAAGCTTGTTAGAGTTGGCTTTTTTCTCCTCCTTTCCTTAGGTCTGGCCAGGCTTGCATGGCGGGCACCAGCCAAGCCTGCACCAACCCTGAGTTTTCATTACTACCACAAAACACCAGAGGCAGACGAAGTGTTGTGTGGTTCCATGTTTCTAATTCTAGCACTTACAAGGCAGGAGGATTGTCACAAATTCCAGGCCAGCTTGAGCTACAGCTGTCACAAAATGCTAACAAAAAAAGGGAAAAAAAAAATAAAAAAGGAAGAGAGAAGAAGGGGTTTTGGGAGGCTGGAGAACCAGCCTCAGCCAAAGTCTCATAAAGACCTCATGGACTCTTCCATGGTGAGACAGGAAGACAGGGGATGTCCCTTTTGACAACCCCCTACCAGCTGACCTGAGGACTTTCAACATTTTAAAGGCCCCACCAGCTCCTGACACCACCACCTAGAGGATCAAACCTCCAACTTACAGCTCTGAGGGCAACACAGCCATTTCCAGTTATAGTGCCTCACTAGGCCTGGCAATGGTGAGCCATGTTGTCCACAGTGGGACAAGCAGAGGACCTTCTCCACGTGGCTTTTGGAATATTATTCCTTCCTACCCAGTGTCAGGTTTCAGAGTTTGCTGAATGAATAGCTGATATTGCTATTTCTCCCCTAACCAATCCAGAAGCCACTGATGAATCCGGAGACACCTTTTTATAAGAAGTCAGCCAAGGAATTGGCTTGGTGGGGGAACTCAGCCGGGGGACAGCTTGCTGAGAAGGACGTAGCTGCAAGATGCTAGCCATTCAAGCATGGAGACCTGAACTGACACCCTAGAACTCAGGATAAAAAAGAGTGGACCAAGCACCCAGGAGGCAGAGCTAAGTGGATCTCTGTGAGTTCGAGGCCAGCCTGGTCTACAGAGTGAGTTCCAGGATAGTCAAAGCTACACAGAGAAACCCTGTCTCAAAAACAAAACAACAACAAAAAACAAACACCACTGCCTAAAAAAAAAAAAAAACAACCAAAAGGTGTACCATTGTAATCTCAGGGATAGGAAAGTGGAGACAGGAGGATCCAGGGGCTGGGTGGCCAGCCAGCCTGACCAAACCGGTGAGCTCCAGTTTCAGTGAAAGACTAACAGACAGGCTGGCAAGATGGCTCAGTGAGTAGGCATTTGCCGCCAAGCCTAACAACCTGAGGTTGATCCCTGAGACCCGTATGATGGAAGGAGAGAATAACTTGAGTTTTGCAATTTTTTTTACCTCCATACCCATGCTGCAGCATACACACTCGAAAGAATAAATGTAGAGAAAACTAAAACTTAAGGTAGAACAATTGAGGCAGATGTCTGACACTGACCTCTGGCTTCCACATACACACGCACACAAATATGGAGTCTTCTGAGGACTAAAACCCGAAGTTGACATCTGGCCTCCATATGTGTGCACACTGCACAACTGCAAACACGTAAAGGAGTCGGGTCTTCTGTGAGAGGCTTTCCCCAGACAAAGACCCTCTGAAACCTGGGTCCCCTGGCACTGTGCGCACCCCAGTTGAGCCTCGATGGGCAGGCTGACCTCCGGTTTATCAGAGGAAAAACCTGGCTGAGTATCTGCATCAGGATGAGGAGTCTGGCCGGTGTCATTGACCTTCAAGGGAGGAAGGCCTTTGGCCTATTAGCGGGACACACAGAAAGCCCCGCAGAGTTGCACAGTGGCTCAGAATGGAGGGTATGTGACCACCATAGCCAGTGTGGTGGGTGTCACTTGCTAGTGAGTGTGCCCCATGGGTATTGGGGTTCTTCCCCCTGCTCCCCCCCCCCTTTTTTTGCTTAGCAGTTGCCAGCTTCCTCTCCTTGGCTTGTCTCTCCTGATAAGCTGAGCTTTCTGTCGAGGAGTGGGCTGCAGACCCTGTATACTCTGGCCCAAGACCACACTGTCATTTGTGCCAGTGGGCTTAGTGAAATGATCTTTAAAGTGACTCATCCAAGGTCCAGAAGTAAGAGGCAGAGTGGAGACTCCAAGGTCTAGTCCCATGTCTTGTGTCCTTTCTGAAGCTGGATTCTGAGATGCTCCCTCCAGCCTTGTCTGAAATCCCATGAAGCCTGTGCTGACCTCAGCACTGCAGTCATCCGGCACGCAGCTGTCCTCTCCCTCCAGAGAGGATGCATTCCTGCCCCAGTAGCTACTTGGAGATCTGGTCCCTGTCTAGGCTGGGACATTTTTTTCTTGGCTTGCTTTTTCTATGCACATTTTGGGAAAGGGCTGCTTTCTAGTGTGCAGAGGGCCAACACTGAGTCACCACGCCATGTACAGACAAGAGTCCTGCTTAGTGACCGGGAACATCCCTCGATGGATGCACCCATGAGCCAGCTGGGCTTGGGGACTGCAGAACGCTAAGGCCTGCGGCTGTCCAATGACAGGGCATGGAGTGACACTGTTGCCTACAGGCCTAAGCCTGGCTGAGAGCAGGGTCCTGTTTTCAGCAGACCTCAAAGCGCAATGTTGGGAGGCGTCAGGACACAGGCCAGGCCAGGGCTGCCATGTGGTCTACGTGAGCCGAAACAGGGCCAGTAAGAGGCTGGTCCCACTGGAGAGTATGAGGTGCAGGCGGCAGGGCTGTTGGGTCATTCGAGGCCATTGTGCCCTGCCTGAGGAGCAGGGCTGTTCTTGCCTTCTGTCCTACCACATACCACATATGAAAGGCAGAAGACTGGTGTCCCGGGGAGACCAAATGATGACCAGCCTGGGGTCTCTCACACACTCTGATTTTAACCGTGTGCACAGCATATGTTGTATGTGTGTGGGTGTAGCCAGTGTGCATGCGATGGCCTTTACCTGCCAAGCTATCTCCTCAGCTGCAAGAGGGTAGTTTTGTGGGGTTGTTTTGTTGGCTGTAGGGGTTGAACTTAGCTTAGCACCTTGTACGTGCTAGCAAGGGCTTCTACCACTAAGCTGTATTAGCCCATGCAGTTTTTTGTTTTGTTTTGTTGAGACCAGGTCCTGATATTTAGCCCAGGCTGGCCTTGAATATGCAATCTGTCTACATACTGGGGTTCAGATGTGTTAACACTCCAGGACAGCTTTTTCTTTGAATTTTTAAATTTTCTGTATATGGATGTTCTGCCTGTATATATGTCTGAGTACCACATGCACGCAGTGCCCAGGAAGACCAGAAAGAAGATGCCATTGGATCCCCTGGAACTAGAGTTACAGATGGTTGCTAGCTGTTATCTGGGTGCTAAGAATTGAATCTGGGTCCTCTGGTTCTCTCTGTCCTCCACCACCTCCCTGCTTTCTTAAGTTACATGTTCACATGCCATTTTGTTTGACAGGAGATATGTTGCCAAAAAAAGTAAAGCAGAGAGTATTTCAAGATGTCATTTCCAGACTAGGACACTCTAGCCACAGCAGAGCAGACCATTCCAAGGCCCGATTACAGGAACCAACATTGGGTAGCAGAAAATAAATGTACCTCTCCACTGGAGTCCTTGGGACTGCAGATACAGGTCCTCTCCTGAGCTTTAGTTACCCGGGTCTCTGGTTTGGGGGGTAAGCACAGGACTGTGTAGCCATCCTGGGGTGAACTCTGTGTTCTAACATCTCCACAGCTCAGGAAGCAGAGTTCTGAACTGTGCTGTCCTCTGTGAGGGCAGAGGCCCTAAGATGACAGCCCAGCTCTACAGGCTGCTCTGTGGAGAAGAAAGTTGGCTTCCGAGGCCCTGCAGGCCTCTTCTTGGTGCGGCCTGTCTCTCAGCCAGGTCAGCTTTCTCACAAATACAGGGCACCACGCCCCATCCCCTATGTCCTCCTCTGAGGCTACCTGTGATGGCTGCTGTGGCCGTGGGCAGCCCTCTCTAGCAGTTGCTCCCACAGCCACCCTGTACTACATCTCTCAGAGGCACGTGGATACAAGTCTGCCCTGTGGTCCTCCTAGTCCAGAGCCAACGCTGTCATGGACAGAGCGGACAGGAGGGCTGCTGCTTTGCTGCACCCAACAAAAAGCACACAGCCACTCCCAGGCAGCCGGGTGTTGAACCAGGAAGCTTTATTTACACAGTAAAAGTAACAAGCAAATTCCTGAGACTAGAGCGGCTGTAGTGCAAGACAGTCATGGCCTGTGGGGGAGGGCAGGCAGCGCATGGTGCTACTAAAAGGACCCAACGTGGGCGGCCCACAGACTGCCGCCCTGGTGGGGGCCTGACCCACCACACCAGTTACCACACTGCCTGAAACAGTACCACTGCCTGGCTGGGACAGCACACGTGGCCGTAGCACAGCCTGTGGGCCCGTGTGTCCCTGACCCCTGGGCATCTCCCAGCACTGACAATGCAATCCATTTGCCAGTAAGACTATGCTAGGAGGTCAGGCTATCCTACTTAGGCTACAGGAGCTCCATCAGTCTGCAACTTTAAGAAATCTTTCTCTTTCTCCTTAAGGGGCCTGGCACCAGGGGAGGGGTCTGACCAGCAGCATAGACGTTGGCAAGAGGCAGCATCATGAGCTGCATGGGCAGAGCATCCCTGAGCCCTGGCACCTGGCTTACATTTTAGTGGCCATCATTCAAGTAACTTTAACCACATCAGTGGGAATGGGGTTCAGGATCCAGGGCTGAGTTCTAACTGCTGTGAACCTTGCCTGAATGAGCCCATGAAAACATATGCCCAACAGTCTGCAGAGGAGATCCATCTAGAAACCGGGAAGGGGGCATTTCCTGTTTAGTGTGGACCTTTCTTTTATTTAACTTTTCTTTGTGCATACAAATCTTACAAACTTTTCCTGCTACAAAAAAATTTTTTTTAAAAAAAAGTAAGGCTTTCTGAGAATGTACATCTGCACGTGTGGGCAGAACAACTTCCTTGGACCTGAACATGGGGGCGCCCGGGGGTACTGGCCAGGTTCTAGCATTACCACCCACGAGTAAGGCAAGAGTGGGGCAGTCGTGTAAACTGTCTGGGCTGCTACCCTGAGCTCAGGCCAGGTACCCGGCAGAAAGCAACTCCTGTCAGTCCCGTGGCTTCTGGAGTAGGAGGCAATGTGCTAGAAGGCCCACTTCCCTGTTGGCTTTGGTGGAGTCACGCCTTGCTCTAGACGTCTAGTCACATCTCCCCCTAGGCAAGTGGGAGGCCAAGCACACCCTCTGCTGCTCTGGGGGCATGGCACTACCAGGCAGGCTGAGGAACATGAGGCTTCTGCTGTTGCCTGCGCCGAGGCTGGCAATCGCTGAGGCCACAGTGCTGTGGAGTGAACCAGTCTGCCCACTGCCCGTGGTGCCAAGTACACAGGAGCCAGAGGGAACCTCCCAGGTAAACCTTCCTCCAAGAGATACAAGACCAGAGGTCTTGGGGCCAGTGAGTGGGGCAGATGGATGGGTTCGTCTGGATAGCATGACTGCTGAAAGATGGATGGGTACCTTCTACACGAGACCTGCTTTGCTCGATGAGAAGAACACCAGAAAGCAAATGATGACACTCTTTCTCTAAGCAGAAAAGCTACTGCCCTCTTCTCTGGCTGCTTTTGCTGGGGGCTTGGACTAAGGCCTTGTGGGTACAGGGACGGTCAAGAAGAGCCTGAGGAAGCTGCAAAGGGCCAACTCCTACCCCAGGTTTGAAGCATTTCTGCCCAGGGAACAGTGCCCTAGAGACAGGAAGGAAGGATGAAGCTGTCATTCAGCACGCTCCTGTTTGTCCTTCAGCCACCAGGCTTAAGGGAGATAGTCTAAAAGGACAAGCCATCCATACAAAAGCCTGAAGACACACGCCTGGCACCAGAGCTTCTGGTCCCAGTTCACAGGACGCAGCTGGCAAGACTGCTTTGGCCTTAGCAGACTGAAGCGGACCGGGGGCCGAGACCTAGCCTCTGCCTTCCTCAGGAGGGGTGGCTTTAGGGACTGTGAGTCTACTCCAAATGCCAGAACCTCTCACTGTGGCCTTTCTGAGGAACACAGCACTGGTATGTACACCCCATGCCTTCTCAACTACCTCCATGACCCACCAGGCAGGGTTCCCATGTCATGCCTTCGACAGCTTTCTACTTTGGCTTTCCAGTGCATCCGAGGCTAGCCGGTCCCCCACCGTCACCACATGTACCCATCATGCTGCCCACCTTGGGCTATAGGAGTGGGGCTTCTTGTACCTTTGCGTCTGATTTTAAAGAAACATTGCCTATACATCACAACTTGAGCCTCTGTCCTTCTGGTGAACCGACAAATTAGAAGTTTAAACAAAAGGTTCCCGTCAAGGATTTTCTTTAGGAGAAAGGTAACAACTATTTGGGCTCAACCAGTAGAGGACGGAACCACGGATGGGCACAGCAGAGTGACTATAAAGTGCCTAGATCACGTGTCCGAGAAATCAAGAGAATGCACCAGTTATTTTTAGCCTTATGGGAAAACAAGCCACTTGTGTAAGCCGGCCCACTTGCTATTGTCTGCAGAAGATGCCAAGTTTGCTAAAAGCCAGAGTCCCAGAGTGCAGAGCCCGTAGCATGTCTGCAGGGAAGACTGGGGGGAAGAGCTGCCTGAACGGATGCCCTCTGGGAATTATGCTGGGATGGGGAGCTTCGAGGGGGAGTGTGATTCAAGCCGTGCTATGGCTGGGCCTGCAGAGAAGAACCTCAGGGCTCACGTCAGTGGACTGGGAGGGGGCTGTCTTGAAGACGATGGTGGTATGCTTTCATTAAAGCCAGCAGTGTCTGTGAACAAGCAACAGTGCACAAGGAATGAATGCTGCGGAGGCTTGCAGGCCCCCGCCATAGGCTGCTATAGAGGGGAGCCTGCAGACATCCCTCTGCCCAGGAATGTACGCAGGGCGGAGACTCCTGCACCTGCCTGTAGTTCCTGAGGACACTATGAAGAGGTCATCTTGTCACTGACATCTCTATACTCAGCTGAATCCACTGAGCTCAGCCCCCAGGGACTGGGGACGGTAGGAAGGCTGCTGAAGGCAGCCCCTGAGGTGGCGGAGGTGTGGGTCATTCTTGGTGCCACGGGAGAAGTGATGAGCCCATCTTTCAGTCGACACAACCACCAAATTCCTACCCAGTATGGATGGCCTCTGGTCAGCCCTGACCTTTCCCCTGGTCCCGAAAAATGGGACATGGATTATCCCAGAATCCCTGCCAGTGCCCCAAATGGATTAAGGCCACACGGTCTGCTGTCACACAAGAGGTGTCTCCCGAACCTTCCCAAGCCTGCGGCAGGGAGACCTGGGAGAGAAGGCACGGAGTAAACTAAATAAACGAGGCTTTGGGCAGCTCCCCAGAAGGAACCTGAGCGAGGCCATAGGGGATCAGGTCCCTGGCACCCTACTTGAGGGGCGCGGCTGGCCCAGCCTTACTGGAGAATGGCTGCCCAGCACTCCGTAAGAAACAAAGAGGAGGAGACCAAACCAAAATCCCGTTCTTGGGCTACAGTAGTTCCACGGAACTGGTGGGAGGCTAGCTGTTGCCTGTGAGGTGTGGCTAGGTCGCCTTCACAAATTTGGGCACTGCAGGGTGATAGCTATTCTCTGGGAAGTGGGCGGGCTCCTTTTCGGGAGCTTTTGCCAGACCCAGGAGCCAGGATCCCCCTTGGAGTGACCACCTAAGGCCTGGAGGAAGGCCCATCCATTACCAAGCCCCCCCCTCACCCAACCCTCACCCCTCAGCCCCTCCTCAGTTGTTCTCTATTTGCTCAATGTCCAGCTCGCCGTCCAGAGAGCAGAGGCTGTTCGTGCAGGCTCCACGGTCCCGCCAGGCTGTGGCCGGCTCTCCCTTCCTGCAGCAATCCTCGTCTAGACTGCAGCCATCTGACTCCTCACAGGATAGGTCCTCCTGGCAGGTGAAGTGGTCATCAAAGGAGTGGGGAACAGGCTCAGGAACTGGGGTCCCAGTAGGGGTCCTGCCCCCTGGGCTGGAGGCTGAGAGCAATGCGGTCCAGGATCTGGTACTGCTGACAAGGGCAAAGGGGCTCTGGGAGCTGTGGTCTTCCACCCCCATGCTCAGGCAACTGAGGCTGCTGAAGGTCTGACAGTTCTGTGGAAGAAGAGAATCTCTGGTCAGTGGAGGGGCTGGTCTTGCCCTGAAACCTCAGTCCATACACCCTACAAAGCCACACCAAACCTTATTGGTACTTCACCTGTCAGGCTGTAGAAAGGCCGTATGTGAGAACGATTCAGGAAGTATCCCTGGCCTCTGAACACTGCTGCTAAAAGGTATACAACTATCGCCAGTCGCTACAAAAAGGGCAAAAATGTGGCAGGGCCCCACTTTTGGGCTGTAGCAGTGAGACAGGTCCATTCATGGCATTTCCAGTAGACCTCAGATTCGTAGGGCAGACGGGTGGCCTGGTAACAAGGTGTCGGAGCCTTGCTAAGGCCATTTCATTCCTGATGTCCCTTGCTTGGGATTGGTTCTAGGACCCCCTCCCTCTTTCGTGTGCAAAGCCTTACCTAAAAGGATGTGTGCAGTCGGCTCCAGGTTATGTGTGAACCCTCTATGATGTAAATGCCCATCAGGAACCGCTAATACTGTATTACACTTTCTGTGCAGATACATTTTCTTCCCCTGAATACTTTTTACCTGAGTCTGTAAAGGCAGTTTAAGGTATGTGTGAAAAACAGAAACAAGGTTTTATTTTCTTGGTAGTGTTATTGGAGGTTGGACTCACCCAGAGCCTCGCATGTGCTAACTACGCCCTCTACCATGAACTATGCCCCCAGCCCCGACATAAATCTCCATGGCCATACTGTATTAAATAAAACCAGTGAGTGACTCAGATCCCACATGTCCTTTCAAACAAGAGACCAGACTAGGGTGATATCAAGCTCAGTGACACAGTGTCACATTTCTTATGTGAAAGGAGCCAGAGTTAGATGGACTCACCATCAGGCCACACTGCTGCCATACTCTCTACCCCAACCATTTCCCCTGACCAAGTGGCATGGGGTGAGGAGAGATACTGGAGATTTTTTTTTTCTTTTTTGAGACAGGGTTTCTCTGTGTAGCCCCTTGGCTGGCCTGGACTCACTCTGTAGATCAGGTTGGCCTCAAACTCACAGAGATCCACCCGCCTCTGCCTCCCTGGGTGCTGGGATTATAGGCATACACTACTGCACCCAGCTTGATGCTGGAGCTCTTTATCTGATTTCTTAGTTGGGTGTTATCAGAACCGTCCAAGGATCTGGTTTATGCAAGTTCTGGGTTCTGGGTTCTGCCTGACGCTGAAAATGCTACTATCTAGAGAGCAGTGGCTCTGACACATACTGATCTATGAGGGATCAGGCTCAGCTGCTTCTAGTCCTCACCAGTTAGGTCCTCAGTGGCTTCATCTAAAAGAGATGTTACAGTCCCCACATGAACTGTTGAACTTCTAAGAACCTCAGAGAGGAAGTATGGCTACACAAGAGCTTCTCACTGGTGGGGCATCAGGCATAACTGAAGACAGTGGCAAGACCAATCCTGTTCTAAGCCTCAGGACCACAGTGTCAGGCCTGAGACTATACCGTGGTGCCACTCAACAGCTGATTCAACAACACAACTCAGACAACAACACAAGCAGACATGGGTACGGGCTGTAACAGGGAGTGGCACTCGGGTCCGGCTGCTTTCCCGAGAAGGCCCTGTGACAACTGGGGAAAGAAGAGCCGGCTTCGGGTTTCCCTGGTGCACAGGAGCCTAATAGCTGCTGCCTCTCGCCTGCCCGACGAAAGGCACAGACTTGTCCCAAGGGCCCCAGTCCTTTCAAAGGCCAAAGTGCTTGTGTGTTGCTTTGAAATAAAGATGTCTGCTGGCCGCCAGAGCAAACAGGCTGTTAGGACAGGCTCAGCAGACAGAAGATAAAAGGTGCTGTCTCTAGGGTAAAGTGGCTGTGCCTGTCATAGGTGCACACTGTTATTGACACTCCACAAAAGACATTCTTCTGAGGGGTTCACTTTTCTTGGGATCTTTTCATTAAAAGAGAAAAAGGAGGGGCTGACAAGATGGCTCAATGGTTAAAGGCAATTGCCACCAAGCCTGATGACCTGAGTTCAATCCCTAGAATCCCATGGTAGGAAAATATTGATCCCTAAAAGATGTTCTCTGACATCCACAAGATCTCCACAACACCCCCCCACACACACACAATGTGCCTAATAAATAAATATCAAGAAATAAATAAAGCCAGGCATGGTAACACATGCCTTTAATCCCAGCACTTGGGAGGTAGATCTCTGTGAGTTCAAGTCCACTACAGAGTAAGTCTAGAACAGCCAGAGCTCTAGTAAAGGGAAAAACTGTGTCTCAAAAACAAAACAAAATAAAACAAAATGAAGGAAGGAAGGAGGAGGAAGAAAGGGAGGGATGAAAGAAGGAAAGAAGAAAGGAAGATAAAGGACCAGGCTGATGGGCTGAGCTCTGGGTTTCAGGAAAGAAGGTTGGGCCCAGGCCAGAAGACAACCCCCCTCCCCAGCTAGCTGTAAAACCCTGCTGAGGCTGGGACTTGATGTCTGATCAATCCCCACAGTCACGGGATGCATTACCACAGCAATTCCTGGATGCGCCTCACGGGTCCCTTCTGCCTTCAAGGCCACTGGCCTGAGTTAAGTGAGACAGCATGGATGGAGGAGGCCTAGGGGTGAGGCTAAGACTAGTCAAGGACTCTCCACAGAGCCCGACCCACTCTCCTGCATCCCTGGTCAAGTAGTGCATCCTTTCGCCTGAACAGGTACATTAGCCCTCGCTGACTGTCCTAGGGTGGGTGATGCCAACAGTACTTGAGGGTCGCCACATCTGTCCAGTGTGCCAGATGCCAGAACGTGCCTCATTGTTCTCTGTGAGCTATCAAGTAAAGAAGGGCAAGGGCCCTGGGGTAGGCCCTAACAGAAATGCTCCCTGACTAGTGCTCTAGGACAGTGCTCTCCTCATCTTGCTGGAGCTATCCTGTCTCATCTTCATCTTGCCCAGCAGATGATCTAAGGTACAGCTAATAGATCCCAACTTTGTGGCCAATGTAACAGCATATGTGGTCAGACTGTGTGTCCCAAATTCAGGCCAATGCTTAAAGTATCAAGAAGTGGGGTCATAGGGGGGTGCCTAAGTCATGGGGCTGTAATCCCCGTTGAGTTGAGGGTGAATGCTATTAGGCTGAGGAACCACATTCTCCACCTTCATCATGTAAGAATGACAATGAGAAGGTGCCATGTGTGAAGAAGCAATCCCCAGCAAATGTGGCCTTTAGTGCAGGGATAATGGCCTTCCTGGCCTCTGGAACCAAAGTCCATTCTCTGTTCCTAAGTTACGAGCTCTAAGGGCTTGCTATCCCAGTGAAAACACTAGCAGTTACATTAACCATGTGACATATCCCATGGTAGGCTGTTAGGGACCCATTTGCTGGACCTAAAAAGTACCAAGGTCACACAGGCCATTTCAGAAGCAGAGTCAGCCTCATATGGCATCATGGCTTCAGGAATGCTCCTTCAACCCCTGAAAACTGGTCTGTCTGTTAGATATGGTGGCCAAGGGCATCCTGCGGCACCCCTCTCCACCCCTCTGTAATAACTGAGACTTTCTTGCTTCATAGAGGGTGGGAAGCTACAAGGTCTGGCTGGTGCATTTTGTCCCAGGCAAACTATAGAACACCACAGAAATCCCCCAATATTCCTCAGAGTCATCTGTCTGTTCCCTGCCAGCAAAGCCAGTGTCACTAGGAGAACTTGGATGACTCAAAATTCAGTCATTTGGCCACAGTGAAAAACAAGAACCACCACTGAATGTTCTGTCTGGTGGCATGTCCTGCCTGCCAGGGAATAATGTGACTGCCATAGTGGGTTAGTGAACGTGCTGTGCAGAATCTCATCCCAAACCCCACCCAGAGTCACGCATGGAGCTCACCTATGCTCGGGCCCGCTACATCCTCATCAAGGCCTGCCTACCCTCTCCTAGCAGTTCTTGCTGCTCTTGTGAAGAACAGGAAAGGTCTCGGGAGAAAGCACAGAATAGTGAAGTTCAAAGTGCCACGTGAATATATCATTCCAAGTTGAAACTACTACTCTAGGACATGCTTTGGCTCATCTAACAACTTCTATTCTGGAGGCCCATGGGTGGGCTCCCCACTCCTTACGGACCTGTCAGATGACAGACTTAGTGGGAACTGTCCTTATAGCCCCGGCGTAATGACCAGAGACATTGAGCCCACTCTTAGAGTCTGCAAGAGGGATTATAGAACAAAGCTGTGCCCAGGGTACTTTTCTACCAAACCAAACAGACTTTAGCTTTAATCACCTTGCTGTTGCGCTAGCCTGGGTCTGCAGCCCAGCCCCCTTGGGCTTGCCAGCCAGAAAACACTGATGTCTGTTCTCCCTGCTGTAGGGCTTTTTCTGTACACAGACTTGTTCCGACATCTTCCCCCTGGATAGGAGGCTCTAGGCTGGGCAGAAATAAAGGCGGCTTGCTCCTGAGGTCCTTGCTTTCCTGGTATAAACTGAAACCCAATCCTCTGAGGGAAACATGTCAACTCAACATACCCTCATCCCTGCTGCCTGGACAGGGCAAATGCCCTGCCAAGGCTTTGTGCCGGATCAGCATGTTCCCTTCCCCAGGTGCTGTGGGCCAACATGTCAAGCATGACGGTGGGACCCTAGAAAGACTTTCCAACCATCTGTTTCCTCAGCAGTGACACCGAAGACTAAGTAAGGCCTGAACAGAGCAGGTTATAAGCAAAAAAAACCCTGCCCCAGGGGATACTTCCTGGGTACCAAGAGCCACAAGCTTATAAGCCCCTGTCCCTCATACTTAAAAGTGGGCATCTGGGACACAGACAGGCCAGCTGGTGGGGTGTATGCCTAACAACAGATGGCACAGCATCTTTCTCACCCTGTTGCAGGCCTCAGAGGAGGAATACAGGCAACCTAGATTCTACCGCCACAGGCTCTGGACTTCTCTGCTGCCCCATGGCCCTGCTTCCTGCCTCCTCACCTGGGGAATACACTGCTGGCTTTGGCCCAGCTGTTTCAATACACTACAGTAAGGAATGCCCAGACAAGGAGAGGTGAACTTGGAGTAGGGGGTGGGCTGCTGATGTCCCACCTAGTTCCCTTGGCCAACAAAAGCACCAACACACCATTGTTTGGCTGCTGCTCACAGCTGGCCCTTTCAGAATGGCTGAGGGACGGGAAGCTTGGAGGGCAGCTTCTTTGAGGGGGCAGCCCCAGCTCAAGATGGACTGCCACTGATGAAAGCAGTACTATCCTGCAACCAGTGGAATGACATTCAAGTGCTAGCCATGCTACCTGGGCCCTAGGCAGAGGCCCAACTCCTGTGTTGCCTCTCTACACAGCTTTTCCCAGTGTGGTAGTCTTCCCTGCCCTCCAGCATGGTTTCTTCAAAAGAAACCACCTCTACCAACCACCTGCTCAATAATCCCTAACTCAAGCTTTGCTTCTTGGAACTGAAACATGGTGCCTAAGACTCGGCATGTGTGATCACCAGGTCTGTCACACATCAGCTCTCCAGCCTCTGTTCCCTCCAGAGCAGGAATGTCAAGCCCTGAGCAGATGCTGCTGCTGGGCCCTGTCAAGCTGCCTTGAGTATGCCAGGAAGCCATGGCTGCTGTATACGCCACACTTCGAGCAGCCGGTGTTCTAAGCACAGCTGCTGCATGGCAATGTCTGACAGTAACAGGGCCATGTTCAGCAGGTGCAAATAAGCTTTTTCTTGGACAAAAAGGGGCCCAGGTCATCTGCAGCCACTACTCTTCAAGGCTGCCAAGCTTGTTTCTCTTTTTAATGGACACATAACAAACAATGTTATGGGACCGGGGCTAGTCACTAAAACGCCTGCAGCACAAGCACAAGAACCCGAGTTGGAGCCACACAATCCCTGTTGTGTTTTCTTTGTTTTTTCATCTTTGTTTTGTTTTAAAAGCCAGGTGTGGTGAGGCATGCTTACAATCCGAGAGCTAGGGACCAAGGACATGCAGACTCTTTGGGATAGCCAGCATAACCTAATTATTAAGGTCCAAGGCAGGAGAGAGGCTTCCACATGTGCACACACATACACAAATGCACACAAGCATGCACATCTGAACACACAAATGTGTGTATCTGTACACACACAGACACATAAGATATAAAAACCCAAACATTATAGTCTTCTCTATGTTACAGGGTTTAGAGCCACCTCAAATCCTTCTTCGACACCAGAACAACAAGGCCAGTCTGTGAGGCCAGGTGGGCAGCCCGGCTCCAGCTAGCCTTGCATGTGGCCCTTGGATCTGCCTGAGTGGAGGCACTTCTTTGCCAAGCGGACACTTGCACAACAGAACTGTGCAAGTATCTAAAAACAATAGGCCATGAGACAAGCTCTCTATGTCTCCTTTGTGCTGAGCCTCACAAAGCATGTAGTTTCCCCGGGTTTGGTTTTGATTTGTTTATTTCTTTCTTTTGGGACAGAACCTCACTGTGTAGCTCTGTCTAGCCTCAAACTCACAGAGATCCACCTGCTCTGCCTCCTGAGTGCTGGGGATTAAAGGCCACCATGCCTGGCTTTTGACATATACTCTTAAGCGGAGTCAACAACATGGTACTCAACTCACTTCTGTGTAGTGCTCACCTCTGGGCCTGTCTGAGACTGGATGGCTTCCTTACCCTCAGGAATGTAAGAAATGCTGGCTGGAAATTCTGGGTGGGAGCCAGGATGCCAAGGACTGAGAATAGGAACTGAAGTAAGAGGTGGGCCTTGGGGGCCCTGATAGCAACAAAGACTCTGGTTCTAGAAGCCAACAGACTGATGGGGGCAGTAAATACCTGTTGCACGGAAGCCGGGCCTGTCACTGGACAGGTTCCTACCTTCCTTTCTGGGCCACTGCTTCCCCAATGTCCCTGTGCAGGAACCAACCAATGCTCTGCAGGCAGCTGTTTCATGCTGGGGGACTGGGGACCTTTCCCAGGAGCCTATCTCAGATCAAGCCATCATTTGTCCCTTCTTACTAACAAGAGAACAAAGACCAGGAGACATGATGCGCTAAAAACTCTGGCAATTGCCTCCAGTCCAGGAATAGCAATGTACAGTCAAAGCCAAGTATGCTATTTGGCTGCTAAGTCATGCCACTCTCAGAGCCACCCTAGGAGAAGCACCACAAAGCCTGGAGAGCCCCCTTTAGGAAGGACCACTCTGGCCCGGGGCTAGCTCTGCTCCAGAATTCCCTTGCTGTACCTCTGCAGCCACCTTCCTGTTATAGTCTACATGCTATGCCCTAGTCTTGGGTAATGCTGGAGGTTCCAGGTCCAGACTGTAGGATGGACTATAAGAAGATGACCTAACATGGTGGGGGGGGGGCGGGGGAACCATGTCCACATACAGACACAGCCTCTTAAGAACTTGGGACTATGAAGAATGGACCTAGGGCCAGCAACTTCAGCCAGACCCATGGTGGAAAAAGGAAGGGTTCAACAGAGTTCCTGATGTCACCCATCAAATAGGGGCTGTCGGGAAGGGGCAGAAACTCCAAAACTAACCACCCGACTCAGAGAGTCCTTAAGGGCTGGCTAGAGTGCTGCTCACTGACCCAAACCTTTCAGACAGGCCAGAACCTGGCCCTGCTCCAGTCAACTCCTGCCCCCAACATGTGCCCTGGATCGTGCAGTCATGTGAACTCCCTCCACTGCCAACTGCTCTGGCTGCCCAGCTTCTGCCTCTCTTCTTTCACTGGCATGCTCTTTCTCCCCTCCTAAACCCAACCTCACATACCTTGTTTTGGAACAGCCCTCAAATTTCTATTTGCTCTCTGTTCCTGATCGTGCCTCATAGCCTAGTTCAGAGACTGCCTCACAGAGTGGCTACTGAAGGGCCCAAACCTGCAGTGCTGCAGGTAAGAAAAGACCAGGGAGGTCCAGAACCTTGCAGATTTTCTGAACAGTAATTACCCAGGGTCCTCTCTCTGCTGGCACCCAACAGTACAAATGGCAGGTGGGTGCTGTTCCTGCTCTAAGCTCCAGCATGGCAGATGGCATGCCTGAACGCAGAGGGTGTGGAAGCCAACTTCAGGGGCCTCCCTGAGCCCTCACAACTGGAAGACAAACATTTTGCTTCTTCAGTGAACATTCCACTCAGCACAAACTCAGGAAGGAGTTTTGTGAAACCACTTTGCTCACAGTTTGGAGTGTGAAGAGGATTCTTTGCTTAACAAAAGTCAAGGGACCTTTCCAAAGCACACAGGGAACTGGCTAGGGGCCAAAGCCAATGCTGTCTGGGCCCATAGCCCTCAGGGCAGTACTGGGCAGCAGAATGTCCACAAGCACCTTCTACAGCAACTCTTGAACACAGAAGTGGGCCTAGGCCCTCAGAGAGGATGACAAGCCATGGCTGTCTTCAGCTACTGTTACCCATGGAAATGTAATTCAGAGATTGGGAATCCATACTGAAAACATCCTCACTCACTTTACAGATGGGCCAATCAAGGCTGAAGGAGGAAGGAACTTGCCCTAATTTGCACAACTAATGGATATGCAATCAGATCTCACAACTTCTAGAACAGGCCCAGGAGTGAGTGAGTGTGTGTGTGTGTGCATGTGTGTCCATGTGTCCTCAGGCAGGACACAGTGTGGCAAAGGCTGGGAAGACTTGAGCTGGAATCTCTGAGATGATACACTCACTGGGACCTTGAAAGATCAGTCAACTGATCTTAGCCTCTGTTTCTCATCTGTACCAGTTTAGGGCATCAAACAAACTCCCAAACTTTTGGATGATTAAATGAATGGAGACCACCTGTGGAAGGGGCATGGTTGGGTACACAGAGAAGGGGAGGGGGAAGTTAGCCCTTTCCACAGGACACAGCCAAGCAACCAGAAGCTCAGCTCTGATTCAGAATCTGTAACCAACTGCCCTGGTCTACAACAAAACACTAAGTCAAAAACCAAGAAAAGAGGATGGCCATACAAAAGATAAAATACCAAGGAATGAATGTCTACCAATGTATAAAGCTGGTTAAAGAACATCCAACAGGTACTGAGCAAACGGACATTGCCTCCCTGAACATGGATGGAAAGACACAACCTGAAAAAGGAGTCAGTTCTCTGTGAATCAGTTCACAAGTCTGTGACCTCAATCTGAGGAAGCAAGAACATTTCTGCTTGTTCACTCTTTCTTTCGTTTTGTTTTTCAAGACAGGGCTTCTCTAAGTAGCCCTGGCTATCCTGCAACTCACTTTGTAGACCAGGCTGGCCTTGAACTCAGGTAGATCTGTCTGCTTCTGCCTTCCAAGTGCTGAAACTAATGTGTGGGTGCCACCACACCCAGCTCAGCTCTTTTATTCTTTTTTATAGAAAAATAAACAAACAACACAAGTCTGAAAAGTTCTGTAGCCAACAATACAGGTTGATCCTAACAGACCACCATAACAAATAGTATGTTTAAGCGAAGTCTCAAGAGCTGGAAAGGCACAACAAACATACATGTCAGTGGAGGCCAAGATAGCAGAAGACAACGTTCCAAGCAGACACTGCACAATATGTGGTAGCAATGGAATCTCAAAGCAGAGAGCAGAAGATGGGTTTGCAGTTGACTGAATTCCAAATGAGGGGTATATTAAAAGCTGGGTAGTTGTTCCCCATTCACAGAATACACAAGATAAACTGCAGACCAAAGGTCACAGCACAAAGCCATAATGACTAGAGGGAAACAGGAGAACTGCTTTGGAATCTTGAGGTTGAACAGCCTTCCTAAAACTCAAACTCCACAGCCGTTAAAGAAATAATTAAATACGACAAGAACATGTACATGTAAAAAGATGCCAAAAGCAGGGGTGAGGGCCAATAATGTTGTCACTGAGCCACTGTACCAAGCAGTCTGACAGTTCCTTAAAATGCTAACCTCAGCACTTCCATGAGATCCAGCAGTTCTGGGGTAGATGTGGAAACTGTGCCCTGTAGAAACTCATCCCTGGCACTTCTGTTGTATTGCTCATCACGGTCCAAGAGGAAAAACGATGCAAAAACTATCATAAATGAGGAACTGAGAATGCTACAGTGTGGACTCTGTGAAGAGTGAAAAGACGCCAGGCACAAAAGGATGTGTGCTGTGTGATTCTGTGTATCACACTGTCCGGGATAAAGAAGTCTGCAGGCAGAACACAGCTCACTGTTTGCCAGGAGCTGGGGAATGATGACCACTGGGCACATCTCTGCTTTAAGAAGCAACAAAGTGTTTTAAAATCTATGTGGTGTTGGCTGCATACTGTGAATAAGCTACAAACCACCCATTGTACATGGCAAATATATGAGTGGTGTGGTATATGAATTATATCCCAGTAAGGCACAAAAATGCCAGAGTCAGAAAACAAAGAACAAATTACAAATAAGTATTTGTAACTCAAACCACAACCAAAGTTAATCTCCCTAATGTTCAGTTGGAAAAAGAAAGGCCACCAGCTGTTTTTAAAAAGGGCAGTGAAGAGAACACAGAGGAGGCCACACAAATGATCTCTTACATATGTGAAAAGATGCCCAACTGGTCTGGAAATGTCAACTAAAATAAGAGCAGCAAGTTTTGGTGGGTGCAGGTCTACAGCCCAGCAGTGGGGGCAGAGGCAGGAGAATGCATGCACATTTAAGGTGTCAGTAACAAGATCTTATCACAAAAGGGAGAAGGGTAGGAGGAAGGGCAAGGAGCACAGAAAAATAGTTGTTTACCTACCTACTTTCTGGCGGCAAAACCCATGTCTGACCAGGAGGGGGCAGAAAGCAGACCACCTAAAGATAGCCAACCACTGTTCTTGTGACATGGACCCTGCAAAATCCTCTAAAGTGACAGGCATAGGCCAGCAATCCTACTGGAGGGAATATATCCTATGGAAGATAGAAAGCTGCTACCTCTCAAAGGAGTCATGCATATTGCAGAACAGAGCTGAAGAAGACCGGAAACAGCTCAAGGCTACGAGTGGGGTCAGGTAAAGCAGGCTTGCCCACAAAATGCAGCTAGCTAGGAAGGTGGCGAAGACAGCTCACACTGCTACAAACGTATGTGGGGTGCTGGGCTAAAGAGATGATCAGCTGTTAAGAGAAACAGCTGCTCTTCCAAAGAACCAGGATTCAGTTCCCAGCACCCACATGGTAGCTCACAACTGTCTGTAACTCCAGTTCTGGAGGATAGGAAACCCTCTTCTAGCTTCCATGGGTGCCAGGCATGCACATGGTGCACGGAAATACATGCAGACCAAACACCAACACACGTGAAATATTTAGGTGCAAATGGGGATGGATAGCTGGAATCCTTCTGTGTAAGAAGGGAGAATAATGACTAGTGATCTGTGTGGCCTTGTACGCAACAGCATGATATAATTTGGATGCTGAATGTCCCCCACAAGTTGAAGGCTCAGGCCCCAGCCTGGGCTACTCTTGGGAGAGGTGGAGCCTTGGTGGTGTGTCCAACTTTTTGGCATTGCAATACAACACTGTCATCTACAAAGTTTGAGAAACACACACACAAGTCACCAAAAGGAAAACAAACTCCCCACAAAACGTTTCATAATGCTTTAAGTAACTATATGGGTTTTGTTTTTGTTTTTGTACTGAATGGCATTCACAGGGTTGGACAAACCTACTAAAGGGTGGTGTCTAGTGTTAGGAAGGTCCCTGGGGGTATGTCCTTGAAGGGAAAATTGGGACTCTGGTCCCCTCCATTTCTTTTCCCAGTTGCCATGAGCTAGACAGACCCCTCCTGCCAGGTACTCCAACTATGATTGTCTGTGTTGCCATAGACCCAAGCGACCATAAACCTTCTGTTCCTCTAAGTTGTTTATCTCTGGTATTTTTTGTAAGTGATAAGCCTTTGGAAAATATGAGGGTTTCTTTGTGTACCACTCTAAATTTTCAAAGGCGAATGTACTATCTGAAAATGTGTCTGTATAGCTATTCATTGTTTATCTCCTCAGGAGGAAAGGACACCCTAAGTTAGGGATGAAGGGCAAAAATATCAATCAATTTGTATTTTTTAGAGAAGAAGCGTTCACTCCATCTCCATGTTAAAGATTTCTAGTGTGTCTCCTTCAAAGTTCATCTCTTTTTCTTTCCTGTTCTCTATTGGTTAAGAGCTTTACAAAATTATGTATTCAAAAACAACTACAACAACAAAACAACAACAACAACAAAAAACAACCAAACAAACAATCAAAACAACCAAAAAAAAAAAAAAAAACCCACCACCAACGCCAACAAACACCAAACCTACCAGACCCAGCTTTCTTTACCTAGTATCACCAATTAAATCTGAGTTGAGATGAGGACACAAGAGAAAGGCTACAAGAACCAAAAGTCACACCTGCTTTATAGACACTTACTTGTCTGTTTACGGTAAGCCCCATAGCCTTTGTGTATGGCCATTAGGTCCTTTTACAGAATGTGTAATCAGGGGCACTGTGCTGGACATTGCTGCTATGAAGTTCCAGGGTTTTTGCTGCATCTGCTTGCCTGCTGAGAGCTAGAATGGGGTTTCCTCTCTCAGGGAAGACACAATTGAACTGGTGTCTACACTTTTGATGTGTGTAGCATAAACCCCAGTTTCGCCTGTCATCTCTACCCCTTCAGATGAGATGCAGAGACCAAGTTCAAAGTGCCAGGTTCAAGAGAGGAGGGGGAACTAACTCCTAAAGAAAAGCCAAGCAAGTATCATAAAAATATCTCATTCCTGTGACCCACCCACCTGAACAGAGACAGGTCAGAGGCAGCCCCTGACCCCCAAGGCTGCCCTTTGTGGCTGGCAATGTGTTTCCCCTCCTGTTCAGGGCCGAATCACAAGAGAGATCACGGAGCTCCTCTGAGTCCCTGTCTATCCTCTAGGTAAAGGAGCTTCTAAGAGTTGACCTTGCTGACCTCATAGCAACTAAACTCACTCCTGCCTTCTGCTTCCAGCCTACCACATACTGGGTTTGTCCAGGAAAAAGCCCTGCTTGTTCTGGACCCATCTCCACAAAAGCATGAGTGAGTCCACATGGACAGGACCTACAGGCCAGGGGGCTTCTATGCTGTCCTGACAGATTGCAGCATGGAAACCAACTCTAATGCCACTTGAGGCCTGACGTCAAATCCAAAGCAAACTTGTAGGGATGATGGCAGTGGCTCCTAATGGCCATCTTCAGGCCAGATCTCATCTGACACTGCAGACTCAATAGGTTTATCCTTGAAGTTGTCACATAGTCCTCTTAGCTTGGTTTATCTCTAACACCTTCCTCCTCAAACCTTCAAAGAAAAGCAAATGCCTTACTCCAAGGCTCAGCCCAATAGGTACTGTGAGGCCTGGCAGCGATTGCTCCTACCTTAGATGTGCCCTAATATCCCCTTCAGCTTCCTTCCCTAGGCATGCTGAACCCCTCCATACACACCATGTTCATAAACCTCTCTTACCTTTGGAAATTCACCACACTTCATAGGCTAGCTAAAACGTCCACCAATCCTGCTCCTGCCCCCCAGAGCCTCCCTACCCAGCAGAGAAAACTCCATGTCCTCTGTGCTGGAGTCCCACACCTGGGCAGGCTGCCAGAATCCTGGTGGGTCCTCACTTTTGTAGTTGAAGACCTCAGCCAGAGAACCAGTATACATTAATTGACCCTGACACCTGCTAGTTCAAAGATGGATGGGTAGGTGGGTGGGGGAATCATTGAGAGGTTGAAAATGACGGAACAGGAGCTGGGGTGAAGTTCAGTGGTACACACTTGCCTAACATGCGTGAGGCCCCAGGAGGGAAGGGAAGTACATGTGGGTATAACTTTAGAGTTGGTATCTCTTTACACAAGCTGGGTTTCTCTTTGCAATCTGTAAAATGGGGAAACAAAACTGTATGCTAAAGGGCTTGTTTCCAAGCTCAGATGAAACAATGTTTGGCTCAGAAGGGTTTAGACAACACAGACCCCTGACCAGCTGCACTGGGTGATGGAGAACAGCCCCAAGTGGGGCAGAATGAGGACCTACTTGCTCTACTCACAAATCACCAGGCATGCTCTGGAAAGGAAGGGCTGTGTTGGCTCTCACTGACCACTGAGTCCTATGAGGCATGCACAGGGCAGCATCCTGCTGGGCTTGGCTGGCATGTCCCAGCATGCCCAGGCAGGGCAACTGGCTAGGAATATGCCTACAGGGAGTGGGTGTAGCAGGACATTCCTGGGCATATTCTACTTCTCTGGGCTCAGCTGGTTCCACCCACAGAGTCAGAGGTGAGTGGCAGGGACAAAGTATGCGGCTCCATGCCTCTGGGCACTGGAGGACCTGTGAGAGAGGACTACTCTTGGGACATTACCTGGAAATGAATCTGATCTGATGCTGAGAAGGAGCCCCTGCTGTCACATTCCTGGGCAGTCTGGATGAGGTCTGCTGTGTGGGGGTTCCATATTGTCTACTTAGAGCAGGCTGGACCCTGGGCAGATCCCAGCAAGAGGTGGAGATTCTGGACAGGAGGGAAGGTAGCAGGAGAACCTCAAGAGACTGTTAATGAGGAGGGCTCTGCCTTAGTGGTAGGGCCTGGCCTAACCTGGAACACACTCCTGACAGACACAGGAGTAGAAGTCTTCACAGCTCCATGTGAGTGGCTCATAGTCATGAAGGGAATGGTGCTGCTGACCCTGGGGATTGCCAGGCAGAATCCTTAGAGCTTGTGGAAGCTCTGAGCTCAAGGCCCCTGTTGCCTCGTTCCCATACTCCACTGCAGGCTCTAGAAGAGCTGGCCAGGGCAGGTCTCTGTTGCTCTGACTTTCCCAGGGACACACCTCAATACAACTGTGTATTTCCTGATAGGTTTATTTTTTCCCTTTTGTTCATTTCTGTTTAAAAGCTTGGCAGGACCTAAAACCACAACACCTGCATCCATGGGCATTTAGAAGACCCCAGAGAACCCTGCCCTGTCGGGTGTGGCTGCCACAGACACCTGTCCTATAATGAGGTCTGAGATCTTCGTGAAGTACAGGAAATCTAGGCCATGTATGTAGATGAGTCCATGGGGACTGCTCTACTCTCATGCCAACATCCTTCTTCAGCTATTGTTAAAAAGAAAAAACCAAAACAAAACAAGCTAGCTTTGAGGGTAGGGTAATGGGGCAGAGATCCAATTGAGTCTTAACAGATGGGCAGCCTGGCATGGCCCAGATGCTACCTTCACAAGGCTAAGACCTCCTTCATACAGGACAGTCTGTCTAGAATGGGTGCTACTTTGGTGGCCTGACAGATGGGTGTTCAGGCTAATTCACAGCCTTTGTGCTCAGTCATAGCCACAGCCAGACATTGGTAGCAATGTTTACTCAAACTGGAATATGGTAGGCCAGCGTTCCATAGAGACAAACCTACACTAAAAACTGATGCTCATAGATGTATGAAGATGGTGACGCCAGGGAGATGGGCTGCCTTCTTTGTCTTGGTTCTCACTGCACAACTAAGTAGGAACCATGAATTTCCCTGTAATTACCTAACAGGCTGGGGTGAGTCTGAAGACACCCCTTAAAACTAGCACTTACCTCTGGCACCCAGGTTAACTGGTTCTCTACTTCCTGTTTACTTCTGTCCTTTCCCTACTGACCTCTACCACTGTCCCCTCTAAGTGAGATCCAGTCAGTGTTTTCACAGAAGCAAGAAAAACTGGCAGTCCTGAAGGGACTTTTGGGTCTGTCCCACCAGAATCACTTACATAGCCCTATTTTCTCACTACTAGCTTGAGAGGGTATTAGAAAGGGAGGCAGCGAAAAAGAGACACAAAAACAGAACAGCCCCTCCCTTCGTGGCTGACCAGAATATGAGAGACACCATCAACTGTGGAGGCACTCGGGCTAACAGAGAAGCAAGGAGCTCACTGTCCCTGCTGAAAGCAAGAAAGCAACTTCCAATGGATGGAAGGAGAAACATTAATTGCAGCTTTACAAAACTCTTTTCTTTGCAGCAAGGCAGGGCCATGGGGCCACTGAAGCCCAGGCAGTCTCAGCAGCTCCCGCTATTCACTGCTTGCAGGTGGCTGACCAAGTTCCCAGGGCTGCTCCAATGCTGACTGCGCCCTGCTCTTTCAACATGCCGGCAGGAATCCATACAGGTCCACTTAAACCAGTCTCAAACTGTGAAAGGCTCCATCTCTTGCCGCCCAGGCCCAGCCGCCCAAACAGTCCTAAGAGGGCTGGAGGGCCAGTGGGAGAATGGTGCCAATTAAAAACCCAGAGCCTGTGGGCCTTTCTTTCTTGTTTTCATTCCTACAGCTACATTGTGTCCACTGGCAGCAGGTTCCAAAGGCGAAGCTATCCATTCACCTCCCAGAGTTTCGGAGCCCTCCATCACTGAACTAAGCCAATTAAAACCTTGGTTCCCTCTATGGTAAGCTGCCATAAGATGGGATGCTGCTGTGCACACTGGGAGGATGGGTACCTTGAACCTCTACCCATTCTACAGAGATATGAGACACATGGAGATGGCAAGGCATCAACCACCTGGACATCTAACTCTAGAAAAAAACTGGTCTCTTGAATCTCTGGAACGTTCTGCATGCACCAGAAGCTTTGGCAAGAATGGGAGAAAGAACAGTTTAGTCTGTTCCAGGGATGACATGACTCCAGGGGCTTCTATCTACTGCTGGCTCCCAGTGTCCCTGGTGGACAGTCAGCTGGCCCATCAGCGGTTACTACAGAGAATCAAAGCTAGGCAAAGAAAGAACCAGGGCCTGGACATTTTCCAGCTACTTATCCATACCCTGGTTACTAAGCACCTGACACTATTTCTACAACTGGACACTGGTAAGAAAAGCTGGCTTGCCAGTTGGCTGGATCAGCATAGTTACAGCTTCCGCCAGTGATAGCTAAGACCACGGCCACTAACCCAGCAACACTAGTAACAGCCCTGGAGGTGCTCTCTCATCAAACCCAGGACCTTTGAGTCTTTGAAGGCCAAAGAAAGCCCCCAGGGACTGGGGCTAGCAGGGGGAGGGGATGCTTGCTGCCCTTTCCTCCTTTCCCTTTAGAATTCCAGGACCGCTCCGAGCCCAGACATGGATGGAGATGTGGGTGGCAACTCTGTTCTTTCAGCAAAGCACACGTTAATTCCAGCTGACCTGCCTGGCATTCATCAGCCTTCTGCAAATTAGCAGGGTATCCGAGTTGCTGAATGAATAGTCCTCCCACCAGGAATGGCTCCAAAACACTCTGCTCCAAGGTTTCAGCCACAGAGGAGGCCTAGGAGGGACCTCCCTGGTGTTCTGGAGGGCCTCAAGGTTCTGGTTCCCAGAGGGTTGTAGGCGGGCTCTGAGGAGATCAGGAAAGGCCCAGAGCTTGGCCTAGAGGTGGGGTAAAGCCAGGCAGCAGTGTAGTAGAAAGGTGGGGGAGGGAGACAGGAGGGCCATGTGGGGGTAGGCAGCACTGCACATTCACTAGTGTCCTGAGGGTCTGCCTCACTCTACCTGGAAGAGTATGAAATGGAGCCACATGAGTGCCACCTGCAGGGCAGAGACCCATGGGCAACAATACCAAAAGTGGTTATCTGCCATGGACCAGGCAGTGACAGGCAGTGACAGGCCTAGCCTTCAAGGGGGAGTTCCAGGGCACCTGTGGCCTGTGTGAGGAGCTGGCTTAAGGCTTCCGTGTGGAAAGGAGCAGCTGGGACAGCTCAGGACTTCCCTTGGAGGCCTCAGGTGAATGGCAAGCACCGATACCAGCATTTCCCCCCCATGGTCTGTTCTCCTATTCATGCTCACAGCCTCTTTCTCAAGGAACAAACAGACTTACTGACACAGATTCTTTTTCTATTTGAAAAAACATTTTAATGGAAAAATGAAAGCAATAATAAAAATAATTAATTCTGACGCTTTCTCCGTTCTTGCTGAGACCTGCGAAGTCGTAGCCCCTTAAACAGGCACCAAGGTTTTGGGGTGGCCCTGATCTTTAGAAGTCTTCCCAGTACGGTGGAGGGGGCTGTGGATAACAGCCAGTGCTGCAGACAGAGAGGTGACAGCAATCGAGCAGGACTCTAGCCAGGGAGTTGCTCAGATTGCTTTGAGAATCGTGAGGTCCTGATTAATGGACAAGATGGCGCTGTGCTTTGGCAGTGGGGCTAGGGTGCCTTTTCTTATGAAAAGCAGGGCTGCACACTGCTGGCGGCTGTCTGGCAGAACGCCCGCTTGCCTGGCCTCATTGCAAGGGCTCAGGGGAGACCCTGGCATCATCCAGGAGCCAACAGAAATGGGCTGAGAGGCCATTGGACAATGTCACTATCTTTCTTGGCCTTTAGGGACATGGACTCAGAGATGAAAACAGCAGGAAATGTGAGGCCAACAATGTGAGGTTGGGGGGGCAGGGAGGGAAATGTTCCAGGGACAGAAACCTTTGCAGCAAGCCCATGTTTCCAGGAAACAGGATGGTCTGCTGCCCAGCTCTACACTACCCTGTATGGCATTTGGGCCAAGTGGGTATCAAGCAGGTATCTTTCCTCTGCCATTGTCTAATTCAGAAGGAACTGCTTTACTGAGACCAGGGAGGGAACAAGGGCCTCAATGGCCACAGCCTCCAAAGGAGGTCAGGGTCTTTCACTCATCAGTGGTTCTCAACCTGGGCAATATTGCTTCCAAATAAACATTACCTGTCACAGATGGGGAGTGGGACACTTCTAAGCATCTAGTAGGTCAGAGCAGGAAAGCTCTGTCCATACCAAAGAGCACAAGCCCCAATGCCATGCGCACATGAGGATGCTCCACTCTGGTTCTAGTCAGTTTGTCTCCCACGACGCTGGGAAGGGCCAGTGTCTCTTTTCTGGGTACTCAAGGGTCTCACAGCATGTTTCCTTTATGGCTCCAAAGCTATATTTGCTCTGGCTCCATACTGGCTCACAAATCTTCCCCAGGTATCTCCTCCAATGCCTGGAGGAAGTGGGGAAGAAAAGCAGACAATCCTAAGGCATGTATGCAAGAAATGAGAGGCAACGAGACTACTTTCTGAGAACCACCTGTCCCTGACTGGAGCTCTCCATGGATGTGTCATGCTGACTTTGTGTCTCTATACGTTCTATGCTTCCATCTCTGGGCTGTGAGGACAACAGCGAAAAACACAGGGCACAATATAAGGTGCACAATGACATAAGCTTCTCCATGCACTGGTGTCCCTGGATCCAGCACGGAAGTCAAAGCTGCTCTCTGCTGCAACTTCCCATCTCTGCCTACTCTCTCTGAATGTTAAGCCGCTGGCTGTGGCATGACTGGCTGGCTTACTTTAAAGGGAGACTGGAGATAAGTAGGATGGATATTCAGATCCTAGACAATTGCTGGTATTTCTCCTCCACTGTGACAAGCCGAATGAGGGGTTAGAAACCCAAATGCCATTCTTTCCAGGCCTAAAGTAAGGCTCCATTCACCAGATCCCAGTGCCCAGGCACCCTTGGAATCAGCCCAGGGGTTATTCATGACAGATGGCCATCACCAATCGCACAGCTTATTTTGGCTGACCTAGCACCTGACACTTGGGACCCAGAGCAAGATGTATTTCACTACTTCGGGATCTTATAGTTAGGGTGGGAGTTGCTGACATGGACATTTGGAAGCTCTAAGTTAAGTGGCCTGGCAAGGATGAAGGAAGGACAGTAGGACATAAGAACGATCTGCTGGGAACCTCTGGATGCCAGATCTTCTTCCACAGGGGTACAATTTGGTTCTCCTACCAACCACAAGAAATGAAGTCACCAACATACGAATGTGGCACTGAAGCTCTAACAGGAAGGATTTCATCTCCAGTACCACAGTGAGGAAGGAAGTAGCAGTGAAGGCCAAGGTCACCCACTGGGGTCCTGTTCATCTTCAGGTCACCCCAGCACCTGCCTAGAAGGATGGGCATGGACCCCCAAGAGAGAGGTGCCTAAAATAAGCAGATATCATCACTAGATGTCACTAGAGAGACACTCAGTAGGAGCTTTACCAGCAGGGAAGGCACCACATTGGGCCAATACTCAGAGTCGCTAACTAGAGCATCAAGATGGCACAGCCAGCTAGCAGCCAGCAGGGGGCCCAGGGTAGAGACAGGAGGGGAGAGGAAGTGGGTGCGGGCAAGGACAGCATCAACAGGAAATGCCCTTGGAACATGCCCTGTAGCAGGCTGAGGCCTAGCTGCCACCACCCCCACAGTTCTCTAGTCTCAGTTCTCCCTGAGATGTTGAAAACCTGCTTGCCTCTGCAGGACGAAATGACACACCCCTCCACCCGAGAGCAAACTTTGTTTGTAGCACTGGGACAACCCAGTTTCCTGAGGAAACCAAGACACACTGAGTCTCAGAAGCTCTGGGAATATCTGTCTGAAAACTGAGTTTGAGACCATAGGCAGGGGCATAACCAAAAGGCAAGCCTGGAGTAGGGCACCTCTTTGACAGAGAGGGACAGATGGGCAGTGGCTTGTGCCCAGCACCCATGAGCCTGAGACTTCCATGGAGGGCACAGGCTTTGGGGGAGGTGCGGGGTGCGGCTAGGGGAAGTTAGCTTCAGCATGCTGTGTCCTGGCCTGGATCTCCCACCATCTGCCGTACAGCCATCTCTTTCCTCTCAGAGCTGCATCTCCCTCATCTATAGCAGAAATAATGACCTCTGCTCAATCCTCCTAGTAGGGCTACAGGGAGGATCAGGAAAGGAGTCACTGGTAGTATCTGCGGCTGTGTTCTCACAGCAGCCACAAGCTTGTGACAGGACTCTGCTTGCACTCAGGTTCAGAGAGCTTCAGGAACATGCGAAAGGCCCTAAGACTTAAAGTCTCAACTGAGAACCAGGCCCGGCTCTCACTTGCCCTGTCTGCTCAGGCTCCTCTGCCACTTACAGTCTGGATAGGATTAATAAGTGTGGGAAGCTGCCTGGGATGAGAAAGCACCACCCCAGCCCTGAGGAATGTGCCTTGTCACTGGAGGCCAGGGGAAAGCTGTGACAAGTCACTCAGGCTCAGGAAGACAGGAGTCACTCAGGCAGAGGAGACAGGATGGAACCAGTGGGAGAAATGAATATGAGGGTATCCTCTCAATTTGCAGAAGTGGCAGAAGACCAGCTGGGAGAATGCCAGGAAGAAGGCAGGGCTTGTTGCTGCCCAGGCGCAGTGCTAGAGCACAGTGCTCTTGGGCAGAGAACCTCACCTCTCTAAGTCTTAGTTCCCTCAGGTACATAATGATAGATGACGTGCCCCTTTGAGCCATAAGGCTGATGGGCTCCAGCAGGGCCCTTCTGTACTTTCTTCCAACCTCAAATCTGGGTTTAAGAAAACCAGCCCTGATCATTTGAAAGTCTCACACTTTCCTATGGTCTCATGGATGCCTCATGTGCTGTGCTTGAGCATGCTTGATCCCTTTTCTCCCTGAGGTGAATAAGCAGAATGGAGATGGGTGGAGACATTCCTGTGAGGCTATCCGCCAGGCATGAGTGCAATGGTAGGAAGGACAGAGTGCAGTCCTGACCCACCTGCCACATCAGTTAGCAGCTGCTTCAGCTGGCAGACTGTCCCCCAGGGTGTAGTCCACAGTTGGCCTTCACGCAACTGCAGGATGCCTGCTGCGAACAACACCCACGTGGGAGATGGTAGGATTTTCAAGAGGAGTGTGCCCTCCACAGACCTTGGAGGGACGCCATCCCCGGTCTCTGGGGCGCTGTGGGAAACACGGCTTTCATTCCTTTAGCTGATACCAAACACATGCAGCTGTGCCATGCACTCCTCTAGAAGGCAGGCAGGCACTACTGCTCCCATTTTGTAGATAAGAAAATGGAGGCCTAGATTAAGAGCCGGCTTAGGGCCCTGCAGCTACAGAACGGGAGAGCTCGGGGCGAGCACTTGCCCTCTCCGTCCCAGGCTAGCTCCCTTCTCTGTATTCTCCAGGGACCTGCTGAGACATTTATAGCGTCAGGAGTTAAAGTTATAACAGGATGATTGGGCGACATGCAGAGAAGACATAATTGCCTACCAGACAACTTTTCTCCCTAATGGAAGCAGAATATTTTATTCTTAGTAATATAATTTAAGTATTGGTTAATTTTATCATACTGTAGGCTCTGCGCTACTCTCAGGGTAAGAGCTGAGGAAACGGGCCTTTCCCTACAAGAAAGGACTTTTTACCAGTTGGACAAGGCCAAAGATGAAGAAGCTGTAGTGAGCAGACAGCCCAGGTCACTAGGGCTCCTGAGAGGATGGGCATCTGCCACCCTGAGTCCCACCCAAGCCTGAGCCTTCAGAGGCTCTGGACTCTATGCCTGAGGAAGGCAACGAAGCATCATGGGGCAGAGATGATGATGGTGACAGCAGCAACTCTTGTCCACTGGCCAGCTGTGGTAGGTTATTTGCACCCTCTAGCACGTGTGGTCTTCATACCAACCCCATGAGGCAAGTTATTATTGTCCCCACTTTGAGGAAAGGAACAAAAAAACAAAGTCATGCACAGTTACACATACCCATAGAAGCAGAAGAAGCAGAAGCTCAAGGCCAAACTTGGCTACACAGTGAATTCAAGGCCATCTTGAGCTACGTGACACTTCATGAGAGTTCACCTCAAAATAAAGGCAAAACATGAGGGCTCTGAGTGTCCACCTGACTAGAGGGGCGAGGCTGAGATCTGAGCCGGGGCCCACTGGGCTCCCATTCCCTGCTTCCGTGTGATGCCCATTGCAAGCCATGCCAGGAGGGAAACTGGTGCTTTTGCAGATGATCCATTTATGGCCTATTTTCCAGTGTAAAAATGTCCCACCTTTCTCCCGCATCAAGCACACCCCTTTGCTACCAGCCCTTTAAAAGATGACAGAAACGCATTTACATTGGAGTGGATTTCTGTTTTCTAGACTCTCCGCCTTTACCAATGGCTGTGAAAATGAAGTTGTTCAATATGGAGGACAGTGGGAAACAATGGGACTCTAACCATAGGTCTCAGCTGTACCAGACGTGGAGGGCCCATCCCCAACCTCCCTTGGGAGGACAGTTTCTGTGTCAACCAGCTAAAGTAGCAGTAGTGAGGCAGATGATGGAACATAGCAGTTGCACTCCAGCACGGAGGCGAAGCCAAATCCCTTGTAGTCACTGAAAGAGAACCTGTTAATGACTCATCAACCCTGTGCCTTTCTGGTGGGCACCAGGGACACTGCATCAACAGGAGTCACTCTGGAACTAATGGCTAGGCTGGAAAGACAGCTCTAGTGCTGGAGGGCTACTCCTTCCAACCCTGATGCTGCCTGGTGGTACAAGATCCCACTCCTCTGTATTATGTAGACATGAGAAGCTCGGAGGATGGGGTAGCACTGAGCAGGGGCTTTTGACTGTCCTTCCCCGAGTCAAGTCCCTGGGTCTGGGAGGCAGCCACCTAAGAGAAAGGTATGAAAGCCCTGTGTGTCACGCTACTGTGTGATACTACTCACATTTGGCCTCAGGAGCCTGGTGGAGTGAGTTTACACAAGGCCACCAGTGTTTTTGAAAAGCAAGACAGGCAGGAATGGCATGATGATTATGCTGTGCCAACACTCGAAGCTAATGTGGACCACAGTTCCTAAAACAACACTTGGTCCATGGGGGTCACAGGTCACACAGGCCTTGAGCTTCTGGGATTTTTACATCGGCTGATGGGAACTGTGCTCAGGGCTCCACAGTCCAGAACTACCTACTCAGGTCCAGTTTAGAAATGAGTGGTAAGTTCACACCACACTGGATATTTCTGTCACATTCAGGTGATATGGCTAGACTCTAGACACAGTTACCTTATCTCTCCACTCAAACCCCAGGGCTACTCCCACAGTGATACCTTATCACATCACACAGATGGCTAGAAGGCCTAGTGAGCCCATGTAAATTCAGGGCTGGCACCAAGACCCATTCGGATGGACTGTCAGAAACTGGCTGTCAGGAAACCACAGGCTCCTGAAACTGGCACTTCATCACCTGACCTCACTTTCTCAAGACAATCAGACATTGCTAAGGAAGAGAAAGAACCACCCTGTTGGGATCCAGGAAGACATCTCACAAGTGGGCTCTGCCACTATAAGAGATGAATCGTCAGAGTCTGGATGGCCACTTGCTAGCAGCAGGGGCTAGGTCAGGCAGGAGCCTCCCAGTTCTTAAGGGAGTCCAGCTAGCCTAAGTGGACAGTTCGTCTTCTCAGCTAGGTACCATGCCAAGCCATGGCAAGCTGCTACCTGCCTCTGGACGTCCCTCATGCCACCCTTAATGGGAAGGCCTTCTGTTTCTATGCACACCATCTCTACCCTATCACCCATGTTTCTTGTCTTCACAACAACACTGTCTGACATGATTGCCTTTGTTGTTTATTGTTTATCCATTCCGGACAGATGCTTCCAGAGAGCAGGGCCCTCAGCTATCTAGCCGCACACCGGGTCCAAAATGCCCACAGATATATGATTTGCATCAAACAGATCTGGCCCGGATGAATCCACTGAGAGGGAAGGATGGGTTATGCTTTCTCATCCCAAAGAAATAGATTAAATGGGTGGCAGAGAACTTAAATAGGTCCCTCCAAAGTACAAAGGAATCCAAGAGTATACCTAGATTCTGCCTGCTGGAGCAGGTTCCAAGACCCAGGGAGAGACATAAAAGGTGAGTATAATGAGGCCGACTCATAAAACACAAGTCCAGCTAAAGTGTGGCAGTGTGGAGACACAGCAGGGATTATGGACCTACAAGCCCTGAATGCCTGTGGGCCAATGGTCTCAGGGAGCATTGCAATGGAAAGGACACATACACACCAGCTCTACCTGTTCCAAAGACTGTGTTCCGAGGCAGCATAGTTATAATGGAAGAGCTAGCTCAGAGAAAGTGACTCATTGCAGTCTGTGCAAAGAAACCATGACAACCATAAACACTGTCTAGATGGTTGTGCAGAGTCCTGGTGTAGAAACGAATGTAGCAACTACTCTATTTCATGGATGAGCTGCAAACATCTGGTGAAGCCATTCTCAATGCAGCCAGCAAATGCAGCCCTTCTGAATGGAAAATGGAGTTGATTAAAGAACACATGACATGTGGCCTGTTCTGACAGAGTTGTAGTTTGGAGTTAAAGAGGAAGAAGAAATGCTGCAAACAAGCATACAACAACATCAATGAGTTCACAGAGCTTGACCTGAACAGCCTAAAGGAATTCAACTCTTTTTGCACAGGGACAATACACACACACATCACTTTGTCTTTGGGGCTGGAGAGATGTTAGCTCAGTGTTTACAAACACTTACTACTTTTGTAGAGGACCCAAGATTGGCTCCCAGCACCCACATCAAGTGACTTATAACTACCTGAATCCAGCTTCAGGGTATCTGACAGCCTCTTTTAGCTTCTGTAGGCACCTATGTGGCACAAACTTTCTCTCTCATACATGTATGTATCACTAAGAATTAATAAATCTTTGAAAATCCATTTTAAAAAACTCTACCATAATTTTCAGAGTAAGAACTGGGCACAAAGCACTTCACTTTATTTATTTGGTTGTTATTTCATTTTCTCCTTTTGAAGAACAAACTTTTATTTCTCATCTTGCTTCATGGCATCTGTAGACAATTTAAAATCAGTTCTTGAATCTGTGGAGTCAATGGACTCCTGGAGCTAAAGGGGGCATCTAGAGTCTCCATTCAATATTATAGTTGTTTAGAGAAAGAATGGCAGGGGTCTACCTTAAGCCCTGAAACAGGGCCACTCTTGTGGCTCTGGAAGAATTTCGTGTTCTGTGCTTTACACTTCACAATGTCTTTTTAAAACCTTTTGAAATTTAAGCTTCTTACATGTGTACTTTGTACCTAGGAATAACAATAAATAACAAATCAAGAAATTCCTATTTCTTTTTTCTCTTCAGACAGGATCTCATTATATTGGCTAGGATTGAACTCTTTAGCTTTATGAGGTTTGGGACTATATGCATGCATCAGCATATCCGCTTGGATATCACTCAAGCTAATATACCAGAATGTTAGCATACACAATGAATGGGCCACTTGTTTTTAACCTATGTTTTATAGCTGAGGAAGCAGAGGCCCAGGGAAATTCAGTGTCTTGTCAAAGCCCCACAGCTGCATACACACCATTTCTACCTGTTCCAACAACGGTGTTCCAAGCCTATTCTCAGCCACAGGCTCCTTCCAACGTGCCCTTTTCCTCCTTGGCCACCAAAAGCAGCTAGGATGATATGTAGGTCAGGCTAATCGCAAATGCTAAGACTGCAGAACCAAGTGGACACTCTGGCAGAGTCTAGGTCATAACAGGTGATGTTCTTTTTAGTGAAAAACTAGTCTGTGTTAGCCTCACCCAGCAGACAGGACTGTGCAAGGAGAAGATGGCTAGAAGGACTGGGATAGGACTGGGATAGGAACCATGGCAACCATGCTCATGGAAGGTGTGCTTTGCTAGACATCAAGCTGAAAAAAAGTTGCCGTGATAAGGACTAGGGGTACTGCTGGCCATTATTCAGTATTCTGTACCACCAAATGGCTTGGGTCATCTCTTCAGAGGTCCCAAGCCATGTGACACTTCCTGCACACTGCCATGAGTCCATCCCTGGTAACACTCTAACTGATGCAGACTGCATTCCTGAGAATGAGCAGGTGCCTTGGCAAAGTACCTGCCCTTCATCCTAGCAACTTGTTCAGGAGGTGCCATACTTTGACTAAAAGGCTTCGATCCTCAGGTCCATCTCCCCCCCCACCCCAAACACTCACTCTGCTATGAGACCTTCTCCAACTACTGGATCTTCAACCCCTCCAGTCCTCAGATAGCTGTACTACTCAGGCTCAGTAGAGAGTCTCAGACACATGCCCTGAGTTCAAACTCCACACGAGCCAGGACTAACAGCTGGCTTCTAGTAAGCCATTTCATGGAGTCTCTGTACTTTCATCCTTGGCGGTAGCCTGCTGTGCCAACAGCCATATTTGCATTAGGGCTAAAGTGGAGATTAGAAGGCCAGTCTGCATATGGTATTCAGAACAGTGCTCCACACGAGTGCTTCTGCAGCATTTGCAACTCTATTTTACCACCTCATCCTTTCTCAGGGACCCCTAGAACGTTTTGGGTACCTTAGTTTGGCATGTGTGTCACTCATCTCATCTAACTGCTTATATACCTCTTTCCCAGGAAGAAACAGAGGTTAAAGCCTGCACCAGCCCCAGTGTCTGCTACACAATGGGAGCCTAAAGCATGGAACATTCTAGCCTTGGAAACTAACTCCCTTTGGAAAACTGCAACCCCTGTCACTTTCATCTTCAAAGTCTGAGGATATTGCAACCCCTCTCCCTCTGCACAGCTGCCCCAAGGGGCCAGGAAAGAGACTGGGGGCATAGGAGGGGAAGAGGTGCTATTCAAGACTAATTTTGCACTGTTGTTCTACATGTCCTCATCATTCACCAGCTCAAAGCAAGCCTGCGCCAACATCCATGATGTCTACACCCAGAACTTTCCAACTTCATTCCTGAGCGATGCTCCGGACCCTGAACAGCACTCCTGGCTCTGGGCTGGCTGCTGCAGTTTCAACCAGGGATGGGCCTCTATCCACTGAGGTTGACGTGGGCCACACGAGGCTTTTAAATGTTGGAGCCAACCAGCCCCACCCTCATTTTTACAAAGCTGCCACGAAACCACCTTTCAGGGCCAAGTTACTTTTCCCACAAATTAATGTCCTCTAGCAACTTCCAAGCTGGTTGTCCACTTTAGTCAAAGGATACATCAGGCTGGCAGGGACTCTCTAGGTCCCCAGCCTGGGAGCATTTTCCAGAGCTTTGTCTGAATGAGAATCCCAGCGCTAACCTGGCCATCTGGGTTTTGTTCCACCATAGTGAGTGGCACAGTCCCACCAAAATTCTTCGAGGGACAGGAGGAAGGGAGTGAAAACAGAGGAAATGAACACTCCCTGCTCTGGTTGACACTTTCTCAAGCATGGCAAAGACTCAAGGGCGGCCTAGAAAGCGCACTGCAGGACTGGACAAGCAGCCCAGCTAATACTTCAAGCCAGTGTGGAAACATGGGGCTTTTGTACACCAAGAGGCAGCACAGGCAGTTCATCCTCTAGGCTTCCAGAATGGGGTAATTAGGAAGGTGTGGGTGAGACATTTCTTCTACCCCACCCTCTTAAGTGTCTGCCCCTTCTGGGGGCTGCTAGGCTTTATCAAGACTACCTTCAGTGTCCCACTCTGTCACCAATTAAAACTTTAGTCTTAAATTTCAGTAATAATCCAATTTTAGACCTACTTCATCCCGAGTGATGACAACTGTCACCTCAGAACGTCTGGACAGCTCTAACGTTGGTGTAGTAGAGCCTAGAATGTGAGCTCCCAGCCGCCATCCCAGGACTGCGGACCTAGCCCTCAAACTGACTACTTGGAGGTCTTCATGCTGGGAATCCTCTGTATCCCCCTAGAGAAGCTCTGGTACCCTGAACCCTGAACCCTGCCTAGGCCATGTGACTGGAAGTCCAATGAGCACACCCTTAGGAGTTCCACAAACGCACCCTTGGAGAAATTCCTGGCCTCACGACTAGGGCCATGATTCTAAACTCTAGTCTCTTGTGTAAAACAGCAAGGAGCTGTTCTAGGGACAGTACCATGTAACTGCCTATGTTGCCTATGCCCAGGAGTGGTGAGTGCCACCCTTGTCACTGAGTATCACTGACATAGCAGCTGACTTGTCTGTCAAGAAACCAGGCCTTTGCCTCACTTCATTAGTTCATTCATTCATTCATTCATCTCAAATAAATAACCAATAAACCACTAGCACTTCTCTGTTATAAACACGGGCCCTCTAGAGTTCAGGGAGCAAAGAAACAGTCACATCTATCACACAGCTAAGGAGTGTCTCCTGCCATGTCTCATGACACCACCACCACTGATCGCACTAACAAGCAAAGACCAAGTAAAAAATTGTCAAAGAAATTGGATGGGATCACCCGGTATCTGGACCTGTTCCCTAGCCCTGTCCCTGAATGTCATGTGATTAGGGCCCCCAAAGACTACAAGTCACCCACAAGCCTCTACCTGTCTTTTCCCCTGCAGCTGACCTGGGCTAGCCTGGCATTCATGCCGTGGATGTGAAAGCTTCTTTCTGAAGCAGTGTCAGAAAGAAGGGGTTTGGTAAGCTAACCCACTCTGCAGCCTCATCCCTGTCCCACAGGGCATTGTTGGGTACAGGACACACATGTAAAGTCCCTGCTCAAGGAACTGAGAGGAAGAGAAGCTGTCGTCACTCTGCTACCTATATTGAGCAGAGTTTCAGTGGATGGGGTCTAGGACTCCATCGAAAGGTTCCCGACATGAACCACGTCCTCATTCCTGGGAAGAAAGGACAGTGGCAAAGGGATGACCAGGTAGGCAACACAAGTCCAAAAAGGACAGAGTTGGCACTATAGTAAGGTTGGCCAGGTAAGGCACCAACTCAGAAACCACCCCCACCAGGCCCTGGTACAAGAAGAACCCATAGATGAGCTGCATACGGCCAAAACTAAACCAGAATGACCTCCCACAGAGGAGACTGTCTACATCCCAGGTCTTTTCAAAAGCTAGGGTGATTGAGTTCAAATACAGATTCTGACGTGGCAGGCCTGGAGTCCAGGCCAAATTCCAAATTTCTATCAAATGACTGAGCGATGCTAAGAGCTGGTGGGAGAACTGGCAGCCTACAGTGGGCTAGAAGCTTCCCATGGCCGCTTCAGGCATTTGACAAAGGTTTGCTGTGAGCTTAATCTAGTCTAAGGCTCATACTCCTCCAGAGGGCCTGGTAGCACCCCTACTCCTACCCCCACCCCCCGTTTTCCCACATCTCCCTCTGCTCCCACCCAGGGACTTTGTAGAAACCAGAGTTATCTGCCTCAAGCCTGCTGGGTATATGAAGACCTTGAACTCACCTCCTCCTACCAATCTGGGAGGCTCTGGGCCAAGTTTCCAAGGTCTCTTGAGCAAGGTATATAGAACACCTCTGGGCCCCAGCACATCTACCACTAGACAGCTCACAGGAGCACTATGAGGCTAAAATGAGCTGACAGAGGGGTCAAATCCAAATTGAGGCTATGATGGTCTCCAGCTGCAGTCCCAGTTCCAGGTTCCCACACACGTGGGCACCAAGAATCTCAAAAGACTTGCATCTTACTTGCCCAAGAAACCACCTCTCCACTTTGGAAAGAGAACAATTTGATTACAAGGAATACCCTCCTCCCTTCTGAATGGACTCCTAGAGCCGCCCAACAGCAACCAATCAAACACAGGCTTGTCCAGAACCTTAGTGCCCTTCCTGGAATCCTGGAACATGGCTTGGGGGCTCTACCTGCTCTTTGGGGCCATTACCCATTCTTTCAACATTCACATTTCTTAGGGCTCAAAAAATGACCCCATCAAGTTCAAGAATATCTGTCTGGTCTTGCCAGGTTCCTCTCATGTGCTGGTGTCCCACATCCCTAGATGGCAGACCTAATACTGCAAAAAAAAAAAAAAAGGCTGAAGGCTAGTGAGATGGCTCACTGGTGTTGGGAAAGGCATCTGGTGCCAAACCTGGTGATCTGAGCTTGATCCTAGGCACCTTATGGTGGAAGGAGAGAACTGACACCCACAGCATCCAACTTCAGCCAAAGAAAGACAGGCAAACAGCGGCTGCAGGAAGAGAGCTGCCTCTCCTGGCCATTTCCTGTGCTGGCATAGTCACCCAAACACATGTGACCCCGCCAGAGCAGTCTGCTCCATTCTCAGCAGCTGCTTCGGCATGCTGCTCTTCCAGAATACTCATCCCCCTCCCCTCGCTTCAGGCCTGGCCAGCTGTGGAGCCTTCAGACTGTAGGCTGCCAAGCCTCCGGAAGGGCTGGAGGGAGCAGCTTCCTGCAGTTGCTTCTCTGAGATGTCGGTTCTTCCAAAATCTAGTTACACATACTTTCACTGACTTTCTTGAACCCAGTAGATGGTTTGTCCTGGCTAAGCTCTGGCTGATCCAAGAGGCGCGCCACACTCCCCTACACACTCTGGCAAGGGACAGCTGTCTCCACACCTGCTCCTCGGATGGCAGATGCGTGATGTGGCTTTGCACAGTATCAGGGCAGGACCAGGGCCTGATGACCTTTAGAGATAGGCACGGACGTGACATCATTGCTTACAAAGGAAGCCTCTGGGAGTTATATTATATTGTAGGACTGAACATTCCTTTTGTTTTCTAAAAAGATTTTTCTTTTAAAGCCACCCTTCTCCATTCCCCAAAGGACTACCCAAGAGTTCTAGTCTAACTTTCAAAGGGCACAAATTGTCGATCCTGTGGCCATAAAGAGCAATTGGCCCATACTTAAACCGAGTCAGACCAAGCCCTGCGGTGAGGGAACTGCAGCAGAGAACTAGATCTTCTATGTGGTGGTGGTTTTCCTTAGTTCTCCACAGAGGCCAGAAGCTGCACAAGAGAGGACTAATGCTGATTGCTGAAGCTACAGAATGTTCTGGATGAACTGCTCCCTGTCAACAGGGAGAGGCTGCCCATGTGGTGCTTGGGGTGGCAGAGGACCGCATCCCGAAATACCTGAGCAGCAGCCACACAGAACAGCAACCTGCGGGTCTAGTGAATGGCACAGCCATGCTCAGCTCTGGGCCATCAATCTTATGTCATCTCAAGGACATCTCTGTGTTCCCTTCTCTGGTTCTTGCTGAGGCTTTGCCAGCCCTGTTGGCACTATGCTGCTAAGGGCCTGGTGATTCTTTAGGGAAGGCATTATTCTGATGTCCTTCGAGGGATTAGGAGCTAGATGAAAAAGGCCAAACTCTTTCCTGCATGTCCAGTGCCCTCCTCCCTGCATTCTTAAATCCACTGAGGTTTACTCAGAATTATGTGGAGACTCAAATGGACCACCATGGACACCCCCCTCCTTTTTTCAGGAGATGCTGCCCCAGCTGTTGTAAGTTGACCAGATATGGCACAGCTGAGAGGAGATCCAGCATGACAAGCATTCAAAACCATGAAAGAATCCTCCTGTGGCCCTAGGCCAGCCTAGGCCTCCTCCAGCTCTAAGCCTGGAGATTGGGATAGGGAACCCAGACTCCAACGGACAAGGATAGGATGAGGTGGCTCTACGGACATTTGATGAACCACCAGGCTTCATTTGTGCTAAGAAATGTGCAAGAAGAAACACGTGGGCTGGGGAGATGGTCCAGAGGGTAGAAACACTTGCCGTGCAAGCCTGAGGACCTAAAACAATCCATGTAATAGAGAAACGTGTAGTGTGAGTTTCTACACCTCCCAATGCTCCTGCAAGAAGACGAGAGGGGAGGACAGAAGACTCTCTAGGAGCTCACCGGCCAGACAGCCTAGCATACACACTGGAAAAGCAACAGAGGCCTGGTTTCAAACAAGGTGGAGATTGTCTTCTGACCTCATGAACTTCTGGCATGCATGTACCTGCATTCACACACATGGTCCACACACAAAAAAAGAAGAGACAAAGAAAGCATACAAATTCAATCAGAGGGACTTATAATCAGGAAACTTTAAACAATATTCTAACAGAAGTGGTGAAAGTTAGGGTGGGAAAGTTAGGGTGACTGACTCTGCCCGGTGAGGTCTACATTGAGAAGCTGGAGGCCAACAGCAATAGTCTCACTTGGGTAGGTCCTGCTGTCCTGCCATTGGCATGCTTGTGGAGCCTGAATACAAATCAGCATGTCCGCCGCCCACCCTGACTTCCCCAGGCCCCTTCGGCCGCCATACTGCTCATCACAGTCCAGAGAAATTTTCAGGGTTTCTGTTGCTTCTGCATTTCAAACCCTTGAATACTTCCACCCTTTGTGAAGAATAAAAGCCAAATGCATGTATGTAGGTATGCAAACACACATACACGTGTGTGGAGGCCAAAGGTCAATCTGGGCTGTCATTTCTCAAGAGCCATCTCAGCACTCCCCAGGGGGTTGAGAGGGGTAGGATGAGTCAGGTCTCTCTCTACATAGCCTTGGCTGTCCTAGAACTCACTAAGGAGATCAGGCTGGTCTTGAACACAGAGGTCTGCTTGCGTCTGGAGCCCTGGGATTAAAAGCATACACCACCATGCTCACTCACCTTATCTACTTTTCTTCTTGAGACTGGTTCTCTCACTGGGACCTGAGGCCCACTGATGACTAGCTAGTGGGACACAGTCATTGGCTAGGATGACTGGTCAGTGGGACCGAGGATCTGCTTCTCCATACCTCCCTAGTGCTACCCTGCCTCCTAGACAGGGATACTAAGGTATGGAAAGGTCACATAAATCGCCCAGGATAAAGACCTAGGCTGCCCCAGATAAAGGGCTCCAGAAGGAGGCAGGTCCTGTCTCCCTGCAGCCTCTGTTGCCTCACTGCTTCAGTTCATACAATCTCTTACTTCATCAGCAACCTAGGAATAACATGGGGATTTTCTAGGACAGTGGTTCTCAACTGTCCTAATGCTGCAACCTTTTAATACAGTTTCTTATGTACTTTTGTTGCTACTGCATAACTGTATTTTTGCTATTATTAGGAATCGTATTATAACTATCTGATATGCAGGATATCTGCTATGTGGAAGGGTCATCTAACCCCCAAGGGGTCATGACCCACAAGTTGAGAACCACTTCTCTAGCAACTCCTCTCAGGGCTCTGGGTGGTGAACTAGTCATGCACTAGTAACAATGGCCCATGGGCCTTTACTACAGTGGCCTCCTCTGGCTGGCCTGCAGCTGCCCTGGGGAGTGCTGAGATCTTAACTGGAAAGGCTGTTTTCCTTCTGCCCAAACACTGAGGCCCCTGGAAGACAGGGATCCCATGGCTCTCTGACAGCGCCATGCAGGTCTGGCAAGCCAAAGGTGCTCCAGGTTTGGTCAGGAAGCTCCAGGGGCTCTCATCTGGGAACTGCCCTAGGGAAGAAGAGGCATTTACTCACAGGCGTCCTGGAGCCCCAGAGAGCCACTGCCTCTCAAGTGAGGCATGGAAAATCACCAAATGGCATATGAAGCTGCCTCGCTGGCATATTCCCAGGGGAACTCCTATTTTCTCTCTTCCCTAGGAGATCAAAGCTGTTATGTCAACATTGGGCCCTGGTCTGAGTGACCTTCAGTAGACTGCTTATATAACTCGAGGATGGAGACTTGGGACAAGATAGGATACAGGTGTCTGAGGAGGGTTTTCCTGAGGCACAGATTCCCCCATCAAGGTTCTGTGGTACCATGGACACACCTGCCTCTGAGAGAGAAGGAAGGCCATGTGACAAGTGTTCCTGTCCCAGCCTGCTGCATGGCTGGCAGGACTTGGCCTACCAACAGCGCAAGCCCAGCAGGTTGACCAGAGCTGCAGAGTAGCTATGCTGGGGAAGCTGACCCATGAGCAAAGCAGAAAAGCTGCAGGCTCTTCAGCTGCATCCTTTTCTTGTTGCAATTTCTTTTTCTTAAAATGTATGCATATTCATGTGTGTGGGGTATACATGCAGGTGTGTGTGAGGATGCATACATGCGTGAGTATGCAGGGCAGAGAAAGGCACTGAGTGCCCTCCTCTATCACCCTACCTCATTTTTATTTTTTATGCTTTTGATTGATTTAATATTTCTGTGAGTGTTTTGCACACACGTCTCTGCATCACGTGCATGCCCGGTGCCCAGGGAGGTCAGCAGAGGGTGCCGAGTCCCCTGGAACTTGAGTTATAGACAACCGTGAGCCACTGTGTGGGTGCTGGGAATCAAACTGAGGTCCTTTGCAAGAATAAGTGTTTTTAACCAGTGGGCCATCTCTCCAGGCCTCTGCCTCATTATTTTTTTTTTCAGCTAGGCTGGCAGCCAGCACAGCCCAGTGATCTCCCAGTGATCTCCCGGTCGCTGCTTCCTCCCCTACCCAATTGAAGTGACAGGTGCATAAGACCACACTCAGCTCTTTACACGGGCATTGGGCTCTGCACGGCGCGTGCGCTCTTAACCACCGTGCCATTTCTACAGTCCCTCACCTTTCTTTTCTGTGAGGCTGTGTTCATTTAAAAAACTACATGCTAGATCCACAGGACATGACTTCTCTCTATTCTCCAGAGAAAGGCAACATTCTACAGACACAGAGGGACCAAGCAAGTGCGTAATTCAGATGAGAAATGACAAGATTGGGATAGATGGCCTTCCTTCTCTCTCAGAGGCAGGTGTGCCCTGTCTTGTCTGACTTCAAAGTTTGCATTTATACCCCACAAGGATCAGTCACTGGCAAAGGCCAGGAGGAGGGAGAAGGGGGCTCATTGGAGCCCAAGCGTGACAGGTTCCAGCCTTCTCAACTCACTCTATGGCTTTAGGCAAGTGTCTGACTCAACCAACCACATGCTAATGGCCACATCTGCCAGTGAGAGGCTAAACCAGCACAGGAGAAGCAGACAGTGCTCAACCACTGAATGGGCAGCAGTGGCTGCCAAGATGGCCACTTCTGAGCTCCCCTGAACAGACCGTGATTGCTTAGCAATGGCTGTCAAGGGCAGGGTAGAAGGCATGTTAGCTTTCTGTGCCAAAGCTGCCACTGCTCAGCATTCACAAACCCCAAGAACCCAGGCTCTCTGTTGGGGTCCAGCCCTCCTGAAGCATCATTCCATGTCTGATGGGTTTTGTCTTCCTCCAGCACTTCTTTCACCAATACAATCCCGAGCTTCTCCCCCATTTGCATTCCATGCTGTATATGTTCCATCTCTAAATTCCCTTCCCTACCAACAGTATAGCTTCCCACCCCAGCAGCAAGGCTGACGAGGGGCCAAGGCAATAGGTAAGGCAATGGGTGAGGCACTGGACACTGACAGAGGAGATAAGAGAAGGCCACAATGGCTTAGGCCATCCAGGCCTGCAGCCAGGGATCTGGCCAAGAAAATGGAAGGCTGACCCACAGCTGCCAAGTCCAGCAGTATGAAGAGCCACTCCATATGCCAACTAGAAGGGCCACTGTCCCCTGTTACAGGCAGCTCCACTGGTATACAGAGTAAAGAGAAGGCTGGCTAGAAGGAGCTTCATCCAAGGGAGGCTGCCCAGCAAACAGCCAGGAGTTATCACTGAGCATCTGCTATAACCCCTGCTGACTGCAAGAGCAGCCCGTCAGCCAGCCCTGTGGCCCTGCTCCACAAGGATCTCTGAGCTCATAGGCAGGGCCCAAGCTCTCAGTGGCTCCCCTACCATATGCCAGCATGCTGATTTCTACCTCGTGCTCCTTCCTGCCCCACAGCACCCCAGCCAGCTTTCATGAGATTCTCAAACATCTGCTAACACAACAGTTGCTGCCTGTTCTGGGGCCTCCTCGGGGAGCTTGAGGGTGCAGTGTGTGGGCAGCTGCAATCAATCAAACCTCTGTTTCAGCGTCCTGAGCCCTCCCTGTGAATGTCTTGCCTCTGTTTGAAGCTCTGTTGAAAAACACAATTTGTTTTCTCTTTCAAACTGACCAGCCTGGAGTTAAAAACACAGCACCCAGGGGCATGGCATTCATGGGTAATCTTATTAATTGTTGCTTTTCTGAAGCCTTTGCTCACACACATGATCCATGTCTAAATGGTACTGCACAACATGGGACTTGCTGAGAGACAAGCAATGTTTGGTGGTCAGGCCAGGTCTCAACTGAAGCAGTTACTGTCCATGTCAGGGAAAGTCCTGCTGCTAAGCAGCTCTCATGCTCAGACCAGCTCTGTTCTCACTGCTCTGGCATGGTACAAACAGGAGGCTGTGGCTTCACAGAACACCACAGGCAACTAGGACCTCAGAAGACCACTTGAGGAGGAAAGTATGGGAGGAGATCCACAAGACCAGACTCAGGCAGGACTGGATACGGGCTCACATGCTGCCTTTGAGCAGCTCACATCACAGAGCAGAGGCCACAACTAAAAATACAGGGAGGATGTAGTCTCCCTTCCGGAGCTCTCCTTTCCACACTCAACCTTCTTCACTCAGGATCCAGACAGCCATGTTGCCTGTAGCCTCATCTGGCATCCCTGGCCACAACCTTAACATCAGGATTTTAAGACAACATGAGCTAAGACAATCAGGAAGCAATTTTCTACTGCAATTTCATCTTCACTGCTGAAAGGGATAAGAGCCACCGCTGCTGGCTACGCCAGCTGTGCCCCAGAGATACGGCAGGAGAGGGGTGGCTGTGGGCTCCTGGGATATGTCAGCCCTGGTTTCAAGAGTGCTTGCTGGGCATGGGAAGAGAATGCTTACATATGGTCAACTTCCTGTGGAGGGAGGCAAATCCTATTCTGTCACCATTTCACCACCCTTGGCTCTGAACATGGAGTTAAGCAGGCATGCTGATGGCCAGCAGACTACCTCCTTACCATTTAAAGAGAAAAGAATGAGGTCAGAGGATGAACAAACAAGGAGTGGTAAGTGGCTAGGACGGAAAGTGCACTAGGACTGGACAAAGCAAAAAAGCAGTTTCTATAATAGAAGATGTACTGCACCTCTGGAATACTCAGCTCATGTACCTCAGACCTGCCCCTGCAATTGCTCACGCCCCCTCTCTGGCCCTAGCAAGTGCAATGCTGAACTGTGCTTGTCAGCACTCACCATACACGAGACAATATACTGGGTAATTGGGTGTTGTGTGCATGCTTGTACTGATAGATACACAAGTTTTTCATACAAAAACTATAGATGGATATATATACACAGAAAGTTACACACACTATAATGTACATTATATAGGTAAACTGTAATGTGCTGTTTGAGCTCACTGAAAAGCTGCCTGGGAAATGGGGTTACTCCCCGACTTTCAGACCTAAGGAAGTATGTTTCAAACTGTGTTCTTCAAGATGGCTTGTCTGTGGATGGTCTCCCTGGGCCCCAGCTCAGTGACCGGAAAAACAACAACAACAAAAAACAACGGAAAAATAACACAAGAGTAAAAACATTATGTCCTTTAGAACAGCTGGAAGGTGAACCATTTCCAACAGGGTTACCACCCCTTATCCCATGATGTGAAGGTGCCTGCGGTGGGAATGGGAAGTCAGACGCTTTTCAAGAGAGATGAGTAGAAACTCCTGCTAGCTGCCTCCCTGACTTGAGGTTTTCTGTTTATCTGTTGCTTCTGTCTGTCTGTCTGCTACTGGCTATTTCTGCTTTTATTTTGATTTGCTATATACTAATAAACTCACTCATTTAAAACAAAAACCCCACAGCTATCAAAAGCATTCTCCAGATTATAGAGAACACACACTAACACACACACACACACACACTTGAACATTCAAACATAAGCACAAATTAAATAACCGGTTGTTTCCCCAATTTCCCCCACAGTCCTATGTTAGTTGTGGACTTGCTACATAACAATGTTAAGCAAACTGTGTAAGGATCTAGCATCACAACCCCTTTTCTGTAGGACTTCTGTTTTTTTAGCACCTCTAGATAAGGATGCAGGAGCAACTACTCCATCCAGAAAGGGTCTGGCAGGCCTAGGAACCAGCAGAGCCTCAGTACCCTCATGAGGTTGTAATGGATAAACCCTGATATAACATAGACTTCTACAAGAGACCCTGTGCCCACGGCATGTGCTCCTGCTAAACCCAGGGGCAATGAGGACTGGGGCTACACAGTCTGGACCTCGGAGCTCTTTGCACTCTCCTGCTGTCTGGCTCTCAGATCTCATCCTGATGGGCCTTTTCTATTGCAGGTTAGAGAATTCTGGCTCCCAACAGCTGCATAAAAGCCAAAGGGAAGCCCGAAGAGTTCACATACCCTCAGGGTCTGCCCTGGGTCCCAGTTGGCCCCTCCAGGGAATTGGTTTATTAGAACACCCAGCTGCTCCAAAGGTCTAACCAAAAAGGCACTCTGCACCTTTACCTAAAGTGTTCACACACCTGGTCTTAGAAAGCCATGTGCAAAGAGGTTCCTCCATAAGAACACGTAAGTGGAGCAAACATATGAACCAAGACCAAAGACCTGTGAAACAGCTTGGGAGGCAGCTCAAGGAAGAAAGGGCTACACCAACCCTGGGGCCAAGCCTATCCTAGAGATTTAAAAACCCACCTACAGGGTCTCCCTCACAGACAAGCAGACCTTGCACTCTCTTCAGCAGCTACAAACCCCCAGTGAAGTCACAGCACCCAGAGGGTACTCACCACAACCATCCTCTGGCACTGTGTGGGTCTCTGGACACCAATGACATGCCTACCTAACGGGCACCTGGCCCAGGGCCCAACGATGTCCTGGCTGAGACCAGGACTTTTAGAAAATGTGTCTGAGTGTTTTGCCTGGATGTATATATGTGCATCACAAGCAGCCTGGGGGCCCCGGAGGCCAGAAGAGGATATCAGATCTCTTAGAACTAGAGATACGAGCCACCATGCGGGTACTAGGAGCCAAACCCATGTCCTCTGCAAGAACAGCAAATGCACTTAATCACTGAGCCATCTTTCCAGTTCCCTAATCCAGAACTCTTTACAAACACATAAGGATTGTCTCAGACCTGGTTATCAGGACCTGATAGGCAAGACCCACCACCTGAGACCATAAATTACCACAGGGGGAGCCAAAGCAGGCAGAACCACAGAGCCCTGTGGAGAGAGGGATGGCCAGAGGCAGAGGCTTGGTGGGACATGGACCAGGATTCACAAACGCCATCCTCAGAACCTGACCTCTGACAATAGGGTGCACATTCCCAGGGCACCCTCTCATTTCCCTGTGCCTTGTCCCACCTACTACTCACAGCCAAGCAGCCAGCCACGGCAGACAGGCTGAACCAGGGTGGCCTTTTCAGACTCCAGTGCACCTTCCTGGATCTTGGAGGCCTGCCTGGAACCAATGAGGCAATCTATACATTTAGGCACAACCCCACTGAGCAATATATTTTTAAATAGTTCTACGCCTGTGAGGCCAGAAAATGTCTTCAGTGATGCAGCAGTGTTATTCCAGCTTGTGGCTAGTGAAATCTAATAACATATGTAAGCTGGTTTTATTACCTTTCCAGCTTATTCACTAAGAAAACATGCTCGACATTAAAAAGGCAACTGAGGCTGTGCATTGTACCCAGAATTTGGGGCTCGGTGTCTCCTTCAGAGGTCACCCAATGCTGTCCCCCTTCAACCTATTTCAGTCTATCTGGAGATGGGAAATTCCTCTTGGTAGCCAACACATGTTCACTTACTATCCAGTGAGCAAGTCAGAAAGGTCTACCACACAGCAAGGAGGAAAGGCCTCTCTTGGAGCCAAGACAGAATTCATGAAAGCTGGACATGGAAGGAGGCAGGAGCTCTGTCCCATGTTGACCCATGCGCACAAGGGTGGCACAAGCACATCACCAACTTGTCCCCAGTTGTTTTGGATATGAACTGGGCTCATATGTAAAGGTGGCTCAAAATTATAGACTCTGTGGCCGCCTGACACAGGCAGCTGCACCTTGTCTTCAGTGGGCTTGGCAGGCTTGGAGAATTAAAGAAACAGAAGGCAGCTCCACGGAGAGTCCGTTGTAGGATGAAGGCTCCCTTGGGGAAGGGGCGGGGCACGACAGTATGGGGCACCAAAGATTGCTTGTTGGTTACACCGCCTGATGCAGAACAGACACCACAAACCTGAATGTCCTGGCTCTACCCATGTCTGAAGAGCTTGGCCAAGTCTGCTAAGACACTCTCTTACTAGCAAGCAGATTTTCATTTCCTCAAACCAAACAATTGTATATATATTTGGTTTTGGTTTTTCAAGACAGGGTTTCTTTGTGCATCCCTGGATGTCCTAGAACTAGCTCTGCAGATCAGGCTGACCTCAAACTCACAGAGATCTACCTGCCTCTGCCTCCCCAGGGCTGGGATGAAAGGCCTGAGCCACCATGCCCCGCTAATAGTCAGTATTTTTATACAGAACACCAAAAGCTGATACACCACAGCACTGAGCAAGAGGCCCTTCCAGATTGTCATGGAGCCAGTAATGCCATGGTTCACCCAGCCACCCATCCTAGACTTCCATAGCAGCCTATGGAACCAAATGCAGCCAGCCCTCAGGCTCTAACACAGTCCTGATGGTGATGTCTAACTCCAAACTCATCTTATTCAGATCAACACCCAAGACAAGTGTTGGCACAAGGCTGGCCTCCAAGAGGGACAAAGGCAGAGGAACAGGAACACATGGGAACAGCCCCTCCTACAACCAGTGCTAGCGACAGTTGCAGACTACCAATTTCTCGGTAGTTTCAATGTTTGACAGTTTAATCAAAGAGAATAATCACTTGCCACCTTCTCTAAAGTCATTACTCATGCCCCTGATCTAGGGATCAGCATAATCCAAGTGATACTGAACACTGGTGTGTGGGTTCCAAAAAAAAGGTACCAGCAAAGGGCTAGAAGAGGATTAATTAGTGTTTGGTCACATTGGACTCCTAGCCAATGCCTGCCTCTCACCATCTGTCTGCTCCTGTTCCACTAGCAATGAGCTTAACAGGGAAAGAACACACCTCAATTTAAATGGAGAGAACCAAGTACTTAAAACTTAAAAACATAAAAATAAAAAAGCCTTGAAGTCATTTTTTTGGAGAGTATGTTAAAGGAAACTGATTCTTGAACATATCTGAAAATGTCACTGTGCACTTAACTGACTGGACCAGGACCAGAATCCCAGACAACAGTGAGGTGCTCCTGGAAGCCTCTTCCAGGACACTGAGGCACTTACCTGTGCCATCTTGGCAAGGTCTAGAGAAGGTCTTTGCTCCTGCACTTCATCCGGACGCCGCCGTTTCACACCAATCTTCTTGTCATTGAGGACACACGGCTGGGAGCGGCTGCGAGCAAGCCCGCTGGAGCGTCTTGCCAGCTCTGGTGTTGAGGCAGGTGTGCTGTTGGCTGAGGGGGGACAGTATTCTGGGAAAGAAAACTGCTCGTGTGAGCAAGAGAGGGACCGCTGCAGATCCAGTCGGCCCCCTCCCACAGGGTGTGGGTCTGGGCTCCAGGCATCACCCGCCTGTCCACAGGGGGCGGAGCCTGGTGCTCCTTGGCAGGGCTGTCCCCCAAAGCGGTGGTGCAGGCTTGACTGGTGGCAAGGCGAGGAGAGCCCATTGGCCCGGGCAGGGAGGCTGAAGCTAGAGCTCCGCTGCATGGGACTGACACCGTTGGAGTAGCGCTGGACGCTGCCCCCGCTGTAGCATCTTCTCTTCTCCACAGGAGTCCAGACTTTGGACCCCAAGGGCCGCCATGACGTCCGGCAACTGGACATCTCATCAGAGAAGGATAGTGACCGGCATTGGCGTTTGCTGGGAGGAGCTGAGGGGTTCCCATTCTGGTCACTTATGCTGAGGTCTTTGATTAGGCTGGTCACTGCACAGGCAGTCACTGCCTCCTGGTGCCACAGGGAGCCATCCTGACACTTTTCAGGCAGACATTCCCAGATGCTGGCGCTCGGCTGGTCAATCTGAAGAGGGCACTTTCTATCCAGGTCTCGCCATCTGTCATTTTCTGATGTATAAATACAAAGAGAAAATAGGATCTGAGAAGCCTTCAGAACAGCGATCTGTTCCTTTGCAAACAGCCTGCTTGCTATATAGAACTTTGGCACCAGAAAGGTCCTCATAAATCAGTCAGTTCAACCTTACTTTATGGATGAAAAGTGAGGCCCAGAGACGGGTGAAGCCCAACATGCTGAGTGGGAAGCAGAACAAGGCACAGGATCCGGACCCATGCCTGATGTTCCTGATCCAGTTTTCGTCCCAGCATCCCAAATCCAGACCTGGCCCTGTTCTTGATCCAGCTTTCCTCCCGACATCCCATGCTGTCTCCCATGATGGTGACTTGTCCTGAGTTCTGCCCTGATTGGTGGCAGAGTCAGGGGAGCAGTGTTAGTTAGCATATGACAGAAGACCATGATCAACACTGAGTCTTGGCCACCTCAGATGGTCAAGGTCAAAATGGGGCTGGGCTACTGCTAGGTTAGTTCCTCTCAATTCCATCACCAAAACATTTGCTTATACACTTTCACTGACCTATTTGCCCTCTACCAAAATATTCTAAAATATCAGTATCTACAACAACTACCAATCACAGCACTTTAATCATATTCATTTGATTTCTTTTGCTGAAACTAAGGATACTTAAAGCAGCTGCAATGGGTAAGCATAGCACTTAGATTGTAGGGTGTGACTTAAGCTCACTCAACTCTGTTTGAATGCATGAATCCATGGGCTAGCCCAACTGTGGAATGCAGGATCTGAACCTGAAGTTTTATTTCAGTAAAACCTTAAGAACAAATTATTGTTTTTCCACTATAGGATCAGGCACCATGCTGGGAATGTCAGGAGATGAAAGCTATTGTTCGTCTTAAGATTTACAATACAAAAGCAAAGTTCAGAAACGCATGCTGCTGAGTTAGCCCTGTCTCTCTCTGCTAATCTGGATGAATGTTAAATTGGGAGATGTGACAGCTTGAACCAGGCAGTCAGTGGACCTAATAAAGCTGGAAATGGCTCACGGTAGGTTATTTAGACGCACCCAGTGACATCTGCAGCAACTCAGAACACTGAGGGAGCATCCTTCTTAGACTGTAACATCCACACAGCATCCTGCCCAGGGCAATACAGCTCTATGACACAGTGAAAACCCAGGCCAGTATGACACTGGCTCTGCGTCAACACTTTTATGGTACAGGGAAGGTGTACAATGGTTCGAAGACAATCTCTAGGTGACGTACACTCCCTAGGTGATAACACACTCTGGGTAGCAAGACCTGTGAACCCAGCTCTACTCTACCCAGTGCCACTCTGTTGTTTCTTCCAGACAGGCTGTTACTCCATAGCCCAGGAGCCTTCAGTCTGTGGCAAAACTCCTGCCTCACTTTCTCAAGTGATAGAATTAAACATAAGCTCCCTTAATCACACCTGGCTTACAATGGTCACTTCTCAAAGGCCACTGAGATACAGCCTAGACTGAATGTCATCCAAACAGGACCTAGTCCACCACATCAAGGACAATGCAGCCTAGGACGGTGCCCAGGAACCAAAGGAAACCAAACCAAGGCTGAATATAAAGTTTCTTCTTCCAGACACTCTGCTGAGTCGTGAGGCAGATGACCTGAGGGGCTGCAAGTCTAGGCAGAGGACATAGGGAGAAACTGACCAAGGGTCTAAACCTTGAGAGCCTCAGGAGCTGGAGAGGCACAAAAGAGATTTACTGAAGTTGGACAGAGAGCTGAAAACAAAGCAGGACTCTGGGTGAACCTCAACTCAGAATCTTCCTGACAGAGGCGGCGCTGATACCTATTCCTCTATAAGCTTGATAATTTCCAAATATAAAATTTACCCTTCCCCACAAAAATAGCTCTTTGCAAGCTGCTTACATTGTTCAAGTATGTCTTCAGTACTGGTGGAAAACATTTCCTTCCAGTAGTCTATTCTTTTTGAATGTTTTCCCCTCCCACAAGTGTGTGTGTGTGTGTGTGTGGTGGGGGGGGGGGAAGGGGGAGTAGTTTCTGTGGTGGGTGGAGATAGGTGTTTGTGTGTATGTGTGTGTGTGTAAACCAGAGAAGGACAACCTCAGCTATTAGTCTTCCCATCTTGTCCGAAATAGCATCTCTCTTGTTCACTGATGAGTATGTTAGGCTAGCTGGTCAGTGACTCTTCCAGAGATTCTCCTGTCATTGTCTCCAATCTTCTGCTAGGGACCACTAGGATTACAGTGGATTTTCTTTCTTTCTTTCTTTCTTTCTTTCTTTCTTTCTTTCTTTCTTTCTTTCTTTCTTTCTTTCTTTCTTTCTTTCTTTTTTTGTTTGTTTTTTGAGACAGGGTTTCTCTGTGTAGCCCTGGCTGTCCTCGAATCTTCTCTATAGACCAGGCTGGCCTCAAACTCAGAAGTCTACTTGCCTCTGACTCCCAAGTGTTGGGATTCAAGGCATGTACCAAAAAAAACAAAAATAGTTTTAACTTGACATTAGTTTAGTGAGCCAAAATAATAAATTCAAAACAGCATAAATATAAACTAAACTGGGCATTGTGGTATAAGTCCAGCTTAATCCCAAGAAGTTGAGACAGGAGGACCAAGGTCAACCTGGATTGTAGAATGAGGACAAATACAAATTAACACAGAGTCATGACTGTCTTTTATGGAAGGAGAAAGTGACCCTAAGAAAAAAGTGGAAATCAAATCAAAATGCTAATGAATGACAGCAAATTGGTAAGTATAATTAAAATGTCCTACAGCAGGTGGCTAGTTAAACAGATTACAAGGGAACAACACACAGCATGCAACAGTGCAGCTTCAAGGACTAGTTAATGGCATGGGGAAATGCAAGTGATACAGTGATAAAAAACTAGTGTATAAAGCCCTAGGATTCCTATTTGGCAAAATACATGGTGTGCTATACATGAAATAAAAAGAAATAAACCAAAATGCTAATGACTGACTGTCAGGTGGCTAGTTAGTTTGTTTTCCTTTTCTATACATTTCTTGGGAGGAAACTGGATTAATGAGCATGTGAGAGCCGTGGCTGCTGGGCCTATGGTGCTGTGTTCTGCCTTAGTTCTGGAAGGAGCCACTCTAGAACCAGCGCCCAAACGTCATCTTCCTCTGGGTTTGCTCCTGTGGATTTTCAGGAAGTTGCTAGAACCAACTTCCATTTGAGGCCAAGACACTGAAAACACCACAGGACTTAAGGGTGTGGCAGGCTGAGGAAGGAACCAGCAGGCCTATCCACAGATCAGTGAAGGACAAGAGGGTACCACAGCTGGTGCTTGGAAGCCTGAGACACAGGACAGAATGTGGGAAAAGGCATCAGTTTAGAAGGGGTTGATCCTATCTGTAGAGATATTTCACTTGCTCTTCATTCTGTCCAACTAGCAGCTCTGAAGCACAACTTAGGATGGCTCTCCAGGGTTCTTCCCAGGGTTTGGTACACAGCAGATCTGGCAGGTGACAAAATGAGCACAAAAACTATCGAAGAGGCTGTGGATGTTCACTTCTTACTCCTTGTCACTCACTCTGGGCTATGTCACGAACCTCCACTCTACTCTAGGCCTTGGATTGGCTATATATGAAACAGACAGGCAACTAGTTAAGAGTTAAATGAAGGCTACTTGAAAAAAAGGCACTGCTAGTATGTGTCACTAGCATACATGTGGCCACTCGACTGCAGCAAACACTCTAGTGGTTTCTAGCTTTATCTCTTTGAAAGTATATTACGAAAAAGTAAAAACAATCAATGCTATGTTTAGCTCTTGGGTTTCCACCCTTCACTGAGGGTCCAGAAGGCAATTTGTTGGGTCAGGTCACCAGACAAAAGAACAGGAATAGAGGATAATTTTTAATGGCAAACTGCCCTGTGTGTGAAGCCCCAATTTAACAGAGCACAAAGGGCTCTGAGAAGAAGATAGCAGGTACCCCCACCCTGCCATTCAATATCACTTCTGCATAAACAACTGGAACTCTTTCCAAAGTGACAAAGGCCATGGATGTGGAGGGGCCATTGAGCAATGGTCACGTGATACAGTTAGAAAGGACAGAATCTCAGTTCTGCACATTTCTTAATCTATGTCAGCTGCTGAGAGAAGATGCAGGCCCAGAAAAGTGCACACAGCAGTCTCTTAGATGTGGCAGCCATCAGTGTAATTCTGAAAGGAGAGCACCGAAAACATGTTTAAGATCTGCTCTTCTGTACCTGGGTGCCAATGTCTGTGGGTAGACTTCAGGCTGAAAAGGTAACCGATATTTTCTGTACTATGGATTTTCCAAGGTATGGCTCCAGGATTGCCTGCTGGATCTTAAAGGGAAGAGGGGAGAAGAGATGTAGAATCTTGGTTGCCACAAATTTGATTCATAAGATTGAGGCTTTGGGTAATTAGAAGATGGCAAGCTTACAGAAAAGAATCTCTTTGTTTTTTAAGTCCTTAGAAATCCACATTTCACAGACCAGGTGGCAACTCCCAGGGCTTCCATCCCAAATGGCACAAAGCCTGCATTATGGCATCCCTATTGTATCAACCTTCAGAAGGATCTTAAAAAGCTCCTCAATGTTTCCAGGGCACCCACGTTCACAAGTGTGAAATTCATATAGCGGTGAGACTGTGTGTGATTGCATGCGTATGGGTGGGTGCAGCATATCACTTTGCCTTTGGATGAGAGGATGAACCACACAGACATAAATATGCCCAGCTCTCCCACAGGTGAACCAAATGACCAAAATCCTCACCAAAGCTGAGGTTCAGGGACTGAGCCCGAAGTTTTAGAGACAAAGACACAAACCCCAAAATCACACTTACAGGACCCCATCCTGCTGCCCTGTCCAGAGAACAGAGGCTGGTAGGTACACAGATCTTGAGCTTTAAGAAAGAAAAGCACTTGAAGGAACACAAATAGCATTTGACCTCAAATGTTCTTGTTTCCATTTCTGTACTTAAACTGGGAAATCCCCCAGGGCCCAGATTCTTGGGGGACTTATGTTCAAAAGATAAAGGAGTTTTACAGCCCTGGGGATCTCAGTGCTGTGTTTTTGATACTCTTAAAGTGACACAGCCATAATACCATGGGGTCTCTAGAAAAGCATAAGCAGTTACATACAGACCCAGGAGACTGATTCTTGCAGCCTTCAAAAGCTCAGGATGCAAGCCTCCAGCCAGACCTGTGCCTGACTCATTCCTGGATTTCATGCCTGTCTACTTGTGCTGACAGTGAGGTGTGGCCATGTTTCCCAGCTTCTCTCCCCCAGGTTGTGCTGTGCTAACTTGGCCTCAGGGCTACAAGGGCTGTCTCTCTGTCTGAGGCAGATGCTCACCAGCCCTTTAAATGTGAGACTCCAGAGAACTGGTGTCTTTCTGAAGGCAGCTTTGCTGAACTACTCTGTTGACAGGAACATCGAAGGACAAGCTAGGTCATAACCTGAGCTTTCCCCCAAGGTTTTATCTGGCTAGTTGGTTGGTTTAGTTTAGTTTAGTTTAGTTTAGTTTTTTTAAGACAGTTTCACTCTGTATATCTCAAGCTGACTTGAAACTTGATATATAACCTTGTCTGGATTTGAACTTGCTGAAATCCCCCTGTCTCAGCCTCTCGGATGATGGGATGACAGTCTGGCTCTCTCATCTGCTTTTAATGAAGTTTAGAGCCTGTCACCAGAATGGAAACTTCCTAGCAGCTGAGTCAAGAAGAAAGGCTTTCTGCATTAGCCTCTGGCCCTGCTATGTCTTAGGGACAATGATACAAGATACCAAGTTCATTTCACAAAGGCCTCACACAGAGAAAAAGTTAGGATGCTTGAGGGTCCCACTGGGTCTCCTCTGGGGAAACAGGAAGGCTGATCTGCGGGGCTCCGAAAGAAAGGACAAAGATTAGGGTCCAAAAGGGCTACCAGGGCAGGGACTAAAATGGTAGTTGTCACTGCTTTTGGTAAACCTATAGTTTTGAAAAAAAGGGGGGGGGCTGGTGGGACCACTAAGATATAAAAACTGCACCACCCTGAATGCTGGAGGCATAGGCCTCTGTTTCTTTACCTGCACAAGGTGGTATGGGGTCCTGACAACCCTTTCAGCTCTGACAGGAGCCTCCAACCCCACCCCTAAGCTCCCAGAAGCACTTATAAATGTGGGGGAAACAACGATTCTTCATAGCAGCAAAAATTCGAAAGAGATAAAAAAGGCCAGTTTGGTCCATCCGTGTCCCCCCCCCCCCCCGTTTGGAGTATATACAAAGCATGTGAGATTGCCAGTTCTCTAAACCATGCATACAACAAGGCTAGATGCCTTTGCATTAGATGAGGGACTGGCAGTGAGGGCAGCCCTAGAGGAAACTGTCAATGGATGCATTAACTACACAATGGGGTCCTTGTTGAAGCTGACAAGGAACATGAGCATGTACCCTAACTGTTTATCTCCTGGGCCATCACAATGATCCCTACCACTGGTGAAATTGGGTTTCAGAATACCGCCATGTGTCTTCTAGACACACCCAGTTGGCAAGCAGCAGAGCCCAGACCTAAGCGCTCTGCAGCTCCACAGCCATACTCTTTCGGCTGGGAAAGGCTGTTCCTGCTTTGCCCACTACCCATCCTTCTCCACTGAGAGGCCAGCACCCAAAGAGAGTGCAGCAGTCATTCCCTGGCCTCCCTCACCTTTGTTAGAAGGCAGCCCAGGCGGTTCACTCAGCACTACAAACAGCTCTCACAAGCCAACTCCATCCCGTCTACTTCCATTCTGTACTTTCTTCCCCACACACTGTCTGGAACCAATAAAAGGTACATGGGAGAACTGAAAGCATTTTGTATGGATTTAAAAATCACATACATATGTAACCACAACAAAGATAAATTTAAAATGTATAGAGTTATTTTTTTTTAAGCAGACACATGTACTCGTATGCGGATGTACTTTTTCCACTGGAAACAAATCATACGCTAGCCTATATTAGTCCGTAAGCAATTTCTTCTAGGAGACCCTGGCTCAAGGAGCACAATGAAAATGGTACAAAAATCTGGACTGAATAGCTTTGGTATTGCTATTGGTGTTTTATGTTTGGTTTTGGACATTTGACTGCAATGGAAACTGTTCAGTCTCAAATGCCAGCTTCTCCACACTGGTATAATCATGGGCCACATTCAGTGATCAACTGAGGCTGAGAGACCAAAGCCTGCTGAATCTCAACATGAAATCTCTTAGCCCTGTGCAGCTCAACACAGCCAACTGGTTTCCCGAGGAACTCCATTCACAGAGTGCCCCCGGGAACAACCCTTTTATGTACAGAGTAGACGTTAACAGCCGAGTAATTAAACACTGAAAGTGAGGGCTTATAATTAAAATGCTGACAAACCTGAACCAGAGCCGCACAAGTCAGGCCGCTATAATGTTTTTACAATTCCTTTTTATACATAATGTATGATCCTTCTGCTCATGTTTCCTCTATGTTCCTTGCCTGTGAAATAATTTACATTAATAAATAATTTATTACCATAACTCCTGAAGTAATTATGGGTTTTCATCCTTTTTTTGTTTTGTTTTGTTTTTAAAGCATATGAATTGTTTTGTTCTCTGTCCACTGACTTGTATTTACAAGATTTTTCCTAGTGGCCTTTTGGGAATAATTGGTGTTGCCTTCACTTCCTCACATTTTATGTGATTCCTAATCTCCTGGCCTGTGTGGTGAGAAAGATGGAATGTGTAGTGTCTACTGTCATGATGAAATAGGCTCATTGAATGGCTGTAATTAGCCAAAGGTAATGAATGGAGCCTGTGCTTACCCCGTTGCCCTGTTTTATCAAAAGGAAAAAGAAAGAAAAGAAGCTGGCACACATGTGACCCCAAGCAATCGTGAAGAAGCATCTCCAAGAGGGTCCCAGGCTCAGGCTGAATTTCACCTGCAGCCTCTGCTTCACTGAAGCCAGGAAGACACCCTCCCACACGTCCTGAACACACCAAAAGTAGGTGTAAGGAGCGACACTACTCTCAGCCCAGATGGTAGGCCGGGAGCTGCCACTCAACTCATGTCATGAGTAACTGCCTCTCCCTGAGAGAGCCGCCTGCACGGGGAAATTCTGCCTCAGCATGGAGGTGGGCGGGAAAGGTCTGGAGGCGAGAAAAGAACGCGGCTGACTGCGAGAAGGAGCTGACCTGGAGCCCTAAGAAGGAATGGGGTACAAAGCAGGGGGACAGGGTGGGACTCTTATTTTGTCCTGTGTCTCCATCCACACCAAACTCAGATTTGTTCTCTCCCTGACTTTGGAAAAGTATGAAAATTCTTTGTATCGTGTTCTCAGATCGAGGTGGGGCTCAAAGGTAAAGCGGGGTCTGGGATCCAGTCCACAATCACAAGAATGAGGCACTTTAAGAAATGAAACAACCACACATTGTTAAGAGCGTTTGATTCTCCTCTGCTGGACGGTAAGTGAGCACCCAGGTAACTCAGCCACCTGGAAGGGCGTTATTCTGTGAAGCAGCAGCAACCTGGTGCTGCTCTCTGAGCCCTGGTGCACTTGCCAGGCCTTTCTTCAGAACACCTAGGAAACCCCCAACACAGGCTGCCAGCTAGGACCCTGGGCATGGAGTTGGCAAGGAGGACCCTGAGTCACAGCCTTTGTCTTCAGGAGCCAGGGCTGGGGTGGTGATTATGATCATTGACATTTTATCTTTGCTCAGCATTGTCCAGCCCTGCAAGGGCCAAAAACCCTCTTGAAAAGTCTGGCTAGCCCCTCGGGGTGTTTTCTTCCCTGCTATTGAAAAGTCGGCACACCCAAGATGAAATCTCTCTGCCTAGGGTGCAACTCCCAGTGGGTTATAGTGACCGCACAAGACGACACCACAAACTTCTCCATTTATGGAGTCACTGGGCTGGAGGGCTGATGGGAGCTCCCTGCTCCAACAGTGGGGGAGAGAAGCCTCTGAGTGCTGAGACCCCTGGCTCAGCAGCTGTTGGAATGGGACAGAGGGTGGGAGCATCTCCCACCCACAGCAGCTATACTTTGCCAGAGGAAGAGATGGAGTCTACTGCTCCGTGGCTCTTCTGGCCTCCTCAGTCTTGGCACATGGAATTTGCTGTCTGTGGCTCTTCCTCCTCCACTAGACATGATGTACCACGTGGGTAAGACAGGGTCCCTTTCATTCCGCCCTACACTAAGTGCCCACCAAATGCTAAATAAATGTTGGATGAAAATCTATGAGAACAAGTCCCTGAAACTCCGTGTGGTGAATGAAAGCCCTGGTAAGACATGCTGTCACGTGGGACATGGGTCTCCTGAATCAAGGAAAGCTAAGCAGCAGGGAGATAAGGGGCATGAGCTGGAGAAGCAGAGTGCACAGGCATGCTGCCGTTACAGCACCTAAGCACCTACCCCTGCCTCTCCTCTAGCTCAGTGGCAGGGCTTTAGCACTGTCCTGCAGAAGCCAGAGCCAGTGGGGAGCTAGGGGGACAGGGCGCCCTGAAGAGTCAACCTGGAAACACAGTTTGGCACTTCCTCCAAGCCCTGTGCCACCCTGGATAGAAAGCAGGCTGCTGGGCCCCACAGGCTCAGGCAGCCAGATGACCCTGGATAACCTGAGCTGCTGCTTTCTTGCCTTCTTCCCCAGGCCTCTCCTCTGGCCCCATGGACAGCTCTGTCACTTATACCCACCCCCAAAGGAAGTTGATGACCCTCCTTTGAGACACAAGGCCTCTTTTGAGGAACAGTATCTTTGACTAAGGTCTCAGTCCTCTTTGCAACTATTTCTGTGGTGTGTTCTCCTGTGACAATCTTATCACAACATTATATCACAGTCCTCACAAGCCCACAACTGCTATGCTGCATATGAGGAAAGCGAGGCTCAAAAAAGTTAAAAGTTTCAACTCTCACAAGGCTTGTCACAGACCAGACCCATTAGAGTTAGCTTTATTATATAGACTCACAGCGGAGTCAGGGAAGCCTAACACAGCAGTCTTAAAATGGAGGCCTACCATCCCCATGACACAGGTTCCTGGTCTGGTTCTGTTAGAGCTATGTCTGGGATGAAGGTTGGACATTCATGACACCCAACCCCCCATGACAAAGCATGGCAGCTAAATTGTGCACCTGTTCTAGGGTGCAAAAGCAGAGCAGGCTTCTAACTATGGGACAATACTGGTGGTAATGGTGGAGGAGAAAAGCCATTAACCACCAAAGAAGTATAAGGTCATATGAGGATAGGCCATAGAAATGTGTCAGCCAGGTGACTCCTCTGTTTCCATGTCCTGTGGGTGCCAGCACCAAAAAATACTTTTAGCTTTCCCAGTACTATAGCATGTACCAAAAAAAACAAAAAACAAAAACAAACAAACAAACAAAAACCTCCTTCTCTGCCACCTAGTATAATTCTATTTCCTAAGAGATGCTTCAGAGAGTCACTGGACCTCAGTTTCCCCAAGTATGGAAAAGCACCTGCTTGGCTCTGAAGCTGTAAACAATGTGTGTGGCAGTGCTTGCCATGATGGACCCAGACCCTTGTACACTCACGGTCTCATCTATAGAAAGGGCATTGAAATCAGAAAACGAAACCACAGAGACACAGAGAAAGGAGGGCGAGGACATCCTCATATGGCCCTGTAAGGCACTGAGTCTGCGACCTACTATGGTTACTCCATCACTGAGGTCTGGTTTCAGAGTCAACCTAGACACCATAGCATCCATCTACAGAGCATCAAAACAACGCCTGTAACCAATGCAACCATTCTTTCTTCCCGTTACAAGAAACAGCATCACGTGTGCACAGAAAAAATGAGACCAAGTACCTTATTGGACAGGACATTTGCCATATAAACCAAGAGCCTTAAAAGGTCCCCAACCTAAGGTCTCTCTAGTTCCTTTCTGGGACTACCCTAAGAAATAACACAGAAGACAAAAACTCAGAAAACCCCTGTGCATTGCTGCTGAAAATTCAGCAGCCCCTTTACCCCATGACTGTAAGAATAACATCACCCAGGACATTTTAATTCATCCACCCAGTTCAATACTATACAGCATTAGGATGCAAAGCCTGAGTTGTTTGCGTACTATACTGATTACTGAGTGCAAAAACAGACAAGGTTTATATAATTATATGTTCTTGATGGACTTGGTTATATGCAAAATGCAACACACACACAAATATCAACAAAAGCTATCACTGAAAACCAGAATTTAAGGGAATTTTACTTCTATGATATATTTTCTGAATGAAAACAAATCACCATGAATTACTTAATAATCAGCTAGAACGCAATGCTGGAGTTGGAAACGGTGACTATAAGCCACACACCAGTACCCCTCACTCCCACACCCAGCCACCTGTTGGTCTACTTCAGTCCTGCTGGGAACTGAAATAGTTAAAATACAGATGGTCCTCTCTAGCACTCCACTGGAGTCTCACCTGGCTGTAAGGGCTAGAAGAAGGTGACCATAATGTGTAGCTACTCACCCATAATTCCACAGGAGAGGAGGGTAGGTCCTTGACTCATCTTCTTTGGCGTGTGCTGAAAACAACCAGAAAAGCTATTCACTCTTCACGTCATCAGGAGCACGTTCGAGCACGACTCTGCACTGAGCCCTTTCTAAAGTCACAATTAACAGGTGGGATCTGCCCTGAAGGAGGTATTAGGGTGAGGAAAAAGAAAGTAGCCCAAGAGTCACCATCTGCAAAGGACTGAGCCTGGACTTTGCCCCAAGGCTCTAGAGTTAGAGGCCAAGCAGGCAAATGGGCTTTTGAGCCATATAAAATGCTTGTGGCTGACTCCTGAGGAAAAGAAATCTCTCCACACAGGGATATGGAAGAGGTTTGATGAAGTAAACTTTCCTAGGGACTAGAAAGAAACTTGGAGGGGTGGGCCTCCTAGGATGAGGCACAATGGGCACTCTCGCCCTCCCTGACGGTTCCCCATGGGATACTGGGACAGCATCTCCTCTACTACCCAGAAGGGAATGCCAGCTGATGCGTCACAGCTGCTTATTGTCACAGTGGAGTGGCCAGTCATTCTCTCTGAAGCATAAGACGCTCCCTGGTTCCGTCGGGTCTCAGTCTGAGAGCTACGGCTTTCATTTCCTGGACACTGTACATCCATTGGGCTTCCTACTCCACTGTGAACACTTTCCGTCTTCTCTCATAATCCACACCCACCTCAGCTGAACACAGATGAAAAAGAAGCCAGGAATGCACAGCAAGTTGAGCACAGAATATTCTGGGGGCTCTTGTGCTACCTGGTATCCAAGTCAAGTGGCCTACTCAGAAGCGAGTGAGGAGCAGACATCCCAGTGAGGACCCTGAGAAGACAGTCTGCCTCAAGCAATCCAGAGACCGGCTACCTCACTCGCTCACATTCAGTTACAGTACACTCAGTGCACAGGAACTGACAGTTCTCTGTATTCAGGCTGTGCTCAGGGTTGGTCATGCAATGGGGAATGGAGTGCTCAGCCTGTTACGCAGGGTTCCAGCTTCTGAGAGGAGCTCCAGGGCCCTACCACATGACAAAAGAGGCAGGGCTTCTAGGGTGAGAAGTGGGTGGGAGCCTGGGCTCTGGCTCATAAAGTCCCAGGAGGAGGGTGGGGCCGGCTAGCAACACCTGGCCCACCCAGATAAGGTAGCAGGGCGCCTGGCACCAGCTTCCTCACCCCATCCCAGTGCCCAATTTGGGAACCTTTGCTCTTGGTCAGCAGTGCATTTATCCCATGGGGGTTTAAAGTACAGGACTGTCCTTCCCAGACTGAGGACAAAGAAGGGCTCAAATCTCCAACAGGACAGTCACACAGACAACTCATTACATTACAGAGATGGGACTTGGGGGTGAGGGTACAGACTGTGTGTGTTATGGTGGGTAGAGGTCAGAGCCAGTTTCCAGAGGAACACCTGGGCTAGTGTTGATAGACAAGGCTCCTTCTTGGCTTAGAACAATCCTTAACATTAACAGGCCAGGAGCCCCTCTGGTATACAACTGTCTGTAGCCACCCACTGAAGTATCCAGAAAGATACTGAAAAAGAGCTGTATCTGCCTCCATCTCAGCTCACATGGCTAGTACTGCAGGATGTGGAGTTAAAAGCCACACCAAAGTCACCCAATAGAGAAGAGGTGACAAACACAGGACAGCCTGCCATCAGGGCTGCACAACCCACACAACCAAGTGCAGAAACCTATAGAACCCAGGCAGGCCCCTTACTCTCCGGAAAAGTGTTCTGAGAAGGAGTGGGGATCGCCTCCTGCTAGGGTGCCTCACCTGCTAAGGAAAACAAGGTCTCCGTGCTCAGGGGGCAGACAGGCTCAAGGACAACATCCACTAGGGTGGCTCCTTGTCAGCTCTACCCAGGGCACCCACGCCCAGTGTCAACCAGATGGGTTAGGAGCCCACCAAAGCTGCACCAAGACAGGGACCACAGACGCCTAGAGAACAAGAAGGCTGCCATGTGAGTGTGCACTACTGGCACAAAAGTGTCACACAGGAGGGCCTGGGGTTTCACATGCAGAAGCAGGAAGCAGAGTGCAGCCACCTGTGCCTTGTTGGCAGGGGAGAGCTCAAGGTCTCTGCATTCTACTGAGCTGGGAGAGCAGGGCCAAGGGAGGCCTGAGTTGGCTCCAAGCACCTGTTCGTAGATTCCTGTCTCACCCTGGTCCTGCCCTTCTGGGTCTGATCCACATACTCTTCTATAGCCTGTGAGTTTTCTACTTTTATTACAGAAATATTAATTTTGTTTGAGTTGACTGGAGATACCTCTATCAAACAAAGAACCTTGCGGCTCGAGACAGCTCAGCAGTTGAGAGCACTAGCTACTCTTCCATAGATTCAATGCCAGCATCCACTTGACTTACAACCAGCTGTAACTCTAGTCCCAAGGCATCTAACACTCTCTTTGGGACCCCGTGGACACCAGGTATGTACATGGTGCACATGCAGACATGCTGGCAAAATATAAATTTAATATAAATACACATAAATTAAAAAAAAAACAAAGAGGAACTTTGACTGTCTTTATGTTGGATCCTGAGCTAGGACCAGGGCTCTGCCTTGTTTTCTGAGCCCTGCTTATGAAGTGAGAGAGTACTGGAACATCCCACTCTTAATGGCTCCCAGGTTAAGGAGCCAGCACACCCGAACCCTGGCAGGTTTGCCTGGGGATTTCACGTGGGCAAAATGGCATCCAGGAATTACTGGCTCCAAGCTGACACAAGCCTTCCTGTTCCCAGTCTACCAGGAGTACAATAAAACTCCCATTGGCACATGCCATTCCTGCAGCCAGGCCTCTAACTCTTCAAATCCTCTATTCCCAGGGTGGGAAAAAGGGATAAGCAAATCAGTGTGCCAAGCCACGGTCCAGCAGCCCCAAAGGGACTCTGGCTGTGAGGCCTCCCAAGACTTCCGGAATCTGCAAGAGTGAGCTCAGCTGCAGGCTGAGATCTGCAGGGAAGGAAGCAAGAGCATGTTTCCTCCTTGCACGCCTCCCTCTTTGTGTCTGAACCCACCAGGGCTCCGTCTCAGTGAGACGATTCATGTCATGAGAGGAGTCTTTGGAACCAGGTCCTGGTAGGAAAGACAAAAGCTGGAAATCAAATTGAGGCTTCAGGGACATCTGTCTGACTAAAGAAAAGACCCCGACTTCAATAAAGACCCAATTAAGGCTCCGAAGGCGAAGCTAGCAAACACGGAAAAACGGCAAGCCTTACCCATGCCTTTCACAACTTTCTTCAAAGGTTACTGCCTAAAACGGAGCCACTTTTTTTCCTTTTGCTGACACAGTGCATAGGGAGCCACAGTGGGAAGGAGAGATGCTCATACCACAAACAGAGAATAAGCATTGTATTACACCTGCCTCTCAACAGAGCTCGGTAAGACCCGGACAGCAGGAAGCAGAGAGGAGAAGATGAACCTGAGAAGATGAAGAGAAGCTGAGAAGGGAACAGTGCAATGCGGAGGGGGGAGGAAGGTGCTCAAAGATACCAAGGTAGCCCTAACTTCAAAGCTTGAGAGGGTCCCCAGGCACAGGAGTCCGTAGGGCACATATGTGAAAGACACAAGACTTCAGCTAGTCTGTGGCCAGACAGAGACCCTGGTTGGAGCTGTTGAGGCCAAAGTTCCTGGCCTAACAAGGAATATGAGGGTCCCCTGTACCTACGTAGCTGGATACAATGCCTAATGTGGCCACCAATTTCAGACTAGGCAAATGCTCTGGTACTCTAAAGTGGCCAGTGCCACTCTGATTCTAGCTGTGCCTCTTCTACTACTGACTGTGCATGGTTTGGGGACAAGCAAGCAGTCTATAGCTATAGACTGCCTTCTGTCCAGAGCAGCCATTTGCCTGATTCCTCTGGTCTCCAGGATGTAGAGTAGGCTGGGAGAGAGAGGTTGGCCTGGCCAAAGGAGGTGGTTACTCTGGAAACAAGAACAGGCTCTTGGCCTGCATGTAGGCAAATGGGCAGGATCTGGGGGAGTTCAGTGCTCCAGGGTCAAACATCTGGGCTGCGTTCCAGTGACGGTGGCTAATGTTAGAACATGAGAAGGAAAAGCCCTCTGGGCAGAGGAAAGCAACCAGTCGGACAAGGGAAAGAGGGGCAGACATGGTCATTGCTACCTAGTGTGCAAGTCAAGCCAGGCTTGTGAACATGGCCTACGCCCGTACCCATCATTCCCAGAGAAGTGGGCTCATGTGTCCCGAGCGACTAGGCTAAGCACTTGACAGTTTTTGTTCTTTTTCCTGAAGCTTCCTTGGGGGTAGGGATGGTCACCTTTGTCGCCAGAACTAAGGTTTTGCTGTTTTGTTTTGAGACAGGGTCTCATGTTGATCAGGATGGCCTCTAACTAGCTATGTAGCCAAAGCTGGCCTTGAACTTCTGATCCTCCTGCCTCCGCCTTCCAGGTACGGAAATCACAGGTATACAGCACCAGTTCTTACAAAAAAGAGAATGACACAGTGATGACTGTGGAAGGCAGAGACCACCACAGGTTTTCCTGATCCTCACCAAGACTCAGAACAGCGGCTAGGGGTGCTCCAAGATCCCAGGGTCTAGGGAACCTTCTACCTAGGGTGTCTTAGACCTTCCCTCTTGTGACTAAGAGGAGCTCAGGACCATACAATCACACCCCCAAAGGCTGCTCCTACCACACCCCCAAAAGCTGCTCCTGTCATCCCAAAGGCTCCCAGCTCCCCTAGAACCCTGTTTACTTTTGAAAATCTTATCTCTACTTCTATTATTTTTTCAGTCTAATTAGAAAACAAAAAAGAAACTTTCCCACCTTTTCTGAGTTAACTGGTGGCAGCTGTGCATTGAATGTGAACCAGGACCCCAGCAACCTCCTCTGCTGCTCATAGTGAGGACTAGTTGACCTGTCTCAGAGGGATCATCATCACTAGACTGACATTATCTGGCTCTTTCTTCAGGCACCTACAGAACTCTCCCTGAGGTAGCCACAGGTGGCCTTCAGAGGCTCAGCCACTGTGGAAAGGCACTGGCCAGACCATGCACATCCATACTGAGTTCTCTGAGCCACACTCCCTGTCTATCTAAGGGACAGAGATGGATACTCCCTTGCCCTTGCCTGAGTACCTTCCATTGTACTCTCTGTACCTTCTGTAGCCACACTGTACTTCCTCTTATGTTGAACCAGGCCAGAATACAACCAAAAGTCAGTATGTAAGATGTCAACAAACTCACAGACAAGAAGAGCTCTCTCCAAAGAGGACACCCATCATTGACCTGCCATCTGGAGCAGAGGGGAGAAGGAGACAGATGGTTCTGGGCCTAGATAGGCCAACAGCAAAGAGCAGAGACAAGAAGGCCACTCCCGGGAGGAGGAGCAGAGGTTGGAAGGTGTAGCCTGGGCCTCAGAGCCAGAGTGTAGGCAGTGAGCTCTGAGGGAGGGATGAGTATGCACCGCCTTCTGTTCTAGGAAGACAAGGCTCCTCCCCTAGGGAAGGCGTAAGGCTGTGTTCCTCCTGCTAGGGCTCAGGTAGGGCCACTGCCATGACCTTGGGCCCTGGTACTGGGAGCCAGCTCTGTGGCCAGCCCCAGCCCAGTCCTACCTTGATACCAGACAAGCACAGAGGCAGCCATGGGGGCCAACAATACAGCCAAACCCTGGGAAGCACAACCCTGGGGACCCCCGGGCAGCCCCTCAGCCCAAGGCCACTCTAAGCAGTCTACAGATCCTTCCCCCAAACACAGTTAATACAAGACAAGCATGACGTACATGTATGATCCCTCAGCTACAGATTAAACAGAGGGACCAAAACAACAAGGTCAGAAGCCATGGCAATGGCGACCTGTGCACTCACTCACTCTAACTGAATAGCTATTATGCAATAGGCCCTGGTTCCAGGAGAGAAAGGCAAATGCCTGGTTTTCAATAAGTGTCCGCCTTAGCAAGAGCAATTACTCAATGCACAAGACCCACAGGTAACCCGTTAAAAAGGGAAAGCATGGGTGGAAAGAGGGCAGAAAGCATGGGGACAGGCACGACTGAACTTTGGGCTGAGTGGCCACAAAAGCAAAGAGGAGAGGACTGTGTTAAGGGAAGAGTTCTAGACTATGGAGGAAATCCAAAGGTCCTGGGGTTGGCATCTCTGTGCCAGGGGCCAGTATTAGCTGAGTGGAGTAAGCAGAAAGTTACAGAACTTGTGAGGCAGGCAGCCAGTGGAAGGGTCTGAGCAAAAGGACTTGACTGGCACTCTGAAAGCTGCTGAGTGGAGAACAGGTTTTTAAGAGCCAGAAACAGAGGCCCAATTACCACAAGAATCTATCTGAGAGAGGCCAGCGGAAGGATGAGGGTGGCTAGTGGGTGAGGGTGGGGGGTAGCTGTGAGAAGGATCAAACTGCGGGTACCCACTACATGCAAGCTGGAAGAGGGGTGCAATGGCTAAGGTCGCTCTACTTCTACTATAATGACTGACCCAGGTGTCCATCAACCAGATGAACCTAAGCTACTCGTCTCTGCCCTGTGCTGGGGCACAGAGAACAGCGTCAGAGACAGATGCTCCAATACCAACCTAAGAGAGGAGGCCTAAACACAGGCCAAGAAGTAGGCTGCTGGGTGGAAATGAGGTGAAGAAGTAGGCAAGCCACTGAGGCAGCCTTGGCCCTGCTGCAGGTCTCAGCCCTCAACTACACGTTTGGAAAATAAGGTTGAGCCCAGTGGTTTCTAACCCATTTCTATTTGGCCTTCAAGGCCACATCCAGCACCTCAGCTCTGTGAGGCTCTGATATGCTTATAGACCTGCCAGCCTTCTCAGCATACCTGGACCTCAAAAGGGCACGAGCTATGAATTGGCACAAATGGCTTCTTTTTTAAAGATTTATTTATTTATTTTATGTATGAAAGCTCTGTCTGCATGTAGACCTGCATGCCAGAAAAGGGCATCAGATCACATTATAGATGGTTGTGAGCCACCATGTGGTTGCCGGGAATTGAACTCAGGACCTTTGGAAGAGCAGTCAGTGCTCTTAAACGCTGGGCTAACTCAAATTCTAGTGGATCTAACTCCCTCACACAAACATCAAATGTACATAATAAATAAATAAATAAATAAATAAATAAATAAATAAATAAAAGAAGCTAGTGTTAAAAAAATGGCATTCCCAGTTCTTAAAGGGCCATTCTATACATCAGCTTTGAATAAATAAATAAATAAATAAATAAATAAATAAATAAATAAATAAATAAAAGAAGCTAGTGTTAAAAAAATGGCATTCCCAGTTCTTAAAGGGTCATTCTATACATCAGCTTTGAAGAACCTCCCTCTAGACTGAGAACTTCTCTAGACAAACAGGGCAAGGCTCAGATCTAAGTTATGCTGGTTCCTTAACTCTGTTGCCTATGCCAGTCTATTGGACAGGCGCTTGTGGAGGCTTACAGAACATATGGAATACATGCAGGTATCTCCCCATACTCCCAGGAAGAGGGAGGAGCTTCCTCTGTCACAATGTTGTATTTGCCAGCCTGAGACAAAGGAAAGGAAGGCCACCAAAGGGCTGAGTATGAAGCCCTGTCTGGTCAGAGGGCAAAGAATTGGTTGAGTCTAGGAGGGTGTGTGACAAGACAGAAGCCTACCACCCATTGAGTCAGAGGGCAGCCGCAGTGGCTAACACCACAGCTTGCCACCTTACTGTCAGACTGTACTTTCTTTCTCTCTCACCTACCACTCTACCCTCAAGTGATGGCTCTCACCCTACACAGCCTTATCTTAACCCCCACCCTAGCATCTCATCCTAGAAGCCACCTCCCTCTTCAGGTGGGGATGAAAGAAATGCTGGGCTCAGCTGAACCTCTCCTGGCATGATCTGCCTCCTTCATCATAGACGCTCTAACCTGGGCCCAGCTGCCTTCTCCCCCTGAGTACACAGCTATACTCTGCTCTGCCACACAGCCCCAGCCCAGAACATCTCACAGAGCTCTGCTTACTTCCACATTGTTAAGTCTGGATGCCCATCTGCAGCCACAACACAAACCCTCCCTGCCCACCAGGTCACAAAGGAGAAAGAAATGCAGCCCTGATGTCCTCACCTGTTGAGGGATGAAGGTCCTGTGTGCTATGGAGTCGGCTCCCTGGTTGATGAGGCTTCTTCTTAGGATCATCACCATGGTAAGGACCTCAGGCACTGGGCTGCATCCCAGAGTGGGCACAGGCCATCTTCAGGTGGGCAGATCTGATTAATAGTGATACCTGGGTGTCCCAACAAGTGATGTCATCAGAAACAGCTCCCCATCAGTTGCTTAGTCTGAGGACAAGGCCCTCTGGGAAAAAGGAAACAACAACCTGGAAAGACAGAAGACAGGCAGAAGTTCAGGACTTCGGAAAGCCTGGGATGCAAACAGTGTAGCTCAGCCCCAGTAATGCAGAGGACCCAATGGGAACAGAACCATATCCTCACTAGAGAAAATGCACTCTGGGAGGTTAGCAAGGCCCAGAATCACTTTCTTGATTCACACCACACACACACATACACACACACACATGTGAACACACATGCAAACCAGCTAGCCTTAGGACATCCAAAAGCCAATGTTCTGCTAGACAGAACAACAGATTTGGATCGAGCCACAAGACATCTTCAAGACCACAGGTTCTAAGGTATCAGCAATATGTGGTTCCCAGTGATCTTACCAGTGACTGGGCTGGCTTTGCAGGCACCACGAGCTCACATTAGGACAAGTTAAGATCAGCTAAGGATCGATACTCTCATCCCTACATCCAATATCAAAGGAGGCAGGGGATCCAGAGCTGGGCACCAGCTTATCTCACCTGTCTAGTTATGAACAAATGCTACTGACCAATCAGGAGGCTGGCATCCCTGGCAGTGCCACATATTCACAACAGTAGCGGCCTTCGTAGCTGTGTCCCTTCCCCCAGAGTGAACAAAACCAAGTGACCTATGAGCTAGTGCCCGGAACTCCTAGGTACTGCCATCTCTAAAGCCATGTTGCCTCCCTGTCCATTATGTCCCACCTGCAAAGGCCAAAATTGCACAGGCTTCCGTGCAGGTCTGAAAAGCCATTCCTTACAAGGTGATTTCTCTGATCCTAGTTCCCCATCCCAACCAGTCTGTGGTTAAACCTTCAAAGAAAACTACACGGGTGTGAGGATCTGAAGGTCACCATGAAAACCTAAAACATAATGGTCATAATGGCAATAAAGAGATAGAAAGGCAGTTCCTAATCTGTAATTAAAAACAAACTTCAGCTCAGGAAAATGTTTTAGGAGCTGCTGTGTAAAAAATACTTGCACCCTGGTATTTACTTTTCTTCCAGCTTGTAAATCATATTTTCCTGTTTACTTCGATTAGACTTTACAGTGGGTGCTATTGAATCTATTATTACAGGCCAGCTGGTAAGCACAGGAAAATGACCTTCCACCTTCTTTGAAAACAAGGGTTCATCCAAAGTGCAAAATCAGGGATGGGGAGAGGGAAGTCAATGCATTTGTAAAGCTTGACTGTTCAGGAAAGGAGGCCCAGGGGGTCAAGAGTCCCCAGTGGTGCTGGGAGACCTGTTTCATGCTTCAGTACCACATCAGTCTACAAACCACAAGTCTCTACCAAGTGTGATGTGTTTAAGGAAGGAATGCCAAACCATTCTGCCTAGTTCTGGCTCGACAGCAGAGCCAGAAGTGCCCGCAGGCCCCCTGCATGCTTGGATCAAGAGCAGGCCAGGAGGGGTGTCCCTGGACTCACCCTTCAAAGGGGCCCTTTGTGCTGCCTCGGAAGGGGAGGCCTGATGGCAGCCATCACCTTTCTAGGTGTGAGCCTCAATTCGGTTCTAAGGCAGGCAGCCATTGGCACAAGGCCTGGGAGGTAAACTCCCTGCTTCCTTCTCCGAGGTGACTGGTACGCTCAGTGGTCATAAACTCAGGTCCCAAGACCAGCACATCTCAGTTGGGATCGCTGATTGTGAAATTCATTGATTTCTTAGTGGGGCTCGGCTTCCCTTCTTGGTAAAAAAAGAAATAACACTGCCTGTTCTTAAGGTTATTGTATCCTAGGGAAGCAGACCTTAAACTGTTTGCTCTGTACCTGGTTTGTCTCAGAAATCACAGACACGGTGGCACACGCCTGTAATCCCAGCACTCAGGGAGGCAGAGGCAGGCAGATCTCTGAGTTCGAGGCCAGTCTGGTCTACAAAGTGAACCCAGGACAGCCAGGGCTATACAGAGAAACCCGGTCTTGAAAAACCAAGAAATCATAGACAACTACTACTGTTAGTTTCATGAGGAACCTGGGAGTCCAAACCCTCCTTCCAGCAATGGACACCCAGACAGTCACCCTCTCTAGTTTATTTAAATTTCCTCAGCAGGAGCCAGGCTGTAATATGGTCCATCCCTCTGAAACTGGGAGGCTAGTAAGAGTAATGCTATAGAAATCTATTGCCATGGAAACATGACAGCCCATCCAGCCACAGCTCTGCAAAAAGCTGCAAAGTAGACTGAGATGGCAATGGGCAATCGTACCAGCTCCACCCCCCACTGTAGCCCCTACAAAGGACCAGAGTTGGCAGAGGCAGCACTGAAGGTGGGGCACTGTAAGCACCTGTGGACCTGGGGGGTTAGGTAAAGGACCATAGGCCTGGAGAAGGAGGAAGTATGGCGCCATCGCTGCTCTCACAGCTCTGAAGAGTCTTAAAGCCTCCCCTGCCTGGAGGGAGCCCGGAGCAAGAACACCTGGCTGCCCACTCACATGAAGCTGGTTAAATAAGCCACAGTATAGTTGTGTGAGAGAATAAAAGTGTCGCCTTTAAGTCAGAACGTGATGTGGGGAATGGCACGCACATCAGCAGCCACACACAGGGTCCATGGACGGCAACAGGACAAAGACCTGGAAAGACCCCGAGCTTTGAAAGCCACGCTGAATACAGACTTGATTCTGCAACATGGTAGCTCCCAGAAGAGTTCTGGCTGGAGCTGGCCTCTGGAATTTGCTGGAAGAGTCATTTGCCATTCATATACACCAACACAGTCCCTTGAACAGAGTAGAGCTCAGCACACACTTCTAGAATTAGGCTCTGCAGCTTACTCACAGCAGCTTCTGTGAGTCCGGGTATATAGCCTCAGACCCAGACAGGCTAATCTAGACCAGCAGAGCCTGTTGCGATCTGGAGTTGCCTTGCATTCTTTGACCAGTAGCACAGGCTCAGACAACCCCATCAGGGAACACCGGTGCCCACCCAGTGACCTAGACAAGTGTAAGAAGACCTCTTTCCAGAAAGGAAAGGAAAGCACTGGGTGATTGCAGGAGGGTTGGTGACAAGATAGAAGCCTGGCAACGCCCTCTTGGAGGCTACCTCTTGAGCACAGGCCCTGCTTGACTCGGTTGGTTAGTTTTTTTTTTTTTTTTTTTTTTTCTGCAACCACATTTAGAAGAGCTTCTATCTATTGAGCACTGCTGTGGTCTGTCTCTACGGGTGCACCTGTTTCCAGTGTGGCCATGTTAAGGGGATGCAGGGCACAGTAAGAGATCATCAGTCATATCTTGCAGGAGCACTGTCCTTTAGCAGGTGTTACGGACTGAGTTAATCAAAACATAATGTTATAAAAACACACGCCTGGCACACCCAGCCATTCCTGTCTCACAGTGGGCTCTCTCCCTCTCACATGTAATGTGATACCTTTTGCTTCCAGCCCTTCAGAGCGGAGCCACGCCCTCTTAATAAAATATGTTCTTCATAAAGTTACCCAGCCCCAGCTATTTTATCATAGCAGCAGAAGAGGAACTAACAAGTCAGACATTGTAGCTCATGCCTGTAACCCCAGCACTTGAGTCGGGTTATACCCCTGCTGTGCTGGTAAAAGCCGCTTTACACACATTGGCGGTAGAGTAGGCTCATCTACCCCCATTTCAGAGCAACATGCAGCAACTCACCAGCATTCGGTCAGGATCAGCTCCCAAGCTTGTAACTTCCCCCTGCTGTCCACCTGTCCATCCCACATGTGCCCTTCAGAAACCCACTGGGGCACTACCATCCAGCCTAGCAATCAATTGCATTCCTCAGCATTTATCCTGGAGAAGTAAAACATGTTCACCTCAAACCCTGCGCACAAATGCCTCATTCATAACAGCCATGTCAGGAAACCATCCAAACGCCTTTCACTGGTGAATGGTTAAACAGTGGCTCATCCATTCCAGGGAATGTCTCTCAGCAGTGAAAGCAGGAAAAAGGCATACCCAAGAACTCCATGAGCCCCAAAAGAACTATTCTGGATTTTTTTAAAGTGACTCCCCAGGGTTAAACTGCTATCAGATGCCATTTGTAACAAGTTCTTGAAATGACAAAATTCTAGAACTGAAGAAAGCAGTTGTCAGGAGTTTGGAAGATGGTGGAGTCAGAAAAAGCAACATAGGGCACACTCGGGGACATGGAAGCACTCTGATCTTCACTGTCCATGTCTACTTCCTGTTTCTGATATCGGGCTTCTTACAAGCTGTTACTATTGGGGAAAACAGTGAAAAACACACACGCTTCTGTTTAATTTCTTAGAAACGCATGAATAAAAAAATGACATCATTTTAAACTAAAATCTTTCAGAATATGTACATAGGACATGGTGCACATGTTGGGGTCAGAAGGGAACTTGCAGGTGTTGACTCTTTCCTTCTACCAGGTAGGTCCTGGGAATCTATCTGCCTTGGTGGCAGAAACCTATATTCACTGAGCCCTCTCACTAGCCTCAAACTAAAAATTTTAAATAAACCCCTCTTCATATGTGCATGTCAAAACTCACAGGCCTAAATGCTTCACAAGGGCGCTGGTATCCATACCTCTTTCTGCAAGCAGGGTTCCAGGCCACACTTCTCATCTGTGAACTTCACTTAGCATCTCCTCTGTGATTCTCTTTATCTGTACTCAAATTCTCTATTGTCACGCCCAGTCCCCACATTCTTACACCACCTGACTGCCATGACTTCCTGATCAGCAAAGACAGAGGCTTCCTGCTCTGCTTCTGCACCCCTTAGGCTGTCCAGTATCTGGGGAAGGCCTCCACTGGCTATCACGCCGATGTGTACATAGGGATACAGTACCTTCTGACTCCTACCACATGAAACCCATCCATGAGATTCACCTTTCCCAGGATTTCCACCCTAAGTGCAAAAGTCCACTGCTCCCCTGATCTCACATCCCTGGTTATCAATGAAGTGGCAGAGGCTCCTGCCCACCCCCAAGTTCTCACCCCCATGGTGCATGTGCGTAAGAGCAGCCTAGAAGCTGGGCCTAGATACTGCTTGCCTATAATCCCAGCCTTGAGAAAAGAGATAAGGAACTTGAAACTAGCCTCAAAAATAGACTTTCTCCAGGGAACAGACCACCCAAGCTTCCCAGTGCTGTGACCCAACAAGACCTCAGGGTAAGAGACCCAGGGCCATAACCACGGTACCACAGCCTTCAACTCATCTCCCTGAGCACCAACCCTGGGCAGGTCTCTCACTTAATCTCCTTGCATTCCTATGAAGAGACATTGCTATGAAGAGTTCTTATTTTCCAGAAGGGCGGATCAAGGCTAGAAGAACCTAAGTCTACCATCTGCCAGTACCACACAGCTAACAGGGCAAGGCCAGCATTCAAATCCAGGCATGCTCCTTGGGTGTTTCCCTACCTTGCACACGTTTCCTTCTCTGCCCCTCTGTTTGATACAGGGTTTTATTCTGCAGTCTCGACTGGCCTGAAACTCATTTTGCTGCCTAGTCTGGCCTCAAACCGATGGCAATCCTCCTACCTCAAGTGTCTCAAGTTCTGGGACTGTGGGTATGCACTACCACATTTAGCATGGGCCTCTCTCTGATACCACAAGGGCAGGGACAGCTTTGCCCTTTCACACGAGTCCTTCCTAACAGGAAATTGTCTTGCTTTTGTTCTGCATATTTCAATGAGGGCTTACACTCTTGAATGCAGCACTTGCAGGCCAGGCACATGGCTTCTGGAGAAGAGCACACGTGGACTATCTATAGCAGGTGTGCATGCTGAATAAATTAACACACACAGAAACTCTGAAAACTTCACGACCCCCCATGAATCTTAAGGCTGTAGGAGTTTACTGAGGGAAGGTGTCCATTATTCACTTTAAAAGGCTATCCCTTAAAAAGAAACTGACCACACTGGAAGTTGCCAGGACAACTAAACTTTTTTCCTTTTAACATCTTTATTCAGCCTGTGCAGTTGTACAGACAAAACAGAGCTCTGACTGAGACCGAAGCCTGGCCCTGGCCACAGACACTGACTTCCTGACAGCCCTTAGCTCCTACTTCCCCTCTCATTAGGCAAAAGAAGCAGCAGGGGATGGCAAGACCCATAATGTCTTTGTGACGGTCTTACGCACGTTTAGACTTGCGTGACAAGTCATCTGGAGACAGGATCTAGAAACAAACTTGTGAACATCTGGGGGAGTGTATACCCCCATGATCACGCCATCTTCCTCAGATTCTGTGACAAGTCAGAAGCATGAGCCCAGCTGCGCTGGCTGAGTCCTGCGGGCCTGCTCCTCGGCTACCAAGAGAAGGGAACTGCATCCATGAGGTGCCCTTGCTTGCTGATGGCATAACTAAGCTGCCTGTGTTTGAGGGATGATTGTAAAAAGCTGCTTAGGGACTTCATCCAGAGAGCTACCTTGCAGATCAGGATGACATTGGAAAGAGGCTGAGATTTCAGCCCAAGGAAGGTCCTGAGATACGTAGCCCTCAGAGCAGTAAACAGTTCAATCCAGCTCAGGCTCCTAGGTACTCAGGAAGGATCGATTAGGAAAGACAGGAAGAGACAAATGAAAACCTCTGTAGTCATATATTAACGTTAAAGGCATGCTTAATACCAAATGCTGGTTTAAGAAAACCCCACAATAGAAACCGCATCCCCAAAATAAGTGTGTGTGTGTGTGTGTGTATACCCATACTTCCTAATTTTTTGAGACAAGGTCTCACTGAACCTGGAGCTTACTATTTGGCAAGCCTCAACTTATACCTGTTGAACTCCAAAGGCTGTCCTATCTACTAAACCCTGGCCTTGGGATATGGCTCAGGATCAGTAAAGTGCTTGCCTTGCAAGCATTAAGAACTGAGCTCAATTCCCAGAACTTATGGGGAGGGGAGGGAGCTCACAGCTTTGTATGTAATCCCAGCACTAGGGAAGCAGAGACAAGAGGATCCCTCAGGCACATTGGTCGGCCAGTCTAGCCTGCTTGGCAAGTTCAACCTAGTGAGAGAGACCCTGTCTACACACACACACACACACACATACACACACACACTCACACCTACCTGTACCTGTGTACTGTGCCTGTGTAACCATGCACACACTGCTCTAACAATGAAGCAGTGAATATGTCTCTTGAATGTCCCCCTTCTTAAGCAATCTAGGGCAAGCAAGAATATTCCAGTCTTCTAGAATATAGGTTAAAACACAGCACTACAGGTCACACTGCAGGCGACAGGAAAGGACAGGTGAGGGCTGTTTTGAAGGTGAAAGGGAGTTACAAAGCCATCACTTTTCATCTTTATCTGCATAGCTAAACTATTACCGAAGGTAACATGTCATCTGGAACACTTGTTACCCTCAGGCAGGGTGGGAGTTAACGCTGCTTATCACTACTCCAGCTAGAGTCTGTGCTCATGCACCTTCCCAGTGCCCCCTGGGCCTCTGCCTCCCATTGTATGCCTTCCACAGCACACCCTACCCTTCTCTCAAAGTTCATGCAGCTTTGGTGTGGGCCTGCTTCCATCACCCTCAACCTCAGGACTGAGCACACAGCAGGACCCTCATTAATATCCATCTGCTAATCAAAGCTGAGAACAGCACAGAAGCTGGCAAGTCTTATAGCTGTATTCCCAGCTTGTGGGAATACTTGTGGCCCTGGACAAATTATACTCCTTTGCTAACAACATAAGGCAATGCAGAAAACCTCTGTGTTCTAGTGACCCGGGTGTAAGGCTAGGAAATAAGGTTCTGTGTGGTGGGAGCAGAAAAATATCCCTAGATCTACTGAAACCCTCTGCACAGTTCAGACAGCAAACACTTACTAAACGCTTGTAAACTGGCTAAAAATTAAAAAAAAAAAAAATCCTGTCACTGCACTGCTGACACTGGGCACTCAAGGGAGAAGAGGCATTTTCTTCCCACAATCATAAAGCACCTGCCATTCTTAAATGAGGAAGGCCTCCTCACCCCGACCTGTCTCTGCTTCAAAATGAGGCATATCTTAGGGGGTGTTCTCTTTAGTCTGTGGGATAAACACATGCTCCCTGGCCCAGCATTTCGGGTAATCAGAGTCCACTGGAGTCTCACATTTGAGGAAGGACTTGGAGTTACAGTGCACAGCTAGAAAGAAGCCTGGCCTCTGTCCCTCCCTTGCTAACAGAGTAGAGGAAACAAAACACAATAGTAAGTTAAGTTGCTAAATCAACCCAGAACTGTTTTCTAGGATGTTCCAATCACTCTCTCAGTGTCACAGGAATTTTCTGTTCTTCTTAAGCAAACATTTCAAGTGGGAAGGGAACGGCATTGTTCCAAGACACAGAAATGCTGTGATGGTGAGCAGAACCAATCTGCACAAGGGACGAGAGGGCCCATGTCGTGTCTTGACATTGAAGCCAACAGCACGCATGACTTGTCAAAAGCTTGTTTATAAATGAGAAATAACAAAGAGATGGGCTCCTGTGTGCACCCCCTCTAGCTCTCACCACAAGCCACTGAACAAGAACTTGCTGCAGACTAGAATTTGCTAAACAAACTGAAAAGGAAGGAAACAGGAACGGGACACAGGGGAACTAGCACTTACTGACAGCATGGAGCTACACAGCACCTTCTCCTCTGAGCCAGGATGAAGAGCAGAATGGGGATGGTAACAGGCCAGCCAGGGCCCTCAGGATAAGCTACAGCAATGTTAAGCCACTTAGCCTAAGACAATCACAACCTGGTCATCACTCAGACCTATTTTTATTGTACAGAATTTAATCAATCCATGATTTACAAAAGAGATGCAAGGTTAAAAAAAATTAAAGACCAAACTAAAAATGGAGAAGTTCAAACAAGAGGCAATGTGGACTGTGAGGGTAGAATGGGGCTTACAGGGTGTGGACTCTGGCCCTAACAATGTCACTGGCCAGCAACCCCTTATCTACCAAGTCACTTCCCTTTAGGCCTAGTTGCCCTCACCTGACAAATGGGAGACTGGGCCAGACTAGTTTAGAATTCAAGTACAGGCACACATCACCTATGTGGCTCTATGCCTCTTTGAGCCCCAGTTTCCTTACCTGTTACATACACATGGGGAGCCCACATGGGTTCTAATTACTATTCTGGGTGAGTTCAGCTCAACTATCCTAGAACTACTCACAGCTGATAGATGGTGTTCAAAGTCCCACAAAACTGAGCAACAGCAAAAGCCAAATCCTCATTGGCTGCCACAAGGAACAAAACATGACATCCCCCTGAGGTAAACTGGGACAGGGGACCAAACCCATGTTCAGACCTGCCTGATGCACAGGTGAAGGGGGCTGGTAGCCCCTCTCCTACATATCAGTGGGACAGGGGTGGTAATGTATGTGTGAGTGCATTTTCACAGCTCAGTCGTTAAGCACACAGGATCATAGTAGCATACAGTTTTCCGAATTATAAGAGTTTCTTGAGAAGGGAACAGATTAACCACTGGCCAGTTGTAACATTTCCCAAGACAAGAATTTCCTTTTCTTCCTTTTCAAAACTTAAAAAACAACAGCATGTGTTCATGTGTGTATGCACATTAATGTGTGACAATGCAGGTGCATGCATGTCATGACATGTGTGTGAGTCGGGTGGCAACTCTTCGGGCTGGGCTCTACCTGCCAGCTGCTTTCAGATAGATAGCTGTATACTCCAAGATGGCTAGCACACAAGCTAGGAATTCTCCCACCTCCCCTTAGGAGCACTGGGATTGAAGTGTGTACTCTTGCACTGGCTTTACATGATTTTTACAGATCTAAACTCAGCTCCTCACATTTGCATGGCAAGCACTTTACCCATCTGACCATCTCCCAGCCCAGGAAATGCTTATGAGGTATAAGGCCCTTCTGTGGAAATGTTCTCTCCCTCCTGTAGGCCAACCCACCTCAGCCACGCAAGGAAAAGCATTCCTGTCTGCCCTGTGTTCGCAGAAGCCCCAAGGCTGAGGCACTGAGGGGAGATAGCCTCTTAACTGCTGCCACTAAGGACACAGCTGAGATGGCAGCAATCTTTATCTGTCGCAGAGGCTGAGAGGTTAGCAGCTCCAACACTCTCCTCCAAACCAGGAGCAGCCTTGTTTTATGTGTGGTACACTGGCAGTGATACCAGGAACACACCTACAGGCTCTGTAAGAACCACTATAGACATGAAGGCCACCAGCTTTCCCATCTGCCACCCACACCGAGAACACATCCTGACCTCAGCTCACACTTCAAGACTTCCCCTTCCTGATCTGGTGGTGTCATACCCAACCTATTTTGCAGAGGTGGTGTAGAAATTAATCAGAGTAACCAATCACACTTGAGTTTCTCTGTCTTTTCTCCTCTATCCTACATCGCTGCAAGTTCTCTGATACCTTCAGGTTCAAGAACGCCATCAACTGCCAAAACAACATCTGAGAGGCTCAGAGCTGCCCAGCAGGTCTGTCTCTGACAAATGCACGAGAACAAGTAAACTAGCAGCCTTCTTGGGTCAGTCTGCCAGGGCCATCCATCTGGTCCCAATGATAGGGAGGGTACTTTATAAAGGGCAGGATCAGCTCCAGGAAGCCCACTCCTAGCACTGGCTGCAGTGTCACGGCAGGGGGACCTCATGTCCAATAGCCATCTGTCAGCAGACAGGCCAAAATAGTTCTGGACTCTTGCATCTTCAGAGAGAGAAGAAGATCCCACTAAGGTCTTTATTAAGTCCTGAATCTATGCTCAGTCCAGGCATTTGGTTTACTGCACAGTCCATGGAAGTAACAGGAGAAATTTGGAGGAGCAGCTGCTCACTAGGTCTCCCTTTTTATGTCTGGCAGGGTGTGGGGTCAGGAGGAAGGACGGCATCTCATTAACAAATTCTTCTCCACTTCCTTTTATACCACGTCTCCGGTAAAGGATGAGAGTATAGACTTGGGGGGGGGGGTGGAAGTGATGGCTGGCTAAAGGGGAAACAGCCTAGCCAACTAGTCACCCAGCCTAAAAGCAGGGCATCTTTGGAAGCTGTCTAGCCTCTTCCAAGTTTCAAGCCAATCTCTGCACAGCTCTGGAGACTCAAAGAACCCTGAAAGAGTTAACCCAATTCCCAAATATGAGCACATCATCTTCCTCATCAAAAATGGCCTATGCTCCAGAAAAGGCAGAAATTTGCTCTATTGTTTGTCCAAAACATACCCTAAAGTGCTTGACAAACAGCCAAGCACGACAGCTGCTGCTGTAGTTATCACGTTGTTGTCTTCATCCCCCGGCGACACCATCTGAACCAGGTTTTGGTGCAGATGTCCTTGCTCTCAGGAAGCCCACTCACTGCGTCAGCAGCAAAGCTCACTGCAGCTCTGGGCACCCCACCTCCACATGCCTCCCAAACCAAGTAGCACAGACATATAGCCATATGGAAGAGGACAGCTTCACAAACCACCCAAACTGGCAGCCTGAACCACGAGCCAGGCTAGGGAAGTGTTTCATGCTCTCAGACTTAAAAAATAAATGACAGAAGTTGGAGAGATGGCTCCGTGGTTAAGAGCACTTATTGTTCTTGCAGAAGACTCAGGTGTGGTTCTCAGGGCCCACATAGTAGCTCATAACCTTTAACTCCAGTTCCAGGGAACTCAACACCATCTCCTGGCCTCCAAGGGCCCTCACATACACATGGTACATATAAACTCATGTAGGCTCACAACGCTTGCATACAAATAATAAATCTTTTAAATAATCACAACAAAGTTAACCACGAATGAGATCAGAACAGATGAAATTTAACAGATATGGATGGTGAGAGCTTGGCACTTGGGCACAAAAGCATGCTTAGTCAACAGTACACAGAAGTCCTGAAAAGTCTATGCGATCAGTGATTGCATCAATTCATTCGACCAAGCTTACCAAGTTAGTATTTCAGGCATGCTGGGATTGTGGTGAAATAGAAAACACAGTCCTGACCCACACTCTCTGCTTCCAAAGAAGTGAGAATTAGTAATGACTGATGGATGAGTAGATACAAAGCAAAACAAAATGCATCACGCGGGAAAGTGTACACTCAAGGGGGGCTGAGGAGATAGCTGCTTCAGTAAATGCCTATGGCAAGAACAGAAAGACCCGAGTCTGAGCTCTTAGAACAAACATAAGGAGCTTTCAGTGCTAACAGGTTTGTAATCTCAGCTCTGGCAAGGCAGGGACAATAGATCCCTGGGGCTCACTGGCCAGCTAGCCCAGCCTATCTGGCAAGCTCCAGGTAGGCCCCAGTAGAAGCATTCTAGAAAACCAAGGTGAAGGCTGGGGACCTGAGTTTGATTCCCAACATCTGGTTAAAAAACTGAACATAGTGGTGTGCACTTATGATCTCAGCCTTGGAAAGGCTGAGCCTGGCAGATTCTTGTGGCCCAGTGTCCAGGTCAGTGAACTCCAGGACACAAGGAGAGAGGGACCTTGCCTCAAAAACCAAAGTGGATGACTCCTAAGTAGCAACACCTAAGTTTGACCAACTGTCTCTCTGTGTCTCTCTCTCAAGTAAAATAATTTTTAAAAGAGAAAGTGCATGCTTAAAAACAAAGTGTAATAAAACTGGGTTCTCTGTGGTCCAGAAACTTGCACCACAATGCCGTAAGGCTTACAAAGCCTTCCCAGACGGCTCCCTCCCACACCCTTATGTGTCCTTTGCCTGAGCAGGCCCTTGCTCACTTCACTTATTAACAAACTGGCAAACATGCACTACAACTGTGATGTCCATGTGACACAAACCTATCAAGTGCCCAGGCGCATCTGCCTACATGAGGTTCCGCTGGGCAGGACTGGTAGAGTCAAGGCTGCTTCAGCCTGGCTGGCCTGGTCATGCCTGCTGCCGGGTGTGGCCCAAGGGTCAGAGTCAGCAGAGACATCTTTGAGCAATACTGACCACACCCCTGGGTAAGCCTCATACCCTGAGAAAGCCCACACAGGGGCCTGGGCCCCTCTGCTGAGAAATCACAGATGAAGGCAGCTAAGTAACGAAACTGCTTCCTCTAAAACTCAGTGGAACCCACTGCCACAGAGAGGAATTTACCACAGCGTCCTAGTCCCGTTCTGCTTCTACCCTTCCCAATGTCCCTTTGAACCACAGGAGCCTTGAGTGCCTATCCACCTGTCCTACAGACAGTCTTACTCATGTGCAAAGTACACAGGCCATGTGGTACAGCTGGGCAGGGAAGTGCCTTGACCACCTAACGGGAGGAGCAGCATGAACAAGTGCTGAGCCGTTCAGGTCAAGCACAGAGTGCAGTTTGCAGAGGCCTCTGAGAGTGCTACTCTCCCAACAGAACACCTTCCAGATAGCACCAAGTCAAGAGGGAAACAGGAGAATGGGTACAGAAGCTCCCATCTGGGAGAAACCAGAGACTGTACTAAAGGACAGAAGTCTCTCAAAGGATATAAAAGGACTAACATCAGCTGTCCATAGGGAGGACAAATGGGGATCCAGGGACAGGACACTCTCCAAGGAATGCCCTTTTATATATTATTGATCTGTGCAAAACTACAAAACATTTTTAGAAACTAATATAAATAAAATATAAGGGCTATGGAGATGGTTTCGTCAGTAAAGTATTTGGCATGCAAGCATGAAGATCTGAATTTGGAACCCTAACACCTATGTAAAAAAACAAGGTTCTACAATATGTTTGTAACCCTAACGTGGGGTCAGGGAAAGGGTAGAAAAAAGGTAGAGACTGGGGCTTGCTGGCCAGCCAGTCTGTGAGCTCCAGGTTCAATGAGAGACTGTCTAAAAACAACCCAAAAAGCCTAAGGTGGAGAAGTGGATTAAGGAAGCTACTCCATACATGTACACACATACATACCCATACCCACAAATAAATACAGGTGCTGATATATTCACAGAATGGCCTGCGCATGCACAGACCAGCTCTGGGAGGTTAACAAGAAAATGGGCATCAATGGGGGTCTGGGAGGAGTGAAGACTGCTTTTCACAGCTGGGATGGTGCCATGCACATACTATGCATGTCACTTAAAACACAGAAAGCCCCTCTAGTCCCTAAATACTCTTTACTGTTTCATGTCTTGAGACCTCTGCTCACTGTCTGGCTGGAACTTGTTCACACTACTCTGACTGCCCTCTTGGACTCCAAACTAACCATCTGCAAGCTCACTCCTCCAACAATGAAAGGCCCCTCTCCTCTGGGCCAGGCCCTCAGGCTCTGTATTATTCTGGGCTTCAACCAGTTATCTGTGAGCTTCTAGAGGGCACGGATCCACCTTAGTCGGTCCCATCCCCAGTACTACTCAGGGCTACTCAGAAGATGTCTGCTGAAAGGAAAGAGAAGAGATGCAAAGCCAGGCATGGTAGAGCCTACCTGTGACTCTGAGCCCTAGAAAAGCTGCAGGAGGAGGAACACTAGAAGCTGAAGGGGGCCCTAGGCTACAGGGCACAGCCTGGTTTGATTTTGTGTTTTTAGAAATGGTGAACACCACACTCACCACACCCTGTCATGTCTCAGCTTGGCTGCCAAAGGATGCTGAGAGGTCTCTTGTCTGTGGAGTTGCCCACATCACCCAAATGTTAGTATTGTTAACACTAACTCAAAGCCTTGAACCTCCTCACTCACAGAGGACCAAGCTTGAAGCCACCGCCACAGAGCAGGTTAGAATGCCCGCTGGCTAGCTAACTCCTCTCCCCCACGTGCCCCACGAAACTGTATTCTACAACACCAAAGAGTCTTGGGCTTCTAGAGCCAGAGGCCTGCTCACACCCAGTCATAGGCAAGCCTGGAGCACAGAGCCCTGCCCCTGCTCTTTCTTCTGTGCTCTGCTTTTAGAAAAGGCTGGCTAAAGCCAGAGCAGAGGTGAGACAGTGCTGATAGGCTAGCCTTGGGCCAGGCAGAGTCCGCACGGCTCAAGTCTTTGTAGGAGCACCACTGTAACAAGTGCAGAGTGCCAAGGAGCTGCCCCGAGGACCCAAGCATGCAAGTGACTCCAACTGAACAGGCAGACCCTGAACAGGCCCTTCCCAAGTCTCCTCCATCATGATCCTCCTGTCCCAAGCCCAACTCTAAGTGGGCTGACTAGGCTAGAGAACTAATGTTCATACAGGACAATTACAAGCATAACAGATGCCATGGGATAAGTGTGCGGCCCAGAGGACTGAGCCAATAATCCTTGGAAGAGATAAAGGGCTGGAGTTTCCTGGAGAAGGTGGCGTGAGTGGTGGGCTGTAACAGATGGAAAGGAGTTCAGCAGTCAGAGCTGGCCTCAGAGCATTTTAAGAGGAAGCCACTAGGTAACATGTCTGACACCCCATCCAGCAAGCTGCAGGGAAGCTGGAAGTTGAGGGCTCTCCTTAGCTCTAGGCAAGCAGGACACATACCAGGCCCAGGGGAAGTGTTTGCTTCACAGTGTGGCCAGGGTACCACCCACTCTCATGACTCTGTTCTGCCCTAACTTGAAGAGTCTGCCCACCAGACCCTAGTTTGTTCCTTCCGTAGACATCCAGACAAGTGACCCGAGCTACAAGGCTGTGGTGTACTCAACTGAACAAGGTCAGGTGACCCAGGAGATCCTGAGAGTTTCTCCAAGACTCCTCTTTTCATACAATAACCACATAAAAACTCAAAGCTGCAAAACAGCTATTCCCATCTTCCAGCACAGCCATCCCAGGCTGACCCACACGGCTCACTCAGAATGCCACAGACAATACAACAATTGTGCTCTCCCCTGGGAAAGGAGAGTGGCTACACAGAGCCCCATATGAGAACATCACGATGGTCTCAAATGCTGTAGTCATAAATATGTGCTCAAGCCATGTGCAGGGCACGCGCTCCCCACGTGCTCCTATAGCTATGAAAGCACAAGGGCCAATGTGCCAAAGCTGCTAGAAGCAGCTAGAGAGCAGGGCCTTGAGACAGCAAAGGGGAGTCATTCCAACTGGGACTAACCTAGTATCGTCCAGCTCTTAAGGAGCAGGAGAGAAAGGAAGGGAAGGAGGGAAGGGAGGGAGAAAGGGAAGAAACAAAGGAGGGAGGAAGGAAGGAAAACTCCTTTATAAAATAAAGCTAAATGAGATGGCTCAGTGAGTAAAAACACTTACTGCCTGGTGACCTGAGTCCAACTGCCAGAACCTACTACACAAAATGGAAGGAGAGAACCAAATCCATAAAGTTGTTTTCCTGCTTCCACAAGCATGGAATGTGTGCCCAGACACACACACACTATACATACCTACATTACACACACATACACTATACATGAACACACTATATATACACATTCACAAATGCACACACATAATACATACACACACTATATACACACATATACTATACATACATACAGTGTACAAGCATGTGCACACACACACACGCATACACACTCACACACACGTGCACACACACACTAATTGTTATTTTTTAACTGAGAAGAGATTTTGAAGCTGGCAAAGTGACTCCCTGCTGGCGTCCCTGCTGCCTGTCGGCTAGTCCGTCATTTTCAGCGTACACAAGCATCCCTTCAATCCAACCACTGGCTGCGCCGCATGTTCTCACGCTCGCGCCTTCTCCAGCCATTCGAGGGTCTTTCACGTCCAGAAGCTCAGGTTAAAAAATTTAAAAAAAAAAAAAAAGGATGAACCAGTTAATTCTTGGCACTGCAGTTCCCACCACTACATAGGTTCCCTGAGTTCAGGCCGCCTGGGACAGGAAAGGCCCAACAAGACTGACAGCAGTTGTGTGGAATCTTAAGCAGTCCAGAGAGCGACATCAATGCGTGTTGGTTCTGTCAGTCACTCAACCAGTCTTTCTTGGTGAGAGTAGGTAAAATACATCTCCCCCAAGAAACCAAGTCTTCAAACCCAAACACACCACAGTCATCTCCTTTGGCATCCAGGTCCAGACAGGATGAATGGACAGTGGGTGATGCATGTAAGAGAGAAAGCGAGAAATACCTTACAAACCAGGCCAAGTGAGAGCCATTGATTAGTCTATACCTTTGGAGTAAACATGTACTTTGACATGGGCTTCAACATCATGGTCCCAAGGTCAACAGCAGCAATACATCATCACCTGAACGCTCGTTAGAAACAGGCCTTCAGTCCTCATCTAGGACCAAATGCATCAGAAACACTCAGAGGAGGCCAGCAGTCACCATTTAAGTAAATTCAGTCCCAGAGCCTAAGCAACTGAAATGACAATTTGCAAAAGGGAAAACCAGGATCCGTAGAGGTTGTATCTCCTGTGAAAAGACAAGAAGCCAGTAAGGGGCAGGAGGCCTCCAGGCCACCTAGCACCCCCTCTGGGCAAGGACCTGAGGCAAAAATGTTCCCAACTGTCTCCACAATGCACTCAAGGACAACTCCAGAGACTTGGCCTAACAAACCAAGGGATGGAGCCAACCCTGAAACTTGGGACACACTGACCATTGTGGAAGGTGGACACAGATGAGAACACCAAGTTTCTGCTGAAAACCAGGGGAGTCAGGAAGGACTGCCAGGCAAAGTGACAAATGCCACACATCTCTCAATTCAGCCGCAAACTGAGGGTGACAGTGAGAAGATCAAACAACAAGGAAGAATCTGCAGCATATCTGTTGCCAGAGGAGGAAACAGCGGCGCTGAGTAACAAAGAGTGGCTGCTGTCATTTAAGCGGGGGAATGTAAAGAGAAAAGTTCCATCCTTTTTTAAGGGTTTTTTTTAAAATCTTCTATGTTTGGGTGTTTCGCCTACATGTATATCTGCGTACTATGTGCATGTAGAGCCCATGGATGTCAGAAGTGGGCATGAGATCCCCCGGAAATGGAGTTATAGATGGCTGTGGGTACTGGGAATGAAAAAACCCATGTCCTCTAGAAGAGCAGCCAGTGCAAGCGCCATCTCTCCAGACCAAAAAGCACTTTTTCTTTTGGGAGGATGTTTTGCTGTTTTTGAGACTTAGAGACCAGGCTGGCCTTGAACTCAGAGATCCCCAAGTGCAGTATCGCAGGTGTACACTATCGCACCTGGATCGGCTTTGGTTTTTTTTCGAGACAGGGTTTCTCTGTGCAGTCCTGGCTGTCCTGGAACTCATTCTGTAGACCAGGCTGCTTCAAACTCAGAGATCTACCTGCCTCTGCCTTCCAAGTGCTGGGATTAAAGGTGTGCGACATCACCGCCTGGCCTGCTTCGTTCTTAAATATGCATTGCCACATGCAGTCTTAACTTCCACTAGTTTCTAAACCTCTGCTGAAGGGCACAATCTACAAGTATCTGCAAGGCATGTCTAATTTGTCCTCACTAGTTCTTCTTTACCACCAGCAGAAATTATCTGCTTTAGACATGGCAGTTAGACAGCCTGTCAAGAGACATTAAAGATAAAATCCTTATTTTAGTAAGAATCTTACAGTATCTGTGAAAATCATGAAGGCACTTCTCAGACTGAGAAGATTAAGTTGGGTAAAGCACCTTGAGAGACTTGAGGAAAAGAAGGAAAAACAATCCCTCGGTTGACTTCATGAAGTGACCCGGGGAGAGCCCACAGAGCTGACAGGTCCTGGGCTAAGACTGGCCCTTAGAGCTTGGCGGACATGTGTGGACTTCCAATTGGCAATCACCATGAGAACATATAACCTCTGAGCTCCCAGTCACTTGGGGGTTTCCTTGCAGGCTGAACAGTTAGGATTATGTTGGCAATGAACTTGAGCCCTGGAAAGAACAATCTTCTGGGTGTTTGTACTGGCCACAGCCATTCACCACAGCTACCCTACACCAAATAACCTGGTGAGAGAAGTTCTGAATCTGTCTATGAATGTTTTGACCATTCCAGAGACCTCAAACTCAAATGCTTATTGGAGCTGCACAGGGAAGTGAGAGATGAAAGGCTAGCTGCATGGGATAGGAAAAACACTGTGCTCAGAGGATATGCCTACCAACAGCAAAGAGCTTAAGTACATGTTCTTTGGGTATGCATAAATGCTGGGCAGCTGTGAGGGAGAGGCCCCAGACAACACCAAGAACCCTCCAGCTTATTAACAGAAGCCAAAATGCTACACTACTTTGTACAATTCTGTGATGTTCAAATCTTGTCAAGCAACTGATACACTGGCATGGTGACGCGTGCTTGTAATTGCAGCAACTGAAAGTTAGTATAAGCAGGAGCATAAGAATTCAAGACCAGCCCTGACTACATAACAAACTGGAGGCCAGCTCGTGCTACATGGCCAGCCAGTCTGAAACAGGGTGGTGGGGAGGGGCCGTGAGATGCGTCAGTGGGTAAAAGTGTTAGAGCTTGATCCCCAGAACCCATAGAAAAGTAGAACCAAAAGTGGCTGGAGGGATGGCTCAATGGTTAAGAGAGCTGGCTGCTCTTCCAGAGTACCTGGGTTCAATTCCCAGCATCTACATGGTGGCTCACAACTGTCTGTAACTGCAGTTCTAGAGGATTGGATGTTCTTTTCTGGTGCCCATAGGTACTGCATGTGTTCGGTACACAGATATACATGTAAGCAACCCATACACATAAAATAAATATATATTTAAAAAAATTTTTAAGTGGAAGGAGAATCAACTCCACAAAATTTTGCTCTGATTTCCACATGTGCTTCATGGCATACACACTCACACACAATAATAACAAATATAAATGTTAAAATAAATGATTTTAAAAATCACTGGAGAGATGATCAGCAGTTAAGACAGAATACTACTACTGTAAAGACTTGAGTTCAGTTCCCCGCACCCATGTCAGACAGCTGATGACTAGCTGGAATGCCAACACTACTGGCATTGGAGACCTCTGGCCTCCTCAGACTCCTGAACTCACATGTACATATCCTCACACAGACACACACAATGAAAAACAAAATAAATATATATTTTTTAAAGGAGAAAAGTGGGGCAGCTAGAAGCCCAAAATTGGTATTGGTAAATCATCATTGGGTCAAAAAACTGTAAAGATGACCTCTGGCCCCCGGAGTACCACTGCGCAAACTGTGGACTGAATGGTGGTAACTATTCGGATCCCTGAAGACACCAGGCATTTATAAGTTTTCACACTAGCTCGAATAGCCAATTGGACTAACTTTGGTCTTAGAAATCCACAGGCATCACTCCCTGGCTCACTCTGTGAGATAACTGAAAGTCTCCCACTGACTGGGAAGCACAGACTGTCAAAGTCTATGCACATCAAAGTTGACCCATGAGACTCCTGACCCCCAGGCAGGCCTGCCCCTCTAACCACAGACTGGAGAGATGGTGAACGCAGTCCTTTCTAGGCTATGCTTGGCCTTTTAACAGTGGGCTTACACTATGGAACAGAGGCATCTAAGATCTGTATCACATCCTGGGACATCTTCCTCTGGCTTCTCCTCTAATGTGGGGCTGGGGACAGAGAAAAGTTCCATGTCAAATATCTTAAATTGGACAGATGGACTTTTCTGGGCTGCTGGCTTTTGTTGGGTCATCATGGGCAGCTGCCCCCTCCATCCTGTCCTGCAGAGAACAAAAGATTCTATTTGATGACCTCTATGCAAGACAGAGAAACAAGAGGGAAGTAAACTTTATTTCAAAATAGCCTGGGACAAATGAAAACTTCTCGTATCATACCAACACAGTCAAAGGGAAAATTGTGTGGTATTGGCTTTCTAAAATGTCACCCCACAGAGAACAACCTACATCTCTACCCACAGGCCAGGATTAAAAAAATGTGGTTGACAAAGCCATCCAGAAGAGCCAAAGAATTCTCTTTCAAACAGCAGGTTGTTAAAAGGCTGGGGACAAAACTGGGTAAGAAAACTGGCTAGAACCCACAAGGGTCCACAATCTCACGCCTAAGACTCAAAGTTGGTCCTTCCCTGTGAGGCAGACCCAGTCTGATCATGACACAATCTACTGATGTACACAGGACACTCAACAAACACCAGCTCTGCATGGGAAAAGCAGACAGCCCCCACACAGTTAAATCAAGGTTCTTCTGCAACCTTTCTTTCTCGGTATTGAGATGGCAATTTTCCACATTCTCACTGGCCACTGGCTAAAGTAGGGCAGAGAAGAGGTGCAGGAGAGGTCAGCTGGAGACAAGCACACTGCCAAAGATAAAGAGATGACGCGAGGGCCTGCAGTCAAGATTGCCCTTCCAAGGCTAGCCCAGGACAGTTTCCCTTCTGGTAGCATAAAGATAAAGTTCTTTCCATATACTTCTCGATACCTAACATCTTCCCTGCTACTAGGCACTTCTTTCATGAAAATAGTACAGGACTCAGTTTACCGGACTCATGCAGCCTTCTCTTTTTCCTCCAGCCCAAGAGCCCCTGCATCTTATGCATGCATTACATAATGTGTCCATTCTGAAATAAAGAGTATGGGGATCATCTATGGAGGGAGCAGAAATTCATACAGGCTGTATTTTTGACACAATAGCCCACGTCAGACCAGGACCAGCCCCGTGGCAAGCAGCCACACCGATTCTTCCATACTTGGTCCATCAGCAGGTACTGATATGATGGAGAGAGTTCCGGTACTCACGCCTGAATATCTTGCTCTAATGAACTGGAAACCACGCTCTTCTCATTCATCTCTATACCTAAAAATGTCTCTGCCCTTCATCAGCCTCCCCAGAGAGTACGATGTGAGTATATTTGAGAAAAGCAAGACCAGAACTACCTTTTAGCTTTGCTCCATGCTACCAGAATGCACTGTTGCTTGCCACTGACACATTTTCAGAAAGCCCCATGACATCGGCAAGCACAGGAGGCACTGTCCTGAGTGAATAAAGGAATCCTAGCTGCTGCCTGTAGCGAACAGGGCCACAGCATCAAGTCACAGACCCTCCTATCCCAGCTCAGCAGGAACAGTGGTAGATCCTAGCAGGTCCAGATGGAACAGCAGAGAGCACACTCTGAATACACAAAAAGGTATGGCTGCAGACTTCCGAAGGGCCCAGCATGCAAATACACAGAGGGTTCCTGACTTGGCTGAGCTCTAAAGGCCAGAGGGCTCGGGGGAACTCTGAGCTAAGAGGGAGGAGCTGGGGTTATAGTCTGAAAAACAGCAGGGCTATGGACTACTTACAGGGTTATAGGTCAGAGGGCAGCACTGAACATCAGCCTGGGTTCCCTCTGCCTGGACAGATATTTCCCAAGCCCTCAGAGGAAATGAGCTCATTTCTAATTCTGTGTCTTTAGGCTAAGGTGCTCTGGGTGTCCATCCTTCTACCAGAATGTCTTGTCTGCACTTCTGGTTCTCTGAAATTTAGATTCCCCACACACTGGGAGACAAGACTAGAGCCTTCCTACCTGATGGAACAGTCTGCATGGAGGGCAAGGTTGCATGTCCATGCTTTGAAATGACTCACAGTGGCCACTTGCACAGTGGCCAATGTTTCTTAATGACTGAATTTTGCATTCCATTTGGTTTCATGTGTCCTGTGATTACCACCCTGACCAGCACAATCTGGAGTACGGAGTGTCATATAAAGAAAAGGTCAGGACTTTCTGTATAGGCCAGGCAGTAAACAGTTTAGGCCTCACAGACCATCTGGTCTATAAACTGCTACATCAACTTGAAGGCAGCCATAGAAATGGGTGTGGCTAGTGTTAGAGAGAGGGCTCAGTGGTTAAGAGCTCTAGCTGCTTTTCCAGGAGCCCTGAATTTGATTCCCAATAGCCACATCAGGTGGCTCACAGCTGTCTGTGACTCCAGCTCCAAGGGATCCCCTGGCTTCTGAGGGCAGCTGCACCCATATACACATACCTACATGCAGACAGACATTTACACCTACACATAACTGAAAATAGTAAAAATAAATCTTTTTTTAAAAAAAGAAACAGTTGTAGCTGTCTTCCAACATAACTTTATTTATGAAAACAAGTAGCAGGCCAGATTTTGTCATCTGTACAGTTTGCCAACTCCTGACAAGAGTACAGGGTTGGGAGTTCGAGCCTCAGGACTCCTGACTGCTAGCTGGATGACCCACGCATCTTACTGAACCTTAAAGTCTTTTTTTTTTCTTTTTTTCCCCCCAAGACAGGGTTTCTTGGTGTAGCCTTGTCTGTCCTGGATTCACTTTGTAGACCAGGCTGATCTCGAACTCACAGAGATCAACTTGCCTCTGCCTCCCAGTGCTGGGAATACAGGTGTGCACCACCATGCTTTGCTGGGCCTTAAATTCTTTACTTTCTTAAAGTGTCAATAACATTGAGGGTAAGGCTCAATAATAGAGCACAGGCTGGCCCATGTATGAGGGCTCTGGGTCTGACACTGACACACACACACACACACACACACACACACACACACACACACACACACACACACACACACACGCTTGTTCTCTCTCTGGGTTAGAGGGATTAAAAGAGAAGATTGTAACCATTCAATACCTTGGCCCCACCCCCACTTTAAGCGCTGAGTTCTATCATGCCATGATCATAAGAGACAAGTACCAAAGGGTCCCTGTGGACTAAATGAAAGCAGGAAAGTCCTGAGGGAACTGACTGATAGCATCCTATGTACCTACTGCTACTCTACTGTGAATTTCCAGTCTACAGAGAAGTAAACTACAACCAGTGTTCAAGGTCAAATGCAATCCAAGGGCAGGACTAGGGAAAATAGGACTGGGCCTCCCTGGTTCTTGGTTCTTCTCCAGGCTCTCTTGCTCTCATTCACACCAACTGGGGGTGGCCCTACCAAACAACTGCCTCATTTGTACTAATCTTGGGTTTCAGTTGAAGAAATCACGAAGAAGCACAGAATCAGGGCTGGAGAGATGGTCCAGTGGTTAAGAACGTTTGCTGCTCTTGCAGAGGATACAAATTCAGTTCCCAACATCTTGCAACCACCTGTAACTCCAGGTCCAGGGGATGTGAGGCCCTCTGGGTATCTGTGAGGCCTCCACAGATACCAGGCACATACACATACACACAGGCACTCATACACATAAAATAAAAACAAGTTCTTAAAAAGAAATAGCCAAAAGCATCTTGATTCAATGATGTCCAGTGCCCCTAGGTACTGTTCCAGACTCTATGCCATCACCAGTAACCGCAGGAACACCTTTCTATGGTAGCTATCTTCCACCATGCAGGATCACACAACACCTGGTATACCAGTGGATTCAAGTTGTTGACCACAGCATCCCCTTCCCACTAGGCCCCAAAATGAAAAACTGCTGTCCTGCCCATGGCCACTGCTCTCTGCAATGCCTTCCAGAGACACACAAATCTCCACAGGGTCAGGCAGCTCCACCAGGAACTGAGTGAAAGTTCATTTCTTACTCTACTTGCGACTGAGCTTTAATTCTATCCGGACACAAGGTGCTACTAACTGTCTGTCCTTTTTCCTCTCCTCGGTCTATCTACCATGGTTATCAGCAACCAAAGAAATGGTCACTAGGAACACTGCCTTCTCCATAGGCACAAATCATAACCAGCTATGATCCAACCCCAGCACCAGCAGCAACAAGGGGCCTGGCCCCCATAACTAAACAAAGGCCAACTGAGAGGTAGGTGTTCAGCCTCTCAGGGAGCAACAATGGGGCTCAGCCCTCTCCTCAACTCTAACACAACACTGAAAACTAGGCCCTCTGCCTCCGGTAGGACTTGAAGCCCAGCAATGTCCAACATCACTATCCCTTCCCACCTTTAATTCCCCACAAAACTGGAGTATCTGTGCTTGGCTGTTCTCTCCCAAATACAGGGGGAGGACTGGGTTAGGTCAGGCATGTCACATTGGTTCAAAGCCCAGCAGGAAGCTAGTAGGCCAGGAAGCTCTGCAGGGGAAGAGAACAGAGTGCTGGCTGCTCAGTTATGTAGCAGAGTGAAAATCATACCACATAACTGTGACTTCCTGCAGCCTTTTCAACAACACGCAAGGGTATGCCTAAAATTCATGCAACCTAAAGGAAAGAAAAAGCATTTCCCCAAAGCAAGGTACACCCCATTCGGTTGTGACCTACCACACTGAGTAGCCTGGCTAACCTATCCACACGGTCTCCTATCTGGATATATCATCCTTTCCTCGAAGTGTGCAGTTCACCTTTGGGCCAATGAAGGCTCAGCTAGGCCCAATCTGTCTTCTCCCTTCCCTGGAATGGGTCAAGGCCATTGTCAGCCTTCCTGGAAATTAGATGATCAGGAGGTTCACTGCCCAACCCCACCTCAGGAGTAGTGCTGATGGGCAAACCCTACAGGGCTTAGAAGAGACACCCAAAGGGCCGAGCTGGGGGATGCTGGGCCGCTGTGCTGCACAGGTTCCTTATTTTTCTTCCTTCTCCTCCTCTGGGCCAGAGTCACATGCCACACAGCCAACGGGGCCTGGAATCTGGGCTGGCATCTGAGGGCAATGAGGCTCAGGAGGGCCAGCCGCCAGCAGTCAGGTGACCTGGGCAGGCCACTTCCCAGTGCCTATGTCAGCAACTCCCCCACCCTCGGAGAACATGCTTCGACAGAGCCCAAGGGGCACTGAAGCTCCTTTCCAATCACATCAACACGATGAGGTGCTTTTTCCCGTTGGTACTGGTGGAGTGGGGGCTGTTTTACAGTGAGTCAGACTTCTGTAATCCATGCCAGGCTGAAACACACTGTTACAGTACAGGCACGGATAAGATGGGAGGTGCCCCTGCAAGTCCCATGTGCCTCATTGGATGTTCACTGCGACTAAAATAAACTAGACCATGTCACTCTAGTCACACAGGCAGTGCAGGGATAACCTTCTCCAAGGTCAAAAGGGCAAGACCCTCAGTCAGTAGCATCACTAAAAAGATAGTACCCAGTGGAGCGCGCTGGAGAAGATGGACCCCACAGCCTTTGGCTTGCATACCACAGTCGCACAGATAGCTGCATGGGCAGGCCCAGCTCCCGTGTAAACTGATCTTATTCATCAAGTGGAATCTAACCCTTTGATGCTGACTCCTGGCCCTTACCTGCTCCTTGCCTTTGTGGACCACATCCTTCCCAGGTCACACAGTGGCCTCCAAGCCTGTAAGCATCAGCTTCACATTCCCAGTTCCCAACACTTGGGAGCTTAAAGTTCAGACCCCTTTGCTTGGTACTCTGCAGCCACCCTGGCCTTGACCAGCCTAGCTTTTCCACCTACACATTTCTCACTCTGGTGCCCAGAACCCTGAGTGTCTAAGAGATGGTTTCCTGTTACTGCCTTTTGCGCAGACAACTGTTCTCCGGGCCTTATCTCTACCCTTCATCCGTCCACATCCCTGTTCATCCCTATGATTCAAATCAAATGCCACCTCCTTCAAGAGGGTGGCCTGGCCTCTGCCCTTCAGCTGGATCGAAGTGATCTTCCTATGGCATCTGCAGAATTTTATGAATCCCAATGACTGCCTGTGTCCACACATTTCCACTACAGTAATCACACTGTGTGGCATTCAGTAGGCACTCCATAAGCAACTACTATATTGACTACCATAACCCAAGCCTCAGTACTGTGAAGCTAGGATTTGATGTTCTCAGCTCTCAGCTCTTTGGGGCCTAATAGTGTGCCAGACAGGTATTTACCAGATCTGACATTACTATGGCAGGCAGGGTATGTGCTTTCCATAAAAGCAGTGACAGGTTAGAAGAAGGAACACAGAGACAGAAGATGAAGGCCAGCAAGCAAGGGGAAGGGACCACCACTGCATGGAACCAGACACCCTCCCCCACATCCCATAAATAAGTCTTCCTCTGTCAAGGGATTTTAGCAGGAAATTTCAGATCTCTACTTGGATGGGTATGGTGGGAGACACCTATAGTCCTAGTACTCTTCCTGAATGCTGAGACAGGAGGACCACTAAGCCAGCCTCAGACACATAATGAACTTGAGATTACAAAACAAACAAATGAAAAAAGAAAGGAAGGAAGGAAGGAAAGAAGGAAGGAGAAAACAAAGAAACAAAGAAAGAGAAAAGAACTGTCTACTCTGTTCTCCCTACAGGAAGGTAAGTTATGGCTGACAGTAAAGTAATACTCCTGAGACAGAAGTGCTACAAATGGACAGGCCAGGGCCAGTGATATGGTCCAGCCTGAGCTCCATGCCCAGAATGGTTCCTGAGGAACAACATCCTAGTTTGACCTCTGGTCTCCACACGAATATGCACATTCGAATACATGGACCCACACACAAACAGGGAATAGGCAGCCTACATCAAAAGAAGCGTTCCAAGGATGCAGGCTCTGCTGTATCACTGGATCAAGGGCTCACAAGCTTAGGTGAACCCTTGTTCCTTGAAGAGACTGCAGTCATGCTCAGTCTCTTGGTTGGGGTGGGGGTTTCTAGAAGAACTGGGGAGAGTGCTCCAACTGAACCACACACCTGCACTAAGATGGTGCTACTCATTATCAGAGCCCATGGCCCACAGAGAGAAGGATCGCCTATCAGTAATATGTAGAAGATTTTTAATTAAGATCATGGCTGTTCTGGCAAGAGATCACATCCAAAGACCTTCTAGGTCTGTGTGATCTCCATGGAATACAAACATGCTCTTAATCCAGGAGACAGTGGCAAGCAGATCTGAGTTCAAGGCCAGCCTGATATAGAGCAAGTTTCGGGTAAAGAAAAGCTTAGGTCCACACCTAAGTGGTGGTACACTTTAACCCCAAACAATGAAGGTAAAGTTAGTTTGTAAAAAGAAGCACCCATGTTTGAAAGTGATGTTTAATTAAGTGGCAGAAAAAATGATGAATCAGAGAAAGATTTGACAGAATAGGAAACACCCAACTCTCACGAGAACAGGGAAGATACTTAAGGGAACAGCACAGAATGAGAGAGAGGAGGCAGTTTTACTGGGAAAATAATAGAGAAACAAGTTGGAGAAAGAGACTCAGGTAAAGACCAAAAGAGCCAGAGAATGAGAAGGAGCCAGGAGATTAGAGTGGATTGCTGGAATTAGTTTGAGGCCAAGCAGAGCAATTCAGAGGCAGGGAGAAAAGCCACATTGAATAAGTTAACTGGAAGGAGTCTGAGCCAGAACAGCTGAATTGAACCAGCCAGCCCAGAACTCAGTAAGAACAAGAAAGGGTGAACTTATTAACAGTAAGTCTCAGAGGCTAAAACATTCTAGGCCTAGGTTAGATTGTACTGAGACTAGAAGCGTCCAGGACTAGGCCTACGTTAGCAGAGGCAGTAAGCCTCTTCTTTTTCCAGTGATATCAACTGTGAACTCTGACACCACACCTGAGAAGTGATAAATGAGCCCCTCACCCTCTGCCCAGATAGCCACACCCAAGGTTTCTAAAGAATCCACTCAAGGTGGTCAAACCCAGAGGAGCCAGGATCCTGAGGCTACATCGTCATCACTCTTACATACATTCATTTTTTTATGAGTGAAGCGAATTTACTTTTGGTAAACAAAGATTTAGTTTCTTAAAAAGAAAGCTTTAAAGATTTCACTCCTTTTAACTCTTGTTTTAAAAACACACACTAAAAACTAAATTGTAATGTATACTTTCAACTCATCTTCCTGAAAAAGCCATAAGCAGAAAATATTGGGTCAGAGTAAAGGCCTGCTCAGGAGAGCTCAGCTCAAGGCCTCCCTGCTCTGCACTGTGTCCTTTGCCAGGTGAGCCCAGGAGTCCTCTGACTGTTCTCCCAATGACAACCTTCACCACTACTGGCCATTGAACTCTAGGTATCCTCAACACACAGGATGAAGGTTATCATATTGCAGATGAAGGGCCAAGGAGGCAGAGTCACTGCTCCAGGGCACACGGTCAGCATACAGCAGACTATGGATCTCAACTTGGCACTGATCCCAGAGATGAATACTGTCTTTGCCTGAAATTATATGGGAATAGTCTCACCTACACTTTGCTCCAAGTTCCTGTGATAATGAACAGTTCTTCTCAATCCCTGATTGGCAAGTTGGACTGCCCTGGACCATGACAGAACCTCTGTCTGCCAGTCATCTCCTATTTTACATCCCTCCTCATGGCACCAACTCCTTTTGCCAAGAGTCTCTCTCTCTCTCTTGCACGCACACACCTTCAACTGATCCTCCTAAAACACTGGAGCCATGCAAACAGGCTGTGGAGCCTGAGGCCCAGAGGCAGTAGGAGACAAGTTAGGCCCAGCTAGGAAGCAGTACAGTATCCACTACCTTACAACTGGGAAAGTCACATGACTGCCAGAGGGACCTCAGGGAGACACAGTTCCCAGGGCCCAGACCCTAGAACTATGCCAAAGGAACTACCCTGAATTCTCTATACTTTTTAAAGGCACAAAATTACAGATACACACACACGCACACACCACTCACTGGCCCCAGGAGAGAGACTCCCTCCCCTCACCCAGACGATGGCCAGCAGCAACTGAAATTAGCTTTCACCTCAAAACATTCAGTAAGACCCTTGGGCCTCCCTCTGATTCCAGGGCCCCGGCCAGTGTGACTGTCAGAGCAAGCAAGGCCTCTTCCAGCTAGGCTTTATCCGGCAGGGCACTTTATGCTTCAGCCTGAGAGGGAATGTGGCCTCCATAGGACAAGGTGAACAGAGCAGACAGAAGCAACTGACCAGTAGGCTATGGCTATACAAGGCCCTCCAGGAGTGCATGATGCTTCTAGCAGAAAGCCTGTTTCCTTTACACTGGTGGGTAAAGTATGGCATAGTAGAGGTACAGAGCTGAGCTCAAACCCCAACCACCCTCTCAAGAGGGCAAGAGATTCCTCTTGACAATAACATGGGGCCAGTACGCTGAGCAGCAAGTAAACTAATGAAGAAGTAAGGCATCCACGTCCAAGCTGGACATTTAGCAAGGCCCAGTCAATGTCCGAAGGATAAATGTAGGAAAACCTGCCATGGAGAATTCCCCCTCTCCCTGCCCTATACTAGGCTCAAACTAACCTCACTCACTGCCACACAGACTTAGGGGCCAAAAGGCTAACACCTTTTTCATGGAGCCCATCTTGCCCAGGCTTCTGGCCTTTCCACCCAGACCCATCTCACAGTGTAGAGAACCTTCTGAGCACATCGAATCATCCATCGAATCATCCACCTTTCAGCTGAGGTGAGCATGCATGGGCAGAAAGGCAGAAAATGGCAGGAACTATTACCCTAGAGCAAGTGAGCATGCGCTGATTGGCTGAAGAACCCTGAATGGCAGTGATTAGGTCAGCCTGCTGACCTGTATGAAAGCAGATGGCCTGAGGCAGAGACGAGAGCCCAGGTGATCACAGCAGTAGGGTGACGGCTATACAGGTACAGGCTTATTCCTCTCGGGACTGGAACATGATCTCAGGGGTCACCTTACTTCCACTGTATCTCCAGAGTACTGGGTCTCTCTTCCAGATCTCCTTCTAAAACTGGGAGATCAGAGAAGCTCTCACTCTTCAAGGCATCTGGCCAGCTCTACACATTGTAATCCTATGAACAGTTCTGAGCTGTGAGATACAACCAGGTCTGACCCTCGTTTTCATGGGAAGATTACTGAGATGTGCCCTGGACCTAAATAACTGCATTTTGACTCCCCTGAAACCGGGGGGCGCATCCTGGGTTACGCCTCAAGAATGTGCAGGGGGAAAAAAAACTGCTTGAGAACTACCCTGTAAACAACCTGGGCAGCCTCCTGCCCTCTCCAGCTCAGAGACCTCAGGAACCCTGAGCAGGGACTGGGTAGCCATAACAGAAACAGGAGCTATCCGGGTGACATGCACAGCAGGCACTTCGCCCAGACAGAGGTGGGTACCTTTCAGCTTCTTCTTCACAGGGACCAGGCAGCAGTGGAAAATTCCAAAGGCTTTGCTCCACTCCTGCATGAGAAGGCTCCTAATCCCCTTCGAAAGAGACCAAAGTATGGTGGCGTCTGCCCTGCCAACAGAATCAACTCAGAAACATTAGAAATACCAGTGCTTGAGTCTTGCCCCCTGCCCCCAAACCCAGCTATTCTCAGAAGTCGTGACATAATCAGGCCTGAGTCCAGGCAACTAGATTTTTTGTTTTGTTTTGTTTTTGAAACCTCTCCGGTAAGTAATTCATAGCCACACATGAGGACTACTGCCCTGCCATCTAGAAACTCAGCACACAGGGAGTTAGCCCTCCCCGCACAAACTCTTAAGAGAAAGAAAGGTCGGAGACCTAGCCAGGCAGGCCTTGCTGGAGGCACTCACCCAACAGCACATCCACACACTGGGCCCGGCCTGTGCTGAACCATCTGTCTGGAGATGAGGAGTGTCTGCCCAGCCCTGGCAGGGGCAGACCCAGTCCCCCTGTGCTGGAAGATGTGCAATTGGGTTCTCTGATTACTTCAGACATGTAAACAAAATATGATACTGTACAAACCTGGGGTGGCAAGGCAAAAAAGCACCACAAAACAATCTACTTTGAGATGTCTGAATTACAAATACAAAAAAAATAAAAAGCTAGTATTTAAAAAAAAATGCCCACACGCCTTTGGAAACCCTCTTAACAATCTCTTGAGTGGAAAAAAAAAATGGAATCTGAACAAATGGTGAGGCTGGAGCTGCCAGATTTACTTCCTGTTTCCCCCAGAAGGTCATTGGGAATAATTACATTTTCTTGTGAATCTGTCTTTTGTAAAGTTCAAGCAAAGCATCTCAGTCTCCCCAGCTAAGGCCCTGCTTTGGGGCCTGCAGAAGACAGAACTCAAGCGTTCATTTAAAGAAAAAGAATGGGTCAGGAGCATAGGAAAGGGAGAGCAGGGAGAAAGCGGCAGTTAAAATTTGTACGTTTTGCTGTTGTGCTAACAAGACTAAACAAAATCTATGCTTTGAGATAAAACAGAACCTAGTGCCTCTAGCTTGTGACATACTGATAGCTGAAAAGCAGGCTTTTGGGCTCAGCTGGTGCTACTGGCTTCTCTGCCTTCCAGCTGTGTGTGGCGCTGCACCAGGTACCTGAACTCCCAGAGCCTCAGCTTCTTCAACCTAAGCGCAGGCTGGCTGTGCATGAGGAGGCCAGGCTCAGGGAGTGCCTTCCACACACCACGGGTGTTGTTTGGAGTCTCACACCAGCCAGCATCTTTTGGCCTACAGACTTGGGGACAGTATACCAGCACTCGGAGGGAATCTGCTTCTTTGTATAACGGGAGAAGGAAAAGAGCAAGCAGAAGAGTCAAATGTTGGCCTGCCACCCCATCCTGGGGTCAAATGGGTTGTTTACCAACATAATTTGCTGTCACTCGCCAGAGAGCAATACAGTGGAAAAGCCCCCCTAGAGACTCACGAATGCCTCAGAGATGCTCTTGTTTCCATGATGTCCCAGCAAGATCTGGCCACACTGTTCCCATCCCCCCATGCAAAAGGCAGCTTCCCCTCCAGCCCCCACAGCAGGAGAGAGAGACGGGTTAAAAGAGTGGGGGTGCCTGTCACACTTCTTCTGTAACCCCTGACGTGATGTGAAAGTCTACAAGGTAGACCCTTTGAAATGCAAAATCTTCCAGGGTCCTTCAAATGTGTTTTTATTTTCTCGGGTTCCTAAGGCTGCTTTCAGACCCACCCATCAGCATTTTCCCTCTCAATCAATTGGCATTTAACAACTACCATGGGGGGGGGGGTTGGGAGAGGACGACCAAGGACATCTCTATTTCTTTTTTTCAGAAAAGCTCAAGTATCTCCATTCACTTGGGGGTGGGGGACAATTTTGTCCTTGGCTCCAGCCTCCCAGCAACCCCTCCAAAACATCCTGGAAGCCAAGTTTCTCCCATTTTATCAGCAAAGCATTGACTTCTGCTCAGAACCTCAGAACATTTTCTTAAACAAGAATACAGGTTCCCTCTGACCCAGGTTCCCTAAGATTAAGACAGACACCATCAAAACCACCACCCTGATCATACAAAGGCCAAACCTTCAACCAAAACCATGTGCACTAGAGGTCTGCATTAAGTCAAAGAGGTTGCCTTTAAAACAATGTTGTTTGGCAAAGAAAATTACTTCACCATATGAAGAACCCTAGGGAATGGAAACTGCTTTTGAATATAGACTTTTCAGTGGCGTGGTCATTAATCATGTTAATGTAAACTGCACTAAAACAAAAATTTTCTAAGCAAGTCTCAGGGCACATCAGCATATCTAAGCCTCTGGGTTTGCTTCCAAAGTTCACATCCCAGCAAGCAATGAAGCTACTGTTAATGGGGTCAGCTATTACTAAGCAGTCCCCAACCCTGGAGAATAATAAAGATGGCTGGGGTGTATTGAAAAAAAATAAAACGCCTTCATAGAGTGAGGCAGGAAACAAACAGAAATTAATCAGAGAAGGAGAGTAAGTTTGGGGAAAAGGTATTCGATGAACAAGTGTGAACCCAAACTCCCCTGGGTCAGTGTTTAAGAAAGGAGAGCAGTCAGCATTTCTGGCAGCACCCACGTCTCTGGGCCATTCTCTCCACAGAGTGGAGGGCAGGGAAGCAGCTGGATGAGGAGAGGAGGAGTGGAGCCCAGCAGAGCTAAGCGGCGCTGAACCCAGCCAGACCCAGCCATGTGCTTCGTGCTGGCAACAAACCGGTTCTTTCGAGAGAGGAGGAGTCTGACAAAAAGGATAGCTGCAGCAAAGCAAGGGCAGAGAGGCAGAAAAACTTCAAGGAGGCCCTGAGATTGGGGCTATCCCCACAACTTAAAACAAAAACAAACCACCTTTGGGGGTTACAGGACTACTTAATCTATTAACACCCCCTTCCCTCATTGCCAGATCAATTAAACAGCGTCTGTCCACATCTGGTTTCCATCTAAAACCAAAACTTGTACTATCAGCATATTACATAACAAATTATGCCTGCAGGTTTCTTTTATTACACATCAGAGAGGTGTGCATGGTGGTGGTGGTGATGTGGGGGTTGTGCTGACCTGAGTGTTTGTTTCAGTCTTTTTTTTTTCTCCCTTAGGGGCACAAACAAGTTTTCCATACTGTGCATAATTTAACCCTAGAAAGTCTCTCGCCTGAATGACACATCAATCCGAGACAGTGGACCCAGCCCTCAGCCCTCAGTGCTGGCTGAAGTGGAGTGGGTGAAAAGGGTGTGCATTTTAAGGAGCTCTGCAGGCACCAGATTGCTCCACAGTGTCCCCTGCTGACAGTATTTCAACATAGCTCCTTCCTGAAGGTAGGGGCCAGGCCAGCCTTTGCTAAGCTCCCATCATGGGTCAGACACCAACTCAAGGGACTCACTGAAAGCAAACCATCTTCTACAGAACTAAAGGATGGGGATGCTAGGGGATACCAATCAACAGGGGACAAAAGAAAGAATAGAAGAGAGGGTCAGGAGAGATAGAGAGAGGGAAAGCCAGGGGGAGAGACAGAGACAGAGAAAGCCAGCCAGCCCAGGAAGGGCTTCCTGTAAGGCGCTCTTTGAGTGACCTTTTTAAGTATCTATCTAAAGCTCTTTCCGTAACATACCTACTATACTGAAAATAAAGGGGAGAAACTGATTAGGATCATTATCAATCAAAACAGTGAACTAATCCTGCCTTGAACAACCTTAAAGTTCACTTCTACAGCAATCACATGGCCAGCTTTTCCAGAATGCTTGCTTTGAGCTAAAATGAACACACATCAAGTTGGTCTTCTAAGGGGGGAAATAGCAAGTCTTTGAACAGAGCTATTCTGAACCAGTCTTGAGAGGATCTTGTTCCCTGTGTGGCCATTTGGGAGACACCCGTAGGCATTCCCCCAGCCTCTTAGATTTCCTCCCTACCACAGCATCCCGAAACTGGATCAGTTCACCCGAGTCTACAACTACAGCTACTGTTATGACTCAAACCTTCTTTCACTAGCAGGGGCCTATCACCTGGAACAAGTTAGCTGTTTTCTGCTAATCTAGCAAAGGACAAGGGGGAAAAAGTCTCCAGACCTTCAACTCACTGTCAAAACTGTAACTGAGATAAGTCCCCGCTAAGTGACAAATTAAAATGAAACCAAAACCTGGCCCAGTCTGGAGAGTGAGTTTCACGAGTGGGCAGGCTTCATTCTTCCCCCAGGGCCTCAAATCAAGCCGCATCTTTCTAAACTAGAGTCCAAGATTCAGCAAAAAGGGATTCCCCCTACCAGGCGTAGAGACTGCTGGGAACACATATGCTAGCATGTCATTTGGAGGTCTACTAATATGTTGAAGGAGCACAAGACATTTGCCTGGCTTCCTGGGCCAACAAACAATGCCATGCCAACTCTTGAAGCAGTCAACAGAAAACAGTCCCTTTTCTCCACCGTCCAACAATTCAACAAACATTTGTTCCTGTTGAACAACCATCAGCCTGGCCCCATCTGCACCAACTCCTGTGAGACAAGCACGGCGGCGACAGCCGCGCGGCAGCACTACAAATGCCCTGCCCAGGGGCCAGGACCGGAATGCAATCCACGGCGGGGGCCACTTTCCCAACACCACAGAGTCCGGATTCTACCGTATGGAATACTCAAGAGTGTGGCCTATAGGAGGCAGAATCCCATTCACCAAATGCTGCAAAGAGCTTTTCTTTGTTCGCCATGGTACTAAGTACAGTACGTGTTAATGAACCCAGCGGTCAGAAGGAGCAAGCCTGGCATCAGGGGGCGTCCGAAGGCGAGGCTCCATAGCAAGCCTGCCCACGCAATTCCAGGGCCCTGTCCCACACCCCAAGCATTGTTCCCCTAGTCCTGAGGGTTGAAGACGAGCTGGGGGGGGGGTCCGAGAAAATACTTGGGGCAACTCAAACCACAGACCTTCTTCGGATTCCGGGTGTCCAAGTCTCGTTCGTCCCGGCTCCACCAAGAGAAACCCCTAGTTGGGAACCTGACTCCCATCGGCTCGCAAATCAAAGATTGGCACACACGCGCACACACACACACAAAATGTGACTAGACTAGTACCCTGTGACGGACGGCCCTCTTCGCCATGTGCAAAAACCACGCCGGCACAGGAGACCCCCACTCCTCAAGCCCTGGCTGCGGCCACGCCGCCTGCTTCCCCTCCCGAGGCTGAGCGCCCTCTCACCCCCATCGACACCGCGCGGGCCAGTCGGGCAGCCTTAAAGTCGTCCCTGCGCGCCCGCATCCCGGGGGTGGCGGGTGTAAACTTCCGTGAACAAAAGAGTTGTCTGCAAACGATGCGGAACTTCGGGGCTCAGCGCCTCCGCTGCTGCTCCGCTGGGGCTCAAGTTGAGCCTCTGAGAGGGAAGCTGCTCTGGACGCAGCCGTCTCCGCGGCCGCCCGCCTGGCCCTCGGAGCGCAGACTTTTCTGCAGCGCCAGGTTTGCTCTTCCCCCGCCTGCGCGCTGACAAGTCTCACGCCCGCACCAGGGCGAGCGAGACTCGGCGCCGGCAGAAACCACCCGATCCGCCGCCTAACAAGGAGAAAGGGGGGGGAAGAAAGCCAGGAGCATTAGGGAAGAAAAGAGCGAGCGCAGCGCACGCGAGCCGGGCTTCCCCTGCCGGCGCCGGGGAGCACGCACCGAGCCCGCTCCGGACCAGCCCCCAGGCGCGGTCACCCGGCCGGGTCGCTTACTGTGCGCGCCGGACGCGGGCCGTCACTGCTAGCGCTCGCCAAGTCGTCCGGGCTGCTCGCCCGTGTCCGCCGTGCGCACGCTCTCCTGCCGGCGCCGAGCGCTTTGTACCGAGCGGCTCCAGAGGAGGAGGAAATCGACTTGTCACTTCCTGAACTGTTTGCAACTCGTCCCTTTAACCGGCCTCGGCCAGGCCGCCAGTGCCCGCCGTCGCCGCCGGGCCGCCCGACCGCGGCTGCGTGAACTCGGTGGCGCTGTGCGGGCGGCGTCGCGGCCGGGGCGCCCGGCGTGCTGCTACGAGGTGCAGTGCGCGCAGCCGCCGGTGGGCGGGGAGTTGGGAGGGGGGCTCGCGGCGCGCCTCCGGCTGCCGGGTGTCCAGCGAACCCGCACCGCGCGCCTCTCACGCCTGCAGGCCCGGCCCGCGAGAAGTAGCCCCGCACAAGTCAGGACCGAAACCCAGGCCTCGTGGGCTTCGGACGGCCAGCTTCCGGGTTAGGCTTTGCAGTTTAAAAGAAATGATCCTATCTGCGGCGAACAGGACCACAAGGGGGTGGAGAGGAAAGCCTGAGCGGCCACACTTTAGGATAATAAAGCACTGTTCCTGACTCTGGGTGCGATCGAAATAGAGGAATTTGTACTTCAGATGCCACATCCAAAATACATGCAACTGGGGAAGGAAGGATTTGCGGTTGCTAAGCAGAGGCAGGGCATGTTTAGTTCTGTAACTTGGGATGTTGACTTAAGTGCAGGAATGTAACCCTGATAGAATAAGCAGAGTATTTTCATTGTGCGGCTCACCTGGGGGAGGGGACTTCGTTTCTTGTGAAATGAAGCCCTAGATTTCCCATCACTCCTTCCTGCTAATGTGTCATTAACCTTCATCCAAAGAGGGATTTTTAGTTGTTTTTTTTTTTAAGTCCTTATGCCTGTTTTGTGTTCTCCTTTGCCAAAAAAACAAAACACCTCATTACTGTACATGGATTGTGTCTGGACCGTTTGAATGGTTCTATTCATAAATCAGGAAACTTTTTCTGTTGCTTCGAGGAACATTTAATTGGTTTTAATCCAATGTTGCAATCCCAGTATCAAACATTCATTTATGAACAATTAACTTTTTGAGTCTGTGTGCACTTGGGAAACTTATATTTCATGGCTATTGCTGAAATATTTCAGTTTGTCACCACACTGGACCTATTCTTTTCAGAAAAGCATGAGCTAACTTATTTCACACTGACTACAGTTCATTCCAGAGGTTCTGCCATAAGATTAAGATGCTCATCAGAAGAAAAGATGTTTGTTCACCTCAGAGATAATGTGACCATAATCAGAGCACCCTAAAGAAGTCAGAGTGTGCTAATACACAAAATACAGAGATGTTTATATCCATAATACTTTAGTACTTCCTTTTTTAAAAAAGTGCTAAGGGCCATAAGAATCACATATTCTGTCAAAAGGAGGCTCAAGGGGAAAGCAGAGGCTACTATAATACACTTAGTCATTTCCGAAAAGCCACCTTATCACAGCACTATCACCTTAGCCTCCAAGCACTGTAAGACTAGAGTTTAATGCACTAACTTTTTATTGGGAGGCCTAGAGTGACTCCTGCTGGCAAACATTCCGTTTATCCCTGCAATTACTAGTTCATCAGGTCAACTTAAAAAAAAATCAAGATGCCAGGGGTCCTACGCCTGGAAACAATTATTGTAACCATTATTCTTGTTGCTTTCAGGACCATGTTAGTCTCATGAAATTCCAAAGATGGGGGTTATGGGCTCCTTTGCTCTAACACCTTTTCCAACCCTAAACAGCCTGTTTTTCTGGTTCTTAGCCTTTCTTGACCTTGCCTAGGACTAAAGTTCCTGCTTAAGAAGCTGAGCTAACCAATGGAGTTATCTAGATCTGAATCTTCAAGTCTAATAAATCCTACACATTAAGGCTTTTATGTCAGTCCTCCATAAAGGTTATCACACCTTTGCTTCTTAATGCTAAATGGGATGGCTCTTTATTATATAAAATCCTGTCCACTAGGTTGTTGTATTAAAGTTTTGTTTAATTCAAAATAGCTACAAACCCAGTCAAATGAATGTTAAGAATGGGTAAGCAGCAACGGGAAGAGGGAGGGAGCTCAACTGTCTACCTTTGTTCATGCCTAAACGATCAACCAAATCAGAACCAGATTTAGAATACAACCAGACACCTAAACACAAATAACAGGCCAATTCAGAAATAAACCCACAAATCTAAAAAAATGACCACTTGTAACTCTGCTATTATCCTCAATAAATATGAACCTGATTAAGACCATGCAACAGCCCGGAAAGTATAAAATGCAGGGATTGCTTGTCTCTTACTCTAAGACCAATCTGAGACCCAGGGATAAGCTTTTAGCTTTCCCCCAAAAGGAGGACTAGCAAATAGAGGGCTGCTGGTGTGCACAGTAGGCACCATGTGCCCTTCAGTGAGTATCACTGTTACAGCTCCCCAATTCCAAGCTTATAGCTCTTAAGCAACAGGAGACAATAAGGGTGTATTTTATTAAGAAAGGGTGTAACCAACTATAACTTGTATCAACAAGTTAATGAAGTGTTCACCTAAGTACATCTGTGGAGAGGAGGGTAAAGGTTGCTTTTGATATGCTCTAAGGAGTGTCTAAAGCAGTTAGTGGGTGTTTTATTTTTATGCATTTAGAACCAGATCAATGTGATGTTCAAACAGCAAAGAGCTAAGCTTTGAAGTTTGAGTCAGTGCCAGTAAATGTTCAGTACCTATGTCTAAAAGCACACCACTAAAAAACTGTAAGAGAATAACCATAGGAATTCATCTAGACTAACAAAGTAAGCTAAACAAATGTCAGACACGTTAGACACTGGGTCCAAGAGCAGTATGCAGATGCTTGTGTCATTCAGCTTCTAAAAGCCACTGCGCCTCTTTGTCACACTGCTGTATTAAAAGCCAGTCACTCACATTTCACAGTGTTCTTTCTACATCTGAAAAGACCTTTTTTTTTTTTCTCCAAGCAAAACCTTTTTAAATTGCTTATAATAGATTATGGGAAGACAGACATCACTAAATCTACCTGAAATGTTTTCAAAGGGATTGGCTACTGAAAGCAAGTAGATGGAATATATTTCTTTGGAAAATATGTAAAGTTTGTGGGCAGAGTTAGAGGCCAAAACTCTGAGCATCAGGCAATTCTCATATGTGGATCTTAGAAAAATTCTGCAATTTTTCCCACATCCACACTGAATTACAGCTAATGCCCATGTTCTAATACATTAATTCTTTTGTTCTTTCCTTTGCTTTTTATCCACCATGGAAAATAAGTTACAAATCTAGGGCTATAATATATGTATGCTAGATATGTAAAAGACATGCTTTTTAGCCTATTCAGAAGCATTTTGATTCTTAAAAGGAAAAAGTTGCATTTTTGATCAAAAATAATCCAAATGTGTTTTCATTGAAAAATAACCACAGTGGTGAATTTAATGATACCAATCTCACTCCTTTGATATAAAATAAGAGTGGAAAGCAGCCCGGGAAGGAACGACTATTGAAATCTGTGCTTGTGGAGCAGTGCTGCTTTGTAACCGAATGTCTAGCACCATTGAGGCACGAAAGCATGCCAGCTGGGCCAGCATTGTACACCACAAAGTATGGGTTGTGAGCCTCTGTCCTGAGCACAAACCCTGGCTTCCAAGTTGGCAGGTGCTGAAAACACAGCAAATGTCACGCTTGCAACTCACTAGATAGAAGACCTCTGGGTAAGGCAAGCTAAAAGCTAAAAAGAACAAAGTGAGAGTTAAAACTTAAAAATTCAATTTGGTAGTAACTTTTTTAAAGTTCCTAGTGACTATTATTACTACGTGCTGTAAGAAAATATAGGGGTAAAAAAACAGGCATTGAAGCTTAGTCGCAGGAAATAAAAGGGAATAAATATAATAAAGGCATTCAATTACTTGCATAAGAAAACGTACTAAGCAAATCTTACTATTCTAATACTAAGCTTCAAAAACAAACCCTCGGGAGCTAGAGAGATTACTCAGCAGTTTAGAACACTTACTGTTATTGCGGAAGACCTGGGTTCAATTCCCAGGATTTAATGGTAGTTCACACCATCCATTAACTCCAGTTCCAGAGGATCTGATGCCCTCTTCTGGCCTCTACAGGTACCAAGCACACATGTAGTGCACATACATACACACAGATAAAATATTCATAATACAGACATAAATAATTGTAAAAAAAAAATTAACGAAAGCATACCCTCTGATGTATTTGTGATGGCAACGGAAGTAGACTTTAATGTCATGACACAACTAGCCATCTACAAGTTTGCCTGTTACTCCATCAAAAACATAGCTAAAAACAAGGACACAGTTATTTTCATATTGCCCTATGTTTAATTTAGAAGACATTCAACTGTATTCCCAAACTATATTCATGTTCTGTTTTCAAGTTAAAAAAAAACACTTCAAGTTTTTTTCTTTAAAACTCATTTAGTATTTGCAATACAAACCCAAACTATTTTTCTTCTGTTGAATATCTGCCATATAAGTCACTGCCTCAAGGCAAACCTATTTTACTTCACCCTTGGAATCTCTTCACTCTCTTCAACAGTCTGTCAATCTGTTGTATCAAAAAGCTAAGGTCTTTTGTTTTAACCCACGCCTGGTTCTTTTTTTTCCCTGCCAGTTTGGTATGAGGTCTCCTGCAGCTGTAGTATAACCATACCTAAAATAGAAAGGGATAGACATGGCTTTTGTGGTGAGGGGATTAGCTTCAGTGCTAGAGTGTTTGGCCAGCACACATGAAGTCCTAGTTCAATCTGCAAGATCAGGAGTGGGGACTCCCAATATCAATGAGAAGTTCACTTCCTATTTTAAAGGATTAATTTATAGGTCAGGGATAAAAGAATAAAAATTCTCAAAACTTGGTAAAAGCCAAGTTAGTCAATCTTTGCTCTGTTAAACCACCTTGATTACAGTCTATTCTAGAAATATCTCAGACTTTATCAAAGTTTCTTTAAAATGGTACAAATTCTGTCTGTGAACAGTAGCAACTGCCTGTGATCCCAGTATGGGAAGGTGAGGCAAGAGCAACAGTGAAGCCTAGGAAGAAAATAAATACAATAAAGGTTCAAAAGCTTTTTACAATTTACTACACAAGTCTGTAATTCCAGCTCTAGAGAGGCAGAGGCAGGAGGCTCTGTGTGAGTTTGAGGCCAGTCTTAATATACATAGTGAATTATAAGCAGTCAGAATTACATAGCAAGACTTGAGCCCATGGCGGGAGTATTGACCAAAAAGATCTTAAATTTCTTAAGATAAACTAGAAAAAGCATCAGGGCTGGCATCTGACTGTTCTATATTCATGCTTGGCACTCTGAAGAAATTCACTTAACCATCAGTAAGAAGGTTGAAGACATGTTTTCTAGATTAGCATAAACAAGTGGTTCACTGTACCTTCACACACTTTATTGTCAATCCTACCATAAACTCAGAATCAACTGGAGAAACTATTACTCAACATCAAACAATATAAATGGCAATTAACTCACATTACAGCAGGGAAAGAAATGTGACTCAAATCAAAGAAATCAAACCTGGATGATACAGAGTAGAAATTAGCTCTAACATGTCAGCCCACTGCTTCTTAACTAGCCAGTAAAACTAAAATCCAACTCCATTCTCATCAGCCCCAGTGCAACTGTGTTGCTGCTCCATGATCTTGCATCCCTATTTGACAGACTCTGGAGTCATGCTGTGGCTCAGAGCTAATGAACGGTAACCTTGCCCATGGTTTCAATTCAAATACATCCACATTAACATTTTCACCTCCACATCTACATTTCTTACCATTTATTACTATGTAAAAAGATCATGTTCTCAATCTAAAAGGTATTCTTCCATGCACTCTGAAACACAGGAAAACATCTGAAAATCCAGCATCATAGCATCTACTCTTCATTCCTTTACTAAGTGAAAAGGTGCTTGAGCACCAGTCTAAGTTAAAGAATAAGGAAGATACTACATAGCATGATTTTTAAAGATGTTTTGAAAGCACCCATTACAGATGCTCTCTCTCACTCGACACTTGTTTAATCACTCTTACAATATAAACACCTTTCTATAGAACTAAATACATTAACTTGGTAGCACTACAGAGTGGAATCCTGAACAGTTCACCCATTAGTTATAAGAGGAAAGAGTATTTATCTGACACTAAGCGGCTTTCTGTGTATCTTTGCAATATTCACAGCCCTGATGAGTAGAGTCCACACCTGATTCTCTCTCCAGCTATCACGCTGCTTCAAATAATAGACAGAAAGTAAAGCAGCCCTAACAAGTATTATGTTAGGTAGTCTGCCAGTGCCTTTAACAAAGTTCAGTTTCTGAGCTGAGATGGACTCAGTGGTAGAATGTTTACGCCACAGCACCACCAAAAAGACAAACAAGAACAAAAAACAAACCCTTTTCCATCAGCAGGATACATACTTACAGGTCAAACTGATCAGCTGCCAAGGCAGGGGGTACAAAAGGACAGACCCACAAATTAAGACACAAGGCGTCTCTGTGATGCACATGAGAAGCATCTCAAAGCCTAAGGCTTGAGAGTGACAAAGTGGTTCAGCTGGGAATACTCTGTTGCGTGTATCTGGGGCACAGAAGAAACAGAGGAAGATTCTTCATAATATCTTGGTTGTTCATTTGACCTTAATCTTATTTTCTACATGTAAGATGGAAGCAGACTAAACCAAAGAATGTAAATTTCTGAATTTATTGGTCATCTTTACGGTCAAATGAATACAATCAGACATGTATCAGAAAAAAAAAAAATCAGTCACCAGGCACAAGGTTTTTCAGATTAAAAAATACTCATTTGCTTCAAATATTTTATTACAGGCACATATACATCTTTTTAATATACAGATACCTTAGTTTAAGAGCCATCAAGTTACCCAAGAGCTGATACTTAGCAAATGGAGTGTGTAATGTCTCATATATAACAGAAACCTATTTTTTAGGCATTGTTCATTAAGTCTCAATTTTCAGGAATTTTTGCTGGTTCCCTCCCCAAAACCATAGAGTGAAGCCCTAAGCCCCAATGCAGTAGTATTTGCGGATGAGGCCTTTATGGGATTATCAGTGTTAGGAGAGGTCATGGGATCAGTGCCCTCACATGGAGGCCCCTGAGAGTTTGTGTGTTTGTTCTCCTTCACCTTTTCTTCCCCAACACTCACAAAGAGGTCATGTGAACACACAACTGGCAGCCACCTAAAAGCCAAGGAATGAGGCTTTAAAATAAAACATAACTAGGGACAAGCATAGTGATGGACAGTGGGTAAAGGTGCCTGCCACCAAGCCTGACAATCTGAATCTAATCCTGGAGACTCACATGGTAGAAGGAAGAACTAAGCTCACAAGTTATTTCTGACCTCCATATGTGTGTGCCACACACATAAAAATAAATAAATGTTTAAAACATAGTGATGATGATACTCTACCAGCACTTTGGTCTTGGAATTCCAGCGTTCAGAACTCTGAAAAACAAATGCCTGCAGTTTATGCCCCCCAGTTTATAGTAGTATGGTATCTGAGCTGCATGGGTAGAAAAGAACATTGGTTCAATGGGGAAAGGTTCCCAACACCAACCCCAGTGACCTGAGTTTGATCTCTGGAACCCACATAGTAGAAAGTTATCCTGAAAGTTATCCTAAGCTCCACCCACTTGCCACAGTACATTCACTTGGACATATGTGTACATGCATGCACCAAATAAATATATGTATTCACATGTATTCTTTTGATTAAAGTTTACCTATTGAATAGCCATGATTTATAGAGAGGAAAGGAAAGTGGTTTCTGTAGGTCTGATCCTTTTGAAACTTACTCTACCATGTACAAATTCACTTATTGACTTTGTGGTGCTAGAGGTAAAATCCAGGACCTTAAACATGCCAGACAAGAACTCTACCAATAAGCTGTACTCCTAGTGCACTTAAACAGATTTTAAACACAAACCACCTGCAACTATTCAACAAGAGGAACCAAGACAAGTTAACTAAATTTCAGTTCAAAACTAAGCTATTTCATTTGTTGCAAACTATTAGTCAAATAGAATTAACAAAATGATCTCTTTTGTTTATGTAGCATCTTTACTATAGGAGCATCCCATCTGAGTCTCACTAAATGAACAGCTTCAAAGTGAGGTAAGATACTTGGGATTTGGTCTTTTAGTTTAATCTAGTTAATTACTTTTTAATTAAACAATAATCATAATAATTGGCACAACTATAAGTCTATATGGGACTTTACTCTACCTCTTGAGCAAAGTATTTTACCAAGTATTTGACCCAAGAAGCTCTCTACACAGAATCAGAGATTTCCTTCTAAGCCTGCTGTAGTATGTGGGGTAACAAATACCTCAAAACTGTGTCTTACTTCTAACTGCTTCTCAAAAATAACAAATATTACTCTCATTTACACAATAGCATAACAACAGGTTCACTAAAACACCCCAGATCTATCAAGTATAATCACACAAGTGTATGCTATCCCTCACAACTCTAGGCTTCCCTTACAAAGCTTGTGCATGACTCTCTAACTCAAACAACGGTATACTGTATTAAATATCATTCTATAATTTTCCCCATTCCAACTCCAATGCGGCTTCTACAGAAGATACGGAAGGAAAACCTAATTACCATTGCTTCAGTGCATCTAAATTTATATCCTCAGCAAATCAACAGATTAAGGGATAGATGCTGTCACAGAAAGGCAGGCGGATATTGAATATAAACTACTCTTTCCTCCACTCTTCCTCCCTGTGCCCCGCCTTTCCAAGTTCCATGGTTGGAAATCATCCTAATATTTTTTTTTTTAGCCAGGATGTACTAAAATTAGACGGGAACAAAGGCTGACATTTTCATATTAGCAAGGGGTTAGGAAGCAAATCCAAACTTGAAGCACCCACACTCATCTACATTTAGCCTCTTCCTCACGAGTCTGTCCTTTCTAAGCAGCAAAAAAGGCAGGAAACAGCCCAGTTCAGTTTCTACTCTGCTACTGTCCCTGACAACAAACTACTTCATCCACAGTGCATTAGTGAATACCTCTAGTCAACTGAAGCATTTCATACTTCTTTCTAAGCTACTCTGGTATTATTTGCGGATATATTGCTGAATCATGTGTCAATGCTTATGGTTTTGGGGAACGGAGATATTAAACTCACTTTTTTTTCTAGTTTTTTTCTCGACAGGGTTTTTCTCTGTAGCCTTGGCTGTTCCAGACTCACTTTGTAGACCAGGCTGGCCTTGAATTCACAGCGATCTGCCTGCCTCTACCTCCCAGAGTGCTGGGATTAAAGGCACCTGGCTACACTCACTCTTTAAAGAGCTTCAAAACATGATACACAATAAAGATTAGTCACAGAAATGTTTATCATTTGCTGATACAGTAATAACAACAACATGTAAAACTATAATGCAGGGGCTGGAAAAGTGGCTCACCAGTTAAGAGCACTTGCTGCTCTTCCAGAGATTTGGTTCCATGCACCCTCATCAAGCAGCTCACAACTGCCTCTAACTCCAGTTCCAACATATCCAACACCTTCTTTTGACCTATACAGGCACTCCCCCAAATGGCATATTTTTAGAGTCACACAAATAATAAATTGAAAAGTTTCTTCTAAAAGTATTCCATTTCTATAGGAAAACAGTTTCCATTAAATAATGAAAGCTGTAGATTTGGGGGTTTTATGGCTTGCTCTAGAAAGCTAGGCAGTAATTTACAAATACTTTAAAATACAATGGATTGCCTAGTTTTCAATCTTTCTCACAACAGTATCAGCATGACAAAAGTACATTCTATCAGTACATTCTACATCCTTTTTTTTTTTAAGTCCTACTCCACAAACATAGAATACTGATGCATTCATGTCTTAGGAATTATTCCTATTCTTTTAATTTGGATTCCCTGGACCTAAGCTACAAGTCCACAGAGTTTCAGCTTAAATTTCTGCTAGAGAAGCCCTTTTAATATTAGTCTAACTCACTGTGTTATAAAGATTTTTAAAACTTGGTAAGTACCCACTCAAGCTCTCTTTCTTTCCCGGTTACTAGAGCCCATCTTGACATCTAAGCTGGAAATGAATGATCTTTCAACAACACTCCAGGGATTTTGCTAAGGTCATATTCAATCATTCACTGGGCTTGATACCCAGTGCTTTTCAGAGTTCCATTGTAGAGCTGGTTTTATTCAGCATTTCTGTAGCCTGTGGGCTTGGGCATTTATCTACTTAATGTTGAGTTTCATTTCTATGGCCCTAACATAGGAATCCATCAATTGACCAAAGAATTCCAAACTATTCCTTTACTTTCTAACAAATTGAATGGTGTGTATGAAGAATAAATTAGCATTAATTTTCCTCCATTAACTGTTAATAAGACATGTTCCTGTATTCTCCCTTCATCTAAGAACATCTCTGTTTCCTGTCTAACCAAAAGAAATGGTAAGGATTTTCTAATTTTTCTCCCCAGTATGTCTTTAAATTTACTGTGTTCCTTGCTTCCCACAATCAAGCTCTAGGTTGTGGCAGACTTCTTCCAGTAAAATATTCTGGACAAGAATCCTTTCAAAGGCCATCCATACCACCTACAATTAGCTGGAGTGGTTACTACTGTGCAACTCAAGACACTTGGTCTCTTTTTCTGAAAGCTGAGCACTGTTTCTGCAGCAGATAGATTCTAGTTCACAGAAGCAAAAATAAGAACCCAAAACTCAGATCTCATCCCTAGAGACAAACTAACTGTTCATATTTGTTCTTATTTTCAACGTAGGCTACCAGACAGAGATAAATTCAGACACATTCATACATATATGCATATATAGACACAATCTACAAAATGAAATTGCATAGGTTTGAGCAGGGTGAACTCCTATAATCCCAATCCAGGAGATAGAGGAAAAAAGGTCAAGGATCAGAGTTCAGGGTTATCCTCAGCTACAAAACAAGGTCAAAGCCTGCCTATATACATGAGACCTTATCTCAAGAAAGAAGGAAGGAACAAAGGAAAAAAGGGAAGGAGGGAGGGAGGAAATGAAGGAAAGAGGAAGGGAAGAAGGAAAGAAGGAAGGGAGGGGAAGGGAAGGGAAGAAAAACAAAATATCAAAAACATATCTCAAAAGATCTCTGAAGCAGAGTGCTGTATAAACAAACAAAGTTCTCTGGATGAGAATGAACCCCATCATCATGAAGTGGTACATTGTGGTGTTACAGAAATTTTAAGATATTAAAGATATTAAATTTATAAGATATTAAAATCTTTTATATATGTTTGGCTCCCTTCTTTTCTCAAACAGAAGATTGTATGAATAATGGAGATGAACAATAAGAACAAGCTTGTTGCTACTAAGATGGGGGAAAAAAGCAAGTTTAACTTGTATTTATTTTAAAATGGCTTAGTGGTTGCCAAAACTAGTGTCAGGTTTGAATCACAGACCTAAGTGCCAATCCCCAAAAGAAACTCTAACTTGTACATCTGGGTTAAAACAAATGTTGTAAAAACTTTCTGTTTGTTAAGTGGTGGAGCCTGACCTCACCATCCACCCCTGATTCCCCATGGACCCTCAGACTTCCTGTGGACCTGCGCCTCCTACAGACACCCCTTCTTGTGCTGCAGCAGCTTCACCAGGAAAAGCCTCAGTTCTTGTTTGCATTTCAAACAAGTTTCCTCAGAATAGCTTTTGATTAAATGAAATTATGATTCCAGTTTCTTCTCCACAGAACAGTCATGTGCTGCTCTTGTTCTGAAACATTTCATTCATGTGCCCACAGATTTATGAGAGTTAACAATACTAAGACTTAAAAATAAAGTATTTTATAGCTTATTTCATTAACTTTGGGATATTTCCTAAGTAGGCTTTTAACAATTTGGTATTATCTGAAAATACTAATTTCTTCTTCTTTTTTTTTTTTTTTTTTTTTTGTGGCTTTTCAAGACAGGGTTTCTCTGTGTGTAGCCCCGGCTGTCCTGGGCTTTATAGACCAGGCTGGCTTCTAACTCACAGAGATCAGCCTGCCTCTACCTCCCAAGTACTGGGATTAAAGGCCTGTACCACTTCCCTGGCTGAAAATACTAATTTCTCATTAGCATTTTCAGACCTTATATTTGTTCAATCCTTAAAGGGATCAAAATCTCTTCTAGCAAGATTAAAGTGCTAAGAAGAAATGACAAGTTTTTGCTTTTGTTTCTAACCTTATCGAGAGCTTCACAATGGAAAAAGCAAGCCTCTGCCTTTCTGAACTAAACCAACACGCCCCACACAGGGGCTCTGTCACCTTCAATTGCCACACACCAAGCTATCAGTGCGTTAGAGCTGGCTTGCTCCACAGAACGTGATTTGTTGGGCTGGTGCTTAATAACACTTGAGGCTTACCCACTCAAACCTCTAAGAGTACTTACCTTACTTGGGCTGGGCGTGGTGGCACACCCCTTTGGTCCCAGCCTCTGGTCAAGAAGGCAGAGGCAAGCAGATCTCTGAGTTCATAGCCTGGTTTACATAGTGAGTTCCAAGGCAGCCTGGACACAGTAGAGAGATCCTGTCTCAAACAAACAAAAACAAACAAAATGATAATTTGGCCTCCACGTGTATATGCCTACGCACTTGAATGTGTGCTTGTGTACTTGTGTGTGTGTGTTCATAAGCACACACAAAAAAATCCTATGTCTTAACAAAGCACAATTTTCTAAAAAGCTTAAATTGCATATATTTAAAGTACTTTCTCACTTTTGTGAATGTTAAAATAAAAGCTATTCCAAAAATCATTATTTTTGTTCAAAGTCCATGTAATTGTCTCCAGATCTTGAAAAGACAAGTAGAAGCCTTACAGTTAGGCTGATATGAATTACAGGCTTGGGGTTGGAGAGATGGCTCAGAGGTTAAGAGCACTGTCTGCTCTTCCAGAGGTCCTGAGTTCAATTCCCAGCAACCACATGGTGGCTCATAACCATCTACAATGAGACCTGATGCCCTCTTCTGTACATGCACACAGAACATTGTATACATAATAAATAAATCTTAAAAAAAATTACATGCTTATCCTCTTCTACCCCTCAAAACAGAAAAACTATATAATGCTGGACTAGACTAACTGCTAGAAGAGTATTTACCATTAAAAAAAAGAAAGAAAAAAGTTTGTTTTGATACCAAATAGGCCCAAAAAGCTGGAAATCATCAAAAGTCATATAACTTTTAAGGACATATTTATTCTTATCTTATGCATACAGGTATTTCTCTTATATTCACGTCTGTGTACTACATACCTGTCTGCTGCCCAAGGAGACCAGAAGAGAGGGTATTGGATATCTACAAACTAGAGAGACAGGCGGTGTGAACCACACTCAGATCCTCTGTAGGAGGAGCAAGTGCTCTTGACTGCTGAGTCATCTCTCCAGCTCCCCAAAAGCTATAGAACTAAAAAACAAAACAAAAAACAAACAGGGAACCCTCATGTCTCTGCCTCCGAGTGTTGGGATTATATATGCATCCTGCTACACACAGCATTTTAAATAGCTACTAAGGATCTGAACGCAGGTCTTCATGTTTACATGGCAATCTCCCTAGTTTTCCACACACCACACACACACACACACACACACAGCTCCTCCTACTACTTCAGCCTCCTGAGTACTAAGATTACAGGTGTGTCATGCTCTACTTAAAATTCAGTTCCTAGGAAAGCAAAGTCTTTCAAGACAAATAGATGGTAAAGAGCAATAATAGATGTCATGAGACTCAGGTGGCTGACTCACTGTTCTCAAAGTCCACAGAGCAGCACTAGGCAGTTAGTCATTAGTGATCAACATAACAAAGGCCTGTATAGCTTCTAAAAGTAAGTGCCCACCTGAATTTTATATGTAGCCCTAACTAACAGATGCTATAAAAACAGAGATTTGGCACCTGGGAGGTAAACTACGTTAAAAGAAGGGTTCTAGAGTCAGACAGACCCAGCTAAGAATCTTAGCTACATGGGGCATTATTTAACCTTGCAAAGGTGTCTTCACTGTCAGCTGCAGCTCTCCTATACATAAACAAGTAACACTTCAAGAAAATACCAGGAGGACTCAATGACTTAATAAACCATCATTACTTAACATGGGGCTAAACATTTCACGGTATTCCCTTATTCCCTTTCCTTACGATACCCATTTATCCCTCACTGGGCGAAGACTATGAATAGTTAGCACTGTGGTGGCACACGCCTTTAATCTCGGCACTGGGGGTGCAGAGGCCGGCGAACCTCTGTGAATTCTAAGCCAACCGGTGCTGCATAGTGAGACAGTCTCTAAATAAATAGATAAATAGGGGCTGGAGAGATGGCTTAGAGGTTAAGAACACTGGCTTAGAGGTTAAGAACACTGGCTGTTCTTCCAAAGGTTCTGAGTTCAATTCCCAGCAACCACATGGTAGCTCACAACCATCTACAATGCTATCCGGTGCCCTCTTCTGGCCTGCTGACACACATGCAGGCAGCATAGGGTATAAATGACAGACAGATAGATGTATTTCATCAATTTCTCTGGTTTTGCTTAATATATATGACAATTAGAGAGCTCTCCCAGCTGTCAACCCAAAATGGCACTGTTTATCATACAACATATACTATAATGCAGGAAGAAAACTACTCCAGCCTTGAAACAGTTTGGTCAGGTCTTCATAAATTCATATTTAATTCAACTTTACCAAGGCACAAGAACCAAGAAGAGACACTTTCTGTAAATTCATTTACTACTTGGAAGTTTTCAACTGATAACAGTTACAGAAAACTGTCATAAATCACAAGAAAAATATATTTCAAATACAAAAGAAAATCTTAAATTATTCTTAGTTGATATATCTAAATGATGATTCCCACTGCCCATTAGCTGTACTCAGTCTGTGCAGCCTGGGTGCTTACTAAGCACTGTTTATACTTCCTAAGCCTGGGTACTTACTAAGCATTATTTGTACTTGCTTTCTGTGTATCAGGTTTACTTTGCTGTGCAGTTTCTTCTACAAAGCTAACTGACTTTGTCCACAGAAGTATCCCTTTTTTGAAAAACCAAAGCTGTTACAGTGTTTCCAGATCTACCTCCAAAGGTGAACTTGGGTGTTGGCAGCTCTTCAAAAAGTTCAAATCCTACAAGACAAAATTAAATACCTGTGTTAGAGATATTTGTAACAACAATGTTCTTCCAAAACCTTTCTAAAATAATGGGTTGGTGGGTAGAAACAAGCATAGAAATCAGCACTTAGATATCAACTAAGAATAATTTAAGATTTTCTTTTGTGATTTCAAACTGGTAACTAAATTTAATTTTGCAATTCCTTTCCAGCTTACTCCCAAACATTTTTTTAAATAAACAAGAAACAAAAAGAACCAAACACAATCATCAGTGAAGTCTTTTTCCATTTCCTTTAGTCCTGCTTTCCATGCCTTCCTCTCCATCTTCCTTAGTCGATTTCACCATCTCCTTGGTAGGATGGAGCTATGACATTCCAAACTACTGTCATATGCCATCACTGCTTCTTATGTGGCATTATATGTAGCAATTCAACCACAGCACAAATACATAGGCATGTAATTCCAAAAGGTTAAACTACTTAGATTAAAAATCATTTTGTGGGAGCTGGAGAGATGGCTCTGTGGTTAAGAGCACTGACTGCTCTTCCAGAGGATTCAGGTTCAATTCCCAGCAACCACATGGCAGCTCACAACTGTCTAACTTCAAGATCTGACAGCCTTAAACAGACATATTATGCAGGCAAAACACCAATACATATAAAATAAATAAATTTTAAAAATGATTTTGGAAATGATAGAAAATTTCTGTAAGACAGAGTTCTAATGATTATATAACACCATGGATGAAGTTGCTGAACTGCACACTTAATTCACTATCTATTTATTTATTTAGTTAGTTGTATTTGGTTTTCCTGAGAGGTTGGCCCTATACCTTCTATATAGCTAAAGATGCAAACTTCCAGCCTCCAGCCTCCATCTAACAAACACTAAAATTAAAGGTATATAGTGCCACTATGAACTATATTCTTAAAAGTGGTTAAAATAGGGTTGAGAACTTAGCTCAGCTATAGAGCACTTGCCTAGCAAGCACAAGGCTCTAAGTTTGGTCCTCAGCTCTGAAAAAAAAAAGGTTAAAATAATAAAAAAAATCTATGGATATATCCCACAAGTTTTAGAAAAGAAGATTAAACAAAGATTAATACCCAAATTCTCTCGGAAGAAATTGTAACTTTCAGAGCACAGTATGCTTTTAAAAGAAAAGCATCCTTAGACACTGGCTAGTGTCCTAGGTCCAAAAAGTTCAAGGAACCTTCTCCATGATCCTGAATTCTATACAAAGAGGATAGATAACAGAGCCTCCACTTGACTTTGTAAGGATTCAACAATAAAACAACTAGTGTTTCCCTAGACTACAAAATAAGCTGTAAATGAGCATTTGTTACTTTGTTTTTAAAAATAAAACAAAGTCGGTAAGATGGCTCCCTGCTGAACTGTTAAAGCAGTGGTTCTCAACCTGAGGGTTGCAACCCCTTTGGGAGGGTTAAATGACCCTTTCACAGGGGTCACCTACAACCATCTGTATATCAGATACTTACATTATGATTCATAACAGGAACAAAATTATAGTTACGAGGTAGCAACAAAAATAATTCTTTGGGGGGGGAGGGGCTTTACCATAACATGGGAACTGTATTAAAGGATTGCAGCATTAGGAAGGTTGAGAACCACTAAGGTAAAGGCTCTTGCTTTATCTTTAGTTCAATCCCTAGAGCCTTCATGAAGGTGGAAGAGACTACTAAATTGTCCTCTGTTCACATACAAGCCTCAGCAATTGCACCCACACATAAATCACGCATGCATGATACACACACACACAAACACACACTCTTCTATTTTTCTTTTTTTTTTCTGAGACAGGGTTTCTCTGTGTAGCCCTGCCTGTCCTGGAACTCGCTCTGTAGATCAGGCTGGCCCCAAACTCACAGATTCGACTGGCTCTGCCTCCGAATGCTGGGATTAAAGTCATGCCCCACCACACAACTTGATTTTTTTTTCATTAAAAGTAAAATAAGGAAGCCAGGCAGTGGTGGTGCATGCTCTTTTTTTATTTCCTGTGTTTTGAAACTGGAGTCTCAGTATGAGTGTTTTGCTTGTATAAACGACTGTGAAGCACTTGAGAGGTAGAGGCAGGCAGATCCATGAGTTCAAGGCCAGCCTAGTCAATATGGTGAGTCCCAGCCATGGCTACACAGAGAGACCATGTCTCAAACAAACAAATAAACAAACAAAAACACCAGGGTATTTCAGTGGTAGAATATTCTCCTCCTATGTATATATGAGGCCTGGATCTGGAATTGAAGCCCATAAAAACAAAATAATAAAACAAAGCTGTAAGGTCACTAAACAAATAGCATAAAACATTTACATTGTATGAACAGGGCTACCAAGGAAAACTGCACAATCCATTTCAAATATGGAAAACAAAGAGAGAATCTTAAAACACTGGTAAAGTGAGGCACATGAACTCAGAGAGACTGTGGCATCTCACACACACACGCTCACACACACACACTTGTAGGCACGGGCACACAAGTCCTGAACAGGTTCAAGCCTGATGAGGTCTCAGCACTGAGAGGCAGAAGTAGACACAGGTTCCCACCCAAGAAGCTATTTGTAGTTGATACCTACTGGGAAAGAAAAATTCCGTTTCCTCCAATGGACTGTCACTGGGTATACTAACTACACTTCAGGACAAGTGCCACACCCAGGAGTAGTTGGCCAACACAAAACATATTCAGTGGTATTTTTGTAGACGTTTTTTTTTTTTCTTTTTGGTTTTGGTTTCTCAAGTCAGGGTTTCTCTATGTAACGTTGACTGTCCTAGAACTCACTGTGTAGACCAGGCTGGCCTCGAACTCAGAAATCTGCCTGCCTCTACCTCCCAAGCTCTAGGATCAAAGGCATGCGCCACCATCACCACCTGGCAACTTTTTGTCTCATTATGTTCTATTTGAGCATTTTTTGCTTGTTTATTTAAATTTCCATTTTTATGGGAGTTTTTGTGTGTGTTTGGTTCTGGGGTTTTTTTGTTTTGGAATTTCTTTTTTCATTTATTTTGTATGTGTTTCTTGGTCATTTTTGCTTCTGGGTTTTGGTGTGGTTTGGTTTGTTTTTAAAGAGAAAAAGAACATAAAGTTGGGTGGATAAAGAGGTGGGGAGGATCTGGGAGACGTTAGGGGAGGGGAAAAAAACATGATTAAAATGCATTGTATAAAAAATTTTTAATTAAAACCAAGACTGGTGAGGTAAGCTTCATTCTAAGCCAATGGACTGTGGCAGCCAGTCTAGGCAGCCAACAGTGAGGCCCTTAACAGTGACATGGGACAGAGTACTCTGCTGTTGTCTTGCATCTAAGTCCAAGCACTATTTTCAAAGCAACTCAATCTAAAAAGTCTCTAATGCTATGCAATTGATTCTTTAACCACCTATTATAACATTTTCCTTAGTTCTCTTTTTGAGTTCTAAAACTGAACATAAAGAGTTTACTCAACAGTTTTCACACACATCCACATTTCAGAGTGCAGTATTCCAGGCTAAAGTCTGTTCCTCATTACCAAAGACAGACAAATGTGTTTCTGTTTGCTGGTTCCAGGGGTAAAAAAGAGCACCTATATTTAAGAACCAGGAAAGGAACTTGCTCTGCACAGCAGAACTCTTGAGCATTTATTAAAACTGTCGAGCTTTGGAAAGAAGGAAGGACTACTGACAGAACCCAATCGTTCTAAGAGAAGCAAATGTTAACACGGAAGATAATAAAATTAACAACAAAATAAATGATAGTAAAGCACACACAATTCTTGTTTTCTGAAAGTAATGGTAATGAAGCCAACAGCTTGTATTTTTAGGGATAAACACTTCAGGTTTTCCATTATAAAACCTACCAAAGCCACTGAATGTGCATAAAAGGACACAGGACATAGTCTCTCTGCCTAGTCTCTGATACTAAAAAGAAAACAAAATCTAGTATAGGTGCATTCAGTATGGTGCAACCTGGTTGCAGAAAACTCTCTTGAGGTAGTTGATTTCTCATCAGCTTATAACAGGGGTCAAAATGTAACCAAATATTTAGTCTAGAACCATTTACTTAATGCTCCATCCCCAAAATTCCTTCCATTCCTCTATAAAATAATTAGTACTAACCCAGAAAAAGACTCTAAGAAAAAGGTAAACAAATACCAAAAAATTATCGAAGTACTTTCCCAGGAATGCCTGTGTGCTACATGAATAAACTAGAAGGTAAAAATACTTCTTGAAGTGTCCACAAAAGAGTCTGAGAAAACTCCAACTGCTCTGTGTATAGATACAGATTCTCAATCTCACTTGATTCCCACTTAGTAGAAGAGTCCTCATTACCTTTGGCTAATAAGGCAGAAAAAAATTCTGCCCAAAATAAAAAAAATAAAGGCAGATGGGAACTTCCTTGAAAACAAGTATTAGAACTGCTATAAATTCCCCATTTCATTTCTGTGCAATGTTAAAAATAATTGTTCCGTATATACTGGAAACAAAAAGACAAATCCTGAATACTTAAGTGACCCCTAAAGCAAACCATATAAACTATGTATAAAATTAAAATACTGGTCATGTACTTCCATTTGCATGATTATAGATTAGTGCACTGAAATCAAAAGCACAACACATGTGCTCTGAGTCTCTGGATAGCAGATCATACAGCTTAAATAAAAGATTGCATTGCTTAAATAAAGAGCTTGATCTTTACAAGCTCATAAATTTTAGTACTTAACTGCCAGGATTTCTGGGAAAAATGTTAAAAAGGCCTCTGGATCCCAACCAATTTACTTTTCTGTGCTTTGTATACACAGTTCAAAGTTATTACCAAGGTCATTAACACAGAAGAAAAGCAGGCAATTCCCACAACCAGAAATGTAAAAAACTGTACCCACAGGGAAGCTGAGCAGAAGTATAAAAACCCAAGGAAGCATACATTCAAACCCCGTGCAGCCAGTTACCTTCACTGAATACATCTACCAACTCTGCCTTGGTCCAATTACATGAGGTTATTAGAAAAAAGCCTTTTACTTCCAACACCCTGGAGAGAGACATCACATACTGCTTCCTCTTCTCAACTGCATTGTCAGGATTAAGACTTATGGCATCGAAAGTCCCTTTGTCAATGCAAACATGAAATCCAGACAGCTTTGTAGAAAGATTCAGAAAGTCTTCTACCTATATTAGAAATGAGTGTCCATATGAGAACAATTAACACAATCTTTATATAAGTTAAGTGACAACATGTAAAAGGTTAGAGATAAAAGGGACCATTATGATGGCACTTTACATATAATAAACATATTTTCAACTTTATAGCTAACTTTTATGTTCTTTATTTCCGAGATCATTAAAGCCAAACTTAGAAGAGAGGCTGATAGTGTTTCCAGGACATTTTAAATCTCTACAAATTTGGAAACAAATCAAAGCCAGGAATACTGGCTCAAAAGCCCAGTTTACAAAAAGTTGATTCTTTTGAAAATATTTAACATACTTATCAAAATGACAAAATTTATTTGGAACCCAGGTCATTGGAAAAAAGACTTATGACTTATACTCCCATTTGAGTGGCCTAAAGTAAACAAGGAATTATCAAAAGTTCCTTTGTTTTGATTTAGCAGCTCACAAAGCTACTAATGGATATAACAAAAGACATGAAGCTTAAGAAATTAAGGGACTATTTAAACTATGCTTACTTAACTTGGTAAATGTCCTGCACTTTAGCTTTAAATAATTCACCAGTATCCTGTTTTTAATAACCTAATACAACTGCAGTATTTGAAAGAGATGTGCCTCCTTTTAAAATACAAAAATTTATCAATGAATTTGATTTTAAAATACTTTTTTAAACACGCGATTAGATGATTATCATTCATACAAGTTTAATAGGGTAAGCAACTATCTAAAACAATTCCCCTAAAATGTATACTATATATTGGTATTCAGATTCTTCTTTGGTGACAGGGTCTCACACAGAAGCCCAGGCTCTGCTATATCTGCTTCAACTACTAAAAGGTGCATACCAACACACCACACACAGCATGTATTTAAAGATGGGACCTTTCTTCCTCTCATATGCACAGTATAGAATTCATTATATCTGAATCAAAACAAAGACTACATGAAGAGCTCACTCAGGAGGAACATCCTCATCCTGAACACCTGTACAAAACATTCTTGTATTCCAAAGGTATTTCATGACACCTGTACTTATTAAATATAGGTTATTTAATAGTAAGCAAAAGAGTAACGAAACCTGTGTTAGAATACAATAGCCTTGTGTTTTATAAGCTGCTATTGTTTAAGAGCATATTCCAGAATACACACATTAGAAACCTAAACACAAAGTCATATGTTACAGTATTAGGAAGGGACCCTTAGGGCTCTCCTCATGAACAGATTAATAGGCTAGTGAGGAAGGGGCTTTGATATAAAAGCAAGCTTTTTCTGGCTTACTTGCTCTGCCATGATGCAAGAAGATGGCTCCTGGGCTGGAGAGATGGCTCAGTGGTTAAGAACACTGTCTGCTCTTCCACAGGTCCTGAGTTCAATTCCCAGCAACCACATGGTGGCTCACAACCATTGATATTGGAATCTAATGCCCTCTTCTGACTTGCAGGTGTACATGCAGACATAACACCCACACATACCATAAATAAATCTTTTTAAAAATATTGAAAAGAAAAAGAAGACGGCTCCTCATCATATCATGTAAGAATCCTGGACTTTTCACCTGCTAGAACTGTGGACTTAATAAACTTCTATGCTTTATAAATTACCTAGTCTATGTTGTTCAGTCAGAGTAACAAAGAAGTAACTAAAGCATATTCTTTTGTTTGTTTTTATGGTTTTTTGAGACAGGCTTTCTCTGTGTAGCCTTGGATGTCTTTGGCTTTGTAGGCCAGGCTAGCCACCTTCCTCTGCCTCCCTAAGTGCTGGGATTAAAGGCCTGTGCCCCCACGCCCAGCTAAAACATAAACTTAAGAAAATATTTCAAGCGGCTGCAGAGATGGCTTAGTAGTTAGGGACACATCTACTCTTGTAAAAGACCCACATCAGGTGGCCCACAACTGCCCATAGCTCGAGCTCCAAGAGGAGTCAATGCTTCTGGCCTCCACAGGTGCCTACATTCACACACATACTCACAGAGAAACACATAATTTCTTAAAGGTTCAGACTCAGTAGGTAAAGGCTTTCGACACAAACTATATAGCCTGAGTGGATTTGTAGAACGACACGACATCGAGAACCAACTCCCCCAAGTGTCCTCAGACATGCACAAGAATGCTGTTGTGCATCTACACAACACGCAAAATAAATAAATGAATACGATAAGACCTAAATACTATTTCCGATGGGGCCAGCAAGATGGCTCAGCAGGCAGAGGCTTGCCACCAAGCCTGAAAGCCTCAGTTTGAACCCTGGGATCCACATGATGGGGAGAGAAGCACTCCAGTAAGTTGTCCTCTGACCTCAATAGATGAGTGTGTGTGGACATCTGTGCCCACCAAGTCCACACACAAAATCAAATAAATGAAATTTAAATTTCTAAAAAATTGGGTCTGCAGAGAGGGCTCAGAGGTTATGAGCCCTGGCTGATCTTCCAAAGGTCCTGAGTTCAATTCCCAGCAACCACACGGTGGCTCACAAGCATTTATAATGAGATCTGGTGTCCTGTACTGGTATACAGGTATATCTGCAGAAAGAACACTGTATTCATAATAAATAAATCTTTAAACAAAATTTTAATTACAATGGCTTAATTATGGTATACCATGAAATATCATTTTAAAATTAGTTTAGATACAGTGCTATTACAAAAACAAAAATGGGGTCTGGAAATAAACTGTTGGCTCTAGATTTGGTTCTCGGGACCTACATGGCAGCCTACAATCAGCTGTAGCTCATGATGTAGGGATCTGCAGCCCTCTTCTGGCCTTCACAGACCAATATGCATAAAAATAAATAAATCTTAAATAAAATAAAGTAAACATAGGGCCTGATCTCAGTAGATAAAGTAACTTGCCACCAAACCCAACAATCGGAGCTCAATCCCTGGAGCCCACATGGTGGAAGAAGATCCTTCTCTACTGTGCACGGTGCCACCTCCACCACAAATACTCACAATAAATGCATGAATGTAATTTTAAAGAGAAAAAAGCTGAGCACAGTGGTACATGCCTGTAATTCTAGCACTCATAAAGAGGCATGGGAAGACCAGAAAGTTCAGCTATATGGCATGCTGGAAGCTAGCCTTAACTATAGAAGATCTTGTCTCAATAGCACAAAACAAAAGAAATAATGAGCCAGCCAAGATGGTGCATACCTATAGTCCTTTCTTCAGAAAGTGAAGGTAGTGGGATTCACAAGTCTTAGGCCAGCCCAGGCTACAAAGGGAAGCACCCCTAATCTTATGGGGGGGGGGGAGAAAGAAAAAGAAAAACAAAAATAAGATTGTGAGTGACTAGGAAGATGAGTTTTTTGTAAATGAGCAGCCTGACCTAGGAAATGGTGCTGTTCCTCCAGAGGACCCAGGTTAGAGTCTTGGAGTCCACATGGCAGCTCACAGCCATCTATGATTCTAGTCCCAGGAAATACAACACCCTCTTCTGGCCTCCTTGGGCACCAGGCACACAGATGATACGCTGACATATATGCAGGCATGTATGTCACCTACACAATACAAATAAAGAGATTTGGGGGGCTGGAGAAATGGCTCAGGGGTTAAGAGCACTGGCTGCTCTTAACCCAAGTTCAATTCCCAGCACCCACACGGCAGCTCACAACTGTCTGTAACTCTAGTTCCAAGGGATCTTGACACCCTTCGCACTAATGCACATAAAATAAAAAAATGAGACAAATTGTTTTTAAAAAATAATTGATTAAAAAAAAGAAATTTGGAAAGAAAAAGAAAAAAAACAGCTGGAAAGGCTGCTCTAAGGAGGCACTATTTCAACAGAGATGTAATAATGGAAACAAACTTGGCCTCTGAGATCCAAGGAAAGTAGAGTCAGTAAAGATAAAGCCTCACACAAACTTAACATAGCTCATGAACAATACAGCCAGTCACTGGGATACTGAGTGAGAGGAAAGGATTAAAAAATGAGGGCCAGTGGCACACACCTTTAATCCCAGCACTTGGGATGCAGAGACAGGCCAATCTCTCTGAATTCCAGGACAGTCTTGAGAAAAGAAAGCAAGGAAGGAAGGAAAAAAGAAAGGAAGGGAAGAAAGAAGAAAGGAAGGAATGAAGACAAGTGAAATGAGGACTAAAGATGGGGTTCAGCGGCAGAGGGCTTATCTAAACCATTCAAGGGAACATACTGACTCTAGCACAAGGAAGGGTTCCTAAATCTAGCCATGGCATCCACTTCTATGCCGAATGTATGCGAGCCAATGCAAGTCTGTGAGCAAAACACTGATGTAAGCCAATTTTTGTCTAAGATCAAAACTACTAGTTTGTGGTAGGTACGTGAATCTGAGATGTGCAAACCTAAGAGTGGTGAGGCAAAAATGACTGACAGGAAAAGAGAAGAAACGAGATTGACTCCTTGGGTTTTAAGTATTCTAATTTCCTCCTGTTGCTGTGAGAAAACACTCAGACCAAAAGCAACTTTGGATAGGAAAGGACTTATTTTCTCTTACATTTCCAGGTCGCAGTCCAGCAGGAACTCAGGGCAGGAACCTGAAGCTAGTTCACTTTCTGACTTTCTCACAGGCATATGTTTAACTAGTGGCTTCCTATATAGCCTAGGAATATTAAGAATACTAGGGATGATGCCCCTGGCAGTGGCTGAACTTTCCTGAATCAACTGGTAATCAAGACAATCCCCAAAGACATGGCCACAGGCCAATATGACATAGACAATTCTTCAACTGAGGCTTTTATCTCTGATGACTTTAGGCTATGTCAAGCTGATGATTAAAGCCAATAGACAAAAAATTAAATAATAATGTTTGTTATAACATCCTATGCATTTGTAAGTATTTTTACATTGAGTCATTTCAGAAACAGCAACAACCAAATCCTGCCATCCTCACAGTTCTAGTAGCCTCCAGTTCTAGCAGAACCTGAGGCAGGAAACAGTACCATAGGACACCTAGCATTTATAACTTTTTTATCTGATTAATGCAGTCAGGTACTGTAGTTTTTGCAAACATGGACAGTATCATATGAACACACACATATATACATACACAAAGAAGGCCTTTCCACAAAGAATAGTGTTACATGCTAGACTGAGGCAAGAGAAGGCAAGCTTGAGACTGGCCTGGGTTACACAGTAGTACTCTGTCACACACACAAAAACAAAAAAAGGAATTTGCCTAAACTAGCTAGATTAAAATTTAATATTTACTTTTAAATGTTTTAGTTTGTATTATTCATGATTGATCCTTAATTTACAAATTCCAAAAGGTCAGCAGACTAACATACTTTAGAAACACTTAAACATTATATAGCTTATTTTAAAATATTAATGTAAATAATAGTTACCTTCAAGTTAATGTTAGATACTCCTTCTTTCTCTAAAATACTTGCAGAAAGCTTAATTGCAGAAGGACAGTAATCAATCCCAGTTATATTAGAGAAACCATGTTTCACCTAGAGGAGAGAAACAATTTCATAGTTTAAAACTTTTAATATTTTTTTGTTTATAAGCTGTCATATTCTTTGAACACTAGAGTTGTCTTAACTGTGTTGTAGATCAAATGTCATAGAATACCCAACTATCCACATGTTTAAAATTTTTATTGTATTTTGAACAGAAATCAAACACTTAAATTCGTGACAATTTTTTGCTTTTGCTATATCTGATTTCTTTTCAAAAGGAAATTTATTTTCTCAAAGATAATATATAAGCCCTTAGGCTGAATATGTAATATTAATTTTTGATGCTGCTAAGCTCAAATTCACATGAGTTTTTCTCACATTTGACTTAACATATAATTAAGTTATATGAATAAATTACATGCAGTGAGTTGGTGTTAAGCTATTTTCCTTCAGTGAATTATAAATTAATTCTCTACCAGCCACATAATTAAGCCATCTTATATTTGCATAGCACTTTTTCATTTGTTTTCAACTATTTCACACATTCTATTAGATCTTTGTGAAAAGCCTGTGAGGTAGGCTGGGCAGGTCCCAGTTTCTGTGGGGAACAGCAGAAGGACCACAGGGCTTGAGGGTTTACTATCTGCTGGGCATAAACCCTCCTCAGACGTATGGTGCCTATGGCAATGGTTTCTGTTCTTTACCCACATACAATTATGCAGCTCATTATGAAAAAATAATTTCAAGGGCTGGAGAGGGCTGAGAGATGGCTCTTCCAAAAGGTCCTGAGCTCAATTCCCAGCAGTCACATGGTGGCTCATAACTATCTACAGTGGGACCTGATGCCCTCTTCTTGTGCACAGGCACACATGCAAGCAGAACATCATATAAATAATAAATAAATAAATCTTTTTAAAAAGAAAAAATAAATTTAAAAGAAATTAAAACGACAAAGTTTGCAAAATGTGGTATGGTCTGAAATTATCCTGGTGGGCATCAATATTTACTAAATGATTATTTCTTCCAAAAGTTAGCATAGTACCAGGCATGCAGTGAACAGCTTTAATCTCTGACCTGGGAGGCAGAGGCAAAAAGTTCTCTGTGAGTTTGAGGCCAGCCTGATGTTCCAGGCCAGCCAAGGCTACCTAGTAAGACCTATGTCAGGAAAAAAAGAAGAAGAAGAAAAGAGTAACCTACATAAGACTTATTTTTAAAAATAATTGTATTTTGAAACACTTTTCAATCCTAAGTGACTGAGTTGCAATCTAAGCTCAAGAGAAACAAAACACCAGTTATTTTTCCACAGATAATTTGTTTTCCCTTTTGTTCTGTTTTGTTTTTAAGATAGTCTCTCTCACTGTGTAATCTGGGCTTTTACTGAGGACAGTGGAAGTCTTAAATCAATAATCTAAACTTCTGGGGCTGGACAAATGGCTCAACAGTTAAGAGTACTTCTTACTCCTGACTCTGAGTGCTCCCTAGCACCCACACAGTGCCTCACAAGTCTCTGTAACTCCAGTTCTAGGAGGTCTGTGGCCCTCTTACAACTTCCTCAGGTTCATGACACACAGACATATATGCAGGCAAAATACTAAGACACATAAAGTGATTCTAAAAGGAACTAATAATAATCTAAATTCCTACCCTATGAAGATTTTTTTTTAAAGCAAGGCAAATAAAAGAACACAGATGTGATGAGTTCTACTTGTAATCTAGTGCTCAGGAATCTGAGGCAGGAGAATTGCCATAAAGTTCAAGCTACATAGTAAGCTGTAGCCTGAGCTACAAAGCAAAACTCTTCTCAAAGAGAAAGACAGACAGACAGGGAGCACACATGCATAAAGTAGTGGATGGATAATGTGAGACATGCCACATAACAGAATGTTCAACAATAACAAATACATCCATACCCAAGCACACCTATAATCCCAGCACCGCGGAGGCAAAGGACAAGGCCTGTGGGCTAGAGTTTAAGTCTGGCTACTAGCAATCTCACGGCCATCCTGAGCTACAGAGTCCTTATCCAAACAAACAAAAGCATGACTATTTAGGGAACTAGAAAGACAGCTCAATTGGTATAGTATTTGTTGCAGAAACGTGAAGACCTGACTTCAATATCCAGCACCCACGTAAAAAGCAAGGAACAGTATCACACACCTATAACCCAGCATGGGAAGGAAGAGGCAGGAGAATTCCTGGAGCCAGACATTAGATGAAGCAGCAAGCTCCCGGTTCAGTGAAAGACTATCTTAAAAAAAAAAAAAAAAAATGACAAGCAGAATGGTTTAGCATGCACAGGTGCTCACTACCAAGCCTGGCAACTGAATTTGATCCCCAGAACCAACTAACTCCACAGAGTTTTCCTCTGACGTCCACATACACACCCCAAAATACACATTATACACAAATACAAATACAAGCACACACACACAAAATAAATGATAAAAAAGTTAAAAATGGTGGAGACTGAAAAATGTTAACTTTTGGCATCCACATACATATACATATACATAACATTCACTCACTCACATCCACATGAACACTTATGAAATAAAAAATTAAAAGGGAAAAACTAAAGTTACCACTTAACCACAAAGCACATTATTAAAGATGGAGAAAATCTATAAAAATCCACAATCTCCTGCTTAAAACATTAGCTTCTACAAGTAAGCTATTACAACCCAAAGGGTTTGGACAATGAATGGCTTAGTGATGTGCGTGTCCAGCATGCACAAGACCCTGGCTTCAATCTCTGAATCACAAAACTAAAATAAAATAAGTCAGTAACCACCCCCCCAAAATCTACAGTTAAAATGAACAGGTGAATAAATATGTATGAGAAGGCTATAAAAAGAACCTTGCACAGCAATGAAATTAACTACTGCAATCTGCACCAGCATATCTCAAAGAATGAAGACCGAAGTTCTACTGACACACTCAAAAATAGGCTAATCAATTTCGGAAGTGAAGACCCATTTGGCTAACCAGCAGAGGACAGTGGTTACTTTTAGGGAAGAGGAAACTTAACCACGCTGACCATTGTGTGGGTGGTCACTTTGTGACAACCCTCTGAGCTGTAGACATTTCATTCCTGTGCTCTAAAGAATGTATGTTGTTTTGCTGTTTCAAACTGTCTCAAGAAAGGTTACTCTGCCTCCCCCCCCCCACCCCTAAAGAGGAAAAACTCTGCTCTTACACAACACAATACAACATGGTAACTAACCTGAACTTACTCATCTATAGTCTCGCTCCACACAAATTCTATTTTACCAATTATTTAATGGCACAAGACCTACACTGCTCCAACCTTCATGTATTTAGTTCTCATTTATCCAGTATTTTTTCCCTCTAATTACATTCCACCCATACTCACTACAGTTCCCTGAGACTCCCACCCAATTTGGATTATTAATTCCTCAAGTCCTTTCCTCATTCATCTTTTCCAATGCTAACTGCTTCCTCTTTTATACTCAGTATGTCCATTATCACATATAATGTGCTACAGTTTAACTATCTGTACAGTTTAACTATTGTACTATAATCCAAGCACAAGATCCAGACTTCTAGTACCTAGTATTTGTATGTGGTAGTCACTGGTAAATTTCAATCTTATATATACATCTTAAGTGGCTAAGCTAGTAAAGGTACTTGGTGCCAATCCTGGTATTCTGATTTCAATCCCTGAAATTCACATAATAGCAGGAAAAGAACTGACTCCCTCAAGTTCTCCTCTGATCTCCTTGGGTACTGTGATACACAGCACACACATATACAAACATGCACACATGATACACACAAATATATAAATGTAACAAAAAAATTTTAATGAGAAATAATAGTAAAACCATTGAAGATGAAGCCTCCTTCTTACGTTTCCTGCATAGCAACGACCACTTCAAACACAAGACAATACTGACACAGGAATTTGTACCAAAACTCAGGTGCATGAACAATATATTTTTGTTAAACCATGTAATTACCTAAATTAATGAATTAGAATTGCACAATTAGAATTGCAAACATCTCTTTCTAAACTATTTTTAACATTTTATGTATACAGATGTTTCCCCTGCATGTATGTTCACTACAAACGTGCCTAGTGCCTGCGGAGACCAACTCCACAGGAGTTGCTGGAGATTGTGAGTAAGCCCCAAGCTAGAACTGAACCTGAGTCCTCGTAAGCCATAGACCGCCTCTCCAGCCCCATCTTTTTTTTATGTTACTGTTTCAACTAGGTTTATTTGAGTATCAATGAGCTCAGTGGGGGATTGTCTGTGGTATATACATCTTTTTTTAATAGACAGATTTCTAGCTTTGAGCTGAGAGGAGCTAATATAGATCACCCAGCCTATACCCTAAAGAGAAACTGAAGCCCAGAAAAGTTAAGCGGGCTTCCTCAAGGTAACAACTATAACCAAAAGAACCAAGCCTAGCACTCTAATCTCCTGGGACTTCTCACTCGGGGCTTTAGGTCCTAATCCCCTAAACGCAATCTCAGATACCATAATCCCATATGATGAAACCCCAAAAGACTAAAATTGTTAAATATAATATTCTATGACATCAAGTATCTCTAAAATAAATGTGGGAAAAAAATTTGTGGGAACTGTTTAGTCCTGGCATAGTAATGCACATCTGTAATCTCAGCATTCAAGAAGGGAGGACAGGATACCACAAGTTAAGAACATCCTCAGCTACAGGTAAGCTACAGGCCAGCCTGAGCTACATGAGACCCTATGTCAAAACAATAATAAGTAAAATAAAATTTTAGTTTAAAAGCCATTTACTTAAGAACTGGAGACTAACTTGATGTTAGACAAGCTATGTCCATGGAAAAACAGGCGTCCCAGCATTGTGGCACACACGAGTTCCCAGCACTCAGGAGGCAAAAGCAGAAGCATCTGAGTTAGAAGCCAGCCTGGATAACACAGCAAGACCCTACTTCAAAAACAAACAAAACCAAGGCGGGACATGATGACACACTCCTTTAATCCCAGAACTAGAAAAACAGAGGCAGGTGGTTCTCTGTGAGTTCAAGACTAGCCTAGTCTACAGATCAAGGTCCAGGCCAGCCAGAGCTACATAGTACCCATGTCTCAAAGGACAAAAATATTCACAGGCTGGAGAGATGGCTCAGGAGTTAAGAGCACAACCTCTGCTCTTGCAGAGGATGTTAAGTTCTCAGCACCTCCCTGATGGCTCACAACCATCTAAAACTCCACATAAAACTCATGTGGACAAAACACTCAGGTATATAAAACACGTTGGAGGTTGGTCTGATGCATGTTACTGGTCCTCAAGATCTGGTTAAGCCTATCCTTGGTTTGTAAACCTGCCTGAGTCATTATACCTGACTGGTTGATTAAACAGCCTATACCTAGGCAGGGCAGAATGGGTTAGGCCAGGCTGACTAAGGTTCCCCGGCTTCCAGGACAGGAGAATCACAGGAGACAGATGGATGCAGACAGGAGAGGAAGGAGGACACCACAATGGGTTAGCATGGAGAAGGAACTACATGGGACTGGAGAAAGGACTCCAATAAAGGCATGAAAAGGCCCAGATGAAGAATAAAAGCAAGTACTATGGGATTATGTATGGGAGGTAGACCAGATGAGGATGATTAAGGTGGATGACATTAGATGGGAGCTGGGAGATGAATGGTGAGGATACCGAGCCAGTGTAAGTGAAATATCTGCCTGGCCCAAGGTAAATAAGGCAATCATAAATCTAACAGGTGTCTGTGACTTATTATTTATGATATCAAGTTAAATAATTACCACCGTGATAATCTTAGAACTAATAATAACCATTATATAGCCCAGCATTTATTTTTCATTTGCTATAACAAAACATATAAAAATTAACATTTTTTTAAAACCCACAATAAAGTTTTGTTGGTAATTTGCAAAAATAGAAAAAGAAACTTTCTGAAATTTTCACAAATGCCAAAAATCCCCACCTCTTCATTTGCTACTATCAGTATCTCTAGGCACAAGCTGTTTTAACACCATACCAGTAACACTGTGATAATTCAAATCTGCAAAAAAAAAAAAAACTAAAATTAAAAAAATCTGCACAAAAAAAACAAAACAACAACAAGCATTATTGTGGTTCCGTCGTTGTTGCTTGTTTTTGAGCTGGGTTTTTACTGCATATCCTTAGCTGGCCCAGAATTCTCTGCATAGGCCACACTGACCTTAAACTCATAGATATCCACCTGCCTCTGAGTGTTGGAATTAAAGGCTTTCGCAACCATGCTTGTCCTAAATTACAATTAAGTCTTTCCACACATATACATTATATAAAATGATGCAAAAGGTGAAATATACAGCAGAGCAAATTGCATAAATTTTTTAAAACTAGTGATTTAAAATACTGGGAATAAACAAAAAGAAAAAAAATTGCATGAGAACCCAATTCATAGCTGGGCCTAATGGCACATGCCTGTAATCAGGGAGGCAGAGGCAGGTGGAGCTCTGTAGATTCAAGGCCAGCCTGGTCTACAAAGTGAGGCAAGGTTAGCCAAGGCTACACAGAGAAATACTGACTTGGAAAAAAAAGAAAGAAAGAAAGAAAGAAAAGAAAATCCAATACATAACAAAAGATAGATTATGGACAAAAAGTCATCCCTAAGTGCTAACAGACTTTCAGGAGTCTCATGTCAAGATGTATATTTTGCCTTTCTTAGAGAAATAAACTTGAGTTTATTTTCTTGGGTGCTGTTCGTCTAAAATTCTATGCCTCATATAAAGCAACATAGTAACTCCCTATCAAAAAGTTCTATCTTGGACTGGATCCATGGCTGAGAAGTTGAGTGCTTTCTGTTCTCCCAGGAAACCTGAGTTTATCTCCCAGCACCCACACAGGGAGGCTCCCAACTGCCTGCAACTCCAGCTCCAGGGATCTGACCTCTCTGGCCTCTGTGGGCATCCTCATACGCACCGCAGACACTCACAGACATACAATGTAATGAAAAATAAATCCTTAAAGGAAATAACGAGCTCCATCTTCCACACCTTGACCACGTTGTTTGGGGCACTTAGCAATTTTCTTCCTTATGCACTCAGACATGGGCCACAGACTCAACACTCAAAACTAGTGAAAAAACAACACCATGGCAGGGCACCTAACTATCTTCAAACCACTTAGAATTATCACTGCAAACACGTCTTCAGTTCATCAAAAGCTCCTAGAATTGCATCAGCTAGAAGGAATACCAATGAAGACAAATGATATTAAGTACACATATGTGTGGGTACAGGTGCATGTGTGTGCATGAGTGTAGAAGCCAAAGGTCAACACTGGGAACACTGGGTAACTTCCTCAAATGTTCACCTCTCTCTCTTCCTCGCTCTCCTCCCTCCCTCCCTTTTACTCCCTCCCTCTTCCTCTTCCTCTCTCTCTCCTCCCTCCCTTCCTCTTCTCTCTCCCTCCCTCTCTGAGATAGAATCTCTCATTGAATATAGAGATCGAAGCTCAAGTGACATTTATTTTTAAACGTATACGGGTGGTTTGTGTGAATGCATGTCTGCATACAACCTGTGTGCCTGGTGCCCAGCTGGCCATCAAATCACCTGAAACTGGAGTTATAAATAGTTATAAGCCACAATCTGTGGGAACAGTATTAAGGATTTCAGAGGGTTATGAGCTGCTATGTGGGTGCTTGGAATTAAACCCAGGTCCCCCAGAAGAGCAGCCAGTGCTCTTAACTACTGGGCCATCTCTCCAGCAAAATAATAATAATAGTATTTTAAACTGAATCTCATCACTATTGTGTTGCACAGCCAATACACTCACCTACCTACATATTTTTGTAGTCTATACCATTGAAAGCACTTGATCATAACTGAAGTTTGTCTCAAATGCACTGGCTGAGTAGAGGGAAAAAAACAAAAACAAAAACAAAAAAACCTTTACTGGCTACAATTCAAAATTCCCTGAGTGAAGGCTGGATTGCACCTAAACCCTCACTCACCTGTCATTACTGTCTTGGGATGCAATTTAAGCTCATTTTCTAAAAACTCTCCCACACCTCAAAGTCTTCTCAAAGCTTCACTATTTCTAGATATTAATACACAACAGAGCAGTAAGTTTTTATATGTTCAAGCCTAACAGGGGGATGAGTTTTGTATCTTTGTTAATGGAGATGGTTTCAAAATAGTTTGAGCCATCCATATGTCAAAATGAGGTATTCTGCAGTTACACTTAATGATAAATATGGGTGTCTTCTTCAGTAGTCAAATGAGTGCTTTTGTTCAGAAGGCCACTGAGCTTCTCAAGCTCCTTCTGACAGGCAGTCTTTGCAAGGAGCACAGTGCTGTGTAGAACTGGCAGCAATACACAACTAAGTAATTCAAGAACGAAGATTTTCTGGCATTCGTTCATTCATTCATGTGCATTGGTGTTTACATGCATGCATGTCTGTGTGTAAGTGTAAACTCCCCTGAAACTGGAGTTACAGACAGTTGTGGGATGCGATATGGTTGCTGGGAATTGAACTTGAGTCCTCCTGAAGAGCAACCAGTGCTCCTAACCCCTGAGCCATCTTTCTAGCCCCTCAAGTGTTTTTTTGTCCCCCATCCCAGTGAGGACTGAACTCAGGGCCTTTCTCCCACTAAGCTAAATCCCCAGCCCTGGTTTTCTTAGGGTTTAAACCACCATTTTCACTGCCACACTGCACTGTCATTTGAAGAGTTATTTCAGTTGTCAAATTGTGTTAAGTACATGTGTCCATTTGAAGGGCTTGTTATTGCTTGGTGACTGCAATTAAACAGTTTCCACAACACCAGTAATTAGCTTTCAAAAAAAAAAATTTTTTTTAACTTTCTAGGCATGGTCACACACACCTTTAATCCCAGCACTTAAGAGGCAGAAGCAGTCAGATCTCTCATGTATTTGAGGTCAGCGAGGTCTAAATAGAGAATCCCAGGACAGCCAGGGCTACACAGAGACACTGTATCACTTTAAACACACACACAGAGACACACACACAAACTTGAAAAAAAATGTTTACAACTATTTTATGTGTTTGTATAGGTGTGTGGGCATCCCTATGGAGGTCAGAGGGAAGTAACTAGCATTACTGAATCATTTCTCTCCTTCCACACATAGTTTTCAGTAATCAAACTCAGGTGGGCAGGCTTGGGAGCTAGCCTCCTCACTCACTGAGGTGTCTCACTGACCCTAACTCTAAAACAATTAAGTTCAACAATTAAGTAGCCCTATACAATTAAATTATTAAAGCCTTGGGGACAGTGAGATGGTTCAGCAGGTAAAGGCACTTGGCCACCAAGCCTAATAGACATACACACAAATAAACAAATATAAAAATTAAAATATTCCAAAACCTTTTTGTGAGGTAACAATTTTTCGGATTTCTTTGATTGTGTTCTAAGGAATACAGTAAGAAGAAATTATGCTGTGTCCCCAATACCAGATCTACATTAGTAAAAATATCTAGAGACAAAAACCAGTAAGCGATACAGACATGAAGGGTTTATTAGAGCAAGTGCCTCAGACAATTATTATGACTGAGAAGTTTCACAGTTGGTCTGCAAAGGGATACCAGTAGCATGACTTAGTTCAAGGCCAAAGGCCTAGGAGCCAGTGAAGCTAATGGTGGAACTCTCAGTCTGTGGCTCAAAGGCAGGACCACTGGTATAAGCCCTAGGGTCCTGCAGCCAAAAGTTTCAAAATGCACAACAGCAAAAGGAAACTGCCCTCACTTTCAGAAAGAGCAACTTACCTGCTATGTTTATCCCTGACAGGCCTCGACCTCTTGGACAGTGTACACCCACAGCGAGACAGTTCTTCCCTTATTCCACCCAGATTCAGACACGAGTCTCCTCTGGAGATTTCTGTCAGGCCTTTTGGCATTCACTACACATAACATGATACAACTACCATACATAGCACTGTAAATGTTCTAATCCCCTCAGAATTATTCAGCTTTCCATTCCTTATGTATCCTTTGCTTTTTGCTATAGGAATACAGGGACTGAAGTTTTCAGAATTCTGGCTTCCAGAATTTCAACGTTCAAGATTTTGCTCTTTCAGGATTATGACTTTTGAGATTTTATACCTCTAGGACTTCACCATTCACTAGATATCTGGGAATCCATCTTTCACGATTGTTCCTGACACCATATATTTAGTACTCTGCCACAATCCAAGCAGTCTCCCTTTCCTCCCAGGTGAAACACTCAAAGTCAGTTTGCCAAATGCTTTGCTGTTTCACATTTAGATGGTAATATCTTAGCTGCAACATTTTTTTAAACTTTCATTTTAAAAATGGTTCACACAAATGAATACTAAAAGTACTAACAAGTTCAACCAGGAAAACACCATTTCCAGTTCCAATATCAAGCACTGAGGCATCCAACGGAATCTTGTGTTTCTGCATCCACCTTATCAGTCGGTTCATACTCTCTTCCCCAAACCTGTTAGGAACAGAATACAAAGAACAGATGTATAGCAAAAGTTAAACTATATTCTACCTATGCCACTTATACCATATGCTCACATAAGTCTTTTTTAAAAAGTGAAAAGTAGTATTTGTAACTATTTATTGTTATTTAGGAGACTTCACCAACAAAAATGAAATACCCCAGGTTTATGTGCAATCTACACACCGACGTATATTCCTGTATATAATATGTAAGTATACAGACATACATGTTTATAAATACACATCCTCTATCTACATCAGCATGAATCCTTAAAAAATGCTGTCTTAAGAACTGCTTTCTTGGACATCAGCAAATGTTAGTACTTCAGAATGTCATTACTTACTGAAAAATGACAACTATGGAACGAAAGTAATGTCTTAGTACTATGATCAATTTAAATCTGGGTCATTAAAAAAGAAAAGTATTTTAAATTTATCATTGAAGTCAGATTCAGGCAGAGGCAGGTGGATCTCTGTGTTTAAGGCCAGCCTGGTCTACAGAGCAAGTTCCAGGACAGCTGAGGCTACACAGAGAAACCCTGTCTCAAAAAGAAAACAAAAAAACAAAACAAAAGAACAAGAACAAAAGGAAAGAGAGAGTGAGATTTGAAAGCTGTCGCTGAAGCAGGAAGCACCCATGCTTCTGAAGAGCTCTACGCTGTCTTCCTTGTTGTAAGTGCACAGGCTCATGCTCTCTCACATCCTCAGCTTAACTTACCAGATTTCTCCTGTATCTCCATATTCTTGGAATGTTCTCAGTTCTCTCTCATAAACAGCATCCCAACTACATAAACAACGAAATGTGAAGCAGAACTCTGGTTAAACTGTATTTTGAGAATTAAATGGATATTTCCAATGTATTACATAGCTACTTACAATGGCCTTAAACATTATTAGTGTTATCAGTAAGTGCATATAGTTCACTTTAACATCCTTGGGTTAAAAGAATGAATATTATGAGCAAACCGAATAAATTATACAAATACTTAACACTCATCTGATGGTTATTCATCATCGTATATGATTATCACATATGATTGTATATACATATGATTGTATAAAGCTTAAATAAAAAGAGGCAACTGTCAAGAATCTCTAAGTGCCAGAGTCAAGTGCCAAACTGGACTGTGCATGATGAGTTGTTACTCTAAATTTGGTCTTCAATGTGCAGATACAGGCTTTTCTAACCAGTAAGTCAGTGGTTGGCTCACAATGAACGTAGCCAAGACAAATGGGCTTAAAATTAAATGCTAAAACAGTCTGTCTCTCCCTGTATACTAGCTCCCCCACTAAATCTTCTCTTAGTCCTTAAAACTGCAACTCCTCCCCCTTATCATCTGCTTTCTCCTCCAATTTCACCTCTACAATCCCTGCTCCCTCCCCCAAATTTTCTCTCACCCTAATCCCCATTCTTCACACTCCTCTACATCCTAATCCATTAATTTCTGAGCTTCAACTTTGGATCAGATCACTTCTCCTCTTTCCCCCAGAGCCCCTACCATCTATCTCCCTAGCTCCCAGTTTAGGGGATCCTCTACTCCGACCTCTACCAGTTCTTCCCCGGACCTCATAGCTCTCCCGCGACCTCTCTTGGGCCGTTGTATAGTTCATTGCCCAATCCTCTCCCTCTTTTCCCAAGCCAGATTTCAAACCCCTACACCGGCTCCCCAAGGACCTCGGGTGGACTTGAATCCCTTGAAAGAGGGTTGACCGCCCCCCGGGGCGTGCTTGGGACCTTGCCCCTTGAACCCCCACAGGTGGCTCCCACCCTCCTCAGGCCCCCAGGGGCACCATCTCCTTCAGGGCCTCCAACTCCCTCCCCATCACACTCACTGCTCTCGGGTCCCCAGAGCCGATGGGACGAAGTCAGCCGCCGCGGGACTGCCCTCTCGAGGCCGCGCGGCAACCACAGCACCGCTCTGGCCGTCAGCATCCGTGTTCATGTTTCTCCACGGCAAGTGTGCTGTCGCGGCCACCATAGAGTCGCGGCTCGAGCAGAGGGGATGTGTGGGACCTGGCCTCTCTAGGCAATGGGAGGCCCTCTCTCTAATGCTCGAAGCCAAGCCTTGGAAAGCGGACCTCCGGAGAGAACCTAGGCTGCCTAGAGGCCACCTAGTGTGTCGTGCAGGCTAGAGAGGCCAAGGGAGCCCTCCAGCTAACATCTCATGCATCCCTTGCTCTCTAGCCCACAAAGTGACCAAACCTGAGGACGCTGTTTGTAAGTCATCGTTCAGAATGCTGCACTTTGGAAAACAAGCAGTCAGAAGCCACAAAAACACCTGAAACACACACCACTCAATCCAAATGCATGTTATCTCTCTCTAGCCAGGCAGATCTGAAAAGTAGTCAGTGTTACTGGCTTCCCAACCAAAACACTAATTTCATTTGTGGGTAGAATTATAGAAAGTGACTTGATGTAACGGGCTGGCCTTTTAAGAGCTTACGGCCAAAGAAATGATTGCCTTAGGGTCACCCACCGTATACTACCAACCATGGAATTATAATGAGTAGGACAATGCTAGGATGCCTTGGTAGGTCTAGCTCTGTTCCCCACTAGGCATCTGAGCCTGTCCAACTTTCAACCTCTGCATGTTTTAGTTAGTTCACTGTAGATGGCTCAAAATAAAAAGTAACCCGTTCTTCAAGAGTGTGTGAACCTGAGATGTCTTCTGCCTACTGGCCTGACTACAACCAGTAGTTCTGCTATAATGCAAGAAATCTTATGTGTCAGGAGACTCGGATCTTTTCTGTACTAGTTGTGAAATACTCAAATACCCAATGTCCTACAAAAAGGATCTCAGAGGCCCCTAGCAAGCTGCCTTCCAAGGAAAACTTGTTTCCAGGGCTGCGTTTCTGTTGACTTCCCGATAACAAGTCCCTTGAGGCAAATGGCAACAACAGTTGCCCTCCCGGTTTGCAGTTGGTCTTCTCCTATACATGGTGTTCCAAGATCTTCTGACAATAAAGAATAAAGTAAAGGGCAGATGGATATCCATGTACACAGTGATTAAAGAACTCAAGAAAGAGCATAAGTAACCTTATTACAGAGCAATAAAACCACCGGATACCACAGCCAATTAATGCTGCCCTGGGCACATAGCTGTTTTGATCTTTTCTAGACTCTAGATGCTACAGAAAGCAAGCCTGAATGTGACGAACTGAGTCTTTAAAAGTTTTAGGTTCTAATTAAGGAGCAACCATGAAAGATAAGCCTGTCTTCAGCCAAGTGTCTTGCCAACACTTAAGATGTTTCGCTGTGTGTGATGAAAGCTATAAACAGTTGTTGGTATGGGGCCCTGGGAAAAAAAGAAGAATAGTTTATACCACGATTCTTCCCTGGCTCCAGGAAGGATTATTCTGGCTGCTTAGTGCTGAGGACTGTGGGGCTCCACCTCTGATCACCCAGGGAAACAGGATTCTTAGCTGTAGGAGAAGTTCCACTGGGTAAGCAGCTGAGCACCAGGAGAAGCAGAACTATATGAGGGACACATCCCCTCCCGCTGAGCACCACTTACATGAGGCCAGAGGCAGATCTATAGAATCTGAGGTTGCCAGCCTCGGGGGTTTGTTGTTGTCGTTTTGTTTATTTTTTTAAGCCCTGCACAGTGTCTTACCTACAGATCCTCTGGAACTATGCGTACACCTCACATTTGACAAATCCAAGATCAAGGGCAGAGCTTTCCCTTCTCTGACCTCACAAAATGCTCACTGAACTACTGGTTGTAGTCAGGCCAGTATCAGAGAACACACTTCAAGAAAAACCCTCCTGATCGCCCTCCATCTCCCACTTTTGCTCTGATGTGAGCTTTTGAAAGGGAACAGTGGGCACTCAGTTCTTGAGGTAGACTCCAGTGTTTTGAGACATCACTGTCGGCAAGTTCTTGTTCCCCAGGTCTGCTGATGCAGCCTATAATTACAACAACCATAATAAGAGTAGCTATTCCAAAAGCCACCTAGAGAAGACAAACGAGATTCGTCCAGTCAAATTCTACCTTTCTGGCACATGAGAAATGGTCAGTAAATGTAAGTTCTGTTTTTTGCAACTATAGAATGGAGCTTTAAACAATGTTGCTTCAGAGATATGGCAGGAATTTCAAGTGACCACACTGTATATTTAAAGAGCTTAGAAAGGGCCTGACGTATAGTCATGGTTCAGAAAATGTCAGCTGTTACTTTTACAAGTTGAGCATCTTTGCTCTGGATGGCTTTTCCTGTGCTGTGATAAAATACTGACCAAAAGCATCTCATCGAGGAAAGGGTCTTTCTTTCTTTTTGCATACAAGTTATATAAGTCATCATTGTGGCAGGAGCTCGTAGGTAGGAACTGAAGCAGAGTCCACAGAGGAAAACTTACTGAGTTGTTCCTCATGCCCTCCTCATGTAACAACAACAACACACAATAATCATGAAACGAATTTTTAAAAGACCGGATTTGGCCAGATAGTGGTGGTCCGTTCCTTTAATCCCAGCACTCAGGAGGCAGAGGCAGGCAGATCTCTGAGTTTGAGGCCAGCCTGGTCTACAGGGTGAGTTCCAGGACAGCCAGGACTACACAGAGAAAACTTGTCTTGAAAAACCAAGGGGGTGGGGGGTAAGAGAGAACAAATAGGGTGGTGTCTGGAGGCATGAGGGAGGGTGTGAGTTTAGTTTCATTGAATTTAAAGTACCAGAGAAAATTGAGGAAGCTAGAAGAAAAAAACTGGAGCTGGGGGGCAAAAGTTTAAACAGCCTGGACCCACATGCCCAAGGATGGCACTGCCCATACTTCAACCTCATACTTTGGTTAGCAACCAAGAAAATGCACTATGGGCTGAAGAAATGGCTCAGAGGTTAAGAACACTGGCCGTTCTTCCCGTGCACAGACAGAATGCTGTATAAATAATAACTAAATAAATCTTTAAAGAGAGAGAGTCCCACAAACATGTTCAGAGGCCAACTGATGAGGTGGAAGCGATTCCTCAATTGTGAGTCCTTTTCCCCAGCAAGTTTAGGTTTGTGTCAAGTTGACAAAAACAACAACAACAAAACAAACAAACAAACAAACAAAACAAGCACAGTCAGTAATCCAAAAATCTAAAATCCAAACAGTTTCAAAATATGAAATATTTTTGGTCTTAAGCATACCAAATAAAGACCCCATAGCCCAGGGTTCTCAACCTTCCTAATGCTGTAACCCTTTAATATAGCTCCTCAGCTACTTCATAACTGTAATTTTGCTACTGTAATTTTGTAAATATCTGATATGGAGGATATCAGATATTCGATCCCTGAAGGGGTTACAACCTACAGGTTGAGAACTGTTGCCGTAGCTGGTAATGACTTGCTGTTATAAACAAAAATGAAAATCCCAACCATTCTATTTTACCAATAAAGACTCAGGAGCCAGATGCTGGAGTGAAAACCTGCTAGCTCAGAGAGGCAGAGAAAGTACCCAGCTGATCTTCTCGCTCAGGTCGGGATGGGAAACCCCCCCAAAATGCTCACTAAATTAACTGACATCCCAGGAAGAAAAGGCCAAAATACCCAAGGCCAAAAGCTTGCTAGCTCAAAGCCCCAAAAGCCAGGGAGCTGAGAGCTGAAGCCCAAGCTAAAGCCGTGATGTCTTAAACACCCCTCAACTCAAAATCCCTCCTACTCCTTAAATCCCTGTCAACAGGTTCTTGCCCTAAGGTTAACTTTATTAAATACTGGGTACAGAAAGCTCTTGAACTAAAGGTGTGTGCTAGGGCTGGGTGAGCCACACCATAATCACCTGTTTACTATAAAGAGAGAGTTCTTGAATTAAAAGTTTGTGATAGGGCTCAACTACACCAAACAAGAAACAGGGTTTTACAGTTCACAATTTCTACTTTTTCTTCCAGCCTCCTGGCTTTCCTTTGGTACCTTAAATTCAATGAAACTAAATTCATGCACTCGCCCATGCTTCCAGACCCTTTCTCCACCCCCTTTTTTGTATTTTGCTTTTTGAGACAAGTTTTCTCTGTGTAGCTGGCTGCCCTGGAACTCTCTCTGTAGACCAGTCTGGCCTCGAAATCAGAGATCTGCCTGTTTCTGCCTCCTAAATGCTGGGATTAAAGGCATGTGCCAACACTGCCCAGCTAGACCTTCTCTTTTAAAACTTTTATTACCTGATTATTATGAATGCAAGCCATACACACACACACACACAATGTGTGCACATTTTGCACATAAAGATCAGAAGACAACCCTCAAGAGTCAGTTCTCTTCTTTTACTACATGGGGTCCAGGAATTGAAGCCTGTATATTAAGATTAAAGGCAGGCACCACCAACCCAGCACATCTCCATTTCCCTACAATAACCTGCTGATAGAATAAAACCAGTTTCCTATGAATTCCACACTTTTTCACACAACATTTACTCAACAGTTACAAACTGGACAGTATCTACATGCCTGGCACTATTCCATTTGACAAAAATGCAAGAGCAAGCAAATAAATCCTTCAATAATATCACAATAGGCTAGCAGAGGAAAAAGACAATAAACAGAAAAAATGGAATGAAAACAAGAGATAATGCTAGGTGGTGATAGGATTTTGTCTTGGTTAGTTGTGTCGACTTGACACATCCTAGAATTATCTGGGAAGAGAGCCTCAAGTGAGAAATTGCCTGGATCAGATTGGCCTGTTGGGGATTGTCTTGATCATGTAGGAAACCGCAATCCGTACTTCACAATAAGAATCCTGGAAACGCAGAGGTGAGAAAGTGAAGCAGTCTATTTTGAAAACTCCTGTATCAGCCTAGAATGGCAAGCCTACCGAGTGCAGAGTACCATCTTCCACAAACCCTAAAGAATGACCCTTTCTTCTTTTGAATAATTAGGATAGAATCCAGACAACATAAATCGTGTATGGGCCTATCTCCATGTTTCACATCCTGATTATTTAAAGCTTATCAAATACATGACCTTGTAGGCAAGCTTGGCTATTTGTGGTTTTCAGGATAGCTTATTAATGTTTAGATGTAGGGGACTAGAAAAACTATCAGGCATTAGCAAAAACCTAATTTTTGTGTTCACATCTAGTTGGACATAAGATGTCTTGAGACACCTTTGAAAATGGAACTATCAGATTTTCTTGCTAGCAATTGTTAATTGATGTAGGAGGGCCCAGGTTTTTGTGGGTAGCTCTTAGGCAGGGGGTCCTAAGCTGTATTTTAAAACAAAACAAAACCAAAAACCAAAACCAAAACAAAACAACAACAACAACAAAACCAGCTGAGCGGGAAAGGACTGCTGTTGGAAAATTAGGTTCTCTCTCACAAGGAATAGTTCCAGGAGATGTGAGCTGGGAGCTGTCAATGAAAAACTTTCCCAGAAGCCAGGCTAAGCCAATTGGTCTGGCAAGAAGGGGCCTCTGTGGCCTTTCAGGGCACCTAGGGCAGGCATAACACAGTGAGCTATGCAGTTGTCCAGGAGACTAGCATTCCAAGCAGAGGAAACAACAAATGCAAAGGCACTATGACCTGATGAATTTTCAGTGCTTCCAGAAGGCAAAGGGTCTTCTACTGTAGCTAAAGCCAAGTAAACCAGGGTAGTAGAAGCAGGGGTCTGTCAGTGTAGGGTTTGGAGGTTGGCCAAGTATGATTTACACCTTATATTTAAACATTAACATAACCATTTCATTGGCTGTCTTGAGAATATATTTTGCAAGTTAACAGCATCACTTCATTACCTTGATATTTTGCACTAGTTAATTTTGCACTGTTATGAGGCCCTTCCTGAGGTTAGCTCCTTCCCCTGGGTTTGACATTGGAAAATAGCTCCTAACAGTGCCAAATGTCCCTTAAGGGTAAAATTGCCACCAGCTGGGACTCTCCGGGAGGAGTTTCGGTAACCAGGAGACAGATGACAGTGCTTTGGATTGAGGTGGCAGGTGTGCTGCTAATGAATTCTCGGACTCTGTATATTTTGATGTGGGGATCAGGAAAAACGAAGTTGCCAGGGTTGACTGCAAGGGTTTTGACTTGAGCAATGATCAGAAACTGTCAGAGAGTTTTATTTGCTGAATTTGGGTAAGCAGTGAGAAGCAGCTTTGTAGGCAAATCAGGAGGCAAGTTGCAGAAGAATTAGTCCCTTCCCTGAGATCCTTTTTTTTTTCTAGTTTTCACTGCTATTTATTATTTGTTTTTATCCTCTATTATTTTCGCTAAACTTGTAGGGTTTGTTGTTGTTGCTGCAGTTTGTTGAAACAGGTTTCTCCAGGTATCTTTGGCTGGCCTCAGACTCGCAACCCTTCGGCCACTACACAGCTTATATCTGAATTCTTTGGAATCCAGAATCCAATCGTTTTACCAGCGCCACTACTTCTGACCAAAATATCCCTGTCACTACACCAGTGAGGATTATTGTAGATCCCCTTATCATAACCTTCTGCCTCTCCTAGGGATTAGTCTTAACCAGGCAGTTAAAGTGGTCTGTTCAAATTGAAATTACATCATGCTGTTCCCGTGTCAAATCCCAACTGTCCAATTGCTTGAATCATCTCCAGCCTTTCATCCTTCAGCTTCATTTGAAGAATGGACAAACTGAATTATAACAAGACTGTAGAGACAGGATGCCATCTGAGGGACACATAGAACTGAAGGTGCTTGGGTCTCTGATCTGGAATCCTTAACTTCCTTGTCCTCACCGGAGGCAGCTAAGAAGACTCCATTTCCCAGGATGCCCAGTGGCGGGGGTCCGGAAGACTGTGCGCCCTCCGCGGGGCATGATGGGGGAGGTGGAGATTTCCATCATGGCGGCTTCCATTTCGGGCTACACCTTCAGCGCTGTGTGTTTCCACAGCGCCAACAGCAACGCCGACCACGTAGGTGCCGGGCCCCCTGCCATGGCCGCTGGGGCTTTCGGCCTCCTCCTCTGGCCGGCGCCTATGGCCAAGCGAGGACTGCTGGACGCTCGGCCCCCAGTCCCGGGGCCAAGCCGGGGAGCTGGTGACCCAGGCGGCTCCCGCCCCCCTCCAGCTCCTGCACTCCGCGGGCCCTTTACTTGGCTCTTTCTGTCTCGGGCGGATCCTGGCACAGCTGTTCTCAGTCCAGAGGACCTAAAGCGCCCAGCCCTGCCAATGTCAGGAGTCCCCTAGCCAAAACTGGGTGCCTACCCCTTGCTGAGAGTCGGGCTTCCAGACTTTTGGAGCGCCCTGGGTCGGGATGGAGTTGAGAAATCGGGTTTGTAATCTAAAAGGAAAGGAACCAAGTCCTGCCGGCTGGCCTCACGGGTTGTCGTGACTGTCACTGTTCATGCTTATCAGATGTGATTGGTTGTTTTATTTTTTATTTTTTCACCCCAGTGGAAAATGGAGAATGTGAACAGGCACGTTAGGTGCCGGGTTTGTTTGCACTTCCTCGAAGTTGCGTGTTTAGTTCTCAGCGTAGGTTCTTCTAATCCACGGAACTAGCCCTAATAGGGAAGTGACAAGCCTACATATAAGCGATCAGAAATGTACAGGCCGGGGAGTCCATAGGAGCAAAGTCTCTCATCGAGTGTCTTATTTTACGAATTACCTTTCAATGCCACTAACCTCTGACTGGAAATTCTTTATGATATAGTTGTTTTTATAGGGCCTAATTAATTTGCCGACCAATTGGGGCTTTTTTTTTTTTTTAGTGATGTTAATGGTTCATTAAGTAAAGAGTGGGCTTTTGTGGTTGTCATAACAAAACAATGATAGCTGGAGGAGAATTTGGATTTGGTTTGATGTCAGCAATCTTAGATTCCATTAATAAAAACTGATTCTGAGAGGTGATTCCATTAGTAAATTAAGTGGAATGAATTCACTGTGGTTTTTGTCTGCAGTGTTGCTGGTAGAGAGTGCTGATAGGAATATATGCTGCAAAGGTTTTTGTTTTTTGTTTGTTTGTTTGTTTGTTTTCAAAGACAGCCTTTGGTATTGCAGCCAACTGCTTAATAATATAAGTGATTGTGAAACTCCTAGTGTCCACTACAGTTATGAGTTCAAGGGTTCTTCTTTACTCTTGTTTTATAGAATACCTAGGAATATCATAGTTTATGGATAAGGCAAGATTATTATAAGGATAAGAAACTTGGACAGTATTTCTAGGAACTGCTGTAGTCGTTATTTCTTCAATTGATATTAATTCTTTGTTGTTGTTTTTAGATAGGGTCATATAGTGAAGGCTGGGCCCGAGCTCTTGATCTTTCTGCCTCCATCCTCCTAAGTGCTGGGATTTCAAAGCTATGCCATTACACGCAGCTTTAGATTGCTAACCATTTAATAGCAATCTACTTAATATTTATTTCATGTTTGGCATGAGGGTAGAAATTTTATATGAGGTCACTAGTTGACATTGTGTTTGATATAATTATACTCTTTTCTATTATCCTTAACACAATTATGGATCTGGAATACTTAAAAGTAATGTCAGTTTTAAAATTGAAGAACAAGAATTTACTTTTATAAGACATGTTTGTTTGGTCTAAGAAAATTAATCTAAAAACAAAATTATTCTGTAGAGCTAAAGTTAGCAAACATATTTGCAGTTTTTTTTTTCTTTTGGAGATTATAATATAATTACACAATTTCTCCCCTCCTTTTTCTCCCTCCAACCCTTCCCTCGTATACCCCTTCTTTCTGTCTTTCAAATTCATGGTCTTTTTTTATTAATCATTATTACATGTTTGTATTTATGTATGTATACATATATATCCCTAAATGTAACTTGCTCAGTCTGTATAATGCTATTTATATATATGATTTCAGGGCTGACCATTTGTTTCAGATAACGATTGGTCTGTTCTTCTCTGGGGAAGACTCTCACTCTCAGTAATTCCTTAGTTGTTTATAGTTTCTGTCCAATTTGGCCTATCTATTGGTGTCATTTTTGTTCCGTTCATGTTTAGGCAGTCATTTTTGTGAGACTTTATGGGCAGAGGAGTTGACAGTCTTGGGGGAAACATCATGATCCTATGGATTCTACAGTTTCTGCCCCCTCTTCCACAGTATTCCCTGAGACTTAGGTATGGGAGTGTTTTGTAGAGGTATCCGTTGGGACTGGGACACAGTTCTCCATTTTGATTAGTTTTGGTTTTCTGTAATGGTTTCCATCTGTTGCAAAGAGATTTTTATTTTTTGATAAGAGGTGAGGACTACACTTATCTGTGAGTATAAGAACAAGTGTTCAGATTGCTGTTAGGGATTATACTGTTTTAGTAAAGTGGTGATTGTAGGTTCTTCAAGGTTCATGGCTTTACTAGCACTATGAATTTAGTTAGGTGTCCGGTGCTGGCCGTAGTTTTCCTCTTATTAAGCAGATCTTAAATCCAATTAGAAACCAGTGGTGTGGTAGCTCAGTATCCAAGTGGGCACCCTAGTAAGGAGAACATGGACTATTTCTGACATGAACTCAATGGCTGGCTCTTTGACACCCCCCCCCATACCTGATAAGCTAGGGTCAAATGAAAGGGGAGGAGGACCTCCCCTATCAGTGGACTGGAGAGGGGTAGGGAGAAGATGAGGGAGGAAGGGTAGGATTGGGAGGGAATGAGAGAGTGGGATACAGCTGGGATACAAAGTTAATAAACTATAATATTAAAAAAATAAAAATTTAATTAAAAATAAATTAAAAAAAAGAAACTAGTGGTTGCTGCAAAGGTATGTGTGTCACTACTGCACCTTTAGAGTTATTGTATCATGCTGGCCGTTGATGTGGTTCATAAGTGTTATAGCTGGATAAGACTGTTGGTTGCCCCCTTCCTTTGGAAGCTTGTGTGGTGCCTTCTGATACCTTAAAAGCTAGTCCTCAAGGAGGGCAGATTCAGGTCTGTTCCAGCTCAAAGGCCTCTTTCCAGTTTTTGAAGTGCATGATGTGTCATCAGCAATAGGAACTTCTTTGAACCTTATGGAGGTAACCAAGGACTATAACTCTTGGAGGAAAGCAAACATTTTCTGAAAAGGACCAGACAATAAAAGATAGTACTTTCTGTCTTTTAAAAAAGTTTTGGAGCCCTATGGTCTCTTTAACAACTCTTGAGCTCTGCTGTTGTAAGGAGAGAACAAGTATAGACCATGAACAAATGAGGTGACTGTGTTCTAATAAGAACTTATTTATAGCACTGAAATTTGAGTGGCCAATGATTGTAACATTTCATGGAACATCTGTTTTAATTTTTGCAACCATTTGAACATGTAGAGACCATGCTTTCCTTGCAGGCTTACATTAGCAGAGTTGGGCCTGTGGTTTACTTTTTCCTGTTATGATGTAATACAGTGGTTTTCAACCTTTCTAGTGCTGCAACCCTTTATTACAGTTCATGTTGTGGTGACCCCCAACCATAAAGTTATTTGTGTTGCTACTTCATAACTGTAATTTTGCTACTGTTACAACTTGTAAATATCTGTTATCTGACCCCTGTGAAAGGGTCATTTGACCTACTAAAGGGGTCATGAACTGCAGGTTAAGTAAGAACCACTGACGTAATAGTTCCTTGGATAATCCAGACCAGTGATAAATAAACATTCCTAGTTATTAGTTAACTTTAGAATGTTTTAATGTCATGTGAATTTTTTGTTTGGTTGATTTTGTTGTTGGTTCGGTTTTTGTTTTGTTTTTGTTAAGACAGGATCTCTCTGTGTGGCTCTAGCTATCCTGGAACTTTCTATGTAGACCAAGCTGGCCTTAAGCTCAAAGATCTACCTGCCTTTGCCTCACCAGTGCTGGATTAAAGTGTGTGTGTCGCCATGCCCAACAGCATGTGAGTTTTATCATTGTGTCTCATGCTCAGGACTATTGTGGTTACTAGGAAAATGCGAAAAAGTTAAATATGGATTTCAGGTAAATAACTACATAATATTTAAGATATACTCAAAAACGTATTTGCAATTTATATGAAATTCAGATTTGACTGGGTGCCCTATAATTGCTGATTCTGGGAACCCTCATCTATAGAACATAAGGAATCTATAGCTAAGTTAAGGATTTAAAGTTGTGTGGTAATAGTATATTGTTTGTTTAGTTTTTCGCTTTGGTCCAGAAAAATTATATTTTCTTTCATTTGTAATGAAAACTCATAATTGACAAGACAAGATTGTTTAGTGCTTTTCATGGTCCTGCTGTGTCAGCCTCCCCAGTGTACCCTACTGTCCTGGACCACTTAACTAGTTAGTTGATATTTCTCAAACAAGTGGTCATAGATATCTGTTTGAGTCTGAGGGGATTCTTCTGTCTTTTTCCCTTCAGTGCTGGGATTAAACGTTGGTGTTCTACCACTGAGCCACATGCATCCCCAGCAACTGGAAATGCTTTTAAACTGGAGGGTTTCTGTGGCTGGTTTGATGAATCAGTGTAGAATGAGGATTATGTAGAACATGGCACTGTTACAGTAGAATTTATGCAATCAGTTTTAACAATCCTGCTTTTCTGTGCCCACCCCAGCTCCCGATTAATAACTTATTATATTTATTATTAGCTTAGGCACTATAGCTGGGTAGATTCTGAGTTATTGGAACCCAGCAATACTGGCCTGGCCTATGTCCTGCCACCTTTCAATCTTAGTCTCTTAGTCCTTGCTTTCCTCTCTGTCAGCTGGTGACTAACTACTGCCTTTTCAGTTCCCATCTGAAACCCTCTTTTTCAGCCAGGGAGTCCTGTCCCCTCCCTCCTGTCTTTGTTATAGGTCATTCAACTCTTTATTTAGCCAATCAGAAGGTGATGGTGAACAGTGTTTACAAAATACTAAGAAAGAGGTGCTTCATAAAAATGACAGTACCATTGTCTGGCCTGTAATCAGATCTCTGCCTCTCTGCCCAAACAGAAATCAGTATTTGAATAATAGAGAGACAATCTTTACATCTTTACGTGGTACACAATAACATCATCCAACCTCTCTCCCCTTTAGCCCAATAAAAGGCTCTTTCTCTGACATCAATATACAATAAGAACAATTACGAAAACTATCAGGTAAGGATTTACAATGTCCAGTCTATTTGTATTTGATAACCTTGGAGAAAGTACTCTGCCATCTATCCTGTCTTGGTGAATCCAAAGTCCTGTGCTTCAGTCACTTTCTATCATAACTTGCATTTATCAACCTATAATTATCTTTTTAGACTTTAAATTATTTTCTTAACTCCTAAATAACTTAAAGCTTAATTGTGAGACTATAACTATCTAGTCTTCAACCCCATAAGAGACCTGAGAAGGATAAATATTACCTGAGGAAACAGGAAGTGCAGAGCAAGCAGCTTCCAAAACTATAGAAATGACAGAGGTTGCTGGCTACCTGAACAGTAACCTAAGATTCCTCTGTAATGTTGGAGCACCCATCTCTTTGACCTACTGGCCCAGAATATCTGGCATATACATATATATTTTATTCTATTTTTCTGTGAAGCAGGTATTATGAACGACTTGCCTACCTTGTCTTGGCAAAGTTTGGCAGGTGACTTCCCTACACATCCCACTTGTCAGGTTTGGACACCATACTGTCAGCAGTCAAGGCAAAAACAAAGCTTGCAACATTTGAAGAAAACTCCATATGGAAGTTATTTGATGCCTATCATCATCTTTGAAGTAGAATGGGGTTGCTGCCTGGAGCAAACATGTCTTACTGTCATGAAAACAGTTTTTGTTAATAAAAACATCTTTGGGTTTGTTTTTTGTTTGTTTGTTTTGTTTTTAAGATTCTTTGCTTTATTATTTATACAGTACTCTGCCTGCATGTATATGTACACACCAGAAGAGGGCACCAGATCTCATTATAGATGGTTATGAGCTACAATGTGGTTGCTGGGAATTGAACTCAGGACTTCTGGAAGAGTAGCCAGTGCACTTAACCACTGAGTCATCTCTCCAGCCCCTACAAAACATCTTTAAATGACCTATTTTGTAGATCTCTGAGGTTTTTTGAAGACCATCCATTTATCTATAGTTTATTTGACTATGCAAATGCTTGTTTCTAGCTATTTACTATCTGTTCAAACTTGAAAACCTACAGGAGGCTAAGTAAAGCTTTTTTCTGTTATTGATTATCTTTTTCTGTTATTCATGTTAGTAGCTAACATGACCATAAGTTGGATTGACTATTAACTTGCATTTTAAAAAATTATCCTAAACAGCCAGTAATAGTAACTTTCAAAAGGACTAGAATGTCACATGAATTTTTAAATGAGTTGAGTAGGAGCAATACCTAAAACAAGAGTTGAAACATATATACAGTATGTTTTATCTTAAGTTTGTATCAATATACAAAGATCCATACCAATGTAAAATATTTGAGACAAATAGTTGCTTTCTAGTCTAAAAGTAGATTCAATCTACCCTTTTATCCTATTATTCTTATATTCCCCCTTTTTTTATATTCATCCCTTCCTCCACCCTTTCCCCTAACATTAAATAGAGAAAGAAGGGTAGAGGAAAAAAAACCCTAAATCTAACCTCCTTTACTTTTTTTCCTCCCTGACCATGACCATTAACAACTTGTGACCAACCCCTTTAGACGACAACAAACATCCATCACCTACCAAACAACCAAAAACCACCCACCCCACTTTTTGGGAATGGAGTGTTTTATTCAAATTGCTTCTTGTTGTCTTGGGGGCCCTAAAAAAAATTGGTAAAATGACCAAGTCCTAGGAGAGCCAACTTTATCATTTGTTGTCCAATCTCTGTGTGATGGGAAAGTACAGGGCTTAACTGAAGTCCTGGCTAGAACAGTCTGAGGGTGGACTATCTCAGCTAGTGATTTTGAAGTTGTTCTGGGTGCAGATTTTCAAGGAAATAGTTATTGAGATAGTCTGCGAGATTAGTTCACTTGGGCTACTTATCTTGTCTTCTTTGGTCATTTTGCTTTGTAAACCTATAAACTCTTAAAGGTAATTTACTTATTTGCCCTAACACATGTATGGAATTTGCATTGTGCACAAATCAGCTAAAGATGATTCTCTGCTCTGTGTTTAGGCAGAAAAGGCATCTGTCTTTCTTTATAAGTCATTTTGGACTGTATAACCAAACTGTAATACAAATTTCCATCCATGCCATATGAATTGGTGGCATATGAGTCCTGCGGACTCTGTAACTAAAAAGATTTATTGGCTACACAAAGTCATGACTTAACCAGTTTCAAAGCTGTTCCCATAATAGGGATTAACTATTTTATCTGTTTTGTTCTTCTTGGTTTCTTCCTTTGTTTCTGCAGCCAGGATTTTCAGGAGGTCTTTCATGATCAAATCTAATCTTTATTAATTTAAGGAATCTATAGTTTTTCTTCTGTAAGGCAAAATCTCTCCCCCAACACAACACATTTCCTGACTTCCATTCTGAAGTTAAGACATCCTTAAAATAAATAGGTTAGTTTACTTAGCAGTTTTCCCCCCCATAATCCAATGTCTGTCAGCAGCTGTTGTTTTTTGCTAGTTAGCATTTAAAAAAATTAATGTTAATAAATCACTATGTGATCTATCCCTGAGGATCTTTTTTTTACACCTTTTTGTTATTAAGCATCTCTTTTAAAGTATGATTAGCTCTTTCTACAACTACTTACACTGTAGGATTATATGGTATACCTATAATATGCTTTTTATTGTAACATGCAAAATCTGTTTCATTTTACTAGAAACATATGCTGGAGCATTGTCAGCCTCAGTTTGTACAGGTATCTTTGTAATAGTCATAACTCCTAATAAATGTATAATTACACAATCAGCCTTTTAAAAACTTAGAGCAGTTACCCGTTGAAATTCTGAATCTGTATCTATAGTCTGGTGCAAATACTTTAATTTTCCAGACTCTGCAAAATGAACCACATCCATTTGCCAAATTTCATTTCTTTGGGTACATTTTGGGTTACTTCCTGCAGGTAATGGAGCTTGATTATACAAAGAACAAGTAGGACTTTTTTTTTAAAAAATAATTTCCTTGGCTTGTTGCCAAGTGATAGAAAAAACTCTTTATTCAAACCTTTGCTATTAGTATGGTGTTTCTTGTGAAATCTGAAGCTTCTACCACATTTCTGAAATTTTTTGTAGACCTCTCTTATCCTAGATAATTAATGGAATCTCTTCTTTTTGTTTTAAGTATAGTTTCCATTTTATTTATCCAAACTGTTTTTTCTTTTGTCCTTCTGTTCTTCTATCCACCACAGCCTTTTGTCTTTACATGGGTTTTGATGGAAGTTTTGGTGCAGCACCAGCCAGTATAAATCATGGTGGGCTTCACGAGATTGATTCCTGACTATCTTGCTTTGAATGACATAGCTCATGCAGTAATACAGCTTGACTTAGAGTTTGAAGTACAGAAAGACCAATGACACTTGCTTCAGTGGCTTCTACAATGGTCTGAATAAGGAGCTTCTTAATGGCCTTGTCCTTGGGCGTGCACCAGGCGCAGTTTGTGCAGGGCATAGCTGTGGCCCTTATGTATTTTTTTTCTTTCAGAAGCAATTTGTAATCTCCAACAAGGCTAAATTCTCTTCATCAAACATTTTTTCTAAATTATTTGTATCTGAAGATATCATCTATATAATGATAAATTATAGATTGAGGAAACTGTTTGAGATATTTCTAATGGCCATTGTACAAAATATTGGCATTAGGTAGGACTGTTTTAACTTAAATTCCTTGTGTCAGAACCCTCCAATGGCACCTTTTAACAGTTTGAGAGTTATTGTAAGTAGGCATTGTGAAGGCAATTTCTTTTTCTCTATCTTGCTCATGCAAAGGGATGGTAAAACCAGTCTATTAAATCAATTACTATAATAGACTATGCTTGAGATAATAAAAAAGTTAAGGGGATTCCAGGTTATAAGGAACGCATAGGCCGAATGACTATTGATTGCTCTCAGATCTGTTAACATCCTCCATTTTTCAGATTTCACTTTAATGGCAAATATGGGAGAATTCCTGGGGCTGGTGGATATATATATTCAGCCTCCAGCTGCCCTTGCCTAGAACTTTTCTTTTATGATAGGCCGCTGCTCTACCCAAACAGGCTTGTCAGCTAGCTGTTTAGTGGTAGGGCAGTTGGTGTTCTACCAGCAGTGGCTTCCCAATATAAAGTTGAAGAGCCAGCCTCTACTGTAGCCTGCTTATGGACAGTCTGGACAATCTAGAACTGTCTTTGATAATATGTATGTTTGTATGTATGTATGTATGTATGTATTTGGAACTTCTCTTTTACAGCCTGTCTCAGAGATTGGAGGAATGCTAATTTGTACTTCCAACTGTTGCAATAGATCTCTTCTGCATATGGCCTTCATTTTTTTTATTTGACCTTCTGGTCCTATGTATTTAGTCCATTTTAGACTTTGTTTTACCTTAGACAGTGTCCCAATTCCTAGGAGCTATATAGATACCCTTGGAAGTGGCCAAGCTAGATCCCAGGTAACTGTAGTTTTGACTTTGGTTTCTTATAATTTACAGTAGTTTGCCAAAATATCTGGTTTTTGGTATCTCTAGAATCTGTTTTATGCATAGGAGCTGCTCTATCTGTGTTAAGTGGTTTATTTAAGTTTTGAGCAGCTCTGTTTGTCCTGTCAGGCCTTAGTTTTTCTGGTTTCTTTCCAGAACAGTTTTTTTCCTTGGCTAACAGGAAAGGAATGGCTCATGCTTTTTGTTTGTTTGTTTTGTTGGTCAGGCCTTAGGCAAAGCCCCTTAGTCAGCTTTCTGACATTAAGGGATTGCCTCAAATATCTTTGGATGACCTTTATTCTTGAGCACTACATCAGTTCCTTCTACATCTCCTACATTTCATAGAAAACTTCCTCCCTGAATTATTACTAGAGAAGAATTTATGCCAGGCCGTGGTGGCACACACCTTTAATCCCAGTCCTTGGAAGGCAGAGACAGGTGGATCTCTGAGTTCAAGGTTAGCCTCATCTACATAGTGAGTTGCAGGACAGTCATGGTTACACAGAGAAACCCTGTCTCAAAAACCAAACCAAAGCAAAAACAGAGAGAGAATTTATCCTTAGGAAATGTTTTAGGGAATGACCTGATCTTTCACAGTCAGAGCAATGGACATCATGAAGTTTTTAATCTTCTGCAATTGTTTGCCTAACCACAACTGAATTGTGATCATTAGATTCAATATCTGCAGCATTTTTAATTCACTCATAAAGAAGTGCTCATCTGGCCCTTAAAAGTTTAATAGCTTTTTTTTTTTTTTGCATTTAGCATTAACATTTTCTCTTTCTTTCTCTCTCTCTCGCTCTCGCTCTTAATTTCTTTCTCCCTTTCTCTCTTTGTTTTGTTTTTTGAGACAGGGCTTCTCTGTGTAGCCTTGGCTGTCCTGGCCTCACTTTGTAGACCAGGCTGGGCTCACATCGATCCACCTGCCTCTGCCTCCCTGAGTGCCCAGCTTTAGCATTAGCATGTTTAAAAGCTAAATATTCAATTAAAAATTCTCTAGCTTTTGGATCTTTAATTGCTTTACTTAGAGCTGTAGCTAATCTTTGTAAAAAGTCAGTGAAAGAGCCATTTGAACCCTGGGTTATTTTTGCAGATGATTCAGGTCGTCCCTGTTGTTCAGTCTTGTCCCAAACATTTAAGGTTATTGTACAGCATTGTTCTAAGATGGCAGCATCAAGCATAATCTGTACTCTTAATTCAGCATACAGACCTTCACCTATGTTATCCTTGACAGTATCAAAGCCGCTAGTCCTATTTCGTTGCTTCATAACTGAAGCCTCATCTTTCCACCATGTTAGCCATTGTAGTTGGAGACACGTTCTAAGATGGCTGACATCAAATCTCTCCAGTCTTTTGGAATTACAGGATTTTGTGTGGCCTAGTTATTAGGTGTCATAGTGAATGTAAGACAAAAGTCATTACTTCTTCCTCAAATTTCTTTAAGTCTTGTGCCTCTCTGGGCCACTCCTCAAATTATTGATAACCTTGTGGATTTTGTTCATCTGGATTTAATTCTCTTATCATGATTGAAAAAACATTTTAGATTTTTCAGTGGATTTAGACTGTCATTTTGCAGTCTGGTCACAAGGTGGTGATGTAGGCTTTAGATTAAATTCATCTGAATTTTTTTTTCATCAAAGGATTGTCTAATTTTTGTTCTGTTGTTTGTAAGGTAGCATAAATTTGTCATACCTTTTCTTATCTAAGTCTGCTTTATACTGATCTCTGTTTAAAAGGATATATAAAATTACAGTCATTACTGGAAATATAATTACTTCTACCCTGATAAGGCTAACAAAATTATTCGGGGTCTAAATGTCCTCTGTAATTGCGTTTTCCATTTTTACTTGTCTTATTTTTTTCTTTTTATTTTCTCAAGACAGGGTTTCTCTGTGTAGCCTTGGCTGTCCTGGAACTCTTTCTGTAGACTAGGCTGGCCTGGAACTCAGAGAGATCCACCTGCCTCTCTGCCTCCCTGAGTGCTGGGATTACAGGCATATGCCACATGCCCAGCCTGTCTTCTTTTTAATTTAAACCCCCCTCTAGTTTTTGGAGACTAACTCTTTTTAAGGACTTCCTAAATATCTTACCCAGTGACTTTTGAGCTTTCCCACCATCTTCATGTGTCTGCAGCTAGTGTGATTTTTTTTCCTTTATGCTATTAAGCCTAGCACCAAGTGGTGACTGGAGGCTCCACCCCCTCGGGTTGTTTCAGCCCTCCTCCTGACTCTAGCTGCAGATCTGTAAGCTTGGGTACCTCTACATGTTACACGCCTAGTTTGCCCACTGTCAGCACTGGCTCAGTATTTGATGAACAGTATCTGGTGAAAAGTGTAGGTGCAGTGAAAGTGTAGCAGTCTTAACAGTAAACAAGCACCAGTGCCTGCCCTTGAGCTTACATTTTTGCCAGGGTAGGCACTGAATATTCTGTAAGTCTGTGACGTGGCAGTTAAAGAGGAGACAAGTGGAGGCAGGGTACAGGGCACAGAGTGCCTGGCAGAGAGGAGGGTAATACCTCTCAGCTGAGGCGCCATTTGAGCAAAGGGAAGGAATAAGCCTTGGTTAATCCAAGAGAGAGATTACAAGATTGCACATCAGTTTGTCCTCTCTGCAGGAGGGCTATCTTGACTTTTAGAATATATCCTCACAAGCCAGGTTTATTCTGAACATGGTAGCAAGTGCTCAAACTGGTAATTTCCAAAGGAATTGTATGTTGACTTGTTGATAGATGCTCTCCACAGGAGTTAATAAGCTCCGCATTTATCAGATGAGAGCAAGCGTGTCGGCTGAGATCCTGGTTTCTCATGCCGGCCTATCCTGTCGTTGTCTTTCTTTTTTCATCATTAGTGGCGTTTTTAAAGCAATAAAGTAAGCTATATGGAATTATATATAAGCCACAGGAAGCTATATATTGCTTTATGTAAGTATCCATGGCTTATTTCCACTGGGATTTAAGTAAGGAACTCACTTTACAACAGGACGACTTGTTGGTTTACAATATCTCATTTTGGAACATTTTCGTCCGTGTGATTTAGTAGATTTTAGTAGATTAGATAGACTAGCTTAATGTGGTTCAGTCACTGGTATATAAAACAGCACTTTATTTGTGAAGGTTATTTGGGTTATTGTTAAAATTGATACAAAATAGTACATCCTCATTTTCTTTCAGTTGTAGTAAAAATTATCTTTAAGTTTTACCAGCTATTTTCTTTTGTTATTTTAGGAAGGATTTTTGCTGGGAGAGGTAAGGCAAGAAGAAACTTTTAGCATCAGTGACTCACAAATCAGCAACACAGAGTTTCTGCAAGTAATTGGTAAGCTTGTCTTTGTGCTTGGAAATATCTTTTTTAAATACAATTTTTATTTTATGTGTATGGGTATTTTGCCTACATGTGTGTCTTGTGTACCATGTATGTGTCTGTTGCCCTTGGAAGCCTGAAGACCTTGAAGTCAAAAAAGGGTTTCCGAGAGCTTGTAATGAGAGTTACAGACAGATGTGAGCTGCCATGTGGTCTTGGGAATCAAACCTAGGTCCTCTAGGAAAGCAACCCAAACTGTTGAACCATCTCTCCAGTCCCAGAAATAACCTTTTCAAAATGTGTACTTGTTTGTTTTGTTCTTTGACTTCTAACTGACTGTAAATCAAAGTATTACAAAGAAACTTGGAGTGCAGCTCAGTTGGTAATCATCCATGAAGCCCAGAGTTGGATCCCCAGTACTGCGCAGAGCCAGGTGGCTTGCATATACCTGTAATCCCAGCACTCCAGAAGTAGAGGCAGAAAGATCAGGAGCTCTTGATCAGGAGCCTGGGTTATTTGAGCCCTTGTCTCAAAGTTAAATATGTAAATAAAGTGTTAAAAAGAATGCACAGAAAATAAATTATGTGCACTAATATGATAACTGGTGAGATGTCATGTAGCCATCTGCAGATCCACATGGTGGAAAGAGAGAATTGGCTTCCACAGATTGTCCTCTGATCTCCACATGCTTGCTATAGCATGTCTACCTTCCCCACACAAATAAATAAATTGAATAAAAAAAATGGTATGAGGAAGTGGAGAGATGGCTCAATGGTTAAGAGTACTTGTTGCTCTTCCAGACCTATGTACAGTGGCTTGCAGCTGCCGGCAACTCTAGCTCCGTGGGATATAGTGTACTCTTCTGGCACCACGGTCGCCTGCACTCAAGTGTGCTTACATACACATACATACATACAAGCAATGAATCTTGTTTTTTTTTTTTTTTTCTTTCAAAACAGGGTTTCTTTGTGTAGCCCTGGCTGTCCTGGAACTCACTCTAAACCAGACTGGCCTCCAGAGAGATCTGCCTGCCTCTTGTCCTGAATGCTGGTATAAAGGCTTATGCCACAATGCCAAGCCTAAAATAAATCTTTTAAATTTTGTTTTTATTTATTTTTTAGGTTTTGTGTGTTTGTGTGTGTTTGGGTGGTTTGCATGAATGTATGTTTGGGAACCACAGGTAAGTTTAGTGTCTGTAGAGGCCAGAAGAGGATGTGTATCCCCTAGGACTAGAGTTACAGATAGTTGTGAGCCACCATGTGGTGCTGGGAATTGAATCCGAGTCTTCTGGAAGAGTGGCCAGTGCTCTTAACTGCTGAGTAATCACTCTAGCCCCTAAAGTAATTTTTCAGTTATTTATTTATTTAGGTTTTTCAAGAGGTTTCTTTGTGCAGCTATGGTTTTCCTGGACTAGCTTTGTAGACCAGGCTGGCCTTGAACTCACAGAGATCCTCCTGCCTCTGATTCCCCGAGTAAAGGCGTGCTCCACCACTGCCCAGCTGTAAATTTCTTTTTTAAATAAAAATAAATTACATAAGATGTTATGTTATAGCAGTAAGTGTGGGTCTTTTCTAAAGCTGTTTGTTACACAGCAACTGGTCTGACTTTTACTGCATCAGGATGTGACTACTTGATAGTCTCCTCAAAACTACAGAGAACCTGAAGCCTATGGATCAGTCTGTCCTCACTGCTTATTGCACATTCTGTTATGATGAATGAATGTTTTAGTCTTTCCTAGAAGGATCTGGCAAAGACAGTTCCACATGCTCTTAAGATGTTTGCTAGACCACCACGAGTCCAAGGGATTCGACAGTCACTCTGGGGAAGATTGCTGAGAAAGGAGGAGGAGGCTTAATCCATAGCACAGTCTTTTCAGGAGTGTCCTAAACACATCACCGAGTGGCGGTCTCGATAAGCAGAATAAAACAAGGGATGCTTTGTTTCTTCATATAGCAAAAGTTTTAAAGAACTTTTCTCTCTCTTTCTCTGTGTGTGTGTGTGTCTTGCTCTATCTCGCTTGCTCACTGTCCAAATTATGTGTATGTATAAGTGCATGTGCCTGCATCAGCTCATCCTAGAGCTGGAGTTACAGGTAATTGTGATTGGTACAACTTGGGTCTGAACAACTCATGCTCTTAACCACTGGGTCTTCTCTCTAGCTCTTTTTAATAAAATTGTGCATGATGGGGGAGGCATGCCAAAGTCAGAGATGAACTTTGTGGAATCGATTCTCTGCTTCCTCTTTTATGTGGGTGCTAGGGTTCACGCTTGGATTGTCAGGCTTACATTCGAGCACTTTTACCCATTGAACCATCTTGCTAACTCTACTGACGGCTTTGTATGTTTGAGACCTACACTAAGCCAAGAAAGGAATTCTTAGATACCTTCCTGCCTTCCAGAATGAAGGGAAGGATATGATAGCACAGGATAAAGCTATAGAAAAGAAACCAAGCCCCTTAAGTCAAGGGACAAACTGGTAGTAGGAAACCAGTAACGACATTATGAGCGAGGAAACACAATCAGAGGGCTGCACATTGGGGACATTGACAACGGCTGCATAAAGCACACAGAACATCTGCCCTGTTTCTGTGTAAATGAAACATATAATTAAAGTGAAGCTGAGTGGGGCCTGGGATTAAATCATCAAATTAAATCTATTCTAATAGCATCTACTATAGAGAATGGGGCAAGAGTGAAGATTAAGTAAGAGCAGGTGATGTATCTGCAAGAGTAAAGACTGGCATAGCATTCACGCGGCCCTTGCCTGCCTGCAAAGACATGTTTTGCCTGTCACCTTCAAAGACATGAAGGTTTGGGATTTTGTTTTATTTAACTCTTTAAAATCCTAAAAAAAAAAAAAAAAAAAATGGCAGGCAGGATGGCTCACTGAGTATGAGTGCTTGCTACTAAGCCCAACAACCTTAGTTTGGTTCTTGAAATCCACGTGGTAGGAGAGAACCAACTCCTGAAAGTAGTTCTTTAACCTCTACATCTGTCTATAGCATGTGTAGATGCACACACAGACACAAATACATATTAAAATTCTAAATAGTAGAATTTTTCTTCATAAGACCTCTGTGTATGTAGTTATTTATTATTTGTATCTAGGTTTTAAAATTCATCTAGTAAATAAAGGTTAAATTGATAGATGCAAGGCTAATAAAATAATCCAGTAGACAAAGGTACTTCCTACCATAATGTCTTGAGATTGACCCCTGGACCCACATAGTGGAAGGAAAGACTAAATTGTCCTCTGATCTCCGCACATATGACATGATGATTGCAAGCATACAAATAAGTGTTTTTAAAAAAATCTAAATTGCCAGATATAGTTAGGTGAGTGCAAAATTTGCATTTCTGGTATCTATTCAAGTACTGGATGTCAAATTCAGGGCCTCCATATGTACTAGATAGACATTTCATTCCCCCTGTGAACTACTTGCCTAGATCTTGTCTGTGGTATGCTGGATAATTTAGATTGAGGATGACTACTTGTTCAGAGTTCAGAACTTGCTCCAGTGCTTTCAGTGAACAAAACAATGTTACCTTTAAAGTAAAAGATAAGTTTTATGTTTTTAAAATACCAAGTAATATCTTTGCTACTCATGTTCCACATCTCAGTGGCTAACAGTGTCAGAAGTAGCTCGTGATAGTGCACTGTATCATTTTAAGCATCAAAAGAAGGAAATGTTGTAGATGGGGTTTTCTTATTTACATGTAGTATTGATGCCCATAGCAAAGTAAATGAACTCTTCTTTTCAGTGTCAGTTTTGCATTTGTACATGTGTTTTGTCAGTGTTAGCTAGTGAGAATAGCTCTTTCCTTGAAGGCTCTAGTTTTATTTTAATTGAGGTAAAATTATTGCCTAAAACTCCAAGGCTGTGTTTTTTTTTAAACAGCAGGTGATAAGTCAGTCTCTGGGAGAATATGGTAAATAGAATTGAATAGTCAATTAGTCTCATGCTCTTTTAAAAAACTGGTCTGTGGCCCCCTGATGAGCTTCAAGAAACTGTTCATTCTGCTTAATCACGGCATCTTTTCAGAAGCTGCTAGGATCTGTCTTATAAATGACTGTTCCCTTAAAACCAACCGGCTTTGAAAGAGTTAATGGACATCCAGCATTCCAGACACCTGGCCCAAGTTGTCAGACATCCTTAGAAGGTTATTAATGGTAGGAAAGCTGAGGCCCTGCTTTTCCAAAGCTGTCCCCACAGCTTTTATCCAGTTTGATTAAATGTTTCCAGTCAGTGGCCACGTTTTCCTATGATGTTTTGTTTAAATAGGTAAGATTGAGTAAGTTGTACAATAGCTGTATGTTCCTGAATAAAAACTGTCAGATGTGCACTCCTCACACAGGGACAAGTGGAAGCAGAGCTCTCACTCTCTCATCTGCTTTGTTTTGAGACTCTGGGTGCAATGGGAAGCAACCACACTGCCTTCAGAGCATACACATGGCACCTGATTACAGGAACAAATTGTTCTTGGATATCCTAAAGTTTAAAAAATTCCTGAGCTAGGGGCTCAGTTTAGCCTCAGTGGTTGAGAGCACTGGCTGCTCTTAAAGAAGCCTTGAGTTCAATTCCCAGCAGCTACATGGTGACTAACAGAAATGGAATCTGATTCCATCTTCTGGTATGCATGAAAACAGAGCACTCGTATACATAAAATAAATAAATCTTAACAAATCTGAGTATGTTATTGTTGCTTGTGTCTTACATGGTTAATGGGTTGATTTCCTTTATCTCATTACAGAAATCCATAACCATCAGCCCTGTTCAAAACTCTTTAGGTAAGTCACATTTGAGTTTTGTACTTGTGGGTTCTCATTGAAAAAGTTGTTTTAAACCAGTGTATTTAGGCCTATAACTGATAATAAGTATAATTAAGGGACTTTAAATCTATTTAAACATTTTTTTCTGTTTGTTATTTTTGGGTTTGTGTGTATGTATGTTGTTGTTGTTGCTTGAGAAAAGATTTTGCTTGTAGCCCAAGGTGGACTTGAACCCATGATCTTCTTTCTCAAGTGTACTACCATAATTATATTTGCGAGACTGTGCTTGAGTGGGAAAAGGGAAGAGGGGGGGTGTATATCATAGTGTCAGCTGTTTAGAATGAGCCTTTCCCTCAACCTCCTCATCAAGGTTTCTTTACTTAAAGAAGAAAGTTAATCAAGGATTATATGTAGATAAAATTACTTCTAGAAATCACATATAGGTATAAATTTAACTTTGGGAAAAATTAAAAATGTTCAGTGGTTAGCTTTAAAATAAAAGAAGCCAAGTAGTAGTGGTGCGTGCCTTTAATTCCAGCACATGGGAGGTAGAGGTAGGTAGATTTCTGAGTTCAAGTCCAGCCAGGGCTACAGTGAAACCTTATCTCAAAAGACAAACGAACAAACAAAAAAAAGGAATACAAACTTTTCTTTTTGTGTCTAAGTTAGTATATAGCAGTTATGTTACGTGGCCACGGAATGACAGAACCTAATGAAAGAGACGTTCTGAAGGAAAACAGTGACAGTGACACCTGGAGTGAAAAGTAGATACTCCCAAACTCCCATCAGGCCTCTCTGCTATATTATGACTGGATGAATGGAGAGGCTTGCACATGCTAAGCAAGCCTGTTACTACTGAGCTACATCTTCAGTGCCCTGTCTTCTTTCTTAACCCATACCCTTCCACCGAGGACTGAGATGTGTATTTCAGAAATTTCCCCTGGCTCTGCTTCTTTTCCTTTTTCTCCCAGAAGCCAGGCCAGTGCTTCCCTTCCAGTACATCCACATATACATTATTCATTGATCTTTGAGGCAGGATCTCATGTAGCCCTGGCTGACTTGGAACTAACTGTATAGACCAAATTGGTTTCAGACAAGTAGAAATCCCCTTACCTTTGTCTCCCAAGTACTGGGATTAAAGATATGTGCCTATCTTTTCTTCAGTGTTCTTGATATTCATGGCCTTCTGTCATTAATACCTTCTAGTCACTTTGCCTAGTTCTTCCTGCTATTTGTCTCTTTCTACCTTCACCCTGACCCCTCTGCAAGCACCTATCCACTCCTAGGGACTTCTGCCATCCTCACGCCACACATACACCCTTATTCCTTAGTTATTACAGAGGATTGTTGTTAAGCATTGTGGCTGCATGTAAAAGAAGCCAAAAAGTAGCCAAGGACCTCAACTCTTTCCATTTCCACATAACTGAAAGAGGAGCAAGGAAGCCAGGTTTTGGTCCATACATTACCTCTGCCTGGGTATGGATGTGTCTCTTCTGGGCCTGCCAGAGCTTTACTGGATATGCTTTGTCTCACCCTTCTGAGTAATTCCATAAAACATCATGAGTGCAGAACTTTTAGGGCAAGGAGTTGACTCATACTTAGAATTGAAGGATGTCTTAGAAATTTTGTCCATACTTCAAGCTTCTTACTTTGCAAAGCAGGAAAGGAGAGTAAATAGGATAGTAGTCTGTCCTAGACCCTGCAGGGAGAAGTGCCGCGGGGCTGGAGCTGATCTCAGACTCAGATTTTCCTTGTATGGTGAATGCCTTCCTGCCTGGGGGGTGGGGGTGGCATTTCTAAGACCATAACCAGGGACAAGGAAGTCCCAGTATATTTGACTGGTCATGTTGATTTGTTTTAGAGGTGAGCACATTGTTTGAAGCGAGACAGACTTGGCTTCCCATCCAGCTGCCTCACAAGCTGTGCAGTTTGGACCAGTTGGTTAGCTTTGCTGTCTCTTTCTACGAAAACAGCAGAAAGCCTTGTTGAATTAGGATGAACTCATACCTCAGCACTGTGGCTAGAACATGTAATGAAAAAGCATCCAGCTGGGGGTCTGTTAAACATTCCACAAATGTTCATTTCCTCTCATTTTTCAGAAAATGAGTTGCTGTTACCTTTTTTCAGTAATTGATACTTAGAAACAAAGTAGTGGAGCCGTTTGAAAGCACACATTTTGTAATTACTTGATTGCTTCCCACACATGGAAGGAATGTCTTTTGAATGAAGCAATCTCTTGAGTAGTATTTGATACAAAATGTAGTTTCCCATCAAGAAAGCACTTAGGCTAATTTCTGTTTACTAACCTTTAAGTAGAAGCAGTTGCATCTGTTAGGATCAGATGCTCTGTAGGCCCCTGTAGTTATGTCTGTTTCGTAGTACTATAGCATTTTAATTAATTTTTTCCTTCTTTAAAAAAACAGTTTTTATGATTATGCAAGCAAAGTGAATGAAGAGAGTTTGGACAGAATCCTTAAAGATCGGAGGAAGGTATGTTTTATGTATTGCTTGATCCGATTTGGAAATCATACTCTAGCATGCTAAAGGAAGAACAGCTAGAGCCTATGATATCCAGTGTTTGTTAAGTATTTGCTAGAGATCAAACCCAGGGTTTTGTGCATAATAGGCAAGTGCTCTGCCACTGAGCCACACCTGTAGGTAGATTTTAAAGTCAAATTACAGGTTTGATATAATGTTTGCACTATATCATTGGGGGAATGAGTCTTTATAATGTGATCTCATTTACTTAAAATTTGGACTTTAATACAAAAAAACTAACAGTACTCCAAATGACTCTGGATGGTTCATTCATTTTAGTCATTTTGAAAAATAATTTTGTAGATTTGTAATTTTAAAAATATTTTAAACTTATTTAACAATTTCATACATGTGTAGTGTATTTCTTGATCATATCTATAATGGTACTTATTTTGGATCACCAGATCTGGAATAATAACATGGAGACTTCTTATTAGTAAAAGCTTGGCCTTAGTTTAGGCTCATTCCCAACTAGCTCTTATAACTTAAATTAACCTGTGTATACTAATCTATGTTCTGCCACTTGACTTGTTACCTCTCAGTCTCTTAGTCCCAGCACCTGCTTCTTCCTCCCCATCTGGATGGCAAATCCCCATGCCTGTTTCTTTCCTGAGTTCTTATTTCTGCCAAAAGTCCTGACTAGCCTCTCCTCTTTTGCTATAGGTCATTCAGCTCTTTATTAAACTAATCAAAGGTATTAGAGGGAGTATTTACAAAATATGATGCATCCGTAAAAATAACAATACCAAAGTTGGTCTGTACTCTGCTCTCTGTTGGTACAGAATCAGCATTTGAATAATACAAAGATAATCGTACACAGTGTACAGAAAGATCATCCCTGAATCTCCCCCTTTTAGTCCAATAAAAGGCTCTTTCTGTAACATCAGTAAACTATATACAATAAGAACAATTATGAGAACTATCAGGTAAGAATTACATTCACAATGTCCAGTCCATTTGTATTTGACAGCTTGGAGAAAGTACTCCATTGTCTATCCTATCTTGGTGAATCCAAAGTTCTGTACCTAATTCATTTTCATAAGCTTTTATATCTTCTAAACTCTATAACTTCCATTTGCCATCTGTAAAACACCTTCTTAGACCTTTCAACCTTAATAACTTGCATTTATCAATCTTTAAAAGCTCCTTTTAGACTTTTAAACATTTTCTTAGATCCTAAATAACTTTAGTTTTTATGTCTTTCAACCTTCATAAACTTTACGTCTCTTTTATGAGTTTTTTTTTCTGAATTTGGTAGCAAGGAAAACTTTAAGACTAAACTATCTAGTCTTCAACCTCATCAGAGACCTGGGGAGGATAAATATTACCTGAATAAACAGGAAGTACAGAGCAAGCAGCTTCCAAAACTAAAGAAATAACAAAGGCTGCTAGCTGCCTTGTCAGTCACCCAAGATTCCTCCACAGCATTGGAGCATCCATCTCTTCAGCTTACTGGCCCAGAATGTCTGTCAGATTTTTCTGTGAAGCAGGAATTATAAAGGACTTCTCTACCTTGTCCTGGCAGAGTTCGGCAGTTGACTTTCTTTGTGTCCTATTTGGCCATAGCTTGAACATTATGTTGTCAACACTTGAAGCAAGGGCAGTTTTTTGCCCAGTGGATAGCTTTGCCACATTTGAAGCAAACTCCATATGGAGGTTCTTCAGTGCTCATCATCTTATTTGTCTATCTGTCTGTTTGTTCGAGACAGGGTTTCTCTGTGTAGCCTGGGCTGTCGTAGACTCTATTTGTAGACCAAGCTGGCTTCAAACTCAGAGATCTGCCTGCCACCGCCACCCCAGGTGTTGGGATTAAAGGCGTGTGCCACTACCGCCTGGTATAAACACACAAACTTTTAGGTAATATACATTTCTGCACTGACACATGTATGAAGTGTACAGTGTGATAATCATCAGCTAAGATGATTCTCTGTTCTGTGTTTAAGCAGGTAAAAGGTATCAAACTTTATAAGTCCATTTTGAATGCTTAACCAAACTGTAATATAAATTTTAATCCTTGCCGTTTGAAATGATAGCATGTAATAATAAATCATGGGGACTCTGTAGCCAACAAGTTGGATACACATAGACGCTCATGTCTCAGCCGGTCTCAGAGCTGTCCCCATGCAGCAGGTCAGTGTGTGTCCCACCTGTTCTGTTCTTAGTGTTTTCCTTCATGTCTGTAGCGACGATTGTTAGGACGTTTCCCCAGGTCAAACCTGCTACTTACTAATTTCAAACATAGCTTTTCCCTTCCTTTTGAAACAGAGACCTAACCTCTCCCCCAGTGCCACATGTTTCCTGACCTCCTTTGTAAAGGTAGCTCATCTTTAAAGCGCAAAGGCTGGTTTAATTCAGCAGGCCTTTCTAAAGTAGTGTTTTTCAACAGATGTGCTACCTGCCTCATTGACATCTAAAACATTTAAAATTAATAAAGCACTATGTAATGTATCTCTTGGGGGGGGGGCGAGTCTTTGTTACCCCTTTCTATTTATTAAGCATCTCTTTTAAAGTACAGTTAGATCTTTCTGTAACTCCTTGTCTTGTAAAATTGTGTGGTACGCCTATAATGTTGCTTTATATTATAATATATAAAAAAAAAAACCTGTTTAGTTTTACTAGAAACATGCTGGAGCATTGTCAGTCTTAATTTGTGTAGGTATTCCCATAATAGGTAAAACTCCTAATAAATGTGTAATTACAGAATCAGCTTTTTCAGAGCTTAGAGCAGTTGCCATTGAAATCCTAAATATGTATCCATGGTATGGTGCACATACGTTCAATGTTTCAAACTCTGCAAAATGAATCACACCATTTGCCAAATTTCATTTCTTTGGGTACCTTTAGAGTTACTTCCTGTAGGTAATGGAGCTTGATTATACAAAGAACAAGTAGGACAATTTTTTATAATTTCCTTGGATTGTTGCCAAGTAATAGAAAAAAATCTTTCTTCAAACCTATGTTGTTCACATGGTGTTTCTTACAAAATTCTCAGGCTTCTAGCACATTTCCCGTTAATAGCTGATTAATTTCAACATTATTTTGTGTTAAAGGGCCTGGCAGACTGGTATAGGATCTGATATGTGTTATATACAATGGATGATTTCTATTTCTGATTAGTTGTGATAATTGAGTAAGTAGCAAAGTTAATATTGAATCATCCAGAATAAGTTCAGTGGTTTCAATATGTAAAACAACATATTGAGAGTCAGGTAACTAGAATAAGAGATTCAGGAAAATCTAATTAAATCATAAGAATAGCATTCAGCTCTGATTTTTGAACTAAATCATAAGGACTCTGAGTCACTTAACTTGTTTTCCCTGACTTATAACTTGCTCTTTCTGGTTTATTTATGTCAATATAGACTGTAGCAGCTCCAGAAATTGGTGCCCCTTTTACTATGTGAGGGAGAATCTAATTTATGGACTCATTTTTCCTTTCAGAATCAATCCAGAAACCTTTTCTATGTAGGTCTTTTAATTTTTTTGTGTGCTAAAAATATCCATCCTAAGATATTATCTTTTTTTCTGCATAAGAATTCTTGTGGGAGAATATGTAGAAGGCAAAATAACTAAACTACAGTCCAGCTTTGGATCCAAGCAATCCACATGTACATCCTGTAATTTCTTTTTTACCAAAACCAATTCCTTTTCAGCTTCAGCTGATAGTGCATGGACTATTTAAGTTCAAATCACATTGTAAAGTTTGAAATAAATTACTTAGCTCTTAAGTAATTAATCCAGTGTAGACCTTAGCCAATTAATATCTCTCAACATTTTTTTGGAAATTATTAAGAGTTTGATCTCTCCTGATTTATACTTTCTGTGGTTGGATTTTTTTGTAGACCTATCTTAATATCCTAGCTAATTGTTAGAATCTCCTTTTTGTAATTTTTAGGAGCAATTTGTAATCCCCAACAAGGCAAAATTCACTTCATCAAATTTTTTTCTAATGTATTTGCATCTGAATCAGCCAATATGATATCATCCATATAATGATAAATTATAGATTGAGGAAACTGGTTTTTTTTTTTTTAATATTTATTATTTATACAGTATTCTGCCTGCATGCCAGGAGAGGGCACCAGATCTCATTACAGATGGTTGTGAGCCACCATGTGGTTGCTGGGAATTGAACTCAGGAACTTTTGAAGAACAGCCAGTGCTCTTAACCTCTGAGCCATCTCTCCAGCCCCTGAGGAAACTGTTTATAAATTATTTCTAATGGCTATTCTTCAAAATATTGATATAAGGTAGGAGTGCTTAGCATTCCCTGTGGCAAGACTTTCCAATGATCTCTTTGTTGGACAGCTATTATTATAAGGTAGGTACTGAAACAGCAAACCTTTCCCTACCATGCACATGCAAAAGGATTGTGGAAAAACAATCTTTTAAATCAATCAGTATAATAGGCTATACCTTAGGTAAATAAAGAAGGCAATGGGATTCCTGGCTGTAAAGAACCCATTGAGTGAAACACCTTATTTGTGGCTCTTAAATCTGTTAACCTTCTCCACTTTCCAATTTCACTTTAATAGCAAGTATAGATGAATTCCAAGGACTGGTACATTCTTCAATGTGTTGAGCCTTTAGTTGCTCTTAGGCTAGCTGTTCTAGTACCTGTAGTTTTTATTTTGTCATAGGCCATTGTTCCACCGAAATTTTAGGTTTGTCAGTTACCCATTTTAAAGGTAGAGCGGTTGGTACATTTGAAAGACCAACACCTGTCATGTCCTACTTATGGACAACCTAGACAGTCTATGACTGTTATTGATAACACCTTTCAATATTTTTCTTAGAAATATTTTTTATTTTATAGTTATTTCTGAGATTGAAGGAATGTTAACCTGTGTCTTCCATTGCTGCAACAAATCACATCTCCATAAATTCATTCATTCCCCGAATTCACATATGGCTCAAATATTTCTATTTGACCTTCTAGTTCTATGCATCTAAGGTATATCACATTTTGTTTTATCTAAGTAAAGTTCCACCCCTTAGAAACTGAATATCTACCTCCTGAAGAAGCCAGTCTGGAGGCCAGGATTTTGGTGATATTGTCTTTACATCTGCTCCTGTGTCTACCAAGCTTTCAATTTCAATATCATTTATAAATACATTTTAGTTTTGGCCTCTGATCATCTGTAGCAGCTTGCCAAAATACTTGTTTTCTGGTCACTCCTGACTTTTCTTTTTTATCTACTGAAGCTGCTCTGACTTTGACATCTGGGTTATTAATGGATATATCCAGAGCAGTGCTGTTTAATTGCTTTTCAGATGAGTCTCTCTGCTGCTGACCAGAAATAGCCGGATTGAATTTGATATCAGGGCCTGCAAAAGGCCCCCTGGGGCATTTTTCGACAAAGGGTTACCTTGTTTGTCCCTTGTTGATCTGCATTCATTATTAGTCCAATGCTGGCCTTTGCCATACCTTTTGCATGCTCCAGAAGGCTCAGGTCTTCTTTCAGAATTAGCTTGGCTCTGCCTACAGTTCATTTTGAAATGACCTTGCTTACCACAGCCAAGACATTTGACAGTTTGCTTTTTCTTAAAAGCCTTTAGAGATTACTTTTCCTATTAAAGTTGCATCATAAGTATGAGATCCATTATCAGCCATATTTCTAATCCATTCATCTATTGGTGCTGATCTTGCCTTTAGAGGCCTAATCACCTTTTTGCATGCAGAATTAGCATATTTGAAAGTTAAAGATTCAATTAATACTTGCCTAGCTTTTGAATCTGATACTCTTCTATTTACAGCTAAAGTCAATCTTTGTAAAAAGTCAGTGAATGCTTCCTTTGGATCTTGTATAATTTTAGTAAACAGTTCAGACCTTTTTCCTGTTTCTTCAACCTTGTCCCAAGGACTTAAAGCTGCCATACAGCACAGCACCAAGGTGGCATCGTCATAGCCAACCTGCATTTGTATCTCAGCATATTGACTTTCACCTAGAAACTGCTCTTAGCAAATATTGATACCTCTAGTCCCATATTTCAGTTCTATCTCCTTAGCTTATTCATTCCACCATGATCACCATTGTAACTGAGGACCAGCTTCTAATATTGCTTTTGTCATATCTTTCCAGTCTTGGGGGATTACTCTATTTTGAATCACCCAAGAATTTAATATCTGCTTCACAAATGGCAAATGCATACCATATGAAATTATGGCTTTAAAAAAGTTTTTCCTTTTTTTTTTGTTTTTTGAGACAGGGCTTCTTTGTGTAGCTTTGATTTTGCTGGACTCACTTTGTAGACCAGGCTGGCCTCAAACTCACAGTTTTGGCCTGCTTTTGCCTCCCTGAGTGAGTGGAGTAAAGGTATGTGCCACCACACTGGGCTTAAGTTTTTTGAACTCTAGCATGTCTATGGGATCTCATCCAAATTCTTCATACCCTTGGGGGTGCCTATCTTCTGCTGGTATTTGTCATATAGTAACCAGATAAGCTAGGTTGGTTTTTTAACAGCTTTTCACTGACCTCCTTTAATTTCATTATACAGTGGGATGGTGGGCTCTTGTCTTAATTCCTCTTGTTTCTGTCTGAGCATTTCTTTCATTTTTATTTATAAGTCTTATTTTTCTTCTAAGGCTTGTCTCTTAGCAATCCACTTTTAATATTTTTTCTTTTTTCTGTATCTCTGAAAGCTTTTTTGAGAGGGCACAGAAAGCCACTGTGGCTATTAAGAATAATATATGACATACCAGAATGATAGTAATCATAATCAGTATTGAGCCAATATCAGTTAAGTCATTTATTTTTTATTTTATTTTATTTTTGTTTCTATTTTAAACCATCTAAGGTAGCACTATTAGGATCCAAATGCCTTGTGTTATTTCCCATCCTTACATTGGTTATTCTTTTTATTTTACTTAACTCTCTCTTTAAGGACTTCACTTTATTATTTTCAAACTATTTCTTTCTATGATTATTTATGCCCAATTTCTTTTTTCTTTTATGGTCTTAAATTTAGTACATTACCCTTTTAGAAGTTTGGGACTTGAGCTTTTCAGTCAGGCTTGGATTTCTTCTGTATCTCTGGTGCTTCTTCTGCTGTTCAGCTCAGCACCTAACAGTGGCAGCTGGCTCCCCTCCCCTCGGGTTGGTCTATCTCCACCTGACTCTGGTTGCAGCACTCCGCTAGCCCATGCCAAGCCTTTCCAACCCGCGTGCTTCAACCATCCCACCCTGCCACATTGGTCAGAAAACCTGCCGTCTCCAGGTACTGTGCCTGTGAAGTACACTGTGGCTCCTGCACCCAGCTCACACCTGGCAGCCAGGTCCTGCTGCTCAGCAGGGCCTCTAGAAGAGGAGCTGAACGTCCACAATCAGCCTCTCTGGTTTTCCCCACTCCTTAAAGGAACCACCTTCCAGCCAGGCATAGTGGCACACTCCTCTAATCTCAGCACTGGGGGAGCCAGAGGCAGCGTGGATCTCTGTGAGTTAGAGGACAGCCAAGGCTATACAGAGAAACCCTGTCTCAAAACAAAAAAGGGGCCACCTCCTGTCCAGCTAAGAAACTCTTGTCAGGCTCTATCCACCTGGAACTTTTTTCAGGCTATACTTCCTACAGCAAGGCCATATACCCACTAAGCCTTCCCAGACAGCACCAACTACTGGGGACTAAGTATTTCAAATGTGTGAGAATCATTCAAACCACCACACATAGACAGGTTTGGGATGCATGGCTTGCACAGCTAGCATTTTACCTATTGTGCCATCCCATTAGCCCTCCACACAATTTTTTTTAAGATTTATTTATTATTTATACAACATTTTGTCTGAACATCAGATCTTAATATAGATGGTTGTGAGCCACCATGTGGTTGCTGGGAATTGAACTCAGGACCTTTGGAAGAACAGCGAGTGTTCCTAACCTCTGAGCCATCTCCCTAGCCCCACACAAATATTTTTTTTTAAAGGAGGGAAGAAATCAAACAAACAAAAACAAAAAAGAACAGGCAAGATGTAAAAAGAAGTTTATAATAGCCAGGACACACATGAAAGGAACTCTGCCTCATCCAAAAACACATTCAAATGAGGTGCCATTTTTGGCCCATCATGTTGGCACAAGATTAGAAGCACTGACAACATGGTGGGGATGAGGAGGGAGTGTTTGTTGGGTGAAATTAATGCAGGATTTGGCAGGCAGGTTTCGGTTTTGCTTGTTTGTTGAGACAGGGCTTGACGTCTCAACATCCAGTCCAAGCTGGGTTTGAACTTGCTGTGTAGCTAAGAATGACCTTGAGCTTCTAATTCTCTGAGCCATCCGAGTGCTGGAATTACAGGCATGAGCCACGACACCTGGTTTATGCCATTCTGGAGCTCTACCCCAGAGTTTGGTGCATTCTAGAATAAGCATTTTACCAACCTAGCTACTTCATACCCAAGAAGAGTGTTTACAGTAACAGTTTTGAGTATGTACTCCTAGCTTTAGAAATCTGACCCAAGAAAAGAATTTTACTAAAAGCAGGGCTTATTGAACCTTTAATCTCCACCGGCTGTGTTCTAAATCCTTACCGTGTATTGACATACTCCTGCTGTAGCATGTCAGATAGATCACTCGTTTGACGCTTTCAGCTACTCAAATAATTTGCTGAAGACTCTTGTGATTAATGATTGAACAAAGGCTTGTACCAAAATCTATTGTCTTGATCCATGTAACAAGATATTTGTTGCTTCACCCTTTCAAACGCCATCTATATATCCACCCGCAGGGAATGATTAGATCAAGTTGATTACATGTATACCTCATTCTATGGAACTTGAAGCATCCATTTAAAAGAATGGGCAAGCAGCTAGAGAGGTAGCTAGCTTAGCCATCAAGAGGCCAGGCTGTTCTAGGAGACCTGGGTTCTATCACTAGCACCCACATAATGATTTACAGCCATTTTAAATTTTATTTCCGGGGGATCCAGTGCCTTCCTCTGGTGTTGGAGGGCACCAGACACACATGTAACACACAAAATATATGCAGGTAAAACACCCATACAAAAAATAATAAATATTAAGAGAAAAGAACAAGGGAAGTCTTTGTGCAGTAGCAGATCTCTGAGAGGTTACCTGAAAACAGTAGGTTTGGTTTGGTGTGCACTCACTTACTTGGATGCGCGCACACGATGCGCTTGCATATGCAGGTGCCACTGCAGGCACGTGCAGCTCAGACAGCGTGGGAGAGCAGTTCTCTAAATCATGTGGACTCCAGTAATTACACTCAGGTCCTCAGCTTGCTAGGAAGTGCCTCTACTTCATTATTTGAGTATAAAATTATACTTAAAATTATAATATAGACGTATAAAATTATTCTTAAGCCTCTAGCACCCCACTACTGAAGTAGTTTCAGGAGAAAGCAGTATTATATGTTGCTTGATATAGTGTGAATGAAGAGTTCAAATGCACCGAAAACCATCTTGAAGGAGCTCTGTAAAGGTTTGGTTTTTTTGGTTTTGGTTTTGGTTTTTCAAGACAGGGTTTTTCTAGGTCGACCTGGCTATTCTGGAACTTACTCAGTAGACCAGGCTGGCCTTGAACTCAGAATGCTGGGATTAAAGGTGCATATAACTTTCTCCCAAAAGTTATAATTTTTAAATGACAAAAAAGCTTTATAGTTTAGATCCACGCAAATAAGGCACCCAGGAAAGTCATGAAATTAAACCTTTATTTCAAAAGAGTGTGCTGCCTACACACTTAGGAATAGGAATACTTAAAATGTTAAGGTTGAGAATTGAACCTTTTTTTTTTTTCTCTGCTATAAAAATCCCATATTGGGCAGAGAGTTCACTAGGTAAAGTGTGTGCCTTGCAATTCTAAGGACAGGACTTCACAGAGCCCACACACAGACTATATGGAAGGCTGGAGAGATAGCTCAGCAGTTCAAGAGTGCTTACTGCTTTTGCAGAAGGCAGGGGTTTGGTTTCCGGCACCCACAATGAGGGCTTACAATTATCTGGAATTCCAGTTGTGGAGTTCCCTCTACAGGCATTGTACACATATGGTGCATTTATAATTTTGCACTGGCAAATACTCATTAATAAAATAATAAGGATTGAAGAAATAGCGTCTCAATTAAGAGCACAGCTTGGTTAATCTTCCAGAGGATCTGGATTTGGTTCCCATGGCAACTCACAACTGTAATTTCAGTTCCAGATAATCCTGTGCCCTCTTCTGGCCTCTGCAGGTACTGCATACATGGTACACATAGGTACATGCAGGCAGGCACTCAGATACATAAACTAAATCTTTAAAAACTAATAGTAATAAATCTTTAACACACACACAAGCTGGTTGGGAGAGGCAGCCTACCTGTAATTCCAGCTGGGAAGAAGAGACAGGCTCTTGAGAACAAGCTGGCTAGCTAGACTAGCTAGTTTCTGGTCCTGCAAGAGACCATGCTTCATATATAAAGTGGAAGGTGATTGAGGAAGATACATGGACTCACTCACAGGTATCCACACGCATGTTAAAATGCACATGTGCTTGTACACATAAGCTCCCACAGCTATCTATGCACACTACACATACACATTGATCTGGTTTTAAAAGTTTCTAGTCGTATACATTGTAGCAGGATATTAAAACTTAAAAAGTTTCCATAGACCTCAGGTTGTAGGTTAAGGCAATCATGTGGGAGAGAATTTTTGTCTTCTGAAATCAGAGTAGCTAATGAAATAGACAATGACAGATATAACATCTTCTCAGCATTGGAAGGACCAAGAGAATACAAGTAAAAGCTGATCGGTGTGCCCAAGAGAAAAGAAAAAGTCTGTGAAAACTCCACTATGACATTTCACAGACAAGGTTTAGGGAGAGAGAGCCTAATTCTTTATTCTGGCCCAAATGCCAAAATGTGCTTTTTAGTACTGGTGACCTAGTTTCTCAGTGAGCTTGCAACTAGCTTATCACTAACCCCAAAATACAGAATTGTAGATATCACTAGAATGAATTTGCAGTCTTTACCTTCTCCTTTTGGAAAGATGAGAGAATTTCATTTAAAACTGTCAGTAAATGTGAAATCACCTTTTGTTGTTGTTGTTTTTTGGTTTGGATTTTGTGTTAAGGATTGCTTAATGCTATAGAAGAAATAGACCAATACTATAACTTAACAATTAACAAGATGTAGAGCAGAGAGAATTACAGTGAGGAATGTGGGGTGAAAGTGATCATGTACACATATCAAATTATCAGAGAAACATTAAAAATATAATGAAAAAAGAACAAGATCAAAAAATAAGCAAACAACAGATCTAAATTCCTGACATGTTACTTATTGAGATTCAGGGACTATAAATCAGTGTTCCTGGATCTTCTCAGAGTTTCATTTTTTAACATTTTTTTACACTCTTCACACTCAATAGTTTGAATAGCTGAAATTCTTGTTTAAAGATGTTCTTGTGTTCCAGCAGGCTACATTATGAGTCATATTCTGAGAGTCTAGTTCACCAGGCAGCTTGGCTATGCTGTCAGAAGAGAAGTAAGGCTAATCTTTAAACCCAGGCTGTACAGTGGGCATGTGGCCAAGTGAGCTTAGTGTATGCTTTCAAAATGCTCGTGCACACACTTGACGCCATCGCCTTAACATGACAATGAACACTCCCACTGCAAACCTCTCTTTTTGATTCTACTTCCCACCCCTCTTAACCTCACACCTTCCCTCCCTGTCTGTGTCAACCCCTGAATTGCTCATATCAGGACTCCTTGAATTTGTCCGCTTACAACCCCTTTTTGCTAAAAAATTTTTTATATGACCCTAGCTGTACAAATCAAACCTTTACTGATAATGGGTCACAAAGAAATTAATTTTAAGACAATTCATTTGTGTGTGTGTATATATGTATATATATATTTATATATATATATAATTTTATCATTTATTGACAATGAAAATGAAAGTAAACTTGCTTCCTAATGAGATGATCTCCCTATTTTACGTGAAGAATTAAATCTTCAGCTGGGTGGTGGTAGTACCTTTAATTCCAGGCAGAGGCAGGTGGCTCTCTGGGTTTAAGGCCAGCCTGGTCTAGTCTATATAATGAGTTCCAGGATAGCTAGGACTACACAGAGAAACCCTGTCTCAAATACCGGAAAAAAAAAAAAAAGAAATTAAATTTTGCTAGATATTTTATACTGTGGGGAATAGGAATCTTCAGAACATTTCAAGTTAATTGATACTTAGATTTTGTAATCATTAAGGCTGGAAAAGCAACTCACATGACTGTGTGCAAAAATAGCATATTACATAATATTACAAATATTTATTCAGTGATTTTTTTTAAAAATTAAGCCCAAGCCAGCAATTAAAAATTAAGAAAAGGCTTAATGCAGTCCAGTTCAAAGATGCACTAATTTGAGATTTATGCACTGAGGATGGTAGTAGAAAATGTTCTCTTTTTATCCATAATTAAACCATTGCGTTTTTATCAGAGCTAAAAGCTTTGTCTGTGCAGTTCATGGCATAACCCAGCCTGGAACAGAGCTGAGGTCCTCTGGCAGCATGTGCTGGCATGGCATGGTGTGCTGCATGTGCGGAGCACGTGCTGTGTTTAGAACCCAGGCTGTACTGAAGCCTCGCTGTGCAGCGTTGGTGAGTGCTGCCGCAAACATCTCAGAATCACCGTATGTGTGTTTCCCTGAGTGTCACACACTCACTGTGCATATCACAGATGTGGAGTTCAGAGGGTAACCTGCTTGATACAGTTCTTCCTTCTACTGTGTATATTCTTGATATCACACTTAGCTCAGCAGCTTTGGCGGCAAGCACTTTTACCTATTGAGCCATCTTGCCAGCCCTGCGTATTTGATTTTGAATTAATTTTTGGTCATTTCACATTTAGAAACATTTTGCTGTTGTCGTTTTTGTTAACCTCACATTCAGTTACAAGGCCCTGTATGGGGTCACAGCACAGTGTAAGAAGCTATGCTATATGTCACTATAGATTCATTTTCCAGAATTTCATACTAATAAAATTCTTTAGGATATACCCTCCACACCCTTACATCTGGCTTTTTTCACTGAGCATAGTTATTTTGAGATTCCTTCATGGTGATTTTTTTTTTCAACTGCATATGATTCCAGTGTACAGATGGACCACAGTTTACCCAGTTTATCCATTCATTTGTTGACAGGTTCTTTTTAGTTCTGGGCTAGCCACTATAAAGTGGTTATGAACATTTGTTTGCAGGTGTTGGTTTGGATGCATTCTGAATTAAATAATCTCTCAATACTTTCCTGTCTTCTGTCTTTGTTGCAGAAAGTTATCGGGTGGTACAGATTCCGGAGAAACACCCAGCAACAGATGTCCTACAGAGAGCAGGTCATCCACAAGCAGCTCACCCGCATCCTTGGTGTGCCAGACCTTGTCTTCCTTCTCTTCAGTTTCATCTCTACCGCCAACAATTCTACTCATGCTTTAGAATATGTTCTCTTTAGACCAAACCGCAGGTAAAAAAAGCTTCCCACCAGCTCTCCAGATAAAGATACCAGGCCCGAAGGGAGGGCTCAGTGGGTAAAGCAAGCCTGCGGACCAGAGTTTGGCTCTCTAGCACCTATGTAAAAGATGGACATGGCGACCTGCATCTGTAACCCCAGCCAGCTGGGGCTCAGAAACAAGTGCATCCCCTGGGGCTTGCTTGCAAATTAAATGAATTGAAGTGGTTTGGGGATCAATAAGCATCATTTAGACATGTTTGTTTTTCTTACAGATAGACACTTCATTTGCTTCTTCATGACCCATCATACAAAAATAGTTTTGCGACTTTTGGAGTCTAATTGTAACTTTAGAACACACAATGCAAAGGCAGAAATTATAAAAATGATCCATTATCAGTAATGAGAGTTTTGCATTATGACCTTGTTAAAGAAAAAAACAAATTATGTGAGCATGTTTTCTGCTTGAGAGTTACAGAAAGCTTTCTCTTTTGAAATGTGCTCATAGGATCAGTAGTCAACATCAGTGAAAATAGTTACTATTAGGTAACTCTTTCCAGGACTTCATTAGTTACCCCTGGGTATTTCTTTGTCAGTCACTGTCATGCACATAATGTATGAGCCATAGCGCCTGCCCGTGAGGCGTGTGCAGCAGGGTTTCTGCTTTAAGGGAAGGGAAGTTGCTAATGATGTGTCATAGGTGGTCATAGACCTTTGTGTTAGCTTACCAGTGTTGGAGACACAAAGCCTTATCCTTTGTTTTTGGTTTTGAGGCAGGGTCTTGCTCTGTAGTCCAGATGACCTGGAATTTTGCTATATAGATCAGGACAGGCTTGAACTTGTGGTGAACCTCCTAGGTTTGCTCTTTGCTTTTTTGAGATAGGGCCTCTCTGTGGATCCCTGACAGGCCTGGTACTCACCATGTAGATCAGAGCTAGCTTGTATAGCTCAGAATGACTTTGAACTTCTGATCCTCCTGAGAAATGCCAAGATGACAGATATGTGCCATCATGCCTGCTTTATGTGGTGCTGAGTATTGAGCCGAGAGCTTTGGGCACTCTAGGCAAGTACTCTGCCAACTGAGCTACATTCACAGCCACCAATCCCAGTTTCTTAAATTTTTTAAAAATGTTATGTATATGAGTATTTTGCCTGCATGTTTTTGTTTATTTGTTTGTTTTGTATACCACATGTGTGCCTAGTGCTGGCAAAGACCAGAAAAGAGTGTTGGAACTGGAACTGGAGTCACAGCTGATAGTGAACCATCATGTGGATGTTGGGAATCAAACTTGTCAAACCCAATTCTTAAGGAATACTTTTAAAACTGGGAATGGTGATACATAACTGTAAACCCAGCAGTGAGGTTCCAAGGTAATCAGAGTATTTGAGCCCTTGAGTTCAGCACTTACTAGGCAACACAGCAGTAGAGCCAGGTATGGTGACATATGGCTGTAATCCCAGCACATGGGAGGTTGAAACAGGTAGAATGAGCATTTGTAGCCAGCTTAGGCTATATGGTGAGACCCTGCCTCAGACAAACAAAAAATGTACTTATTACATGCTGTTTTTCTCAATTCTCCCCATAGGTATAATCAAAGGATATCACTTGCTATTCCCAATCTAGGCAATACTAGCCAGCAAGAGTATAAAGTGTCTTCAGTGCCAAACACCTCTCAAAGTTATGCCAAAGTTATTAAAGAGCATGGGTAAGTTGAAAGGTAAAGTGAGTTCTTTTGTCAACAGCATTTCCTTTGTCGATATTTTTCAAAGTGCATGGAGAAATGTAAAATCAAGTTTAACTGAAATGGAGGAAAACAGGGGCTTGAGAGATGGTTCAGCAGTTAAGAGCACTGACTGCTTTTCCAGAGGACCTGGGTTCAATTGCCAGCACCCAAATGGCAGCTCACAACTGTCTGTAACTCCTGTTCCAGGGGATCTGATAGCCTAACATAGATGTACATGCAGTCAAACACCAGTGTGCATAAAATAAAAATAAACCCATTAAAAAAGAAAGAAAGAAAAGAAATTGAAGAAAACAGACCATTCTCTAGACCCCCACCACCATATACCACAATTCATTCTTAATAAACTGTAGAAATGATCCCTGAAGCTGAGCGTGGCAACTCACACCTACAATCACATCACTGAAGAGGCTGAAACAGGAGGTGGTCATAAGTTCAAGGCCAGCTTACAGAGTAATCTTCCTTCCTCAAACAAAACAAAACAGCAGCAGCAACAACAACAAAAACCACAGCAAAACAAACCTGCTGTGTAGGGCATGGTAGCACACACTGTTTTAAATCCCAGCACCCAGGGAGCAGAGCCAGCAGACTTCTGTTGAGTTCCAGGCTAGCCTGGGCTACATGTGAAGCCCTGTCTTAAAAAGTTAAAAAGTAATCTAAGACACTGAGGCTAGAGAGCTTAGTTCAGTGGGGATTAAGTACTTGATGTGGGAGCATGAGACACACACACATGCATATACAAGCACTACACATACACACATATAAAAGAATCCATGGAAGTATTAAGTTTTTTATTCTTATTGAAAAGATAATTTTGCTGTATCTTCCTCAGGTTTCATTTATTAGTTTAAAATTTTTATTTTATGCATGTAAATGTTTGCCTGGGTGTATGTATGTGTGCTGTGTGTGTGGCACCTGAGGAGAGCAGCGGAGAGCACCTGATGCTCCTGAACTAGAGGTGCAGATGCTCTGATTTGCTTGTGGCCGCTGGGAACCGAGCCTAGGTCCTCTGCAAGAGCAGAGGGTGCTTATAATGAGCTTATAACCTCTCCAGCTGCTTTCCTCAGGTTTAAAAAAGAAAAACAGCCAGATGTGGTTGCACACACCTTTAATCCTAGTACTTGGGAGTCAGAAGTGGGTGGGTTTTTATGAGTCAGGCCAGCCAGGGCTACATAGAAAGACCCTGCCTTTTTTGTTTGTTTGTTTTTGAGACAGGGTTTCTCTGTGTAGCCTTGGCTGTCCTAGACTCGATTTCACGACCAGGCTGACCTCGAACTCAACAGAGATCCACCTGCCTCAGCCTCCCTGAGTACCGGGATTACAGGCATATACCACTATACCTGGCTGAAAGATCCTGTCTTAAAAAAAAAAAAAAAAAGAAAAATAGGGATAGTCACTGAAAAATGTTCTGTTTTTAACTAGTAACATTTTTAATTTCTTTTTTATAACCAGTGGAACGAGCGTTTTATTGCTTAGAGTCACAGAAGTAATTAAAACTGTATGGTAGAAATGATAACAAAAATGCCTCATGCTCGTGGTGATTTCAATAACTGACCTCTTTGGGCTGAAGAGAAGGCTCAGAGGTTAAGAACACTCGCTGTTCTTCCAAAGGTCCTGAGTTCAATTTCCAGCAATCACATGGTGACTTATAACCATCTATAGTGAGAGCTGGTGCCCTCTTCTGGTGTGTAGACAGAACACTATATAAATAATAAATAAATAAATGTTTAAAAAATTTTAAATGAGACTGATCTCTTTTTTTGTCTTCTAGTACTGACTTTTTTGACAAGGATGGAGTCATGAAGGACATCAGGGCAATTTATCAGGTTTATAATGCACTTCAGGAGAAAGTACAGGTAACTGATATTTCCAACTTGTTCATATTGCTCAAATGCTGCTTTTCTTTTTTAATATCTATAACTGACAAATGAATGAGCAGTGGTTCAAAAGCCAGAATGGACTTTGCTAAGATAATGTCAGATGTCAACCTCCAAGTCCTGCCTCATGTGCCGAGGGAGAGGCACTGTGTTACTTACTAAGGCTGCTGCTTAGAACACTCAGGACCCCTTTGCAGTCATGCTTTTTCTGGGAGTGTATCTTCAAAAATGAGTTTGAAGAGGTGTGCCGAGGACGCACTATCTCTGTCAGTTATATTCTACGGGGAGAGTGTCAAAAGCTGACAGTCCAATCTTTTCGTCTTGTTGGTTCATTTTGGCCTTTGCCTCCACTGTGGAGTAGGAGGATTACAGTAGAATCTGTTTCTTCTTAGTCAATCATGCAACAAATACTTGGCACCTCCTCCAACTGTCAGTGTTTAGCTATCAGTGTTTCCCACTGCACTTAAGTTTGAGAACGTGAAGAAAAGTGGCAACATTGGAACTCCCCCAGGCCTAGGGGAGAGCCCAGAGAATAAGAGGGAGGAGTGAAGGTAGCATCTAAAATGGGGAAAGCCTCTGTAAGAAGACAAAGCAGGGCAGGGCAGTTTCTAGGGCCTGCATTCACCATACACTTAAAGTAGAGGGAATGCTAGTCACACTCACTGGTGCCAAACTTCTGGAAGTTTCTGGTATTTCCGCTATGGGAGGAATGTGCAGTGGAAAACAGGTTTTTGTCCTGAATTCATGACTATGACCTTTCAGACCATTAGCACTAACCAAATGACTTCTAAATGGTGTCACACATTACCTTGCTGATTAAAGAATGCCCTCTCTAAGAGTGGTTTTTGGCAGCTAAGTTATATATATTCCAACCTCAACTCTGAAACTTACTTTCTTTTCCAGATTTCCCTTATCATAATTATTTTCCATTAAATAAATCTGTCTTGTTTTTTTTTTTTAATTTTGTATGTATAGATATTTTACCTACATATATGGATGTTTTGCTTGTGTGTATGAATGTGTGCCATATGTATGCAGTGCCTATGGAGGCCAGAAAAGGGCATTGGATTCCCTGGGGCTTGAGTTTGATCCCTAGAACCCACTTAAAGGTGAAAGGAGAAAACTGATGCCACAAAGATTCCCTCTGACCTCCACATGTGGTCATGACACACACACAGTCATACACATACATGCTAATTCTATACTTATTAACTTTTTTAACTTATTGAGTATGTATGTGGGGTATGTGCATGCAAATGCCAGTACCCACACAGGCCAAATAATTCTACTGAGCTTAAGTTACAGGCAGTTATGAGTCACCTAACATGGGTACTAGGAACCAAACTCAGGTCCTCTGTAAGAGCAGCCATGCTCTTAAACACTGAGCTGTCTCTCTAGCCCCTAATGATATTTTAAAACTAAAAGTGGTTCTTCATTGTGTTGATTAATATGACATAGCTCTCAGGACACAGTCTTCAACAACAACAAAAAGCAAATTGAAGAAGTGGCTCAGTGGTAGAGAGTGTTTGCTGTTCAGTGTGAGGCCTAGAGTTCAGATCCCAGAGTCCATGTGACAAGGTGGGCATGGTCCTGTGCATGTGTATAGCCCTAGCACTGAGTGGCAAGAGGCAGGATCAGAAGCTTGCTAGCTCCCAGTCTAGCCAGAAAAACTCATGAGTTCCACGTTAGGGAGAGACATTTTCTCAGAGGCATAAGGCAGAGGATGATAAAGGGGGGATACCTAACGCCTTTGTCTTAATGTGTGCACCCCAAAACAGACATTTTTAAAAGTTTTAATTGGTGGGTGGTTCTTGAGGTTGACTGAAGGTTGACTTCTGGCTCCCACACACATACGTACCTGTTTGCCCGCACAAACACATTGCATATAAACACACAGAGAAGAGCAATCCTGATCAGGCATGGTAGCATACACCTGTAATCCTAATGTTCAAGAGGCTGTGGGGTCAGATCTCGAGTTAGAAGCCAACCTGGCCTATATAAAGGGAAGTAAGGGAACCCAGCCCTGCTTTCATGAGCACTCAAGGCTACTCTGTCTTATCTGTCTGCATTTACCTTTGATGACTTCAGTGCCTGGTGGAGGGCAAAATAAGGTGTGAATCTCTTGTAACTGGATCTACATGTGGTTGTGAGCCTGCTGGGTCCTCTGGAAGAGCACTCATCTGGAAGAGTGCTCTTAACTGCTGAGCCATCTCATCTCTCCATTAGAATCCTCTTTTTCCTGGGATTGTAATGAGGCTAAATCTGTAGGTTATTTTCTGCTTGGGGTTGAAACTAACCTTTCTTCTTGTGTTTTTTTTTCCCCCCTCAGGCAGTCTGTGCAGATGTAGAAAAGAGTGAGCGAGTTGTTGAATCTTGTCAGGCAGAAGTGAACAAATTAAGAAGACAAATCACTCAGAAGAAAAATGAAAAGGAACAAGAAAGAAGTAAGCTGACAGATCCACCATCAGTATCAGAGAGTGGCTTTGTTCAGTGGGGTGGGACGCTGTGGATTGAACAGAGAACTTTCCCACAGCCTAAGCATGAATTCCACCAGGGAGCTACACTCTGGCTCCTTTTTTGTATTTATTTTGTTTTATCTTTATATTTTATACACTGTCACACTATCCCTGGTAGGCTTGAAATTCACTATGTATGCCAGGCTGGCCTCTAACTTGAAGATGTGCACCCTCGCCCCCAAAGCCTCCCAAGTACTAGGATTACAGGTGTACACTACCATGCTTGATCAGGATTGTTTTTTTCCATGAGATCCATATGACTCTCCTTCCTGAGTGTTGGGATTAAAGTCATGTGCTTACCGTGCCCAGCATTACTTTTTTTTTTGCTCTGTTTTTGTTTATTTTTGTTTCTGTTCATTCATCCATCCATCATTCATTCATCTCTTTATTTACTTGTTTGTTTTTTAATTTATTATGAGCACCAGTGGGAGTTCAGTTTGCAGGAGTTGGTTCTCTTCTTCCACTCTGTGGGCCCCAGGAATTGAACTCAGGTTGCCAGGTTTGGAAACCAGGTTCCTAATCCACTGTACCAACTCACTGGCCCTACTTTTCATTTTTAAGAAAGTGTTCATAAGCTGCCCAGGTAGGCTTTGAACTTGCTATGTGATCCAGGTAGGCCTCAAACTTGTGATCCTCCTAAACCCGTCTCCAAAGTAGAATTTTTTGTTTGTTTTTAGAGGCAAGATTTCTCTGTATAGCCCTGGCTGTCCTGCTCTTTAGCCCCAGCTGGCCTCAAACTAAAAGAAATCCATCTGCCTCTACTAGAATTAAAGTCATGTTCCACCATGCCCACCTCAGTGTAGCAAGAATTACAGGTCTTGCTACCTGGTTAAAATATTTGTTAACTTTATTATCTAATTATCCACTAAATGGCACAAGTCCATTTGGAAAATTCTTTCCTAAGGAAGGGTCTCTTATATCCCAGACTGGCCTTAAACTTTCTCTGTAGCTGAAGATGACCTGAAATTTCTGATGGCTGATTTTTCCTCCAAGTGCTGGGAAGAACCACCACATTTTGAGTAGTGCTAGAGACTAAATCCCAGCTTTGTGCATGTTAGGCAAGCTCTCTACCTATTGAGCCTTATCTTCAGTTTGCCATGAATCCTATATTAAGCACCAGGTTCACATGAAGGAAGGAGGGCATTCCCTTGTTATTAAGCTTTTCTAATGAAAAGTGCTATTTTCATGGAATTCTGCAATTTTCCAAAACAGAAACAAGAGGACCAAAGAGAAAACCTGAAGCAGAAGTTAGAGCAGATTTAAGAAATTTGGTACAGATTTTTATGTGTATTGACAGTATCATCTATTTCTCACAACCTAATGCTTGGGGGCTAGAAAGATGGTTTAGGAGTTATGCTGCTTCTGCAGGGGACTAAGTTTGGTTCCCAGCACCCGCGGAGGATAATTCACAACTGCATGTGAATCCAGTTCCAGAGCATCCAGTGCCTTCTTCTGGCTTCCCTGGGCACTTTCATGAAAATAGTAGGAACAGACACAAATACACATTAAAAGAAAAGCAATATGGTGTTTGATAGGATACTGTCTAAGAAATGTTCCATGTTCATGTGACTTGTAAAGGTGTTGAGAGTGGCTTTCAGTGTCAGCTGGTAGTCCCAAGGCTTTTTTTTTTTTTTTTTTTTGACACAGTGGGCAATGGGTGGGCAAAATAGCCCCAAATCTGGAGTGACAAACTTATGTTCTACATCTTGAGGCTGCACTTCTAGTCAGATTTTCTGAATTTTCAACTCTGGTTTCTTTTTTTCGTTTGTTTTTGTTTTTTTGAAACAGGGTCTCACTGTATAACTATGGTTGGCCTGATAGTCGATATGCAAAGAAATTAATGTATAGAGAAATCTTTTTTTTTTTTAAGATATCAGCAACTATCAGTTCACAGCATGGGCGCTCATTTCCTGAATGTTCAGGTTGACCATTTATCGAGTAAGGGTAAAAAGCTGTGAAGATATGGAACTTGTTAAAACATTCTTCTTGTTTCTGTGCAGGATTGCAGCAGGCCCTGTTAAGCAGACAGATGCCATCCGAAAGTCTGGAGCCTGCATTCAGCCCCCGGATGTCCTATTCTGGGTTTTCAGCCGAAGGGAGAAGTACTCTAGCAGACACGGAGCCCTCTGATCCTCCTCCCCCTTACTCTGATTTCCACCCAAACAATCAAGAAAGTACTCTGAGCCACTCTCGCATGGAAAGGAGTGTCTTCATGCCTCGGCCTCAGGCTGTGGGCTCTTCCAACTATGCTTCCACCAGTGCTGGACTGAAGTTCACTGGAAGTGGAGCAGATCTTCTTCCTACCCAGAGTGCAGCTGGAGACAGTGGAGAGGAGTCAGATGACAGTGATTATGAAAATTTGATTGACCCTGCAGAGTCCCCTCATAGTGAATACTCACATTCAAAGAATTCACAGCCCGTGACACATCCCAGTGAGGACCCCAGGAACACTCAGACCTCCCAGATTTAAGTAAACAAATGACACTCTCCACTTGGCACTGCTTTTCTTAATGGCTTATTGAGTGTTTGTTGAGGACTTACTCTGTGGGGAGAACTGCTTTCTCAGATGCTGTGGCTCCTGAGTGGAGCATCCTGTGCACAGAACTCCCAGAATCCTCTGTGTGCTGGTCCTCACCTCTGGGAGCAGTGCACAGGTTCACAACAGAATCATTATGATAATCAAATTGTCCTAATTCTGGTGCGATTTATGGATGTACTAGTAAATTTAGGCAGAGTGAAGCTCCTCGGTGTAGCCTGTTCTTTAAGATAAATTGGAGATCAGAGACTAAGCACAATTAGTCTGTAATACTCTCTAAGTCGGAAACTTACCTCTGCACTATCATGCCTTGAAGTTTGCTTTTTCAAAGGGAAATGAGTTTAGCAGCAGCCTTCAAAGAACTTTCTATGATGAGCCAAATTCATCTTTGCCAGAAAAGAAATTTTGTTAATTCCAAGAAGCCTAATTGGAACAAGTCAGACATTCCTTCTCTCATCTGCATGGCTTTGTAAGATGGGAAAAGAGAGCTTTGTTTCAATGTTTTTCTACTAGCCTGATGCGTATTGTCACTTGAAATGGTTGCCTTTTTTAAAATGTAGACATACTAATCCCTGGTGAGTACTCATCCAGATCAGTGTCCTGAAGTCAGTTCCTTGTCTTTTGGTTTTCGGCAGCGACGGGGCTGCAGCAGCACAGTTGATCTCTATTCTGGAGCCTTTGAGGGAGGCCGCACAACAGTGAATGGCAGAAAGGAGGCACCAGGCCTGAGTCTGTGGTGAACAGATGCTATACACAGCAGGCTTAGCTGAGTTCTGGATAAAGGATGTAATGCGCTTAGATCTGGCAGCTCCCGGGCTAGGCTTGTGGAGGGAAGACAAATATCCAGGAATCTTGAATAAAGGTCCACTGCAAGTCTGAATAACCACACCTTTTTTTTTTTTAAGTTGCCATTTGGGGAAAATGCAGATGTGTGGAGACCATTGGGATGTACTTATGCCTTTATTTAATTACTGCTTGTTTTCTGGTTTTGCCCAGAATGTGTGAAACCACTAAAAAACATTTTTCAATATGTTGGGCTACTGGAAGCACACAGGTTCACAAGTGGCAAGACCTGCTACTGTTTGTGGCATTAGTCAGCCCATGATGCTTGGCGCTGAACTGCCTTTCTCTGGACGAGCTAGAACATGTAAGAGTGAAGGTACCATTGAGAGGCTTAAAATCTGGTTCCAAAGGATTCTTTTCATTTTATAGCGATGTTTACTCATGAGCTTCAGCTCCCAGTCTCAGACAGTGGATACAGGCTTAGAAATAAGATGCTGGACTCCCTGTGTTGGTTGTGCCCCAGGGTCTGCATTGTAACAGCTGTCCTGGTTTTTCTGGGCTCACACCACTGCCATTTGATTTGAATGTTGAGGGTCACTTTATCTGCCGTACGTTCCAGCTTTTATCAGCTACCTACTAGCAGCTTCCGCACGGTATGAATTCCAGTTTTTTAAAGTGCCATCACCATCTCCTCTGTTCAGATTTTGACATTCAGGAAAATACTCTTATTTTTATGCCATACTGAAATATACAGTGTATATCTGACGAAGCAGTTAAATGTGACAATAAAAACTTATTTAATCATGATGCATTATTTTACTGTCTGTCTCCACACCAGCAAGTTCTTGCCTCAGTAGGTGTTGCCTAGTGTGTGTGTGTGTGCATTTGTGAGCACAGATGCTAGTTGAAGTCCAGAAGAGGACATCCGGTCCCCTGGAGCTGGATTTACAGATGATTGGGAACTTCCAGTGTAGGCACTAGGAACTACACTGGTAAGAGCAGCAAGTGTTCCTAACCACTTTGCCATCTCTGCATCTGTAATAGATAGTTTTAAAGGGCATTAAAACTTGTTCTTAGTCTCCATAGGAACTTGTCAGTCTGGCTTCAAGAGGAATCTAAGAACACAACTTAGTCAAATGTTCATGTTGATTTCAAGGAAGGGATGGTGAGAACAAACTATCTAGGGAAGTGTCCTTGGATAAAGCTGAAGCCTGGAGAGGCTGCTGAAGGCCTCTACCCAGAAGAGCCGCTCTGGTTGGAAATGATTGTTCCGCCTATGTCACCAACATCAGAGATGCATTACTTGGTGCTTTTGAGAGTATCTTAGGACATGTGGGTTCTCAGAACAGGGCCAGCAAATGTGTTCTGGACTCTGGAGCTGTTGCATTGAGTGATATGGTTTTTAAACCCAGGGTTACCTACTCTGAATTCTGGGAAAACATGATTAAATGTTGTGATTGGTGTTTCTGAACTAGTGTCAAAACATCACATTGGAAATTCATCCCTAAATAGTAGGGATATAGATCTTTAAATGCCAGGCAGTAGGGCAGGTGATGCTAATTACTTTAGCAAAAATGATTTTACTAAGAAGGTTTTTTAAAAGGCTAGTGAGAGGTTCTGGAGAGATGGCTCAGAGGTTAAGAGCACTGGCTGCTCTTCAGAGGCCCTGAGTTCAATTCCCAGCAACCACATGGTGGCTCACAGCCATCTATGATGAGATCCCGTGCCCTCTTCTGACCTGTAGGTGTACATGCAGTCAGAACATTGTATATGTATAAACAAATCTTTAAAAAAAAAAAAAAAAGCTAGTGAGATGGCTCAGCAGCGAAAGTGTTTGCTTATAAAGTCTGACGCCTGAGTTCAATCTCCAGAACTCATACAAAGGAAGACAATGAGAGTGGTCTCTATAAAATTGTCCTCTAACCTCCACACATAGGCCATGGCACTCATGTCCACAAGTCATGCACACGTGCAACAATGTATCCGATATTTTAAGAAGTGAAGAGGGCTCAGTGAGTAGAGCATTTGCTGTCAAGGTTGAGGACCTGAGTTTAGCTCCTCAGTACCATGTGAAAAGCCAGGTGTGCTGATGAGCATCAGTCATCCCAGTGCTGGGCCCACCAGAGGATCCCTGGAGCTGGCCGGCCACATGGTCATGCCCCATCATTGGACTCTAGGTTCAGCAAGACCCTGTATGAGAGAGACAGGGAGAGAGAGAGATTGAGGGGTTGGGAGATCCTGGGATTCACATGGTGGGAAGAGAGAACCAACTCCCATAAGCTGTTCTCTGACCTCCCCAGAGGTGCCATGGTACACACAGACACACACAAATCAATAAATAAAACAAGGCACCTAATGTTGACCTCTGACTTCTACATGTGTAGGCATGGGGAAGCATACTCACACACAATGTACACACAGGCAAAAAGACTCCACAATAAAAAGATTTTTTTAAGTCAACATAAATAAAAACCTAGGAGAAGGTGACAATTGTGAGCTATGTTCTGAGTCTGTTTTGCATTGGTTGCAAGTTCCTTCAGTTATTGTCAGCCTCACTCTTACAAGGTTCTGTCCATCCTCTGAAGGTATGCCAGCAAAGAATGAAAAATGTAGCTGGATGTACTGGCACACACCTTTAATCTCTGCTCCTTTGAAGTCAGCTTGGTCTACAAAGTTCTAGGGGGTGGAGGGAGGTCAAGGAAAGGGAAAGTGTTTACTTCTCAGCTGACAGACTTCTGAGAGATCCTAGAATTTGGTTAACTGTCTCATGCGTCTCTGTGTGTTGTGTGTGTGTGGTGTATGCAGTGTGTGTAATGTAGGAGCACACATAGCACAGCATGTATGTGGAGGGAATGTCAAGGACAGCTTTTGGAGTTGCTTCTCTCCTTCCACTGTGGATTTCAAAGATCAGACCCAGATTGTCAGGCTCACATAGCAAGCACTTTTACTCAGCAGCCTGTCTTACTTTGTTTTATTTTAAAATGATTTATTTTATGTGCATCAATGTGAAGGTGCTAGATCCCTTGGAAATGGAGACAGTTGTGAGCCGCGATGTGGGTGCTAGGAATTGAACCCCGGTCCTTTGGAAGAGTAGACAGTGCTCTTAACCACTGAGCCATCTCTCCAGCCCCCCGTCTTACTTTTTATAGTGATTTTTGTGATGTCTTCAGTAAGGCAGGAGTCAGGCTGCAGAGTGCAGATGACCTGGCTATCTGACCCCTGATCATTGTGACAGGGGCATCAGAACACTCACAGAGAGATGGTGTGTTTGCATTTTATTCAAGCAAAGATTTGAAGGAAAAAAAGAAAAAGCTCATTCTAGTGTTTTGCTAGTAGCAAACACTAGAAATAGCACCCATGCTAATTATAGTCAAATTTCATGCGTTCTCTGGAAGAAATAGTCTGCAGCTGTTAAAAATGTTAAGGTAGAAGCCAAACAATGTTCTTGGTGTGGAAAGGTGGTTTGGAAATGCTAAATGAAGAAGCACGGGTTTCCAAGTAAGTATGGCCTGATTTTTGAAGGAGAACTATATGGGTTTGTTCCTTGATAGAAAGGTCTGGAAGGAGATTCACTTAGGCACTAACAGTGCTGTTTGTAGGCTGTGAAAATACGGGTGACCTTTATCCCATTTTTTTTTTTGCTTCTTCACATTTGTTTTTTAAAAATGGGGGCTGGAGAGATGACTCGGTGATAAAGAGCATTCATTGGCTGCCCTTCTCCAAGACCCTGGTTCAATTCCAGGAACCTACATGGCAGCTCACAATTTCCAGTGGGGGGGCTGGAGAGATGGCTCAGAGGTTAAGAACACTGGCCGTTCTACAAAAGGTCCTGAGTTCAAATCCCAGCAACCACATGGTGGCTCACAACCATCTATACTGAGATCTGGTGCCCTCTTCTGCCCTGCAGCACACCTGCAGGCAGAACACTGTATACATAATAAAGAAATCTTAAAAAAAAAAAAAAAAAAAGAAAATATTTAAAAAAAAAAAAAACAATTTCCAGTGGGTCTGACTCCTTCACACAGATATATATGTATGCCAAACACCAAATATACGTAAAATAAATGAATTTTAAAATTTTATTATTATTATTTAGTTTCTTGAGACAGAGTCTCATTTTTAGCCTTGGCTAGCCTAGAACTCACTACATGGACCAGGCTGGCCCTGACTCATAGAGCTCTGCCTCTGCTTCCTGAGTGCTGGCATTAAAGGCATGAACCACTATGCCAGGCATTTGTTAATTCGGATGGCTTGGTTATGTGTATTGGGTGCTTATGAGTGTAGTGCCTGTTAGAGGAGCATCAGCTCCCGTGGATGGTTGTGCGCCGCCAAGTGAGTGCCACCAAACTCCGGTCCTCTGAAAAACAGTACATGCTCTTAACCCTGAGCCATCTCTCCAGTCCCTTGCTTACACTTTCTAAACAGTTCACAGTGTTTTTATAGTAAGTCTTCAGACATGGTGGTGCATACCACCCTAGGGGTGACTCTAGGAACAGTGTGAGTCTTTGGTTTCCTGCTGACAGGTAATCTATATCCAATCAGCCTTGCTGGGCCAGCTAACTTCCTAGTACTTGGCCTTGTCTTCCTCCTGGAGAAAAGCCTCCCCACCCCCATTTTTTTTTAAATCAACACTGATTTTTTTTTTTCCATTTAGTAAATCTGAAATCAAGTTAACTTTTCTTAGCTCAGAATCTGTTTCCTACAGGTCCAAAAAGTCTCAGGGAACAAAGGCAACATGAAGCCAGATGGGATACATTCCTCTAAGGTAGAAGCTGGGAAACGCTGCAGCATGGATTTGGGGAGACCTAAAATGTGGGAAGAATTTCCTTTATATGTGGTGGGGGGGCACACATGCATTTCCTTGATAATATAATCTCTTTTAAAACTGTCTTCTGCCTGCTATTGTTCCTTAGTGTAGTGGCCTTCAACTTGTGTCAGGAGGTGCAGAGCGTCCATCCTGTTAGTCTGGTCTTCATAAAAACAAGTCTGGGAGGTGTTTGATTCCAAAACAAACATTTCCTTGTTAGGAACACTTGCCATGGCCAGCTCACTGTGGTTGACAGAGCTAGGGGCATCAGGTTTCAATGACAGACAGATGTAGTTTAGTTGTGTTAAACATGCATCACCCGAAAGACCTTTCTGCCAGTTCCAAATCAGGTGTGTGGGAAAAGTAGAGAAACAGTAGCTGCTCCCTAGAAATAAGCACAGGTCCCTGGCTTGCAGGAGATGGGAAGTTAGGAGTCAGAGTTTATGCAACTTGACCCTTTAAAGGAGTTTTCAGTCTGGGACAAGGTTGCCCATTGTTTGGGGGCCAGCTCAAATGTCTCCTTTAGAAATCCCTTCTGAGTTCCCCGGGGAGAACTGTGTAGCTCAAGTGCGTGCATTTATCTTGCAGTCACTACCAACACAGGGCAGAGACTTAATGTAGCCCACTCTGCTGGTCGGTGGTGATGCCCTGGAGAGCAGAATAGTAACCAAAGCCCCTCAGAATCCCCAGGGCCTGGTGTAGACTGGGAACCAGGATATATGGGGTGAGTTACTCTATTTTGAAGGAGTCAAATAAACTACTGCAGCCATGCTTGCTAACTACCACCTTTGAGGGACTGGTGAGAACACTGTCTAGGCTGTGAGATAGCTCAAGTTGGCAATGCAGATCACACAAGCCTGGGGACAAGCGTTTGAGCCCCAGAACCCACGTAACGGTGGAAGGAAAGAGCTGACTCCACAAAGTTGTCCTCTGCCCTCCAATTGTGTGCTGTGACACAGACACAGACACACACAGACACACACAGACACACACACACACACACACACATTCCCCTGCAGCTGTACCTTCTTTACCATGATGGGCTATGTGCCCTGGAACTGTATATGGAAAGAAACTCCTTCCCTTACATTAATTTGGTCAGGTACTTTATCACTAACGGTGAGGCAAGTGATTAACATGTCAGGCTCTAGGCAACGAATCCCTAAATATATAAGGAAATCCTGATAAGGGCACCCCCCACAGGCCAGTGTCTGCAAACCCATCTTCCCAACTCACAGCTGTCTGCAGATAAAACAGAGTTTAGCTGCTGTCTTTAATATGGTACCATAGCAACGGGGGACTCCTACCATTCAGAACGAAGAACTCCAACCGAGACTGAGGCCTGTCAGAAATAAACACACCATCTTCCTGGGCCTCAGTTTCCCACTCTGCAATGAACAAGAGGTACCAACTTGTGGCTTGCTAGGTCCCATTACTTCCAAGTTTCTGTGGAAAGTTCGAGATGGAGGCAATGTGTACACAGAGAACTCAGAACTGAGAAAAACAGGGTGCAGAATCTGGTAGAGTACTGACCCCCTTCCCCTGCATCTTGATCCCTTATCTGAGGTCTGGATTTCTGGATTCGGCATCAGGGGCCAGGGCTGACCTGTCCCTCTAGGCTCTGTGGTTCTGCCAACCAGATGGTCCGGCTCCTAGTGTCCTCAGCATGGGCAAGTCCTGAGAGAGGCACTCATAGATGAACAAAATAAAGTCCTAGGCACAGCCTGGCATCGAGCAGGAGGAGAGTGGGAGGCTACAAAGGGTCTCTTCTTGTGCCCGCACATTAATTTATTCTCCCAGTGTGTGAGTGCCTTCTGCATCTGCCACTGTTGGATAGATAAGACCTTAGATCTCTCAGTGTGTCTCTCAAAAGACCATCCACTTCTCATTCTAACATTAGATGCCTGGCACAAACTAAGCCAATGAGATTCTAGAAAATTGTAAAGCTATGCAAAAACTCAAGGTGGCTGTGGCTGAGTCACAGGGGTAGAGGTGGGACTCAAAGCCTAGAGGGCTGGCCTAAGAGGTTCTGCTCCTGCGGTCTCCGGAGAGCTCCCCTCTAGCCTGGCCCTGGCTCTCCAGCACGTCCTCTGATAGAGGATGCCCCTCAGAATTTCTCCAGTGAACTCTGTCATCCCTATCTGTTTATGTTCCCCCTGGCCCTAGTCAGAGCACAGCATCTCCTAGAGCAGTAGTTCTCAACTTGTGGGTCGCAACCATTTGGGGGAGTCACATATCAGATAGCCTTCATATCGGATATTCATAATATAATTCACAACAGCAGCAAAATTACAGTTAGGAAGTAGCAACACAAATAATTTTTTGGTTGAGGGTCACCACAACATGAGGAACTGTATACTAAAGGGTCGCAGGATTAGGAAGGTTGAGAACTGCTGTTCTAGGGGAAAGCGAAAGGAGGTTGCTGGCTGGCAGGCTGACAGTCTCTCCAAGTGCTTTCTTCATCTGAGAGCTACGGGTGTGTCCAGAGCCTCTGAGGACAGTTACTCTCCAGCACTATAGACATAGCCCTCACTTTTTGCTCCCAAAGCTGGTGACCTCACCCATGTCCCCCGTTTTTAGCAACTGTGCATTATTGATTAAGAAAGAGGTCCTGAGCTCTTTCTTTTTCTTTTTGTCAGGATAGGCTCTCACAGATCCTAGGCTGGTCTTGACCTCGATTTATAAGCAAGGATAACCTTGAGCTTCGGATCTTCCTACCACCATTTCTGGAGTGCTGGGGTCATGGATATGCACCACCATATCCAACTAGGAATTGAAGCCATTGTTTCATGAGTGCCTGGCAAGTACTTTCTCAACTGAGTTACAGACCTATGACTCCCTACCCCCTTTTTAAAACTTAAAAAATGGGTTGAGGAAATGGCTCAGAGGTTAAGAGCAGTGGCTGTTCTTCCAAAGGTCCTGAGTTCAATTCCCAGCAAACACATGGTGGCTCAGAACCATCTATAGTGAGATCTGGTGCCCTCTTCTGCCATGCAGACATACATCATGCAGGCAGAACACTGTATATATAATATATATAATATATATCATATAATCTTTAAAACTTAAAAAATTATTTATGCATGTGAGTGTTTTCTCTACATATCACATGTGTCCGTGGTGCCTGTGGAGGTCAAAAGAAATTGTCATATCTTCTGGGGTTGGAACTACAACTGCTTGTGAGCTGCTTTGTGGTGCTGGGAACCTAACCTGGGTCCTCTACAAGAACACAAGTGGCTAGGTTTTGGTTTTTTGGCTTTTTGAGACAGGGGTTTCTCTGTGTAGCTCTGGATGTGCTAGAACTCACTCTGTAGACCAGGCTGGCCTTCAACTCAGAGATCTGCCTGCCTCTGAGGTATTGGCATGCACCACCACCACCTGGCTGCAACAGGTGGGCCATCTCTCCAACCCTAGCCCCAACCCCAGCCCTTTTTATTATTGTTTTGAGACAGGAATTCTGTTACAGTGTGGCCTAGGATTTGAATTTCCAATCCTCCGGCATCTGTGTCTTTTTGTTTGTTTTAGTTTTAGAAACCAGAGCATTTTTTTTTAATTTTATGACTGTTGAAATTCTCAAGATGAATTGGATGCTGCCACAGCTACCCACGGAATCCATGTCTGAATCTGTGATAGACAATTTTTAGGTGCTGGGCCACCCGGCCCTGGTAGTGTTTTGCCTCTTAGCCTTGGCACTCCAGTTATACTTTCTCTTGCATTCGGTAGGGTAGCCACATTCACCACAGGTGTGCCTCTGAAGACCGTAGGCCTCAGAGCCACAACAGCGGCACAATGTGGCATACTGCAAGGATTTTCAAAGGATCTTTTCGCCATCTTGCTTCTGGTCTCTGTCCCTTTAGTGATAGGATGACAGGAGGGCATCATCACTCTCAAACCCACGTGCTTAGGTGTTTCCATTCATGGCAACGATCTGGAAGTTTTTCTTGCCCTGCCTGGGTACCACCAACACAGTCCTGTGAAAGGCCACAGGACTCATCCTCTCCTCTGGTAGTATTTGTAAAAGTACCTTCAGTTTCTGATGTCCATGGGACCAGCATCATTTTGAAAGCCAGGGTTTCTTGGACAGTAGCCACTCAGTAGGGTGACCAACCCCTTGCTTTCCAGCTGTACCAAGGAATACCCAGTTTATCCAGAGTACTGTCAACATGATTAGCCACCCAACCTCTTGCCTAAACTAAACTTATAGAACCAGATGGCATTTACAGGATGGCTTTGCAGGAAGCTGATGAGTGCACTTCCATAACCTATTCTTCCTTGGGAGAGGCTGGGAAAATGTTTGCATTGTAGGCAGGTTGAGGCTAGGAAAACTATGTTGAATACATTCATTTATAGGCTGCATCAATGAGAAAAAAAAATGAATACACATCAACAAATAGTAACCTTCAGTTAGAAAATATTTCAGGTAAGAAGACCTATGGGGGTAGATGGGAGAAGGGGAAAGAGGTTGGTACTGGCCTCCTTGGCAATGTCCTAAGCCAATGGGTCCACTAAGTAACTCGGACAAGCTTACCTGCCCCAGAGATGAAGCAGGTGATTCTCCTTCTGCTATCATGCCCCACCTCCTCCCTAGGTCATCAGCCTAGCTTAAAGGCTTCCCTGTCCCCTCAGTCCTGGCCCCTCTCCCTAGTCCCCTGCTCCCAAACTCACCAGTTGTCCCCAGGAGCCCATCAAGAATTTCTGTCATGAAGCAGAGACCTCAGGGGCCATCTGATCACTTGGACCAAGCCTAGGACGTAGCCTTAGAGAGCTTGGAGTAAGACTTGAATTGGAATCCTAGCCCAATGCTTTCCTTAATTACACACTGGGAAAACAGTTCCCTGTCTCTGAGCCCCATCTGTAGGTACAGATGGGTGACAATACTTATTCCAGAAGGCTATGTGAAGGATTAAGTAGCAGAGTATAGGAGCTTGAAAACAAAGTCTAGAGGACAGTAGGTTGAGGTTGGTATTTTCCAGAATTAAGTTCTTCTCCATGATGGCCAGTTGTACAGGCCAGGACCAGCAGGTGTGTGTGCCGAGAGCCCTGTACTCAGGGCTACTCCACAGAACGGGCTGTTGAGGAACATGTGGTAAATGTGGACAGCAACAAAAATCAAGTGCCTTTCCTAAATTTTATCAGTTGGCTAATTGGTCCTTGAGTGATCTTTGGTCAGAATAAAAAAGGAAATATATGCCAAAGCAGGTATCACATGCCTTTAATCCCAGCACTCGGGAGGCAGAGGCAGGTGGATCTCTGTGAGTTCGAGGCCAACCTGGTCTACAGAGTGAGTTCCAGGACAACAGCCAAGGTACACCAAGAAACCCTGTCTCAAAAAACAAAACAAAACAAACAAACAAAGGAAATATTTCTATATCCCCAGATCCATAGTGGAAGGAGAAGGCCAACACCTGAAAGTTGTACTCTCATTCACACATGCACACTGAGACATGCACACATTAGTAATAAATAAAGTAGAATAAAAAATATAAGCTCAGCTGGTCCTAGTGCTTTCCAGTGGAACCTTCTGTCCTAATGTTCCGCCTCTGTGCTGTTTAGTGCAGTTTGCCTTGGGTCATGTGAGCTACTGAGCTTGCAAACGTGCCTGCAAGTTGTAAAAACATGAGTTTTAGGGGCAGGGGACAGACTACTCGCAGGGCACGCAGGAAGCTTGTGGTTCCCAGCACTGCATAACCAGGCATCCCAGCAGTCAGGAAGTAAAAGAAGAAACAGCAGACGTTTAAACTCAGCTACACAGCAAATTGGAGGCTGGCCTGGAATATGTGAGATGCTGTCTCACAATAAAGAAAAAAAGAGGGGCTTGGGGAGGGCTCAGTGGGTAAGGGCGCTCACTGTGCACATGTGAGGACCTGAGTTCAGATCTCCTGTCCAGTGTAACCCCAGCACTGAGGATGGAGATGCAGGAGCGGGAGGACACTGGGGCTTGCTGGCTACCAGCCTAGCCCAAAAGCAAGCTCTAGATTCAGTGAGAGACCTTGACTCCAGGAGACAAGGTAGAGAATGATAGAGCAAGACTCCTAGTGTCTTCCTCTGGCCTCTGTGTGTATACCTGCACGCTCTCACACACTTAAACATTTAATGCAGTTTTCCTCAAATAGCTGCGTGGCTAGCGGCTGCAATGGTAGCCAGCCGAGGATGCTGAGCGCTTGTCTGTTACGGGGACCACAGATGCTGGCATGCATCATGATGTCCCCAGTGTCACAAAACTGCTGAAGAAGCCTCCTGCCTCCTCTTCAGCTGCTCTCAATCAAGATGGGCTCAGTGAATGCTAGCCCAGGAAAGGATAGATTCTGTCCCAGATAGGCAGAAACAAAGAACAAGCAAAAACATTCAAATGTTCTGGAAGCCCCACAGGGCTTGGCAGCCAGTTCAGGAAGTGCGGCTGTCCTTGCCTTGCCTGAGATGCCCCTCACAGTGTCCTGGCACGTCCAGTGTATGCAGGCAAGTGCCAGACAAGGGCAAAGGGACCACACTGGGGCAGCTGCAGCCTCTGGGACCCTCTTTCCGACCAACACACTTGTTCCCTCCCTCACTAGCCCAGCTTAGACAGGGAAGGCCACCTGCGGTAGAGGTCAAGGCCATGTCAGCAACTCAACGCAGATGCCACCTGCACGTTTCCCCAGCCTGCCCACACACGGATACCCAGGTGGAGGATCAAATTAACCAGCTCTGTATCCGGAGGCTGGCACTCATATCTTCATCCACCAGGGAGAGTGGGCAGAGTTATGGGCAAAGCAGATGACATCCAGGCCCTCAGGAGCAGCGGTGGGTGGGAGAGAGTCTTGGCACCTCTTTCAAACCATCTGCTCCTAACCAAACCATGTGAGGACGCCAGGGTGTTCCGGGCACCCTGAGATCAGGCAGGAGTGGTGAGCCCCATTCCTTACCGAACTCTTTATTCCCACCCCTCCCTGCACTCTTCCTTTCTTTCTCTTTCACTTTTGCTCAAGATTTTTGAGCAAAGATTTACCTCAAGATTGACGTATAATGATTACAGGAAAGAACAAAAAGTACAAAATAAAAGTACAAAATTTTCCCAGTCACCTCGGCTGGGAAATTTGGTCAGACGACTAAGAAATAGAACACAAGGCTAGTAAGAGGGTTCAGCAACCAATGGTGCTAGTCCTTCCCTAGAATCCAGCTTCCCAGCACCCACACGGTAGCCCCCTAACCATCTGATGCCCTCTTCTGACCTCCCTGGGCACCAGGCACACATGTGGTGCACATATGTACACACAGGCAAAACACTCCAACACATAAAAATAAAGAAAATTAAAGTATAAAAGAAATGACTGCACTGTGCTTGAGAATTCTTGTTCCTGTCTTTTATTGGCCATTACCCACATCGCAGTTAGGGTTACCGTTGCTGCATCATGACCGGAAGCAGCCTGAGGAAGAAAGCGTTTATTACGGATTTCGTTCCACACCACAGTCCATCACCAAAGGGAGTCAGGGCAGGAAACCGGAAGAAGGGACAGAAGCAGTTAGCAATGGAAAAAAATGCTGTTGATTGACTTGCTCTCCACGGCTTTCGAAGCCTGCTTTCTTAGACCATCCAGGACTACTTGCCAAGATTAGAACTACTCACAATGGGCTGGGCCCTTTTTTTAAAATAGCAATTCTGTCAGGTTGAAGAAGTCAATTTCTATAAATCTATTCTCATACCCTCAAGAGTCAGAAGAGGGCATCAGGTTCCCTGGAGCTGAAGTTACAGATAGTTGTGAGATGCCGTGTGGGTGCTGGAAATCAAACCTGGATCCTCTGGAAGTGCAGTCAGTGCTTTTAACTGCTGAGACATCTCTCCAGTTCCTTACTTTCCCCCTAGAAAGACCCCCTTTTATAAATGCAGTTCTATTCTGAAGTATGGAAATAATTTTAATTAATTTTTATTTTTAAATCTTACCTTTGCTTTTATTTAATGTGTAAGTTATCTTGCCTGCATGTATATCTGTGTACCACATGTGTGCAGTCCCCATGAAGGTGAGAAAGAAGGTATCAGATCCCCTGGGTCTAGAATTAAAGATTGTGTGAGTTGCCATATGAGTGCTTGGAACTGAACCTGGGTTCTCTGGAAGAGCAGCCATTGCTCTTACTCACTGAGCCAATGTAGTGGTTTGAATGCCCCTCATCACCTCATATTTTTGAATGTGTAGTCACCAGGGAGTGGCACTATTTGAAAGGATTAGAAGGACTAGGAGGTGTGGCCTTGTTAGAGGAAGTCTGTCAGATTTTTTGAAGTTTCAAAAGCCCACACCAAGCTACTTCTCTCAGCTACTTCTCCAGTATCATGTCTGTCTCCGTGCACCCTACCATGATGATAATGGACTAACCTCTGAAACTGAGCTGGGAGGTGGTGGTGCAAGTCTTTAATCTGAGCACCCAGCACGTAGAGGCAGGCAGATATCTGTGAGTTTGAGGCCAGCCTGGTCTACAGGACCGAGTTCCAGAACAGCCAGGACTACACAGAGAAACTCTGTCTCAAAAACAAACAAAAAATGCAAACCAATCAACCAAACAAAATTTGAAAGATTTCATTTATGCTGCACTTGGGGTGGAGTGCAGAGAATATTCTTGTAAATGCCATGCATATATGAGTGTGTTCTTGTCTGCTTTGTTTCCTGTTTTGTTGAGATAAGGCCTTGTGAGGCCTGGCCTGCAACATTAGAGATGATTTATGGTGTAAGAAAGCTTGCCAAGCAAGCCTGATGACCTGAGTTTGATACCGGCACTGCAATAGAATAAATATATCCAGGAGTTCTTCATCCATAATCCCCTGGGGAGCTTTAGCCTATACCTCCACCAAGTCTCACCCCTCTAGAACTTCTGTGATTGGTCTAGGTAAACTGAGCCCCTAGTATTATTTCAGTGCTCACTCGCACATCTTGGCGATCAGGCAGGGTTGAGATGGCCAATCTGTCTTCAGAGTGATTTAAGGGCATGATGTGGTGAGAGGGCGGGGGTGGGGGTGGGGGGCTCTGAGTGTTTCTATGCTGCCTCTGTCTTACATGGAAGACTGAGACCTGAACTAGCCTATGGGTTACTGATAACAGGGTCTTCGTTTAGCCCTTATGACTCAACTTGTTACTCTCTTTAGAAAGCACAGCCTGGCAGAGAACCAGCATCTCAGTCCTCAGACCAGGTCCAGCTAGTGGCCAGAATCCAGGCCTGGGTGACCATAACCTCTGCCACGCTGGACACACCCAGTGTCTACCAGGCTGTCTGTGGGCATTTTCCCTCCTAACCACAGGCATTACCCATGCTGCTTGATGGCAGCACCGGGGTCCACTTGGCCCAAGCCACACAGGACGAAGTGAACCAGCCTGGAAGTGTTCAGAGTTGCCTGACTGTGAGGTGTGTGGGCATTTCATTAGTCCTTTCTGTCCCTTTTGTCTCAGGAAAGACGCCATCGACACCCATGCCAGCTAACAGGGGCCCTTCCATGGGCAAAGCCATATTTTTCTAAGGCTCAGTGTCTCTGAACCCAAATGCCATCTGGTACTTGGTGCAGAAAATATTTCCAACAAATCCTGCCTACCGTGGCCCAGCTTCTGCAGCTTCACCTCTGGACACTTGCATATTCGTCAGCAAATGTCTGCCCTTAAAAGAATGTTTGCTGCCTGACACCCATATGTTCCCTCTCTAGAGGACAGACTGGGGCTTGCTCTCCTCCTGAAGAGAGTGAATGGCTGAGTGCACATCTTCCTGACTTGCAGAGAGACAGGTTGTTCTGAGAGGTCTCAGTCTTACCTCTCTCCAGCAGGCTCTCTGTCTAGGCTCCAGTACCATGAACGCTGCTTTCGTAAAAAGAAAATGTTTAACTATGTGAGCAGGAAGAATATCTCTATTACCCCCTCCCCTTCCCACCCACTCTCCTCCAGCCCCATGCAACTCGGATTGTTAACACTTACTAAGCAAGTGCTGTATCTCTGAGCAAAATTCCCAACCCTGGAAAGTTCTTGCTTCTACCTTTTGAGTTAAAAAAAAAAAAAAATTCCCTTGGGGCTAGGGAGATGTTCACTCAGTCAAATGCTTGCTGCGAAAATGTAAAGGCTTGAGTTACAGCCACTCAAATCTACTCAGAAATGCCAGGCAAGCTAAAATACGTATGTAACGTATGTGCTAGAGAGATAGAAACAGGAAATGGTTTTCCCCAAAGCAGCCATGTGTCCCCTAACATGCGCATTCTCCTGCCCTCTAAAAAGTCGTGTAGGTGTAGGGACTTGGTTGTGTCTCTGACAGAGGCAGCCATTGCAAGTCCCCTCAAGATCTTAGATTCTCTGAACTGGGCGGTCACCTGTGACCTCTGCGCTTCGGAAAGAGCGCACTGGACCACTCCTGCAGAGTGCGCTAGGACTTTGACGGGCGGGTCTTGCACACACCACGTGACTTTGCAGAGCCGCCTATTACTTCCTGCACCCTGACCTTAGTCCCTTTCTGGGGGCGTTGCCAGGCTCTTCCCCCAATGGGAACTGCATAGGTCACCTGGTAGCCAAGGCGCCTTCAGCTGTTCATGACTTTCAGAAAGTTCAAGGACTTTGGTTTCCACACTATGATTGATTTTCTTTTTTGGTCTTTCCAATCTGCAATCAGTCCAGCGTGGGCGTGGGAGTCCTTCCAATATAAGCCTGTGTGGATCCGTGTGTCCCAGTGAAAAAACAACTAAGGAAACAGGCTTCCTGTTGCTACTTTAGGACAGTGGGGACAACCAGCTTAGAAATACCAGGGAAGGCCAGGCAGAGGCAAGTGACTATTGCCAGTTTAGGGCCAGCCTGCTCTACACAGAGAGTCCTAGAACAGCCAGAGCTGCACAGCAATGCCCCATCTTAAATAATAATAACAACAACAACAATAATGAAGAACAACGACAGTGACTTTTTGAAACAAGGAGAGCCAGCACTGGGAAATGGCTAGTTACTAATATACTAAATGTTCAAATGATTTTAGACATTCAGCCCCGACCGGACTTTTTTTTTTTCATTTCCCTGTGTAATTTGTCATGAATTGGCCAAATGTGAATATGCATGAGGACCCTTACCCAAGAGTTACTGTTCCCTAGAACCATGGCACAAGACCTGTTGATACAGAAATGCTCAGCCAGAGGCCTATTTCCAAGGTTTTGCAGGACATTAAGAGAGAGAGAAAAATAACAAAACAACAACAAAAACAAAGCAAATGGCTGAAATGATGGCCCAACAACCAAGAGGGCTTGCTGCGCTTTTAAAAGACCCACATTTAGTTCCCAGCACCCACACTGAGAAGCCCACAAGGTAACTCCAGCATGAGGGGATCTGGTGCCCTCTTCTGGCACCAGGAGCACCAGCATACCCATCAATTAAAAATGAAACAGAATCTTTTATGTACACACATGGCACCTTTCTTTTCTTGCCAATTTAGTCTTTAAAGCACTAGAAAGCAGGTCTTGGCTCTGGGGAGAGATGATAATGGTCTCCATGGGGTAAAGGGGACAGGAGGTGGAAGGGGAGGCTGGAGAGATAACTCAGCAGTTGACAGCGCTCACTGGCTGCAGTTTTAGAGGATCAGGGTTCGATTTCCACCACCCACTGGTAACCTACAACTGTCTACAAATTCAGTTTCAGGGGATTAGACTGCAGATTCTGGCATCCTGAGGCACTGGTGCACACACATGCAGGCAAGATACCCTTCCTCATAAAAAATAAAAATAAACAGAGGTGGAAGAGGTCTTCATTAATGCTGGCAAACTGCATGCGCTGTGTGCCCCCACCATGTAAGGTAAAAAAGTCAAATTCATTTTTGTTGTTTTTGTTTTTCCAGACAGGGTTTTTCTTTGTGTTGCCCTGGCTATCCGGGCACTCTCTCTATAGACCAGACTGACCTCAAACTCACAGAGATTCACCTTCCTCTGCCTCCCAACTGCTGGGATTAAAACTGTGTGCTACCACCTCCCGGCATGTCAAACCCATTTTATCTGTGCATGATGGCTTAGACTTGTAATCCCAAGAAGCTAAGGCAGGATGACCACTGAATGTTCAAGGCCAGTCTGGGGCTACATGGCAAGATCAGGTTTGAAAACACAAACAAGGGCTTTAAAACTTGCTCATCAATTAAGACAGCATACTGCTCTCAAAACAGGCGTGAGTTTGATTGCCAGCTCTACATCACATGGCCAGCAAACACCTGGAAACTCCAAATCCAGGAGTCACAATGCCCTCCTTTGGCTTCTGGGGGCACTGCACTCACATACACGAATCAACATTTAGAGCCACATATACATATAATTAAAAAATTAATTAGCTAGGTGTGGTGATACTCGCACCAGGAAGGCAGAGGCAGGCATATGTTTGTGAGTTTGAGGTCAGACTCATCTGCACAGTGAGTTCAAGGCCAACCAGGGCTATATAGTAAGACCATGTCTCAAAAACAAAAACAAAACTATAGTTAATTTTTGAAAAAACACAAAATTACACCAGGGAGGCAGAGGCAGGCAGATCTCTGTGAGTTCAAGGCCAGCCTGATCCACAGAGCGAGTTCCAAGACATCCAAGGCTACACAGAGAAACCCTGTCTAGGGAGTGGGGAGCCCAAAACAAACAGAAAAAGAAACAAAGTTAATTCAGATTAGCAAACATCCCTCAGGCAGGATGCACTGAATGAATTTTGATGCCCTCATCCTGTGGAATATGACAGACTATGACAAGTGGCCTATTTGATATTTACATTCATACTGATATGTAGAAAGATATGGCATGAGTGAGAAAGAAAATCGCAGTCAGAAAATGTGTTTAATATTTTTTAATTTATGTAGAAAAAGCAACCATGCTGGACCATGGGTGTGGTTCCACACATACACATGAAGTCTTGCCAAGACTCTCCATTCCTGTGAGTTTGAGTTAGGTGTAGCGGTATTCCTGGGAGCTCCAGGAATCCTTTCCCATCCACCCCTCCCCTGCGGAGCTATGGCTTCTGGGAAGGAGGGCGCCATAGTCCTCAGCGGTGTAGTCACTGGTAAGTTGCCCTTGCTCAAGTAGATGCCCCACGGCCATGCTCCTGCAGGCAGCCCTCATGAAGTACGGTGGAGCACAGAAGCAAAAGGGCGTGAGTAGGAGACGGATGTGTTGGAAAGGAGTGTTTCAGTGTGGGGGAGGAAGATGAGAAAAGGAAATGGGCAAATGTGATCAAAGTACACTATATATATGAAATTGTGTGAGAAGAAATGAAATGTTAAGTCTTCAACATTCCTGAATTTTTCATGTATTTGCTTCAAAATTCATGGATTAAATTAATGAATTAAATAAAATTCATGAATTAAATTTGCGACTTGAATAAAATTCATGAATTAAATACAATTCATGAATTAAATAAAAATTTAAAATTAAAGCTTGAGTGTGGTGACACATGTCTTTAATTCCAGCACTCAGGAGGATTTCTATGAGTCTGTAGCCAGCTTGATCTACATAGCAAGTTCCAGAACAGGCAGGGCATAATGAGACCCTGTCTCAAAAACAAACAAGCCCCCCAAAACCCAAAGTTCATTTTAGAAGAATTTTCTTTTAAAAGAGTCTGTTTGTTTGTTTTTGCAAGACAGGATTTCTCTGTGTAGTTCTAGCTGTCCTGGAGCTCACTCTGTAGAGCAGGCTGGCCTCTAACTCAGAGATCCACCTGCCTCTGCCTCCTGAGTGGTGGGATTAAAGATGTGCACCACAAAAGAATCTTATTTATCTATAAAGTAGTGACACAAGTTTTCTTCTCTGGGGGCTGGAGAGTAGCTCAGTGGTTACAAGCTCTTGTTGCTTTTGCAGAGAACCTGAGTTAGCTTTCCAGCACCCACATTTGAGGTTCACAACCGCAGCCCTAGTTCCAGAGAATTTGATGCCCTCTTCTGGCTTCTATGAGTACCTGTGCAGGCATAGTGAACATACATTTACATAAGATTAAATGAATAGGTACACATATACACAAAATAAAATGAATAAATAAATCTTTTTAAAATGTCATATACATATGTATGACATGGCCTGGAACTCATGATATTCCTTCTGTATGTACACAGGCCCTGCCCCTCTATAAGGCACTCCTCGGAGGCCCTGCCTCCTGAATTCTTGGTACAAAGGTTCTCTGTCATCACTAGCAAGCCCTCACACAGCAGCTGTGGGACAGGTCTCTTGTTCAACCCTGCTTACCTGGCTCTTTCTACTTCCTTCAAGCTTAAAACAGAATTTGGGGCTGGTGACCATGTAGCTAGTGGAGCTGTTTTCCTTTGTTCAGCTGCTCTGAGGTCACAGGTGCAGTCGCCATGTCGTCTCCAGAAGATAGTCTTCCCCAAGACTTCTTCCCACCTCCAGCTCTCAAATCCTTTCTGCCTGCTCTTTAGGGTTTCCTGAGCCTTGGGCAGGTGACACAGATGTCATATGTTATTTAGTACTGAGCACCCAACTATGACCAGTAATGAGTCTCTGCGTCAAGGTGACAACAACATAAAGAGCCCCTTTCTGTGACAGGTCCCGTCACATGATCCTGAGCAGTTGGTTCAAGCAGTCTTGTTTTCTGTAACTCCTGTCTCCGAAGAGAGACTGCTGACTCTGTCTCCTCAGACTAGAGAAAGGAATGGGACACTCACACCGGCGGTGGCTGAGGGAAACAAACCAGTCATGCAGGCTGCCATGCTCACCACGCCTGCCACAACCACAAGAGAGATGGGCAGGGAAGGGCTGAGGACTGGGAGGCGGATGTGCTGTGGCTGAGGGAGGGGCATGGCAGCACCTACAACCCTTGGGGAGACTGGCAGCCCTTCCTCAGGCTGGTCTAAAGACCCCCCTCTCCTACAGAGGAAATAGTGAAGAAGTTGGGGAAGCGCTTAAGCAAGCCAGAGTGGATGACTGCCATCCCTGAAGGAATTTGCTGGTGACAGAGCAGCTGGAGGTGCTAGGTGAGGTCAGCCTGATTGTGACTCACCAGCGTCAGGGTCTGTGTGATGTCAGGAGAAGTCAACATCCAAGGGCTGGCTGGATTCTTAACACTCCACCCCCAGCTTCAATGTTACAAATCACAGAGGACAGGAACAATGGTGTAAGAACAAGGAGTTAAGTGAAAAAACACTTCTGTTGTTGTTTGTTGCTTTGGGTTTTTTTGTTTGTTTGTTTGACTGTTTTTTTTTGTTTCTTTTTTATTTTTATTTTTTGAGATAGGGTCTTGCTACAGTTTGGCTCAGAACTTGAAATTCTCCTGCCTCTGCTTCTTGTTTGCTGGGACTACAGGTTTGTGCCACTACACCTTGTTTAACCTCTGCTCTTGCACTGACCCTCCCTCTTCCCTGCTCCTGTGTAGGAGGTGCTGCAGCTAACAGCTAACAAGTGGGGATGAGGATGGGATGCTGAGGATGAAGAAGATGGACCTTAACTTCTTCAGCTCTCCTTGGGGGAAGCTTCAAATTGGCATGGGATTATGGTTTACCTTGAACCATGTTCTTTACTATCTAAATTGAGGGCTGTTGCTCAGTTCCGGAAAACCACTGGGAATGTGTGGGATGTGCCAAGTGTCATCTGGGAGGCAAGAATTGGCAGAGGAGCTCTGTGAAGGGGTGGAAGGCGCCTGGGTGCAGCCAGGCCTGTGACATACTTCCTCCAAGGTTGAGAAGGTTAAAGGGGCTAAGGGCGTGTCTCAGTGGGGGTGGGGAGTGCTTGCTTAGCATACACAGCCCCTCAGGTATGATACCCTGCCCTGGATAAATCCTGCATGGTGGCCTGTAATTCCAGCACCTGGGAGGTAAGGAAGGGGCATCTTGGCTAATGACAAATTCAATAGTAGCCTGGACAACATGAACCCAAGTTGCAAAAGAAAAGAGAAAGAAAGAAACAGAAGAAAACCAAAAGAATAGAAAAAGAAAAAAGGGTTTAGCAGTGGTGGTGTATACCTTTAATCCCAGCACTGGGGAGGCAGAGGCAGGTGAATCTCTGTGAGTTTGAGGCCAGCAGAATCTAAAGAGTGAGTTCCAGGACAGCCAAGTCTACATAGAGAAACCCTGTCTTGACAACAAACAAAAAACAAAGAAAAAAAAAAAGGTTCATGGCGGTAAAGATGTGCATAATTGTAATCCCAACATTTGGGAGGTGAACGCGGGAGAATCAGATGTTCAAAGGTGATGCTTGGAGTGGAAGTTTGAATGATAAATGTTCCCCATAGTTTCAGGCATTTGAATACTTGGCCCCACGGATATTATTGGACTGGGCTTTGACAGTAAAATATTCCCACCACTTTCAGATCCTCTCTCTACTTTATGCTTGTGGTTCAAGATGCTAGCTCTCAATGTCCTGTTCTCTTGCCATTCCTGCAACTTGATGCCACGCTTGTGCTTCACCATCATGGACTCATACCTCCGGAACCATAAGCCAATAAACAAACAGACAGACAGACAGACAAATAAATGGTCTCTGTTTCTAAAATTGCCTTTGGTCATGGTGATTTATCACATCAACAGAACAGTAACTAATATAAATCTATTGTAGAGCAAGATGGCAGAAAGCCTGGAATACATGAGAGAGTGTCTCAGACAAAACAAAACAAACAAAAAAACAAAAGAAGCGGAGGGGGAGAAGAAGGAGGAGCTTCCTGGAGGCTCTTTAGCTCCTAACTTTCCTTCACAATTCAATTTAGGTTGTCCTCTGAGGGCCTTCCTACCTGGCCCCCACACTCACTTCTGGGACACATTTACCCTGTAATGTGGGCTTTACCTGGACTCCAGGGACCTTCACAGTAAAGGCTACATCTTTTTTTTTTTTTTAAGATTTACTTATTATTTATACAGCATTCTACTTGCACACTAGATCTCACTATAGATAGTTGTGAGCCACCGGGTGTTTGCTGGGAATTGAATTCAGTGCTCTTAACCTCTGAGCCATCTCTCCAGCCCCCAAAGGCTAATCTCACTGAGCACACAGACTCACTTCTGTCATGTCTGTCAAGTTAATAAATGAAAAGAAATGAAGACAGCAGGTCTAGATGTAAATGATATGAAGATAAATTCTATGAAAACAAGGACACCTGTCCCTACATTTTGTCTGGACAAACATTTACAATTGGATTTGACTGATTGACAAACCAAGACCGAGATTGTAAACCAACATTTGTTTCTTACTTTTTTTTTTCCAGTTCCATCAAAATAGTCTAAAAAGAAGAAAGAACCCCACCCACAGCTATCAGCTAAAGAGGAAGAATACTTTTCTGACAGTTTCTTTTTATGGAAAATGCAGGGTGTGTTGCTAAGAGCCTGCTGTTAGTTCTAAATCAAAGTCAGGAGCCATTGGCAAGTGACTCTTCAGAAGATGGTCATTTAAAGCCAGGCGATAGTAGTTCACGTCTTTAATTTTAGCATTGGGGAGGCAAAAGCAGGCAGATCTTTGTGAGTTCAAAGGCCAGCCTGGTCTACAGGTTAACTTCAGGACAGCCAAGGCTACACACAGAGAAGCCCTGTCTCAAAATACCAAAACCAAACCCAAACCAAACCAAAACAACAACAACAAAAAACCTTCAGAAGGTAGGCATTTAGCATTAAGGACCATAAAAGATCAGCTACTGTGAAGAGTGCAGAAGCACAAGATTTTTCAAGTCTATCTCCTTTAATCCCAACCATCCTTACAAAAATAGATAGTCCCACATTGTCCTATGAACTAAAGTGGAAAATTCTCTTCTGCCTTTTTTTTTTTTTGATATGGTTTCTGTCTGCATATTTGTCTGTGTATGCAGTGAACTCAGAGGCCAGAAGAGGATGTCAGATCTAGAACTAGAGTTACAGATGCTTGAGTTACCATGCAGATGCTGAGAACTGAGCCTGGGTCCTTCTGAAGGAGTAGCCAGTCCTCAAACTCTGCTGCTGAGCCATCTCTCCAGGTCCAAATTCTTTGCTGTTTGTTTGCTTGTTTTTGAGACAGGTTTTATATATCTCAGGCTAGACCTTGAACTTCTGATTCTCTTATTTCCATGAACCACCATACTTTGTGTGTGTGTGTGTGTGTGTGTGAAGGTCAGAGGCTGAGGTCTACTGTTACTCTAATATTTATTTGGTTGGTTGGTTTGGTTTTCTGAGACAGGGTTTATCTGTGTAGCCTTGGCTGTCCTGGAACTCAGACCAGGCTGGCCTAGAACTCAGAGTGCTGGAATCAAAGGCATGTGCCACCACACCCGGCTTTTCCACTTTATGTTTTTGAGAGGTTATTTCTCTGAACTTGGAACTCACCAGTTGGACTTAACTGCTGGAATCTTCCTGTCGATACTGTCCAGTGCTAGGTCACTGACGCAGGCTGCTATGCTTGGCTTTTATGTGGGTGAGTAGTTTCAAACTCAGGGCTTCATGCTTGCTCAGGAAACACTGTGAGTGAGGAAGCCCTCTCCTCAGCCACTTACCTCCTTCTTCTGAGACAGTCTCACTATACCCAGACTGGCATGGGAACTCACGGTCTTGCTCTCTCAGCGTTTGAGTGCTGGGATTGCAAATGTTCACTGGAATGGCAGCATGAAGAGGGGCAATTTCCCAACTCAGCTTATTGGATCTCTTTTCCTATGTGTATAGTCATCTCATGCCTTTCTGAAAAACAAACAAACAAAAAATTAAAACATGTTTTAAAAATGTATGCGATGCACTTTTGAAATATGCACTTGCTAATCTGTGATCACATATAACCCCATATGCATAAGAGGCCTGGAGATGTTATTACTGCCTTATGTTATTTTTAAAGACGAGGAAACTGAGCTCAGAGAGGTTAAGTGCTATCTTCAAGTTGCAGGAAGTAGGCTGTGAGGCTATCATAGCCACCTCAGGAATCTGGCTTTCAAATTCTGTGTGGATTTCTGTAACGCCAAGTGTTCATCAGAATGTCCTCAGGGCAAGAAGTGGGAGTGTTTCCAGTACAGCTAGGGTTGCACGATGAGACACGGTCTCAAAACAAAAAACAAACCAAAACATAAAAGGAAAACACAAAGTGTAATAATGACATGTTAAAATATTTGTGGAATTCTTAACATTTTATCTGTAATTATCTCTCTGGTTTTGGCATACATAAATAATTATTGTTTTCTTCTTTATTCATTACTGACTTTCTGAGTGTTTTATTTAGAAATGAATATTGACAAGTTTTTGCTCTACAAGCATGAGTTCAAATCTCCAGAATGCATGTAAAAAGATGGCTGAGTAGGGCTAGGGAGATAGCTCCGTGGGCAAGTGTTGGCTCTGTGAGCATGAGGACCTGAGTTCAAATTCCCGGCATCCATGTAAAATGTCAGACACAGCTATACATGTGTGTAACACAAACTTTGCAGGAGAGAGACAGGTTGATTCCCGGGGCTCTCTGGCCAGCCAACCTAGCTGAGATGCTGAACTTCTGAACCTAGCTGAAATAGGGAGCTTCTGGATCAGTGAGAGAGCCTGTCTCAAGGCAATAAGGTAAAAAAAAAAAAAAAGTGTCGTCCTGTTGCAGTATACACATATGCATATACACCTTAACACCTTCACATAACTCACACACATGCGCGCGCGCACACACACAGAGACAGACAGAGAAACAGAGACAGAGAGTCAGGAGAATTGGCAAGAGCTGGAGAGAGAGTGATGGAAGGATCCCTGCATACTTCATGCAAGAGGGAAAGAGGAGGGAAGGAGGGAGGGAGGGAGGGAGGGAGGGAGAACCAGCAAAAGCTGGAAAGCTAGGAGCAGGGATTCCTGGACCCTTCTGACCAGCCACTCTATCCAACCAGTCAGATCTAGGTTCAGTGAGATAGATCCTGTTTTTCTCTTTAAAAAGAAAGAAGGAAACAAAGAGAGGAATGAATATTTTTCTCTCTTGTGTGTGTGATGTAAAGGAGTTAGCTTAGGGCCAGGCTCTACCACTGAGCTATGTCTCCAGCTCAAGAAATGAATATCATTTGGTTTTCTTTTTCTCCTACAAGAAGAGAGCTCTAGACAGTGAGCCCTGAGTGGGCAGTAGTGGTCCTAAGTAGCCAGGGTTGGATGGGCTGTTTTCTTAGGCCCTAGATCCAACTTGAAAATCCCAGCAGAAAACCAGAGGTGATGACAGTATGTTATTGCCTGGACTAGGCCAACACAAAGGACAATCCAAACAGGAAGCCCAGAAACCAGATAGAGTCCACAAGGGAGGGAAGCAAGGTGCCACTCACTCCCTTGGGCACATGAGGGTTGGACAGTGATACCAGCCTTTGCCAAGCATGCTTAGATAAGCCTCTCGTGTGCCCAGGAAAGGAGTCATTAATGCACTGCCTTGACTGTCACAATGCTTCCAATTGCAGTAATACTGGCAAGTGTAATCACAGGAGCCATTGTTCTTTCTTGGCCTGGCAGACAGCTCTGCCTGCTGCTCTATAAAGCAGCATGTTCAACTATCTTGGCAAACTCTCTGTAAACCAGCATCAGTGACGACAGCAGGAGCCATGGCCTCAAAGAGCCACTGATTGGCAGGATACAGGAAATGCAAACTCAAGGCCAGCTAGTAAAGGGGAGATCATGAAGGTGGCATCCGTGGCTATAGAACAAAAGTGTCAAGCCATCTAGGACTCGAGGGCCCAGAAGAGCTAGGAGGCACAGCATTTTCCAGCAGGGAGCTCTGTGTTTTATTTCATCCTTTGGTGGCCCCAAGCCTGGTGTTGGCTCAGGCATGCAGAGCCTCTTCATGACCCCTCTGAACTTCCTGGACCCATTCCTTCTGTTGATGACATCTCATTCCTGTGTGGCAACACTACTGTTGGACTCCATTGTTCTGCATCTGGAGGCTTGTAAGAGCTGAGTCAGAATGCTCCCCTAGACACATGTTTATTCTTCCTTCTCCTTCCTTTCCTCCCTCCCTCCATGCCTCCCTCTCTCCCTCCATTCCTTCTTCCTTCTCTTTCCTTTTTTTGGGCAGTGTCTCGTGTATCCCAGGCTAACCTCAAACTATGTTTAAACTTCTGATCCTCTCGAGTCTACCTCCTGAGTTGGGAATATGAATAAGTGTCTCCATAATGGATTTATGCACTGCTAGAGCTCTCATGCAGGGTTTCACAAACACTAGGTGAACACTAACAACTGTACTATATTCCCAGCCCATGTAACTCTTTTCTCTACACATCTTAAAAGTTGTTTCCTTGAGTCCAGGGGGACCATTCAAGCCAGTTGTCTAGGCTCAGCATCTCTAGTAATCCTGCAGCGGCTATATTTTAAAACAATGCCATTTTCTTTCCTGTCACCAGTCAATCGCTGTTGGTCAAAGTAAAGACCAGACACACAGTATGTTCTGTTTTGTTTGCTCTTTTGGACTGCAAGAGAGAAAATTATCAGTATGTCAATATCTTACCAAACCTTCGTATTTTTGCTCTTTGATTTTAGTTCCTTGGAGGAGTGAGGTGTCCTCCACATGTTGCACAACTCTTTTTTTTCCTTTGGGCTCCAGACTCGGGCTTTAGACTCTTTGTGGGAGCAGTTGAACAGTTTCTGTTGCCATGACACTGCAAATGATTTGTAAATGGTGAAATGCTGTGATTGCACTAGACCCATGAAGAATTCATGATGTTGCTACATGAGGATTGAGGTTATGTGCATAAATTTATTCACTGTGTGACTGACACCGGAGACCACCCTCCATCATCTTTAGATCCTAATCTGATCACTTTCCTGACTCTTCGTTGACTGATTTGCAATGGAAGGCTTTAAACAGCCAAATACGTCACTTGTATACAAGGATGCTGAACCACAGTTGCCAGAGGAGGTACTTCTTGGCCTCCATCATTTATGGTACTTATACTTCTGGGCTGCTGGAGAGTCAGCCAGGAAGTGTCCTCTGCTTTGACACAGGCAATTATAAATCTCCTTGTGTACTTCTCTGTTCCTCCCAGCATCAGCTTTCTTGTTGTTGTTAAAGACAAGGTCTTGCCCACCCCGGCGGCGCCGCCCGCCCCCCCCCCCCGCGCGTCCCTTAGTCCACCTGCACCAGGCAGGGAGGCAGGCTTCCCCGGCTCCCTCGCGCTCGGCGAGCCCGGAGCTCGGGGCTCTTCCTCTCAGGCGGAGGGATCCGCGGCGGCTGAGGAGGCGGCGCTGAGCCTGCGGGGAAGAGGCAGCTACGGCGGCGGCGGCGGCTGTGGCGGCAGCGCATAAAGGGGCCGCCGCCGGGTGATGCGGTGACCGCTGTGGCAGGCCCAGAAGCTGAGTGGGCCTCGGCCCTCAGCTCGTTGGATCCGCGCTCCGGAGCCCCCTCTCTTCTCCGGTCGACTCGCGACCGCTCGGGCGGTCTCAGGCCCCCTCGTCCCTCCCCCGTCCCCGTCCCCGCCCCGGGGACCGTCGCCATCGTTTCCCACCATGGCCCTGAAGAGAATCCACAAGGAATTGAATGACCTGGCTCGAGATCCCCCAGCACAGTGTTCAGCAGATCCTGTTGGCGATGATATGTTTCATTGGCAGGCTACAATAATGGGGCCAAATGACAGCCCCTATCAGGGTGGAGCATTTTTCTTGACAATTCATTTCCCAACAGATTACCCCTTCAAACCACCTAAGATTGCATTTACAACAAGAATTTATCATCCAAATATAACAGTAATGGCAGCATTTGTCTTGATATTCTACGGTCACAGTGGTCTCCAGCACTAACTATTTCAAAAGTACTTTTGTCCATCTGTTCTCTGTTGTGTGATCCCAATCCAGATGATCCTTTAGTGCCTGAGATTGCTCGGATCTACAAACCAGATAGAGAAAAGTACAACAGAATAGCTCGGGAATGGACTCAGAAGTATGCTATGTAATTAAAGAAATTGTTGGATAACCTCTACAAATAAAGCTAGGGGAACTCTGAAAGAGAAAGTCCTTTTGGTTTCTATTTGACTGCTTTCTATGAGCCCACGCCTCATCTTCCCCTGTGCACATGTTTACCTTACACAGCAGTGCTGCGTGTTGTACATACTTGGAACAACAAACTAGAAGTACTGTACTTCTGTACCAACATTGCCTCCTAGCCGAGAAGTGTGTGTGTGAGAAGCCAGTTCTCCGGGCGTAACCTAGGTGTGAGACTGAAAGCTTTCCTTATTGACTTAAATTTGGATAATGGCAAATGTGAGGGTTAGTGGGTACACAGTGTGTGCTTGGATGGGAGGAAAAAAGCTCCAGTGACCGTAGGAGATTG
>CM053762.1:9902401-9996626 GCA_028658305.1 Pachyuromys duprasi
AAAAAAAAAAAAGACAAGGTCTTATTATGTAACTCTGTCCTGGAACTCATGCTATTGAAACTGGCCTTGAACTCACAGAGATCCACTGTCTCTGCCTCTGCCTCCAGAGTGGTGGCATTAAGGGAATGTGCCACCACACCTGACAGCAGCAGTCTCTTGGATCTATTATCAGTCATGTCTGGTATGATGCTCCCGTGTTTATGAGACAGAATCTACCCCCAGTTCTTAGAAAATATATTCATACTATGAAAGATGCTTTGGAGGACTTCATTTTCTACCCTGCTCTTTTACCCACAACTAACTGGGCAGTCATTTGTCGACTGTTCACAGTCATTTGTTGGCATAGTGAAGGTAAACACGTTCATTGTACACATATTCAGGGGGTACCTAGATTCTAAATGAGGATGCTACCCCTGAGGTTAATGAGACCTGTGATCAGGCCCAGCTTAGCCCTCCTGTTGCCAGAATCCTCTCCTGTTATTGGATGATGACCACAGGGGACATTCCATGAGCTGGCCTTTATCGTGTTATAGAGTACAATATATGCTTGGTTAGTTTGGGACACCTTCCTTGTTCCTTCCCCTATGAATAAGGGGAAAAGAATGAAAACCGGTCATGCCTGTATGCACACAGTGTGTGAACACTCCTTTGTGTATACACTTTGCAGGGTGTGTACCTTAATTTCTTGGGGCTATCATAACATTCCACCGTAAGGGCTTTGCACAACATAAAGGTGTTTTCTCTCGCAGTCTAAGAGGCTGAGACTTGAGAACCAAGTCATGGGCACAGTCAGGCTCTCTTCAAGTCTCTGGGGGAAAAGGATTCTTTGCTTGTTTCTAGGTTTTGCCAGCCATCCTTGGGGTTCTGTGACCTGCGTAGTTGTCTTGCTAGCAAGAACGCACACGGACACCAGGATTCTTCTGCAGCAAGCATTTATTTCAGCAGTGAATGGAGGAAGACCCCAAGCCCCCAAATGGCACGGTTTTTATACCCTCTGGGTGGCGTGTTGGTTCCTGATAGGCAGAGGCCAGTCAGGCCATATGACGTACCTGAGTGGCGTGACTCTGGGGCTCATTTCCAGCCCAGGCGCATGTGCAATGACAGTTGTTTACCAGTCAGCCGGCCAGCTGCCGGCGCCATCTTGTAATGGCGTTTGCAGGCTCTCTACAGGGTTCCCCAGCTTCTAGGCTCATCACTTCAACCTCTGTTTCCCTTGTCACATGACTTTCTTTCTGTCTCTCTGCTGTATCTTTGTGTACCTTCTCCTTGTAAAGACACCAATCACTGGCTTAGGGCCCATCATACTAATTACAATGACTGATTACATCTACAAAGTCCCTATTGCTTAGTAAGGTCACACGCTGAGGTTACAGATAGACATAAAATTTGAGGGGACACCATTAAACCTTGTACACAATTTTAAAAAAAGCCAAGTCTCACAGTGAAATGCATCTCATTTAATGACATTAAATACAAAAAACATTGTTCATTTGTCTGTGTGTGGGTATATAGTCATGTGTGCATTCACATGCATGGGCACATTGAGGCCATGTTGGGCGTCTTCCTCTATCCATCTTAATATCCATCCATTTTAATACAGCGTTTCTCGTAGAAACCTGAAGCTCATCAATTTGTAAAGGATGGTAGCAAGAACCAGGGATCCTCCTATCTCTAACTTCTTAGCACTTATTGTAGGTGTGTACCACCATGCCCAGCTTTGTGTGTGTGTGTGCCCATGTCTCAGTGTATGTGTAGGGGTGGGGGACAACTTTTGGGAGTTGGTTTTCGCCTTTCTTTATGTGACTCCTGGATATTAAACTCAGAGGGGCAAGCTTGGCAGCAGACGCCTCTACCCTTTGAACCATTTTGCCCACCTATGCCCAGCTCTTTTATTGTGTGCTAGAGATCCAAACTCAGGCAAAAAAAAAAAAAAAGAGTTTTCAACAGTTACATGATGATCTTCTGGGGGATCCCTAGTAGTTGAGGTACTTAAACATTTTTTCTTTTTCTTTTTTCTCTTTCCCTCCCTCCCTCCCTCCCTCCCTCCCTTCCTTCCTTCCTTTCTTCCTTCCTTCTTTTTTTCATTTCTTTCTCTGTTCTCTCTGTCGTTTCTCTGTTTCTCTCTTTCTTTCTTTTTCCAAGACAGGGCTTATATAGCTATGGCTGTCCTGAAACTGACCATGTAGACCAGGCTGGCCTTGAACTCACAGAGCTCTGCCTGCTTCTGCCTCTCAAATGAGGTGCTTCACCTTTGCTTGAGCAGCAGCACTCAGGGTCTCCAGAGTAGTTGGAGTTTCTAAAAAGAATTTATTCTTTAAAGTGGATCCTATGGAGTTGCTAGGGTTTGGTGTAGCCCATTAAAATATAACAGCTATGTCATTGCTTCCCAGCAGTCTAATGTGATAAAAACAAAGGTTAATGTGTATATGGGTTTACAACTTCAGGCCCAGGGAGAGCTGTGTCTGCGTACAAAGGTGAGCAATATGGGCTTTGAGAAGTCACACCAATTCCTGAAAAAAGTGCCTCATTACTGAGTAAAAAAGAATAAGTCTTTATGGTTTCATAAACTCAAAGTCTGTTTGTCATCAGGGCTCCAGCTGTTGTTGGGTGGATTCATCTTAGAGCCCTACACGCGGCTTTTTTGCATGGTGGAGGGAGGGGCAAATTCCAGAGCATTTGATCAGTTTCACATACTGATGGATTTTACACACTGTTTTATGGTGGGTCGGTTGTTTCACAAGGGGTTAACCGACCTTCATGCCTGGGAGGAAGTATGTTCAGCCCCATCTCTCTTCCTCCCTCCCCTTTCCTTCTGTCTACGCCAGGGAAAGAAGACTTGAGGGTTGGCTGTAGGCTTGACCAGAGGACATGAGAGGGAAATTTGGGCTGGCGTATAACTGGATGGGATGTTCAGACGCTCAGCCCTGTTTTACCTTCCTTGTCAGCTACCAAGTGGTGGTGACACACACACACTCTTGTTTGGTCGCCACAATAAATGTACAAAACAAATATACTACTGGTCTCACTCCACAGACGAGTAAACAGAGGTCACCTGATTTGGTGTCTGGTTTAGAGCCACAAGTTGGCATTATGTGGGGGACCAGAGCCAGGCTCCCCATAACTCCTTCCTGCTGCACAAGCCATAACAAGGGAAGGAGCAAGAAGCTACTGGGAGCCTCTCCTATCTTCCCACCCTGACCCCTTCCCTGGAACTTCAGCCCGGCTCCTAACATCCTGACTAAAGTTTGAAATGAAGCACCAGTCCTTCTCAGTTTCAATTTCAACTTTATGTGTGTATGTGTGTGCCCGAATAGTTGTGTGTGCGCCACATGCATGCAGGAGCCAGCGGAAGTCAGGAGAGGGTGTCAGATCTTCTGGCACTAGAGTTACAGGCAGTTGTGAGCTGCCATATAAGTGTTGTCAACCAAACCTCTGGAAAGGCAGTAAGTACTCAACCATCGAGCCATCTCAACAGCCATGAAACGCTGGTTGCTAAAAGTGAATGAGATTGATCCCTAAAGAAAATGTGTGGGTGCTCATAAAAATGGTGCAGGAAGCAGAGCACGGAAGGGAGAGTGACGTGCCCTGAAGTCTGGGGCACAGGAGAGGCCCATATGCTGCCCTTCTCACTCTGTAGATGTGTTTTGTTGGCATCCATCTTCTAGCCATGCTGTATTCTGGTAACCACTTTGGGTCAGCCATTGCCCGTGAAGGCCTGGGCTGAGAGTGGCACCAACCACAGGCTAAACAGTTGGTTCACTGAAAAGCTAACCAGGTCCTTCCCCATTCACATTTTCATCAGAACTCAGAAACCATCTGTCTGTAAATCACCGTGCTTTCACAGTTTTGCACTTTATTTCATCAGTTGCTTGTTGCTTTTAAGCTAAGTCAATAATGTGTGTGTGTGTGTGTGTGTGTGTATGTGCAAGTTTGCATGTGTGTGTGTGTGTGTTTTGGAGGATGCTGTGTCGTTTTTTGTTTTTTCTTTTGAGAGCGTTTCTGTGTAGCCCTGGATGTCCTAAAACTTGCTCTGTAGACCAGGCTGGCCTTGAGCTCACAGAGAACCTCTTCCTTGTGCTTTTTTTTTTTTTCCCCTTTTTTCCTTGTGCCTCCTGAGTGCTGGGATTAAACGTGTCTGCCGCCACCACTTGGCTGTGTGTCTTTTTTGATCACCTTCTCCCTTTCATATTGTTCAGGGTCTCTTGATGAACCCAGAGCTTGCTGTTTTGGCTAGACTGGCTAGCCAGTTTGCCCTGCAATTACAAGTGAGGCACTGTGCCCATCAGACATTTATCTGGGATCTGGGGATTCAAATTCTGGTCTTCATATTTATGTGGCAAATTTCTATCTGCTGAGCTACCTCCCCAGCCCAATCAATGATTTTTCTTTAAAGATTTATTTATTTTTATTTTATATGCAGGGTGTTTGCCTGCAGGTATGACTGTGCACCACTCATGTCCAGTGCCTACAGAAGCCAGGAGGCTGCATTGGATCTCTTGGCATTGGAATTGCACATGGTTGTGAACCACTGTGTGGGTGCTGGAAATCGAACCCAGGTCCTCTGGAAGAGCAGCCAGTGCTCTTAACCACTGAGCACCCCCTCCAGCACCAGCGTCCCTGCAATTATTTTTACTAAGCGAAGGTCAGACATCAGTTTTTGAAATTCTGTTGTCATATGAAGCCACAATCCATACAGAGATAAATACCTTTTTTCCTGTTGTCTTCTGGAAACTTTCTTGCACACATTGGCTATGAAACCTGGTGTAGTAAGGTTTAGATTCAGTGGTTCTGGGATGAAGGGGATTCCCTGCTTTTCTTGTCTACTTTTCAACTTTAGTTCATTTGTTTTCAGATGGAAACAAAATTCCAAATCGCCTTCCACAGGGAACAGGCAGAGCAGCAATCTGTGGGCGGGGATTATCTGCTTTAGTGTTGATAATCTGGGAAGTCACTGTGAATTGCATACTTTTACTGCATATAAAATTCTACATTCAAAACAAACTTTAGGCCTGGGAATGACTTCTACAATGAATGCGCCATCATTCTAAAGATGTTTTATGTGGTTATTTCCATTTTATCCACTGAATATAATTTAGCAGGCACATGTCTCCCAGCAATGATGATGACATGTGGGGACGGAGTTAACCCCGTGCATCAGGACTGCAGACAGCAGGCACACATAAATCCTTGGTTCACTCTCCACTAAGATGATTACCCAGATTTGATTTGACCTCAAAGTCTGCCAAACAACAGAAGGCCATCCCCGAAACCCGCTGTGTCTGCGGGGGAACAAGGATTATGCCCTCATTATGTCCACAGAGGATGTGCTTAAATGTTATTCTCTACGTAACTGGCTCATAGTGCTCATGACTTTGCCTTTTTATTGGCTCTTCCTAACGACTCAGCTGGATTTGATAGAGGACTACACACCTGATGCTCTCCTCTTCTGGTCTTTGTACAAGTGCTTACAGATAAACGCACCAGGTGAATATGCGCATGTGCAGGTACATCCACATACACAGAAATAAAATTGTCAATTGGGAGTTTGAGGCTAGCCTGGACTACATGGCCAGATTGAGGCCATCAAAGCCACATATTTAGACCTTGTTTCAGAAAAAGTTCATATGTTTCCTCAATATTTTATATTAATATTATTATGTTATAATTAATACAATATTAATACCTGTATGCACCATGTAACATTCTAAATGTCTGGGACATGCTAGTAATCATCAAAAACATCTTAACGAGGGGGAAAGGCACTTTTTGTTCATCAGCAGTTAAGTTCTAAATAATGTGTGAAGACTAGCAGGCTGGAGTTCACTGCAGGACAAGCCATGCTTTATTTCTTATGTGGAACAACTGAGTGAGTGTGTACTGGGCAGAAAGGTACACTTAGCGATTATTTATAGCCATTATAAATCTGCCATATCAAAGGTCACAAAAGGCTGCTTTTCATGGTTCCATGTTAACCCCGAGGCTAACCCAGAGGAGCCAGGTGGGCTCCTCTTGTTGGTCCACTGTTTGAATGTGCATGTTGTTTCTGAAGCAAATGAAGTCATGTATGTGAGTCATTTTAGTCAACTTAAGAAACCCTGGAATGACATCATGGGTAGTCTCAAATACTTTGAAATAGCTTTAGCTTGCACTGTTTCTGAAGTGACTGGAAGGGAAGGAATGAAAAATAGCCAGGCACTCTGAACTGCTCTGTTTTGAAATTACTTGTAGCTAATTTGTCATTGTACCATTTGGCAAAATGTTTTCAATTCCATAAGTGTCACCTGATAAGACATCCAGATCAGTTTTTAAAAAATTCTTATGTATGCATTCATGCCTGTACATGCTATTTGTACATTATGTGTGTAGGTGTACATAGATTTATGTAATTTATGTAATAATGTAATCTCAGTACGTGTGCATGTGTGTAAACATGAATGTGTGCTTGGGAGGGTAGAAATGTCAACTTGTCAGTACTGAAATGAAAAGAGGTTTATTAAAAACAATCAGGCAAATATCGCCTTGATCTTTCTGCCTCTACCTCTTTAGTACTGGGATCATAGGCACGCACCACAAAACCCAGGTTTTGCTTATGGTTTCTTTTACCCTTTTGCCCAAGTATGTGGTTTGTGTATATGTGTATGAGGGTTTGCATGTATGTCAGTAAACACATATATGCAGATGTGCTTACAGATGTTTGTGGAGGTGCTTTCCTTGATTGTTCTACATTTTATTTATTGAGGCAGGACCTAGAGCTTGAAAATTCTGGTTAGCTAGCTGGCTTGGCCTGGAAATGCCTTCTCCATGTTTTGAGCGCTGCAGTGGGTCGCCACACACATCCAGCATTAATGTGAGTCATGAGGATCTGCACTCAGGGCCTCATGCTCGTGTGGCAAGTGCTTTGCTTATTATTTTTATTTTCTGGGTTGGGGCTTGCCTCACTGTGCAGCCTTGCCTGGCACTCACTCTGTAGACCAGGATGGCCTTGAATTCGTAGAGATCCATTTGCCTCCTAAATGCTGGGATTAAATGCATGCACCACTACACAGGCCAGAATTACTTTCTACTGTTATGTTTTAATGGAAAAACATGCATTTATTTATTAATTGAAAGAGAGAGCGAGCGATGGCAAGCGAGCATGAACATATCACTCGGTGTGCATGCGGAGGTCAGGGTCTGAGGACATCTTGCAGGGGCCAGTTCTCTTCTTCCACCACGTGGGTCCCAGAGACTGAACTCAGGTGCGTCAGTCCTAGCAAGTGACTTTGTTGCGCCATCTTACTAGCGCCTGGGATGATGATGATGATGGTGATGAATAATAATTATTATTAATGCACAAAATAAATGACATGACAAGGAAACTGACTAAATTAAGATATTAGAAATCAAAATGTTTAAAAAAGCCTGTAATACTCATTCATATGCTTCAATGATAAATTAAATGACAAGACCCAATAGCAGGTCATATGGCTACCATGACTTTGAAGAGGTGAATATAAATCATACTTGAAATGGACACAACCGTAAGGTAACCCCAGACAGAACCTATGCTTCTCGGTGCCAAGCCATAGGCCTGTTAATTCTATTGTAGCTGCTGACTGTGCTAACAATTGACATAAATACTGTATCTTGGTTAATCAATACGTATTTTCTTCCCACCCAAGTTCAGCATTCATTAAAGGGCATGAAGACCCTGGGGCTAGGTACCATCCCCCTCTGTTAGCTCTGACACGACACGGACACAGCCTTGTCTCTACATTGCCAGTTCTCCAATTCTTTTTCTTTCTTTCTTCCTTCCTTTCTTGGTGTTTTGAGACAGAATATCTCTGTATAGCCTTGACTGTCCAGACTCACTTTGTAAACCAGGCTGCCCTTGAACTCACATCGATCCCTACTGCCTCTGTCTCCCTGAGTGCTGGGATTACATGCGTGTGCCACCACACCTGGTTTTACATTGCCAATTCTTGATACAGTGCCTGGTATGGATTTATTCTCCAATAGTCATTGTCTGATTAAATAAAACACAAAGCAAACAAAGTGGTACCAATCAAGTGCTTGTGAAGTCTGCTAGACTTTCTGTCTCTTGTCTTACCAGATCCTCAATTAACTGCTAGGGAAATTGCATTTTGTGTCTTTTATTTCTCCTTCTTTCCTTTTCTGTTTTGAGAAACACAGGGTCTCTCTATAGTCCTACCTATCTATCCTGGAATTTATTGTATAGACCAGGATGGCCTTGAACTCACAGAGATCCACCTGTCTCTGTTTCCCTAGTGCTGGGATTAAAGGTGTGCACCACTACGCTCAGCTGTAGTTTGTACTTTTCTGCTCAGAGATCAGGGCAACGGATACACAAGAATATAATTCGAACACAGGACTTTTTGACTCTAAAAGTCCATGCTTGTGCCACTCACAGCTCTGGGTTCAGATAACACAGTGAATTTATTTCAGACCCTGGTACGTCTTATTGTTTCTCCCTTCCTCACCTTCTTTGGGCAGGTGATCAATCTCAGGTTTCCATGCATGATAGACAAGAGATCATCACTGAGCTGTGCTCACTTAAAAAGAATCAATAAAATAGCGATGATTCTCTTATAACTCAGCGAGTCTAGCCTATGTAGATACGTGGCCAAAGAGTGATTAGACACATTCTTAGTCTAACCACAGGGTGCTTTGTTCTTACTGCTGTCAGAAACCCAGGGAAGACACACTAAAGCTGTCTGCCGGGAAGCTGTTTTATTGGATACATGCAATAAGGCCCAGATAATAAGCAGATCCTTACTATCCCAAGATTAGGATTTTTAAACACCTAAAATTTTTTGTCCTCTTTTTGTATAGCTACATACTCTTTGGGTGTTTTAAACTACTAGACAATGATGGCTTGAATGAAAGGAAAGGGAGGAGACAGGGAGCTCCAGAGGAGACATATGGTCAATCTTTACGTACAAGAGTATATGCCAGCCAGCATGTATGCCTGGGGTGGACACTGACCAGCCCACATGGCTATTTTTTGTTGTTCTTTCTCTTAGTCCTCTAGGGTTTCCTCTTCCCCATACCACACTATGACTATTAATTCCTGCCCATTAGGTGAGATCTGGTGCAGCACAATGGAAGACTGTCAGAGGAACCAGTCAGGTATATGTTTGATGTATGTGTGCATGCACATTTATGTGAGTTAAAGGTATGCATGTGCCATGGCTCAAATGGAGATCAGATGATAACTTTGGGTGTTGGATCTCACCTTCCACTTTCAGGGTCCTTGTGTTGTCTGCCTCTGTATATGCTATTCTAGCTGGGCCATGAACAGACAGGGATTCTCTTGTCTGTCTCTTCCTCCCATCTTGCCTTAAAAGCACAGGAATTACAGGTGTGGGATAGTTCGTCCAGCCTTAAGAAGGTTCTGGGGATACGAACTCAGGCCTTTATTCTTGTGCAGCGAGTGCTTTCACTACCCACCTTGCCATTCCCCCATGCCCAGGTGAGCCATATTTTGTTTGCTCATAGGAGCTCTTGTTTTCCTTGCAGGTTTGTGGCTGGCATCCAGGAAGGCTACAGGAAAGTACTAGTTTTCCCCAAACCAGTGTCTTTTGATACAGGTGCCAACATGCAACAAAAGACTGCTCTGAATTTGACTTCCCTCTGGCTTCCAACAACTCCCCCTCCACCTTCTCTTCTTTGTTTGCAAAAGTGCTCAGATATGCTGAAAACAAAACCTTTCCCTGGGCCTAGTCCCTCACTGTGGCTGTGCCTCTATTTCCTGCCTTCCTCTGGTGGCCAAAGCTCCTGGACTGGTAGTCTGTAATCATTGTTTCAAAACCCACACACGGCTTCAGTTTTTGACACTTGGCATCTCTCCCCATCATCTTACTGAGAACTGTTCTCTATAAGGTCAGTGAAGCTGTTTGTCAAACACACTGACCTTTTCTCGGTTCTAATTTTCAAAGTCTGCATGTTTTAAAGACTATTGTGTGAACCATGTACTCCAGGCTCACCATATCTGCAGCTTCAAGAGCATAGAAAATTCTGCATTGTCTACCTTTCTGACTATTTATTCTTTTTCTCTGCTGGTTTTTTTTTTTCTTTTCTCCTTCTGGGACTTCTACTCTTCCTACTCTATAGGCAGACAGCTCTGCTGTTTGTGTCCAGGGTTGGCCTAGTCTAGTTTCTGGGTCCTAACAAGCTACCACCACCCTCTTCTGAATCCTGGATCTGTACACAACTGATGGGAGGTGGACATCTCACCTTACCTGGTTCCCAAGAGTCCCAATATTGTTCCTACCACACTCGTGCAATCCTCTGACTTTTGATTCTTTCTGTTGTCCCACATTCAGGTACTGGCTAACCATAAATAGAAGGGTTCTGAAACAAAACCTTCCTCAAGTAAGTGAGCCTCATCACTCACTGCATTCCACTTCTGTCCCCTTTTTCCACTCCTGAGGCTACTCAGGTTTTAGCTTCTGTCTCTCAATTGTTTTTCTGTCCCCATTTTTATATGCCCCCCATTTCCCTTGTCTGGGCAATTCCAGGAAGGTACTTCTTATATGGACCTTATCATGCAAAAACCTTCTTGAGGTTATTTTTAAAAATACTTTAAGCTGGGCATGGTGGTACATGTCTTTAATCCTAGCACTTGGGAGGCAAAGGCAGGCAGGTCCCTGTGAGTTAAGAGGCCAGCCTTGTCTACATAGCAAATTCTAGTCCAGTCAGAGCTACACAGAGAGACCCTGCCTCAAAACAAAACAAGATTTATTTTCCTTCTTGTGTGTGTGTGTGTGTGTGTGTGTGTGTGTGAGTGTGGGTGCTTTTAGAGTCCAGGTGGCATAGGATCCTCTAGAGCTGGAGTTACAGGTGGCTGTGAGCTGACTGACATGGGTGCTGGGCTCTTCATAACTCCAGTCCTTTTTGGAGTCACCTCTCCAGTCCTTGCTTTCCACTATTAAAAGAACTAAGTAGAAACCTCAAATGACAAAGAAGGCAAACATGATGGGCTTGTTCTCTCTACAGGCAGTCCAGGAAAGTACTGCCACAGAAAAGTACCCCACAGAAAAGGTAGAACAAGTGGTATTGACCCTGTAAATTGCCATGGTGGTTCTAAGAAATACATTAAAAATGTACAGTCGATACCTTCACATACTTTATTCTTTAAATGTGTGTGCCTGTCATGGCACACATGTGGAAGAGGATAGCCTAAGGGAGCTAGTTCTCTTCTTCTACCATGTGAGTCTCAGGGACCAAACTCAGGTCATCAGGCTTGCAGCATGTTTGCCGCCAGAGCCAACTCTCAGGCCTTCAGGTTCGTTTCTTATCTATGACCAAGTCAGTTGTTCTATTCGACAGCAAGTTAAACCACTTAGAATCTCCAGGTATCAGTGTCCCCATGTGAATGTTGTGGGCAGGACTGGCTGTACTTTACAGTAGCTGAAGGGTATCTGAGACCTCTCTGTGCCCAGAGTCTCCTACCAGGGAGCCTCTCAATAGGTCTCAACAGGTGAAGCCCATGTTTAAAAAGCTATACCACTGATTCTGACGTGTTGCCAGGGTTGAAGACGGATGCATTCCTTTTTGTGTGTGTTCCTGTGGGAGTGTGCAGGCCTTGGGGAAAAGGTCAACCTTGGGTAACGCTCTTCAGAAACATCCACCTTTGTGTTTTAAGACAGGATCTCCCACTGGCCTGGAACTTGCCTGGAACAAGACTTAACTGGCTGGCCATGAGGTCCAGGAATCTTTCTGTCTTCCTTTCTGGCACTGATGTGACAAGCATGCACCACTACACTTGGCTGTCTTACACGGATTCAGAAGACTAAACTCAAAGCACTTTATGTACTGATCCAGGCTCCTCAGTTCTGAGAATGCTAGATTCCTATCAAGTGTCTTTTTGTCAACAGTTTTTTTTTTTACTTTGTTTGCCGTTTCAGTTATGATTTTCACTTTAATATTTAGCAATCCCATTTTGTACTGTGGTTATTTTTGACCTAGCCTCTTTTTTGTGCTACAGTTCTTACCACTGAGGTGAGCCTTCTTTGTGTGCTTACTCCTTGGTGCACAGATTTTCACTAGATATTTATTAAACTGAATGAAAAAGCTTCCTCTAAATCATTGTCCCTTTTATTACTAAAATAAACTACAACCCAGACACCTCATCATGGGATTGGTGCTCATTTGCAGGTAAAATGCTGTGAAGTTTTGATTCAGGAAGGGGAAAGCTGGAAGTGTTCATAAGGGCTTAAAGAAAAGTACTTCTAAAGTGTTGGTTGAACTATTGTTCTTACATAATAACATGGTGTGTGATTCTATCTATAAATGAGTTAATTATATCCTCAAGAATGTGTTGTTTTGTAGGCAATATGCTATTTCCACTTAAACTGAGTTTCTGGATAAGTTCTTAGGCAAGATGGGGGTTGTTGAAGGCCTCCACCTCATAGTAATGGTTATGGAAAGGAAGCACCCCACTGCTTATGAAAGACGTGGTGAGGGGAAACTATACAAGGTATCGATATTCTTTGCTGGCCATGGTGCAGCTATTCATCCATCTTATACCATTTTATGCAAATAACTCAGAATACCATAAGCAGCTTTACAAAGTGAGTTCTCACTCACTTTGTAGAAATGTCAAACTTCAAGTAACATGGTCATCTTCTTGTACTTGAGGTATCTAACACACCTACTAAATGGCTCCCCCCAAGAACGCTGTAATTTTGTTAACATACTAATTAAACATTTTTATTTTTAACTGTGTGTGTGTTTGTGCAAGTTGAGTGTGGGTGCTGTTAGAAGCCATTGAATGCCCTGGGGCTGGAGTTACAGGTGATTGTAGCCCAATGAAGTGTCTTTTGGGAACTGAGCTCTGGTTCTTTGCAAGAGCAGAATGTCCTCTTAAATGCTGGCCATTTCTCCAGCCTCCATATTATTAAAAAATACATTTATTTATTGTGTGTGTACATCAGAGAATAACTTGTGGGAGTTAGTTTTGTCTTCCACTATGTGGGTACTGGGGATGGAACTCAGGTTGTCAAACTTGGCACCTTTAACCACTGAACCATCTCTCCTGCCTTCAATATTACTTTTAAAGCAATTTACATTTTAAAAAATCTGAAGTGTAATAAAGTGCTAGGTGAAGCCAAGCATGGATGGTGGCACATCTGTAAGTCCAGCACTCGAAAGGCTGAGGCAGGTTCAAGAATTCAGGACCAGTCCCACCTCTTTAGTTCGAACTACCAGAAACCCCCGTCTCAAAACAAAATAGAATGCAAGGTAAGCAGGGCTTGTAATCCAGCACTCTTGGGGAGGCTGAGGCAGGAAGATCATTAAGAAATCCAGACCAGGGGCTGGAGAGATGGCTCAGAGGCTAAGAACACTCGCTGTTCTTCCAAAGGTCCTGAGTTCAATTCCCAGCAACCACATGGTGGCTCATAACCATCTATGGTTAAGATCTGGTGTACAGGCAGAAGGTTGTATAAATAATAAATAAATCTTAAAAAAAAAAAAAAAGAAATCCAGACCAGCCTGAGCCACAGAATGGGAGCCAGTCTCAAAAATATTGAAATTTTAAAATCTACTTAGAGCCGCGAAGCAGCCTCCCAGTTAGCGAGCAGCTCACTCCTTGATTCACTTGATTCAAAGCCCTGGCGACTCGGTTGCACAGAGAACCCACGGCGGCCCGGGCGATCGCGGCTGCTGCCTGCCAAGCGCATCCCACACCTACACTTGAGGACACTCGCCACCCCCGAAGACGCGTCGCGCGACCGCGCGCGCCGCAGCCTCACAATCAGGACTCACGCTGCTGACGTCAAGCGGCCGCGACCCGCCTCCTGCGCCGGGAAAGAGGCGGCTGCCTATTGGCTGCGCCTCCTGAGGTCTCGGGACCAATCACAGGACGACGAGCAGCGAGGTCCAGTCCCTGACGTTGTGCGGCCGCCGCGGGGTTTATTTAGCTCTAGGGTCCTGGCCGTCGCCATTCGGAGTCCTCAGCGCCCTAGGCTGTCCTCTGTCCGCTCCGCCCCTGCCCCGGAGCCGCAGCCCCCGCCTCCGCGCCGCTTCTCCGCCCCTCGGGCCGCTGGGAGCCTCGCGCGGGCCCGCGGAGACCATGTCCTGACTGAGGAAGGAGGGCGGAGGCGGCAGCAGCGGGGTGGGCGGCGGCGCCGAGGGAGGCGGAGAGGGGCCGGGTTCGGCTCGTCGCCGCGGGCCGTGCGGGAGTCGCCGCCGCCGCCGCGGCCGCCGGGCGCCGCGCCTCAGACGGGGAGGAGGAGCCGCAGCCGCCAGGTAACCGGGCCCGGGCTGGGGGCGCCGCGCCGCAGGCTCCTCGCGGGTCGGCCGCGGCCTGACGGGGCCTCGCGGGGTCCAGGCTGCGGAGCCTCCGGGCGGCAGCGTTGCGGGACAACTCGTCGCAGGCCCGGGACTGCCGGCGGCCGAGCGTCCATCTTGGGCTCCCCGGTACCCGGACAGCTTGAGGGTTGAGGGAGAGTGGCCCGGCCGGCTTGTTTACCGACCTGAGTTGGCCCCGGTCGCTGCCTGGCTGGCGCTGACCTTCTGCCCGCCGCATCCCGGCAACTGGGATTCCTCCCGAGTCCGAATGTGTGGGTCCTGTTCCCAATTCTCGGTAGGCCGTAAACACCAGATTTGTCACTCTTAAGTTGGTGCTGGTCTTCCTAACTTGTATTTTGGTCCCTGTCTGCTTTCTCTCCGCCTCGTACAGTGGCCTCCTGTTGTTGCCATTTTTAAGCAAATCAGGGTGAGAGTTGAGGCTTCTGGTGGCGATGGGCAGCTGGAACTCTGCTCCCGGTAACGATCTCTCACTGCAACTACCTTGTGTTGTTGTTGTTGATTTGTTTTTCTGCTCAAATTTGGCTGGTCATTGCACAGACAAAAGAGCTGTAATACTTGCTGTAAGCGCCGGGGACAGGCAGTTTAGGTTAGGCAGGAAGTTTGAACCCGCCCATTATCTTGGAGACACACTGGTGTTTTGAAACCACCTTGCTTGAGTTTTGTATCACAGCCCCTCGATTTCCCCTTTCGGTTACCCTCTCTGTCACGGTTATAAGTGCCTCTCGCACTGCTCCCAGTGTTTGGTCTCGTTGTGTATTTGACCTGTGATAGTCTTAATAAACGTGATGTACAAATACTTGGAAGTGTTATGTAATAAGTGGCTCCTGTACCCCGCGGTCTCTCTTCTGGTTGACTCCCTATCAACTTTTGCAACATGCATGATGGCTCTATTGATCCAACGTGGGTGACGGACTTGCTTTACGTAGAGAGGCCAAGGGGAGGTCCGAGGATCTTGGTTTGTGACGGGCCATTAGAAAGTTGTCTGAATTATGCTTTGGAAAAGTAAAGCAGGATCCTTTTAATTACTAGTTTTAATTAAGTGAGATAATTCTAAAATATATTTAGACATCTGCCCTCTCTTGATTTTGGGGCTCTTAAAATAGTCTCATTAATCTTTTTGTAACATTGATTTTATTTTATTTTTATTGCTCTGTGAGGGGTTAAGAGGTTGGACAGTAATGAGTCGTTTTTACTTTTTCTGGGGAGAATGTTATTTAACTTTTATGGGAGATTGTTACTTGTTGCTGTTTTAACACTTTTTTATTAGTACTGTTAAGTACACCTATTTATTTACTCTTGAAATGTGCTTGAGACAGTATGATGAACTCATTCATGGTAATACATTTTAAGCTGTTGGCCGTGATCTGCATCTGTGTACTGATAGAGGTTAGTATATTACTTTTACAGTCTGAGAGTTAAGCCAGGCATGGTGGTGCATGCCTTTAATCCCAGCACTCAGGAGGCAGAGGCAGGTGGATTTCTGAGTTCTAGGCCATCCTGGTTTACAAATCGAGTTTCATGACAGTCAGGGATAAACAGAGAAAACCTGTCTCTGAAAAAGCCATAAATAAATAAAGTCTGAGGATTAACATTCAGTTGTACAATGTTTGAAGTAAATTCATTCATGTGCAATTGATACAGTGAGAGCCATTCCATGTATATTTATATTGCTTTTATAAAATCAGTTTAAACTTAAGTAAATGTAGTTGCAAAAGTAGGATGCTAACTTTTTATGTAACTTGGTTTGGTTTTATTTGAGCATTGCTATGGCCTTCCTTTCTTTCCTAGAAATACCTTGTTTGAATACTTTTTCTCCCAGTTTGTGGTGCTTTGTTTGGAATATTTGTGTCCCCTTTATACCTTGGGTAAATTATATTTTCTGTACTTAAATACACCCATCTCTCTGGCAGTGGTGGTGCACACCTTTAATTCCAGCACTTGGGAGGCCAAAGCAGGTGGATTTGTGAGTTCCAGGACAGCCAGGGCTCCACAGAGAAACCCTGACTCGAAAAAATGAAAGTGAACAAATAAAAAAGCCCCAACCAAACAAAAACCAAAAAAAAGCCCACCACCAACCAACCGACAAACAAAAAACCCAACACTCATCTCTTCACAAATATATAAACCTACAAAAATGAATGAAAAAAGAATTCAAACTCCTTATGGTGTTTAAATTTCTCAATAGTCTGGTCTTTAATTTTAAAATTCTTCCATATGTGAAGCTCAGTCCAACCAAATTTAAGTTGTTTCTTCCTGTGAAGTCCCTCCTTTTGGCCTTTATCAATTCCATCCTCTCTGTATTCATGGTTCTTACCATATACCAACTTAAGTGCTGTCTCCTAAGAACCCACTTAAGTACTTAACCTGGAGGGATCTATTTGCTCTTTTGTATGAGACTTTCTACCTTTTTTTTTTTTCCCTAGTCTATGGTAGTGTAGATTTCTTTTTATGATTTCTGCTTCCCAACTGTATTTTTGAGGCCCTGAGAAATGAGTTTGTATCTGTGGAGGCGGTATACTTGGCCCTGAAAATATGGTTTGACAGAGTATTTCTGGTTACAGGGGTATTCCAGGATATACAATTTGTATACTTTCTACTATTGGAGTTTCTGGGATTTTTGATAATTTATGAGAGAAAATATTTGAAGCTATGGTCATCTCTTAAAAATACTTGGTCAGTATGTTTACATTTGTTAGCAGTGTTTTTACTAGTATAAGATATTGGTATTTTTCCGTTGGCTGTGTTATATTTTTCAAATTAAAATCTCTGGTTTTCTTCACGGAGTCTGAGGCAGTTACTTGGCTTTGAATTTGGTCCTAGTGACATGAAAGGTAGTCGTTCTTTATTTGTATGAAGATGACATTTGTTGTCATGGGAAGGAGGAATCTGTAGCCTCAGTTTGCATTTCTAACCTCAGATGCTGATGGAATGTATTATTGACCAAAAGGTAGATGATGCAGGGGAATATGTGATACGTTGCTACCTGACAGTGTAGTTGGAAGAAAACACAAACTGCCCCAAAGTAGTCATCTATATCAAAGATATTACATGTGGTTATGTAGCTTTTAAGTGGATATTTAGGCATTTGGAAAATAGGTGTGTATGTTTCCTTTTTGTGGAAACTTATCCTTTTGTAGTTTGTCAGAATATCTTTCCCTTCAAATGTCTAATAAAAATATATTTTGTATGTATGGGTATTTTGCCTGCATCTTTGTCTGCTTACCACATGCATGCAGTGTCCTTTGAAGACAAAAGAGAGTGTCAGATACTCTGGGACTAGAGGTATAGACCCTTGCCAGACATTGTGTGGGTTTAGGGCATAGAACTCTGGTCCTCTGGAAGAGCAGCCTAACTGCTGAGCCCAACCCACCAGCCCAAAATTGTCTACTTTTTATAAAGTAGTTTATATAGAAATATTTTTTCAGAGATTCATAAATCTTTCCAGTATAACTGGAGCTAAAACTAACCTTTAATAGACTTTCTGAAATGCTAGGTGTTTTTACTAGGCTACTTGGATTTGTAAAAAGCACTTTCATAGACCAGCCTAGATCAGTTAGCATCTTATTTGTTTTTTTAGTTAGCATCTTATTAATAATTAAGTTGAATCCTTTACTTCATATAATTGATAAGCTTTAACTCAAACTGACCATAAACACAAATTTAAGAACTTTAAAAAAAAATTAAGTTTGAACCCTGACTTCATCTAATATTTTGTAGTTTAAGTTCTCCCACCACTTTATGTTGAAATTTACTGACTGTTAAGTCTAATTATTCTCAGCTATAAGCTGATTATTTTGAGATAGCATTCATTAGATAATCTTTAGTGCTGCATATTAAGCTGCAATATCACTTGCAATTGAAATTTAGAAGACAGTATATAATTGCTGGACTGACTTTCTAGACCAGGTTGGCCTCGAACTCACAGAGTCCGTCTGTCTGCCTTCCTGAGTGTTAGGATCATAGGCATGAGCCACCACACCTGCCTGGATTTTTTTTTTTAATCATTTCAGTTGCTTTCTTATTTAGGACATATAATTGACCTTTTATTTCACTTTGTGTTTAATGAAACTAAAGCTTATTTATTTGTCTATTTATTTTTATGGTGCTAGGAATCAAATTTAGGGCCTTGTACTTCTTAGGTAAGCATTATAGTTTTGAGCTACATCATAGCCCTTGATTTCTTTTTGAAGCTTTCGTTCTGTGGCCCAGATTAGCTTTGAACATGTAATTCCTCCTGCCTCAGCCTCTTGATGCTGGATGACAGCTGTGTGTCAGGGTTATTTTTAAATAGGGACGCTACTGCAATTCTAGAGCTACTTTTATTTTTCTGAGGGAATGCTCTCCTTTGATAACAATGGAATATTTAATTTTTTATTGACTTATTAATAAGTAGGTGCCATATACATACTCTGTTCGAAGACAAATGATTTTTTCATTGTTGAATCTTAGAAACAAATCATAGTGTGCTTAGTTAAATATTATGGAGACAATTATCTTGCTTCATACTAATTGTAGTGGGAAAATTCTTTCACTATTAAGTGATGCTTGTGTAGGTGTTTTTTTGTTTTTTTTGTTTTTTTGTTTTTTTTTTTTAGATGTTCTTTAGCAACTTCTCTATGCAGGTCCTTTCTTTTTCTTCTGAGATGAGGTCTTTCTGTATATTCTAGGCTGGGTTAGAACATGGTCTTTTTGCTTTAGCTGCTTTAGTGCTGGAGTTACCAAAATGTACCATAGTGTCTGTTGTCACTGAATTTTTAGTGCTTTCCATATAGATTGATAGGAACATGCACTTTTTCTTCCTTAGCCCATTGATTTAATAAGTTATGTTTTTGGTTTGGATATTGAACCAGCTTGTTGGTTCAATTATTTTTCTCACTTGGGTATATAATTCTATTTATATATATGTGTGTGTTTGTTTTTCAAAGCAGGGTTTCTTGGTATAGCTTTGGCTGTCCTGTAGACCAGGCTAGTCTTGAACTCACAGAGGTTTACCTCTGCCTCCTGAGTGCTGGGATTAAGGCTTGTGCCACCAGGCCCAGCTATTCTCCCCTCCTCCTGTTCCTAGGCTCTCATTATCATTCACAGCAGGCCTAGAACTTGGTATGTAGACCAGGCCAGCCTTAAACTCAGGGATCTGTCTCCCTCTGCCATCTCACTGCTAGGATTACATTTTTGTACAATATACATGGCTCAGTGTATTTTGTGGATCTGTGCTTCTGTATTCACGAACCTTTCTTCCTCTTCCTCCTCCTCCTTTTTGGTTTTCCAAGACAGGGTTTTTCTGTGTAGCCTTGGCTGTCCTGGAACTCACTCTGTAGACTAGGCTGGCCTCAAACTTACAGACATTCACCTGCCTCTGCTCTCGAGCGCTAGGACCAAAGGTGTGTGCCACCACTGCCTAGTCTTTCTTTCTTTCTTTCTTTCTTTCTTTCTTTCTTTCTTTCTTTCTTTCTTTCTTTCTTTCTTTCTTTCCTTCCTTCCTTCCTTCCTTCCTTCCTTCCTTCCTTCCTTCCTTCCTTCCTTCCTTCCTTCCTTCCTTCCTTCTTTCTTTCTTTCTTTCTTTCTTTTTTTTTTGAGACACGTTCTCTCATGTAGCCGAGGCTGCCCTAAAACTTTCCATGTGGGTGGGTTTCTAACATCTTACAACAGGCAGTCAGATCAGAGGCTTGATCAGGTTCTATTTATATTACCATTTATATTACTTGGTTCTTTTAATTCATGGTAGTATACTTTGTGAGCATATGTCAACATTAGCGATAGGTTTTGATATTGCTTAGGTCTATTATGTGGTAACATGTTTCAAAATTTGAGCTTAACTCTATATTACAGTGGAAACAGGGAAATTTTATTTTTTTTCATCGTCTTTGGAAATGAGGTGTTTGCAGAATAGCAGAGGCTTTGCTAAGTAGTGTAGTACCATGTTTTAGAACACATTATTTAGCTACCTTTTATGTTTACAAGTGAGACGATTTGCTTACTAATCACGTTGGCAGTCATTGCTTTCTTTCCTTTAAAGTGTGGTCATCTGTAGGTTCCATAATTCTGGTTATCTGTAGGTTCTGAAATTCCAATACATAACCATTTAAATAGACTTACTCTTTTTCACTTGGTTGGGTGAAAATGGAAGGCTTTTTAATTTTTATTAATGTGATTAAATTTTTTTTAGGTCGGCAGGGTCTTACTATGTAGTTCTGGCTGCCTTGGAATTCATTATGAAGATCAGGTTGGCCTCGAACTCACAAGAGATCTGCCTGCCTCTGCACCCTGAGTATTGATTTTTTTTTCCCCTCTCTAATCTGGGCTGGTATATATTAGTCTAAAGTCAGGCTGTCTGTAGCATCTTCCCGTCTCCCCTCTCCTCACATTGTAAGTACTAAATTTAGTGTATTAAAAAAATGCCAGGTTCTGCTTACTTGTTCAACTTTTCACACTTAGTTTTCATAAAAGGAAAATATGAACAAAATGTGTCACCAGGTTTTTGTATTTTGTATTTTAGGCATTGTCTAATGGTAGTATCAGAGGGATTACTCTGATAGAAACACAGGCAAGTTAATAACAGTTCAAGTTTTGCATAGTGGGAACAGGTCACTGAGTGGGTGTGCTTGGATACAGAAGGCCTGAATTCAAATTCTGATTCTACCACTTAGTAACTTGTGGTTTTGTTTGTTTGTTTGTTTGTTTTGTTTTCTTTAAAAGTTCGTTATCGTGCTTTGCCTTCAATCTTTAAAATTGAACATAATAATAGTTCTGAGGAGTGAATTGCTTAATATATGTAAAGTGCTTTGTACAATGCTTAGCTTATTAGCTGTTACTGTTTACCTGTTGAACAGTGCTGATTTTGGCAGAATGTGACATATACAAAGTTGGCCTAGCTGTTCACCCACTTCTAATGATTGGAACAAGCAGTGTTTTCAGTCTGTTGCTCTTTTGTACTCTTCTTCATTATGTCCTATACCAGGTTGGCCTTTAATTCACAGAGGTCTGCCTGCTTTTGCCTGAGTGTTGGGTTTAAAGATATGTGCCACCACACTTGGTCTAAATTATGTGTTTTTATACAATTTTAAGTTCAAATAACTTTTATGTTTCAAAGAAGTACAGACGTTGAATTGATTTGAGAGATTAGTATTTTGAAACAGATGGTAAATCTGAGTTGGCATTGCCTTGGAGTATTTCAGCTGTTTGCTTCTGCCTTTTTCACAGCCTTGTTTCTATTATACTTTATGTAAAAGTTCCAGGTGTGTACCTCCTTTCCCTGTCAAACAAGTTAGCACCTGATTTAGAGCCACTCGCTTTTAGTAAGCTAGATATACTTATCAATGGCTTTCTTATGGATGCTTTGTAATTTGGGAATAATCTGTTTGCAGCCCCAACAGAGATTAAAATAATGAAAGAAATTTTGAACATGTTAAGCCTGTTCATACTTCTTAGAAGAGTTGCTTTATTATTTTATAATTTTCAGTTGGAAGCCTCCTGGCATGCTAGACTGAACTTTTCAGCCCTCTTTTATTTTTAAATGCTAAATTGACAATTTACGCTTAAGATTAATTGTCCCATTTCCATACACATCTAAGAAGACTGTAAATTTTCATTTCTATAGTTTCCATGAGCATAAGTTGTAAAAATGCAAGTTTTTTTTTCTATGCCTGCCCTAGGTCCGGAACAATGACACAGAGACCTATTATATTTATTAAAAAGTGCCTGGCACTAAAGCTGGGCAGATATTGAACTGTTTCAATCTGACTATATGCTGGCCTGTCCTACTTCTCAGCCGAGTGTCCCATTACCTACCATCTTAGTGGTGGCCTGGCTACTTCGTCTCCATTCTCTTGGTGACTCTCCTGTCCCCACCTGAGACACACAGTCTCTCTCTGTGTGTGTCTGTCTCTTTCTCTTCAGCAGTCCTGCCTTATCCTCTCTTGTGGTCAGCTCTTCATTAACCAATCAGAAGTGATGGAGAACAATTTTTTTTTTTTTATACAACATTGAGACAGGAGATGTTTCATAATAATGACAGTGCCAACATCCAGACTACAGCTAGATCTCTGGGTAGAGAAATCAGCATTTGAATACACAGTGCGCACAAATCCTCTAACAGCAAGGAGAATGTTTTAGCTAGTTAATATCTGTCCACTATTAATTTTTATTAATATCTGTGTTGACCAACAAACTCTTAATGCCTGAAATCAGAAATAGAAAGAGGCCAACAAAGATTGAGGAAGAATAGCTGATGAGAAATTTCTGAGTTGTAAGTTGATTAGTTTTGTTTGAGATTGTAATTTGAGTTATATAACTATAGTTATGGTAAAACCTTTTGCTATAGCTGAGGGACATAAAAGTAGTATTCCTTCTTGTCTTACACTATTTAGCAACTAAAATACTTAGAGAAAATTAAGAGAATTCCTGAAATGACTAGAAGGTGGATGAAAAGAAATGTCACTATTGTTATTATGCTAAATTGGATACAATTGTAAAAAAATGTCTTCTAAGTCTTTTTCATTCTCATCAGTGGATTGCTAATTCTTTTTTAAGAGGGGGAACCTGTCAGAATTCTTTTATTATGTTTCCTCCCCTAGTTAATGCATTCTTATCAGATCAAAATAGCAAACTTTATGGGGCTAAGGAGAACACTCAGTGGTTAAGACCATCTACTGCTCTTGTAGAGGATAGGAGTTATGTTCCCAGCATCTGCATCAGGCAGCTCATATTGCCTGTAATGTAACTCCGGTTTCAGGGGGTCCAATACCTTTGGCTCTCAAGGGTATCAACATTCAACATATATACTTGCATAATTCAAATATTTAAAAGACAGGTTTGTGTGGAATGAAGATAGATATTCAGGTTGTAGGATAGGTAATTGCCTTAGTTAGGTAAGGGCATAGTGCTGGTGTGGTCATTGTCATTCTGATAGCTGTTATTTAACCTGAATATATTTTGTCCTACTTTTCACACTCTTAAGATTTTAGCAGGGTTGTTAATTCAGTCTTCTTTGATACCAGGTGACTCTGCAATAGTAACAATGACTTCTGTAGAGGGAGGGCAGCTCTTTCTGAGATCTACTGATTATACATTGTTTTTGCATGTATGAGGTAATTTTTGAAGATATTTAGTTGACTGGAACTATATCTCAGAAGTACTTACCAGCACATGCAAGTACATGCCAACACATAGCTGTCATTCCTCAGTACCACTGCCCAAAATTAGTGATTGTAAAAATTTGTACTTATGCCCTTTATGTAGCACCACTTAAACAATTAGCACATGGGTTTTCATAGTAGTTCAAGTTGCTCAGATTTTGAATACAGAAGTCTGGTACAGAATGAAACACTTTCAGGTATCAAGGAATGGAACAAATATTTATTGAACAGTTTATTATTCTTAGTAGTCTAGTACCTTCAGACTGTTGATAAGTTAAACTGAGGCTTAGAAACACAAAATTCTGATGAATTCAGTTTTGGGTATGTTAAGTTTGAACTGTATGTTAAATAGTTGAACAGATGCTCAAGAGGCAGCTGGATTCATTAATCTGAACTTGGGTAGGGTGTCAGGTTGGAAATAGAATTTGGGAATCATCAGCATATTGGTATTATTTAAAATTCACAGATTGGGGCCAGTGAGATGGCTCAGTAGGTACAGATACTTGCTGCCAAAGCTGAATTTGATCCTTGTAACACACATAGTGGAAAGAGAGAACTGACTCCTAAAAGTTGTCCTCTGACCTACATGTGCACTGTTGAATGCTTGTATGCACATAAACATACACATAAACAAATAAATTAATAAAAAATAAAACCCATAGGTTTCTTGAAATTCCTAAGAGGGTGAATTGGTGGTTTGAGCTGTGTTGACCAACAAACTCTTAATGCCTGAAATCAGAAATAGAAAGAGGCCAACAAAGATTGAGGAAGAATAGCTGATGAGAAATAGAGCAAAGCCAAAGGCAGTTCTTGAAGTCTAGCAAGAACAGTGTGCTTAGTTGTGGGTCACAAGACCACAGGCTCCAGAGTATGCTCTTTGACAGACTTTATTTTCCCCATAAGTTATTCATATTCCAAACATTAAGGTAGCAGGGACAAGATGTTTTTTATAACTTTATCATGCAAACTATATTATTTATATTATAAATTACATTGTATTTATGCAACACATGTTCAGTTATTTTTGAGATGTTGACTATGTAGCTCAGGCTGACCTAGAAGTTGACATCCTCCTGCCTGTACTTTCCCAGTGCTGGGATTTCAGCCATGTGTCTACACACCTGGCCAATATTTATTTATGTTTTTATAAATTCAAATTATTTTATGTATAGGGAAGTTTTGCCTGCATGTATGTCTGTTCACCACTGTGTGTGTGGTGCCTGTAGAGATGAGAAGAGAATGTTGAATCCCCTGGAACAGGAGTGTTAGGACTGGAACTCAGGTCCTCTGGGAGAATAGCAGTGCTCTTGACCGCTGAGCCATCTCTCCAGTTTATATTTTGGTAGGGGATAGAATGGGAGGATGATACAGTAAAGATCATGATTTGCAGTGAAACACTTTAGATGTTTGCTGATACTTCCATGACTGTCGTGATAAGATGTAAGGGGAAAACAGGTATAGCTAGCTTTTGCCAGTTTTTAATCTGGCTAGGTAGATAGGAATATATCTCAGTTGTATCAAACCCGAACATCAGCTTTTGTTTTATCCTGGAGGCCTCTAGTTCTTAGGTTTTTGTTTTGGCTTTAGCATTTTACCTTCTCTAGGTAAAGTGTTGTCTTTCATTGTATTCTGTAGGGTTCCTTCTGGTTTCTCTGGCTCTGCTGTTGGCTGTGGGCTCCCAATGCCTCTGTCTTGGCACTTTTTTCCCCCCAATAGTGCTGGGTGATGGAAATTAAACTCAGTGCCGTGGAACATGCCAGGCAGGTGTTACATTGCTTGACTATGTCCAGCCATTGGGTGGTTTATTATTATTATTAATACTATTATTTTGGTTTTTTTCAAGACAGGGTTTCTCTGTGTCACTTGGCTGTCCTGGAGTTGCTTTATAGACCAGGTTGGCCTCAAACTCCTAGAGATCCACTTACCTCTGCTTTCCTAAGTGCTGGGATTGATTACAGACCTGTGCTCAGCCATTGGGTTTTTGAGACAGTTTGACTGTGTAGCTTAGTTTGGCCTGGTAATTGCTGTCATTCTGTCTTTTGATTCCAACTGCTATAATTACAGACATACACTATTTTGTTTGGCTTTAAAAAAACAAAATAGCAAACAAAAGCCCTACCTTTTCTACTTAATACTGCCTTGCAAGCACATTTCATGGAGGTGTTGGTACTTCTGTCTACCCATGGAGTTGATCTCCCTTTTTATAATTTCTTCTGAGATTGCTCCAAAGTGTCATTGTTGCTTTTTCCAGGTCACTGAATGTGATGTGGTCTGTATTTTGTTGGTCTTATAAAATGCAGTGTATTGATTTGTAGGCCTTGTCTCTAAAATCCCTGAGACAGGGTTTTAGAAACCTTTGCTGCCCTGATTGAAAAGTGGTGGGAATGAATGATGTAAGAAAAACTTATGAATTGATATTCCAGAAATTAATACTAAGAGGAAATACAGTAACTCCACATGCCTGTAAAAGCATGATTGCTTGAAATATTCTTGGAGTGATCTGAGAGAATCCTATGAAAGAGATGAGAGGTAGCAGTTTTAAGGATGAGCATATCTGGGCAGTGATTTCATGTGTGTATTTTTGGGAGTGATGACATGTGCACATCATACACCCACACAGGCGCACACACACACATATAATTAAAAGAAAACAACTGCTAAACCCTCTTAGAACCAGTTGCCATGAAAATAATTTTATATACCTCATGAGATGTCCTGACAAATCTGGAAGAAAAAGGACATTGTTAATTCTTAGGAATGTAAAATCACACACTGTCTTTACTCTTTGATTTACTGATTGCTACAGATAGAACTGTCTCTTTCAGATGAGCTTTTCTACTGGATTGTAGCTTTCAGTTACTAAATCAACTCCCCAGAGTATTTATCTCTATTAAATAGTATGCTTCTCTTATCTTCCTTGAATTTCAGTTTGGGATTACAGTTATCTGTATTTTACCTGGATAGGACTTAGGCTGGTGTTTATTCTTCATTTATTATGGCATTTATGATGAATAGTTACGATGATAATTATATAGTGCTGAAATTTAGCGCAGAGCTTTGCATATGGGTGGCATGGTCTCCACTGAGCTCTACCTCCAAGCTAGTCTTGTTATGATAATTATTATTTTGAATTTTATTACATGAAAAATTTCATTTTGTGTGCCTATGTGAGTTGTATACTTTGGAAAGCATGGGAAGGCCAGAGGAAAACTTGTAGGAGTCAGTTCTATCTAGCATGTTGATCCTAGGAGTAAAACTCAGGTCATCAGGCTTGGCATCAGGCACCTTTACCTGCTGAGCCATCTTGATTCAATATGGTTGTGTCAATAGCAGTTCTTTGTTTTTTGTCAGCCTTGAATATTTAAGTATGTTATGAGAGTGCACTGATTCCATGGAGATTTGCTAAAGTCAGATTACATTACTGTTAGTTGAGCAAGCACATAATAAAGATGCATCAGAGCAAGCAGACTTTGAATGTAAGCATTTTAAATAAAATACTGGAATTACTTAGTATATGTTTATAATGACATTTGTTGTTCTTTTTTCTTTTCTTCTCTCTCTCTCTTTTTTTACCCCCCAAGACAGGGTTTCTCTCTCTGTAGACCAAGCTGGTCTGGAACTCACAGAGATCCGCCTGCCTCTGCCTATGCCAATGCTGGGATCAAAGGTGTGTACCACCATGCCTGGCTGACATTTATTCTTATGCTAGCTTTCTGCATGCTCTTAAGAATTTCAAATAGCATGAATGAGTTATTTAATCTAAAGAAAGGAACGGCCTAATGAATGTAATTATTGCCATTAAATTTTTGTTGTCCACTTTATGTTTGCTTGTATTATTGTAGTTTCCTGCTGTTGAACATACTTTCAGATCACTGTTAGATTGTGTACAGTCAGTGTGTATAAAATAAAATTTAAAAATTTAAGCAAGGGGCTGGGAGGATGCCTCAGTTGGTAAAGCATTTGTTTTGCAAGCACAAGGACCTGTGTCTGATCCCTGTACTTAGGTAAAAAGGCAATATGTTGATATGTTCTTGGAACCACAGTGCTGGGGAGGCTGAGACAGGAGGATCCGCGGGGCTTTCTGACAGCCAGTTTAGCCTAATTGGTGAGCTCCAGGCCAGTAAGAGAGCCTGTCTTGAAGGAGGGGGGGTGGCATTCCTGAGGATGACCCGAGGCTGCCACATGTACAGTTATATATGTGTATGTACACAAACACATGTGGACACAGATACATGCAGACATACATGCAGACACACGTATATGGGGACATACACATGGGCGTATACATGTACATAAATTTTAAAAATGTCCAAGCAAGATACTTTTAAATAAACTGGTTTTTAAAGAAGTGGGACAACCCCTAAGAAAATGTAATAACAACAGAAAAAGATTACAAAAATTATAAGTAATTATTTTTTTCTTATTTGGATCATCTCACCTTTTCCTTTACAGTAGTACAGACTGGAATTGACTCAGCACTGCTCAGACTCATGATAATATTGTTGGTTGTATTGGTACATGCCTACAACCACAGTATTTGGGAAACTGAGGTAGAAGAACTGTAATTTTGAGACTAGCTGGGCTACATGTGGAGACCCTGGCTCCAAAAAATAAGGAAGCATGTATACATATGTGCCTGTGCACACACACATTATGCAGGATACGTTCTCATGTTTAATTTGGCTGATCAGCCCCATAAATTAGCTGTTTTTATTGCTGTGTTAAAATAAAATTATAAATAGTATGTTATTACAATAAGTATAATTAAAATAGAATTGATTAAAATTAAGGCTTTCAAAAATACTTTTGAATATAGAAGGCTATAAGTGAAATTCAGTTTTGGTCTCCTTTACAGGAATAGCTATTCACAGTCAGACAGAACCACTTACACGTATCTCCCGAGGAAGTCAGAGTCTGAGCCATCATGAAGATTGAATCTTGTCTTTGGTCTGATTTACCTTTATTGTAACCATGTGCAAGGTGGAGGTTATAGCATGGAGACTAAAATCTTAGTAAGTGTGATTTTTATTTTAGCTATCAAATAGTATCTTTTCTATGGTGAAATTGTCCTCCTAGCAAAGGTCCTGTGTATGTGGGGTGTAGGTTTGATAGGCAGGAGCAGAATACACTTGTAAAGTGATTTGGTTTTCCAGGTTTAGAAAAAGGAAAAATACCTATCACTGCCTAGAAACCTTTTCTCTTTCCTGGTTAAAATAGGTCATGGGGAGGTACTAAATTTAGAACAGATTGAAAAATTGAGAAGTTGTGTAGTGTTTTAATTTAAGTCATTAAAATATTAAGTTTGCTGTGTAAACTGCTTCACTTATGGATTAGTTGTCATTAAATAATAAAGTCTTCATTATAGTGTAGTGATAGTAAGTACACTGTAGAGCCATGGAAATGGACATGTCTGTCAAGCTAGCTTCAATATCAAGATCCTCCTGTTTCAGCCTCCTAGATGCTAGGATTACAGGCATGTGCCAGTCCTCCAAGCTTCTAGACCTTTTAGATAGCAAGTATGTTTTTAATATAAATTAAATTTTTAGTGTATGTTAATTTTTCATATATCAAATATGAACATTTGAAACTAGATTAACATGATTAATGCTAATAGTTTTCTTAGAGATAGCCTGTCCATTTGAATTTCCTGAGTATAGGTGATTTTTTATGCTATAAATGTAATTAGACTTTGAGGATACAGAATATCAGAACTATTTTTAGTTTATCATGTTATTTTGTTAATCGTGATTAGTGCTTAACATTTCCCTTTTCTACCCGTGCTAATTAAAAGCAGTGAATAATTAGCACTTTCAAGCTATTTTTCTCCCTTAGCAAGGATAATTAGGAAGGACTATGAACTTCTGAATTTATGGATCAGACATACTACAAATGGCACAATCCACATTGTAATTTGTGAGTGGTTACGTGTTTAAGGTACTAGTTGGTTTGTGTTCTTTAAATTGCCTGCAAGTCTTTATTTTTTCTAAATTAATGGTGACAGCTGAGCTGAAATTGAGTAATTTCTATTAGTGACTCACCTATTTTTATCTTACTCAACAGAACAAGTCTGTATTCATCTCTTCTTATCACTTCCAACAGTCCAAAGTAAACTTTCATTAAACTTTGAAGTCTTAAGAGCTTTCTTTGGGAATTTATCTTTAGTATCTCTCTGGAAATCCCAAAACAAAAGTAGAATAATCTAATAAGAAATTTTACATGTATCTTTTAAGAAACACATGTTTTCTAAGTTGAAGGGTGTCTTTATTTTGGGGCATATTTTCAGAGGTGGAATTATGCAGCTATTATTTTAATAACAGTGTCCTAATTATTTATAGCTTCCTGCCTGACATAACTCACTTCAAGAAGTACACAATGTCAGAACATGGGATTAAGTGGGCCTGTGAATATTGTACGTATGAAAACTGGCCGTCTGCAATCAAGTGTACTATGTGTCGTGCCCAGAGACCCAGTGGAACAATTATTACAGAAGATCCATTTAAAAGTGGTTCAAGTGATGTTGGTAGAGATTGGGATCCTTCCAGTACTGAAGGTGGAAGTAGTCCTTTGATATGTCCAGACTCTAGTGCAAGACCAAGGGTTAAATCTTCATACAGCATGGAAAATGCAAATAAATGGTCATGCCACATGTGTACATATTTGAACTGGCCAAGAGCAATCAGATGTACCCAGTGCTTATCCCAGCGTAGGACCAGGAGTCCCACAGAATCTCCTCAATCCTCAGGATCTGGTTCAAGACCAGTTGCCTTTTCTGTTGATCCTTGTGAAGAATACAATGATAGAAATAAACTGAATACAAGGACCCAGCATTGGACTTGTTCTGTTTGCACGTATGAAAACTGGGCTAAGGCAAAAAAATGTGTTGTTTGTGATCATCCCAGACCTAATAACATTGAAGCAATAGAGTTGGCAGAGACTGAAGAGGCTTCTTCAATAATAAATGAGCAAGACAGAGCTCGATGGAGGGGAAGCTGCAGTAGTGGTAATAGCCAAAGAAGATCACCTCCAACTACAAAACGGGACTCTGAAGTGAAAATGGATTTTCAGAGGATTGAATTGGCTGGTGCTGTTGGTAGCAAGGAGGAACTTGAAGTGGACTTTAAAAAACTAAAGCAGATTAAAAATAGGATGAAAAAGACTGATTGGCTATTCCTCAATGCCTGTGTGGGTAAGTTTCTTTTCTTTTTTTCTCCTTCCTTCCTTCCTTCCTTCCTTCCTTCCTTCCTTCCTTCCTTCCTTCCTTCCTTCCTTCCTTCCTTCCTTCCTTCCTTCCTTTCCTCTCTTTCTCTTTCTCTCTCTCGCCTTATTTTGAATGAGATGGGAAAAGGCATTGAAAATGGCTTGAAAAATAAAAGGAGGGTCAGTATTACTTTGCATTTGACTCATTTGATATGATAGCTCAAGTAGCATGCATAAAGTTCTGTATTTTTTACCTTGTCTGCTTTGTTTACTTGTATACATGCCTTTTTATCAACTTTAGAGAAAGCTTTTAAGTTAGAGACTGTTAACATATCAGTAAGAAAGTATATATACCTAAAGTTCAAAATTGTTCCTCTCACTTATTGTAATAAGATGTGACAGAGGAATACCAGCTGCTGTTTCAGAATGTTTGTAAACAGTGTGAGCATCTTGTGACGATAGAGGCCTTAGTCAGAAGTTAAAAATACCATAAAAATGTGTGACTCCAAAAAGTTGAACAAACATAATATGACCTTGAAAATGCTGATGGTAACAGGAATAATGCCATGTGGTAAATATTTACACACTTGGTGGAATTGATTTCACAAAGCCAGCTGATTCCATAGTTCAGAATATGATTTATGTGTATTGTGGTTTTAGTGCTTTCATAAAGAAACACATAATGTTGGGTCTGGTTGGTTGTTCAGAGATGCTAAAGGACAGAGACATGTAAGAGGAGGATTTTTCTCCAGCTACTAACTCGATGAATAAATAATTTGTGCTGTAATTCATAAAAAGATACTACATAATTCTGTTTTGTTTTTGAGACAGGGTCTTTCTACACAGCCCTGGATGTCCTGGAACTCACTATGTAGACCAGGCTGGCCTCAAACTCACAGAGATCTTCCCAGCAGAAGGTGTTACTTGATTTTTAAATGTCTCCCCGCCCCCAGTAGATTAGGTCTTTGGATTTTATTTAAACTATTTCTATGGGTTGCTTATTTTGACATTCACTGTTGTTTAGAAATATCTGAGTGATTTCTAAGGTTAAACCTGGTGTAGAACAATAGCTTATGCCCATCTCCCCACTATCCTTACTATCCCCATAGCCCCTACTATCCTTCTAGATGTAGCCCCTTGAGTATGCAAGATTTATAGTACTCAAGAAGTATAGTACTCAAGAGGTTTCTCAGGGCTGGAGACATGGCTCAGTACCAGAACACTTGTTGCTCTTCTAGAAGACCTGAGTTTGGTTCCCAGCATCCATATCAGATAGCTCACAACCATCCATAACTCTACTTTCAGGGGATCCAGTGCCTCTGACTTTCATGGGCACCTGCACCCAGGTATACATAGTTTCTCACACACACACACACACACACACACACACACACACACACAGAGAGAGAGAGAGAGAGAGAGAGAGAGAGAGAGAGAGAGAGAGAGAGAGAGAGAAACACACACTCACCTACATAAAATTTAAAGTAATAAAAATAAATCTTAAAAAAAAATCTGAAGTTTTAAAAACCTTTTTTCTTTTAGTTTTATGTGTCTGGTTGCTTTACCTGCATTTATGTCTGTGCACCACATGTGTGCAGTCTTTTGCATAGGCCAGAAGGGCAATGAATTCCCTGGAACTGGAGTTACAGAGGATTAAGAACTGCTTTGTGTGTGCCGGGAATTAAACCCAGGTCCTCTGAAGAGCAGCCAGTGCTCTTAACCCATCTTTTCAGTTCTGAAATCTGAAGGTTTTTTGTTTTTAATTTATAATGTCAAAAAGTATGTCCCAGAAGTTTGAAGCCTAGTCCCAGCTTCTGGAGTTTAGTCATAGTAGCACTTGGCAACTGCTCTGGTTTTTTCCTCCATTGAACCATGAATCATATTCTGTTGACTTTGCTGTCTTATTTTACCCCCTTTTTGGAGGGTTTCTTTACTACATTTTTCCTAAGCGCTACATATTCTTAGCACCACTTAATGCATTCATAATGTTATATAATTGTCTTTGCTTAGCCCTGAAACATTTTGTCATCTAAAGGAAACTTTTACCCATTAGGCAGTTAACACCTTCTTTCCTCCACCCCCATGCCACTAATCTGCTTTCTATTAAAAATATCACAAGAATGTGACTCCAAGAAGTTGAATTAGTATAATATTAACCTTCAGAATATGTCATTCATATTAATGAATTATATGACCTTTTGTGTTAACTGTGATTGTCTTAATTACTTGTATGCCATTGTAACACTTAAAATGACAATTGCAGTGGTAGTTTACTATATATAAATAACATTTGATGTGCTACCTGTATTTTATTTTATCATATGTTAAAATACAAATATTGTACATAAGTTTACAGATGGGAATAAACTAAGTTTTCTACCCTTTTGGAGGGTTATAAAATTATTTCAGGAATCAAGGGTTTATAATAGTCTTAAGGCAGAGGATCCTAGGATAGGAAATGCTTTGATATTTTTTTTTTCTTCTCTGTGAGCGCAAGGTCGACCAGTCATCATATTTGTCTTTATAGCTGCTAGTATTTCGTGTCTTTATGACTATTCTTTCTTCTTCATACCACCCTTTTGTTTTATTTTGCATATTCCTTATTCTTTTGGATTCCCATTCTGATTTCTACATCTTAACAGCGATGAGTTCCTTTTTAAATGATAGAGCAAAAAATATATGGCCAGTTTTGATTCAATCACAGGTTCCTTTGTGTTAAGGTGTTGTTTTGGTTCTTGTGTATGGCTCTTGATAAGGTAGATTCTGTCTTTGCTACTAGCTGAATAATGTTGTTAATCTTAAGGTCAAAAGTGGACTTACGTCTGCTGGATAGTAATATCCTGATGTGTAAATATCATTCAGCCCTGTTAACTTAAAAAAATGCTTATTTACATTATGTTCCATTAATGAAAAAGATAAAACTACCTGAGCAGTAAGGATAATAGAAGGGTGATATGTACTGAAAAGGAATACCTCCATCCCCTTTGCCTGTGTTGTGTTTCCCAAATTTTATTAGATATTGGTCCATTATGACTTATTGATGCTGTGCATCAAAAGTCAGCTCTAGGCTGGGCTTGGTGACACAACCTTGGATTCTAGCCCTGAGACCAAGGCAGGTGGATTTCCATGAGCTCTGGATCAGCTAGGACTATACAGTGAGACCTTGTCTCTAAAAGGGTGTTTGTTTGTATGTGTGTGAAGCAGGGACACTGAACATAAAATGATATCCTGCATATAATTTGGGGGATGTTCTCACTTAACATGGGTGAGGTGAGGAATCTCATAGTTAGGCCAGCTTTAAATTTAATCAAATAAGATTATTGAGAAAGCAATCAGCAGTGTTGAGCAAACAAGTTTCTGTGGTTATTGGATGTGAATTTCACCTAAGTCATGTTATGTTGTGAGATGTCGGTGCCCAAGTGTATTGTCAGTAGAAGTGTTAGCCTCCAGGTGGTAGCTGGGATGGTAAAAGCAGAACTCTTTGTCTTCTGCTCTTAGATAAGTATGTAGCTAGAGCATAGAGCAGAATACCTAATTAATGTACAGTTTTTGTTCTGGATCTGTATTGAGACAGTTACCTTATGAAATTGTACTCCAATTTGAAACTTATGTTGAAAGACAAAAGGCTTCATACAATTTGTAATTAAATCTATGATTATAACACATGTACTTGAACCCTAGACTTATATTATCTGTCTACTAAAATCTTCCCTAGAATGTCTGAATATTTCAAACTCTTCTCAGAGCCAGTGAGGATTGGGATCTTCCTGAGTTTGTGTCCTTACTTTTTTTTTTTTTTTTTTTGAGTCAGCATCCGGCTTTGGAGTTCATCGTCATACCTGGTTTTGTGTGGCGCTTTGGTCATGCTAGTACTCAGTCAGCTGAACTATGCCCCCAGCCCTCAGTCTCCCATCTTGGATCAATGGCAATCCATGTTCCAGAAGCTTTTTGTCCACCCGTTAGTCCCCAAATCATAATCTCTTTATCCTATTTCTTAATTTCTTTTTAAAGCTTTGTCTTTACTTTTATTTTATTTTGTTTTGTTTTTTCAAAACAGTCTCACTATGTAGTTCTGGCTGTCCTTGAATTCATAGAGATCTATCTGCACCTGCCCTCCAAGCTCTGGGATTAAAGGCGTGTGTGGCTTATTTTTATTCTTAATTATGTGTCTGTGTGTGGTATTTGCACATGAGTGCAGGTGCTTTCAGAGGCCAGCGGTATAAGTTGTGCTGGAGCTGGACAGATGGTTATGAGCTCCCAGCCTGGGTCCTGGAAACTGGACTTGGGTCTTCTACAAGAGCAGTATGAACTCTTAATCTCAAAGCTATCACTCAAGCCTTCCTTCCTTTCTTCCTTCTCTCTCTCCCCTTTCTGAGACAGGATTTCTCTGTGTAGCCATGGCTGTCCTGGACTTACTTTGTAGACTAGGCTGGCCTCAAACTCATAGAGATCCCCTGCCTCTGCCTGGTGCTAGAATTAAAGGTGTGTGCCACTGTATTTTTTGAGACTAGGTCTCAATCAGCCCAGGCTGGCTTTGAACTGACCATGTATCTTTGGCTGCACTTGAGTTCCTAATCTTCCTACTTCTATCTTCTGAGTGGTGGGAGCGCTGGTATAAGAGCCTGTAGACAATTCCTTGGCTGATTACAATCTGCTCATATGTGCCAGAGTAAGAGTAACTTTGTCAAAGACCCTACAAGGTCATCTATGCACTTTCACCCTGTTTACCTCAGGATTCATCTGCTTTCATACTTGACTAATACAGTTCTGGCAACCATTTCTCTTTCTTTTCTTTCATTCTCTCCGTTTTCTCCCTTTCTCTTTTCTTTAGTAATAGAGATTGAACCCAGGGCTTTGTGCATGCTAAGCAGGTTTTCGTCCACTGAGCTATATCCCCAGTCATCTTTGTACTTTTGCTTTTGGTCCCCAGAAAGTTTTCCAAACTGTACTTGAACTCACTTTGTAGCCCAAGGAGGCTTTTACTTGCAATATTCCTGCCTTCAGAGTGTCTTTGCCACCATACCTGGTAGCTACCTTGCCTCTGTCTGAATTTCAGTTTGCTAAATTACTTTCTTCAGGTATTTTCTTGACTAGTTTGTTGGTGCTGGGACTCAAATCCAAGGTCTTGGGCATGCTAGCTAAGTGTTTTGCCACTGAGCTAATAACATGGCCAGCCTCAAGTCTTTCTCAGATGTTGCCTTTACAGGGAGGCCCTCTTGACTGATATATTTAAAGTTTCATCCTTGTGCTGACATTGCTACCATTCTCCTTTTTCAAACATCATATTTGTCACTTTCTGATGCATTTATTCATCTTGTTTGCTGTTTGAATTTCCTTTGAACTTCTGTGTGTCTGGAATTATGTTTGTTCATAATTGTATCCTAGTGCCTAGAAGGATCTATCTTCAAAATTGTATGCATGTGTGAAAGTTTAGGTTATCTTTTTGAAATATAGAAAGGTATTAAAATGTGCTTTTTCTGTCAACTGCGAATATCTTATTGTATTTGATCTAGTAGCACCTCAATTTTTAGTTAAAAATTAATTCTGAAAAATCAGTATCTGAGATACAATATTTTTGCTCCCTTTCTGGCATCCTGTGTACTTGAGCCCAAACTGGCTTGCCAGATTATAATTGTAGACATACAACTTGATGATAGTAGATTTGCCAGAATGTTTGTCCATTTGATTTTACAAATACCCAGCCCATTAAAAAAAATAACAGTGTATAGGTTTTTTTTTTTTTTTTTTTACGTGGGGAAAAATGGTTCACAGGGTTGGGAGATGGCTCAGTAAGTTGTTTCTAAGCAGGAGGACCTGAGTTCAGATTCCAAGTACTCATGGAAAAAAAACCAAAAATCCTGGTGCTGTAGTGTGTTCCCGTAATCTCCAAGCTTGAAAGCAAACACAAGAGGATTGTAAGTGTTTTCTGACCTACAACCAGCGTAGCAGAATAGGTCCCAGAAAATAAGATAGTGTTAAAGGAAGAAGAGAAGACACCCGATGCCATTCTCTGGCCTTTACCCATACAAATAAACACAAGCCCATCCTCTCACATGAACATATACATGCACATAACATATAAATTAAAAAACCCAGCTTGCTTTGATATTAACTGTAGAGGGATGGATATTTGCAATATGTCTATTGTAGATTTCTTTTTTCAAGGAGCTGTTAAAATTGTTTGTATTTAATGGTATTTTCTTTGTGGGAAACAAAACTATTAATGTAATCAATCATGTAGACATTAAAAATTTAGTTTTGAAATCCATATCTAGTTAAATGAAAGAGATACTTATTTTGCATTCATGCAAACAAAATTAGGTTAAATTATACTGAGGAAAGTCAAGCTAGTTTAAAAAAGTCAATTTCTACAGGCTAGTTTTTGAGAGACTAAAATATTGTTAGTTGAGATGGTATAAGGTTATTATATCAAAAAAAATGACCATGTCAAAACAAAATAAAACTATTGAAGACACGCTGAGCTCATTAGTTCTTTTGAGATTAGGCTGTCAATGTAGCTTATACTGGCCTCAAATTCTGGACCCCCCCCCCCCTTTGTAACCCTTGAGTACTGGGATTAGAGGAATGTATTATACTGGGCTTCTCCATTTTAAGATAAAAAGCTTCATTGTTGTTAAGTCAAGAAATATGTAGTAATTTGTTAAAGCAGCAATGGGAAATGAATACAGTTGTTTTAATTTCATTTAAAATTTAAAAAGTAATTATTTTATGTGTATAAATGGTTTGCTTGTATGCATGTATGTGCACCATGTGTGTACCTAGTGCCTACAGACGCCAGAAGATGGCATTGGAGTTATGGATGGATGGCTGTGTGCTACTGTGTGGGCTACTGTGAGTACTGATCCTGGGTACTCAAAGAGCAACAAGTCTCTTTACTGAGCCTTCTCTAGCTCTCAACTGTTGGGGATGGGAGAGTGGGGAGCACTGACAGAAAGATTGTATTTAGTCTATACCAGGTCTCAGGTGTTTTAACGTTCTTTTGTTGCATGGTGGAGACAGTGTGCAAAGGCCAATTTGAAGGGGAGGAGGAGCTGTGCTGCTAGTCGTTTCTGCACAAAGGTGGTACAGATTTCTGTTTCGCTAAAGCACTAGATTGAAAGGATCGGTTTCTAGAACTGTTGAATAATGTTTGATGTCTGTGAATGTTAATGTTTTCAGTCTTGTCCCTTTTTGAAGGCAGTAAAATAAATATGCCTATATGAAGCTTATTGTGTCCTAGGGTAGTCTATGTCTTGCTGATAGCACTCAGATTATTTGCACTTAATGTTTTATGTGGCGCTTTTGTGTGCTGTTTGTTCTGTTTGCTTTGCTTGTGTTAGTCTTATTTTCAGGCAATATACTATATATACTACAACAGTTTGGACAATTTGTGTTCTATCTTTAGAAATCTTCCCTTAAGGAATTGCTTTGCAGTCATTATATCATGTGTAGGCTCATGTGTCAGTTTTAGAAATCATCTCAATTTAGAGAGGAAGTTAATAAAACCGTCTATTACCTTCCTAGTTTCAGTTATGGTTATTTCAGTGCTAAACTGAAATTCAATTATTTTATTCCCTTTTTTTTTGAGAGTCTCATGTACATGTCTAGGTCTGCAACCAACTGTCTGTGTAGTGGAGGGTGGTTTTGAATTCCTGATCAACATACTTTCCTCACATACTTTCTAAGTGCTGCGGTTACAGGCAGTGTGCCACTCTGCCACACTCTGCCTGGTGAACTTTGACTTTTATATTCTTGCAAAATTGAGTATTCTGCTGAAGGATTCTTTTCTGATTTACTGTTCTGTTTCTTAATATGATGCTTTACATATGAATGAAGGCAGAGCCAAGCAAAAAGACCTGGAATCTTACTGTCTTTGACATTTAAAACTGGACAACCCTGCCTTTTGAATGAAAATATTCTATTAAAGATTTTTAATTTGATCAAAAATATGTTCAGACTTACGTAGCAAATCTTTGGTAGTGTATCCATAAAAGGAAAGCAAGCTTCTAGAGTGCTGGTAGTCTATCCTTTGTATGGCCTTGTGGTACTCTTAATGTGGGATGTGTGGGTATAACTGTAGCAACTCGGCATATAGCTGGATGTGGTGATGCTCACCTTTAAACTCAGCACTGAGGAGGCAGAGGTAGGTCGATTTGTGTGAGTTCAAGGTTTCTACCTAGTCTACATAGAGAGTCCCAGGCCAGCTAGGGCTATATGTAGTGAGACCCTATCTGAAACAGAAAAACAACTCTTCTCTTTTGTTCTGTACACACATTCTTGCTCATGAATTTACTTATCTCAGGGAGTTTCCATTTACCACCATGAAAGAAGTAATTGTCTCAGGTAGTTTTTGTCTTTTCTCTGAGGGGTTAAGGAGTTTCTCCTGTGATTTAGAACTTTGCATGTAAAATAACATGTTAAATCATGATTTATGAACTTGAGTTCTCAGCAATATAAAAGATCCTAATTACAATAATAGGGAATGTATACATGAGTGGGTATGCACGACACCCCCTTCTTTTCCACTGTTAATTGATGCTCGACAGTTTATTTTTTTATTTGAATACTTGATGTCAAAGGTTTCACAAAACAAAACAAGAACAAAAACAAAACTAGAAATGGGCTATCTAAGGCAAATTGGTGTTTGGTGTTGGCAGAAATAGAACTCTAGTAGTGTTTATCTGGGATGTTTGAGACATAGTTTTTGGCTTTCAGAAATGATTGATTACATAGGCTTGCCAGCCAGCAATTTGTACCTCCTATGCTGAGAAAGGAAATGTGGCCGGCTTGCCTACCTGCCTTCCAGCCTGACTTCCTTCCTTCTGCTGATGATTCTTGATTATATATATGATTATATATGCATCATTAAATTTGTAAAGAGCTTTATTTAAAAATGGACAATGACTGGATGTAGTGGTACATGCATGCTTGCCAGCCGTCTCAGCACTTGGGAATCTGAGGCAGGAAGATTACTACACATTTGAGGACAACCTGAGCTACATAATGGACTATAAAAGGATGTACCTAGACTCAGTGTTTCAGTCTAAAACAAACAAAACAAATTTGAAGCATTATTAAAGTAAACTGTGTATACTGTAGGCAGAACGCAAGCATTGAGAGTTGGGGTTCTTTTAAAAAAATGATAAAATCATTCCTTTTATTTTATTTTTCTCCTCATTCTCAGTCTTCCAGACAGCTACATTCATCATCAGCCTATTCTGAGAAATTTCACAATGTGTATGAAAGTTACAAGCAGAGCACAGGGATATATATAGCCTTGTCATGGATTTTCATTGTCTACTTCGTTAACATTTGGTGCTGTCTTCTCTCCCACTGGCCTTTTCTTCTGAAACACTTAAGTTAGCCAAAGATGTATGGTGCTTTACTCCTAAATCTTTCTTTTAGTACTTATTTCCCAATAAGAAGGACATTTTCCCTAAAACTACAGGATATAATTTTACAGGAAATGGAGTACTAAAGTCCACATTCACCAGTTCCTTTGATTGCTTTGCCCCACCCTGTTAAATCAAGGCAGACTGACATTGTGTTAAGTTGTTTTGTCTGTTCACTGTTTAAGTGTAGAGCAGTGCCAGTTTTTTTGTTTGGTTGGTGGTTTTTCATGTCAAGGTTTCTCTGTATAGGCTGTCCTGGAACTCATCCTGTAGACCTGGTTGGTTAAACTCAGAGATAATACTCTTTCATGATATTAATTTTGTGAAAATTCCAGCTTTGTAGAATAACTCTAAATTTGAAATTTTAGGTTTTTCTTTCTTTTGTTTTTCTTTTGCTTATTTTATGTGTGTGTTTTTGTTGTTGTTGTTTTGTTTTTTCGTTTTTTTGAAGCAGGATTTCTCTGTGTAGCCCTGGCTTTCCTGGACTTGCTTTGCAGACCAGGCTGGCCTCAAACTCAGAGCAATCTGCCTGCTTCTGCCTCCCAGAGTGCTGGAATTACAGGTGTATGCCACCATGCCCAGCTTGATTTTAGGTTTTTCTATGATTTAGATTCAGTTAGGTATTGCTTTTAGGAGAGGAAGGAATACTATAGAGGTGAAGTAATTTTAGCAGTGCTTCTAATATCTCTAAATATGCTTGTGTGTGATTGTTTTCTCTGTATTTTAAGATTTATTTACCTTATGTATGTGAGTGTTTTGCCTCCTTGTAGGTTTACAGCACATGAGTATAGTACACAAGGAGGCCAGGACTGGACACTGGATCCCTGGAACTAGAATTACAAGTGGTTGTTAGCTGCCATGTGGGTACTGGGACTTGAACCCCAGCCTGCTGGAAGAACAATCTCTTAACCCTTGAGCCACCAGGGATGGTGGCTCATGCTTGTAATTCCAACTCTTGGGCAGTAGAGGTAGGAAAATAAGTTTAAGGTTTCTAGCTGTGTAGTGAGTTGGGATGCATGAGTTTTCAAAAAAAAAAAAAAAGTTTTCATCTTTTAAGAACTAAATATATGGGCCAGGAAGATGGCTCAATGGGTAAAAACACTCATTGCAGAAACCAGAGTTTGAGCTCTGGAATCCATGTAAAGGTGGAATTCAGAGGTATAAACTACCTGATAATAGTTCTATAATTGTTAATAGATCATTTAAAAGGTATTAGGGACTTTTTGACTTCCTTACTTCATTGAACCTTTTTATTTGTATTTTTTAAGGAGGATGTTTTAATAAACTGTGGAATTGAAAAGAAGCTAGTCTTGATTATAATTGGATTTAAAAAATTATTTTCAGAGCCAGAGTAGTTAAAAACATTTGCAGCTTAGTGGTTAAGGGCATTTGCTGCTTTTGCAGAGGACCTGGGTTTAGTTCCCAACACTCACATTGCAGCTCACTACCATCTGTAACTCCAGTTCCAGGGGCTTCAACACATTCTTTTGGTATCCTCTGGCACCAGACATGAACAAAGTAAACATATATTCAGGAGTACAGGCAAAACATTCATACACATAAAATACAAGTGAATAATTAAAAAGAATTTATTTTCAATTTCTGATTTCTCATTGATTGTTTTTTGAAAGGTGGTTGTTCTGAGACACTGTTCTAAGAATAGAAATGGCAGGTCTGAGCTTGTTGCCATTGGTTATAATGTAAAAAATGCAAGTAGGAGGGGATTTGTTTTGTTCAAATTATTTCTGTACTGTACAAGTTTGGTCTGCTTGTGCCTTTTGGAAGACACAGTTAAAAGTATTGATGGCATTTAATATAAAATTCAGCTTTTCATGTTGGATAGATGGCTCAGTGGGTAAAAGTGCTTGCTGTATGAGTATGAGGACCTGAGTTTAGATCTCAGCACATGGGGGCTTGGATAGCTCAATTGATAAGGCTCCTGAGTCTAAATCTGAGTGTCCAGGGTTCAGTTTCCTGCTGCCTTTAAAGACAGCCCCTGCAAGTTTAAGAGTGGCCCAGACTGTGGCTCAGAATTCAAACAAAATAGAGCAGATCTCAGCACACATATAAAAAGCCAGGAGTGTCAATGAACATGTAACCCATCTTCAGTATAACTCCAGGGTTATAGGCTTGCTGGCTTACTAACTATCTTCAGGTTCAGTGAGAGACCTTGTCCCAAAGGAATAAGAGGGAGAGTGGTAGAGCAGGACACTAAGGTACATTTTCTGCTGACTTCTGTAAAAGTCATACACGAACACGTACTCAAAATACGCAACTCTTGTTTGAATATTAGAAGAGTTTCTTGCAAATATTTGAGCCCAGGCTTATGATTAAACTATACCTAAGGATATATTTTAAAATGGCCTACTAGGTGGGATAGTTTGTTAATATGCAAAATCAATTAAATAATTTAAGTCTTAGGTTTAAATGCCTAGACAATACAGACAGCCACGCCTGCATCTTTCTACTGACCATCCTATAGGACATTCTGAACACTACCACTTAAAACTAACTTTTCTCTTTAAGGGTTCCTGAAATTGTGCCTGCTGTCTCCAGGTCCACCCTCACCCCACAGCATAAACCATGCTGTGATGTTACACAGCTACCATAGAACTCCAGGGTAGTGTTGAGCTGGCCCTTGTGGGTTCAGGTAAGTCCTGGCTTTTTTTTTTACCATTTGGCATTTTTTTCAAAGTTAGTTACCATTATGATTTTATGTCATAAAGGAAAATAAGGCAAAACTTTGAAAACTGTGCCATATATGGGGGAAAAATAAGTCTATTATCTAAACATGTAATGAGCCAGCTCCAGATGCTAACCAGTGGAGTTCCATAGTAGCTGTGAAGTCCCCATTGAGTCTGACCTATGACTTCAAAATATGTTAGGCTCCATTCTGGCCCACTTTATAGGACAATGTGATGTGAACTATTTAGTTCTGCTGTGGTTGCAGGACTAAATCTTAAAGATTTGATTTGGTAGCTTAGTAATAGTCTATATAATTTTATTTACTTAAAGTCTATATAATTTAAGAAGTACATCAACATTCTCCTTACCTCTAATTGCCAGTAATTACCTAATTTTGAGTGTATGATGATTCTGTGGGTCAGTTTTAGGTTGCTGGTTGGTTTGAAGTTAGACCCAGAGTGCTTCCTGTTGTCTTTTTATTTGCATTTATAGTAAGAATAAGGAGGGAGAGGGACAGGGCAGAACACACAGTATAAGTTTGTTAAAGAATACTAAGGTGCTTCAGTTACTTTTGGATACATTGTAAGTAGTCAGAAGCCTAAAGAGCAGGTATAGATAATAGATGTCTCTTCTTGTAGATTAGATCAAGCCCCCTACTCCCAGCTTTCCAACAGCCTTTGTTCTGTAAATTCAGGTTTTAACACTTCACATTTATTTATGCACTTTCCTGCCTTCTAGTGCTTCTGGTTTTTCTTACTTTTATTTCTGATGTTATATAAGTTGCTAAAAAATGTAAAGAGCTCAGATCACATCTTTGTCAATCACATCTTTGTGATTGTGATACCCTCCCCCTTCCTAAGCAGAAAAATGTGGCTAAAATTTAGTTATATGACACAAGCCAGGTCCTTTTAAACATCAAACCCACAGTGAAAACTCATGTGAAGAATATGAATGTGACCAACAGTTCTTTTTTGAGCGTTATATAGTAAAATTTAATGAAAGTTGGACAGTTTCATGATGTTGTTCATGAACTTTGTAATAAGGTTACTAATCCTTATAGCGGGAAATTTACCAGTTATTTAAGCTGTGAGCACTTATGGTTAATGAGCACAATGGAATTACATATTCCTAAAGCATTAAACAGTGTTAATTAATTTGTTTGTTTGTTCATTTGTTTTTTTGGGGCAGGGTTTCTCTGTGTATCCTTGGCTGTCCTGGAACTCACTCTATAGACCAGGGTGGCCTTAAACTCAGAGATCTGCCTGCTTCTGCCTCCCCAGTGCTGGGAGTGAAGGCATGCACCACCGCCTGGCCTACAGAGTGTTATTAAAAAGAGGTATTTTGTTCCTGTTTTCGTGCTGGGAAGGTTGGAGTCTTATTCCTCTGCCCTCCTGCATCTGTCTCTAGTCTGTTTTGGGGAACAACAGCATAGTTCTGTTTGAGTTTAACAAAGCCTAAATGGGAGGGGAGAATTCAGTATTTTTGATGATCAAATCAAATGAAAAATGTTACTGGTTCTATATATGACTCAGTTTTCTGAAATTTGAAACATATAACATGGAGTTCAGCATTTGGAAGTCTGTATATTTTTCGAAAGGATGCTTTGAAGATGAAGATGAGCGGGCAGTCATGTTTTGACTGTAGTCCCAGGTGTAGTTTGCATTGTTCAGTGTGCCAGTTGGTCTGCTCTCCTCACCCTCTGCGCCAGTGCTGATTTCAGACTCCTTCAGAAACATGAATGAGGAAATGAATTCTTAATTCTCTCTAAGATCTCAGCCAAACAGTGATTTAGCTCAAGAGTAAAGCAGTAATTTAGAGGATCTTCCCTTCCAAACCAAACAAAGCATTTAGCTTTAGATTACCTCATATTTGTGCTTTGGGGAAAAAAGTATTTGAACACACAGCATTTTCATACATGCCTATAAATCTGTACACACATATATAAACCTTTCTCTTTGTCTATTCAGCTGAATTGATCACTCTCTTGGGCTACTTTCAGAACTTGGAACATTTTACGTGTAATATATATTTTATAAATACATAATAATTTTAGGTCTTAAGCTAACATGTGTAAAAGGTACAGAGATACATGTAGTGTTGGTTTTTCTTCCATGCTGGGGATCAAACCCAGTGCCTTTGGTTGCTAGATAAGTGTTCTTCACTGAATTACACTCCATTCCTAGTTCAGGTTTTGATAGGACTGGAAGTTGTCTCTGTAAAGAAACACTGTAGAGTAGGGTGTAATGGCACATGCCTGTAGTCCCATTGCTTGGGAGACTGAGGTTGAGGAATTGCCTCAAGTTTGAGGTCATCCTTTAAGAACATAGTGAGTTCTAGACTTGGGCTACATTGAGAGGCCTATTAAAACAAAATACCTACAAAAACAAGAGGAGATGGAGGTGAGTATACCTAGTTTTAAATAATATAAACTACATTAAATTATTTTTAGATTTTTTTGTATATTTGAACATAATTAGAAAACGTACTTTATTTATTTTTATTTTTTTTGGCTTATTTTGAGACAGGGTTTCTCTCTGTGGCCTTGACTGTCCTGTACTTGCCTTGTAGTCTAGGCTGGCCTCAAACTCCCAGAGATCCACCTGTCCTGTGCCTCCTTGAGTGCTGGGATTACAGGGGTGTGTCACTGCGCCCGACTGAAATAGAAAAATCTTTAATGATAATTTTAATTCAAGTAGCACTACTTACGTCAGTTTTTAAATTTTGTGCTTCGGGAAGATTTATGTCATCTCATACTAACTCTACTACAGTTTTGTCCTAGTGAATTTTAGGGTTCTTCACAAGGATGATTCAAAGTCTTTATGTTTAAAATGGATTAGGGTTGGTAATGTGTTGACCCAAAATGCAAAATAAAATTTTCGTAAGAAGACTTTTTTTGTTGTTTTGTTTTTTCAAGACGAGATTCTCTGTGTTTCTCTGTGTTTCTCAGTACAGTTTCCGGCTGTACTGGAACTGCCTCTGTAACCAGCCTGACCTCAGACTCACAGACATCCACCTCCCTCTGCTTTGCCAGTTCTGGGATTAAAGGCATGTGCCACCAATGCCTGGTGACATTCAATAACATGAGGGATACAGTTGGTTGTTTTTGTGGTTTTGGGATTGAACCTAGGTCTTCATTCATGCTAGTCAAAAGGTCTTCCATGAAGCTTTACTCCCAGCCCCAATATAGTGGGCTTTTATTTATAGTTTGAATTGAAAATTGCATTGTTGTTACTTAGATTCTTAGGCTCACAGGATCCTGTCTGAGATACCTAAGAACTGGTACTAAACAGTCTACAACATCATATATGCATTGTCATGAGCCCTGACCTGAAAAACATGTTGAGGTTTGGGTGGGGGTTTTTGATTTTCAGAAAAGATCCGGAGTGACTGTTAGAGTTTGAAAACTTTTAATGCTGACCTCCATGCCCCACAGATGTGATTTAAAAGGATTTTTAGGGGGTTGGGGATTTGGCTCAGTGGTAGAGCCCTGGGGAAAAAAAAAAAGACAAAATAAAAGGATTTTTGGGAAGATAGGCATCATGTACTTATTGTCTTTTGTGCTTTTTATATTGCGTAGCGGAGTACACAGAATGTCACAAACATTCAGTGAGTGTGAGAATTAAATAATCAATTTTACAGTTTGGTTTCTTTTATAAAGAAAGGACATTGTGTTATACCAGGTATAAAGAATATCTTTATCTTAATTCTTAATTCAAAATGGCAATTAAAATGCCTTTTAAAAGCACACCAAGAATAGTTTTAGTCAATCTGAACATTTTACTCAGAAGACAGATTTTTTACCTTTCTGGTATAACCTAGAAAACAATGAAGAAATAGTTGGTCTGGTAATTTGTTTTACTATATTTATTGAAAGCTGGTGTGCATTTTCATCCCTCCACAAGGCTGTGTATCATCCATATTGTTCAGTAAGTACTGTCTTTACTTAATATTAATTGTGCTAAGCTTTGGTTAGCAAAATAGTTTAATGGGAATAGAAGGTTTATGACTTTGGGAAAATGTTAATTATTTTATGTTTCTGCTTCTAATTGTTTTGTTTTATTTTAACATATTTATAATCGTGTAGTATGTTTTCTATGTAGTATATATTTAACACCCTTCCCTATCTCGTTTTTTTTTTTTCTCACTGTATAGACCAGTTGGCCTTACTGAGATCTGTCTGCCTCTGCTTCTCAAGTGATGGGATTAAAGCTGTGCACTACCCACTTTCTTTAGAAACATTTTCTCTCTAACACAGGGTAACCTGAAATTCACTGTATAGTCCAGGGTTGTCATGGACACACTGCCCTCCTGCTTTTAACTCCCAAGTAGAGTGCTGAAATTATAGTTGTGAACCAATACACCCAGCCATGAACAATTTGTAACAAATATAAGAAAGTCTTGACTCTGGGAGATTCTGAATTCAAAATGCTGCCAGTTTTTACTTAACATGAAAGTTATTTTAGAGTATAGAAAGCTCAGTGGTTTTTAAATTCTGCTTTAAAAATGTAGGGGAAAAGGGCAAAAACAGCCAAACACCAACTGGACTCACATGTGTATATCTTTGGGTTTTGCTGGGGGATCAGTGCAAGACAACAAAGACTCCTTTTCTTCTGCGAGATCTAGTCTCTCACACTCGGCTGTCCTTGCTCATTTTAATCCACTCCAGTATTCTAGGAGTTCATCAAAGCCTGCAGCAGCATGGAGCCTAGCTGTGATGGTGAGGTAAGTGCCAAACTAGGCAGTTCTAGTTCTGGTAAGAAATTTTGAAATGATAGGGAAATACTAATTTTTCTTATTTTCTTTAGCACATATAAATGATGTCCCAGGATCCAGGAAGTACAAAGAAATGTTTAAAGAGTTTAGTGTGGTTGCTTCATTTATATATACTTTTTGAAGAAAAATAGATTTTAAGTGCTTTTTTATGTTGGTGCTTGTTTTAGGGGTTGTGGAAGGTGATTTAACAGCCATAGAAGCATACAAGTCATCAGGAGGCGATATTGCACGCCAGCTCACTGCAGATGAAGTACGCTTGCTGAACCGTCCTTCTGCTTTTGATGTTGGCTACACTCTGGTACACCTGGCCATACGCTTTCAGAGGCAGGACATGTTAGCAATATTGCTTACAGAGGTAAGTATGGCATTTTGGTTATTGAATTTGGGGGGTTGTATGTGCTACCATTGAACAGCTGTAATGTTTTTTAATATTTTTATATTGAAATAGGTTTTTTATTTATTAAATTTTAAAAATATTTTATTGCTATAGTGTGGGTTGAAAATAGGGCCTTGTGTGTATACACACACACTACATACACCCACAAGGAAAGTGTTTTTGTCACTGAGCTGTATACCTAGCCCTAGTTTTTTAAAAAAATAATTAATTTATTTAGTGTGCATTAGTGTGAAGGTGTCAAATCCCTTGGAATTGGTGTTACAGACAGTTGTGAGCTACCATGTAGGTGCTGGGAATTGAACCCATGTCCTTTGGAAGCGTAGACAGTGCTCTTAACCACTGAGCCACCTCTCCAGCCCCTAGCCCTGGTTTTCATATGTATGTATATATGTATGTATTTATTTTTTTGAGACAGGGTTTCTGTGTGTAGCCTTGGCTGTCCTGGACTCACTCTCTAGACCGGGCTGGCCTTGAACTCACAGAGATCCGCCTGCCTCTGCCTCCCCAAGTGCTGGGATTCAAGGGTTATGGCACTGTGCCCGCTGCCTATTTTTTATTTTTAATGTGACAGTGTTTCCCCAAACTATTTTTAAATGTTTTAACATTTTTACTTGCTTTTAAAAGTTGTTTTAAATTTAAGAGATTTTTAATAGTTTAAAGACTTAAAAATTTTTTTTTCTATATGAGTCTTTTTCTGTATGTATGTGTATCTAGGTCCTTTGGCTGTATTTTAAAGGAGACTCCTTCCTTGGTATGGTACTTTTTGTTGTTTTTGTGTTTTATTATTATTTTTAAATTTTTTCAATTAAATTTTTTATATTAATTACAGTTTATTCACTTTGTATTCCAGCTGTAGCCCCCTCCCTCACCTCCTCCCAATCCTACCCACCCTCCCTTTCCTCCCATGCCCCTCTCCAAGTCCACTGATGGGGGGTGTCCTCTGTCTTATGTAGCTCAGGATGAGCTTTGTTGGTAGAAAGGACATCCTTGATTACCTAATTCTTTTGTTCCACTCCCCCAAGTGCTTAGATTATAGGCCTGTCTTACCATGCATACTCTCTCCCTTTGGCTAGGCTGGCCTTGATCTTCCAGGGTCAGGTCATCTCTATATACACAACGCCTTGCTTTGAAATCCATATGCCTACTGTCTGCTGAGTTGATGAAGTTGCTGATATACAGCACTGCCCTGAGCAATAGAGCCTTTTGAAGCAGAGCTTTTCTCCACAATATTTAAATCATTGGGTTTGAGTAAAACACATGGGGACTTTTTTTTTTGAAACAAGGTTTCTCTGTGTGTAGCCCTGTCTGTCCTGTACTCACTTTGTAGACCAGGCTGGCCTGGAACTCACAGAGATCCACCTGCCTCTGCCTACCAAGTGCTGGGATTAAAGGCATGCACCACCACGACCTGGCTAGGGCCTTATCTTTTATTCATTCAACTAAGATTTATTTATTTAGTATTTATGCTATGTGCCAAGCTCTATGGCTGAGGAGGATAGAATTGTAAGGATGCTAACTCTTCCTTTATTGACTCCTTAGAGAAATGGAGGATTGAATGGGTTATTCTGTATAGTTTCCCTTTCCCCCCTGCTCCTCCTCCTGCCTTTCACAGGATCTCATATATCCCAGGCTAGCTTTCAACTTGTTACTAAACTGAGGATAATGTTGAACTTCTAATATTCCTTCACCTTCTGAGTACTGGGATTACAGGTGTTCACCACCACCTGTTTTATGTCATGCTAGGGATCTACCTTGTGAATGCAAATCAGACAGTATGCCAGTGGAACTGTACACTGAACCTCATTTCATCAAGTTTCTGGAGGAGGCATAGAAGTTAGCATGTGAAGTAAGCTTGGGGAGAATTGAATTAAGTGGATGATTTATGAAGGTATAAGGGATCATATCTCTGAGATAGAACTGTATTATTCAGATAAGAGACTTTGTTTTTCACGATAAGAGAAATAGAATAAAAGTGCAGAAAGTCAGATAATTGTGTATTCAATTTTTATAAATACACCACTTCTGGATATACTTTATATAAGTGTATAAATTGATTATTCAAGTTTACCAGTATCTGGACTACTGAATGGGGATTTAAAAATATGCAAGATAGATGAAAGCTTGATTTTGTTGGCTAGCCATTATGTTTACTTTAGCAAGATTCAGGGGAAGATGTTGGGTATACTCAGGGAAAGGAAGTGAAGTGCATTGTTAAAAAGGATCAGTGTGAGTAGAGGGATTAGATTTCTGAAACATAGGTTAGAATAAAGTATCTTTGTGGTTTCCTAATTGTATTGCCCAGTAGAATTGTTGCATTGCAGGGGATGTCATTGTGATTAGTGTAGTTATTTATGACGGCAGACCAGATACAGAAGATGGCTGTGGGCCAAGATTAAAAAATTTTAGGATATTCATTGATTTCCTGGGGCCTTGTGAGCACAGGGCTCCTAAAAGCAAGTCTCGGGTTAATAGTGGGATAGTACTAAAGTGTCTGTGAATTTATTATTGTTATGTTACAAATTACCTCAAAATTTAGCAGCTTAATACAAAACATTCTGTTATTTAAAACATTTTTGCAGGAGTTATCATAGCTGAATAGTTCAGGTCAAGATGCCATGAGAGGGCCTGGAAGATGACTCTGTGGGGAACGTGTTTGCCTTTTAAAAATGTACAGATCAGAGTTTAAATCCTCAGTACCCATAAAAATGCTAGACAGGCATGGGGTAATCCCAGCACTCAGGAGGCAGAGACAGAACATCCCTGGAGCAAGATGCCTAGCTAGACTAGCTGAATTGATGAACTCCAGGATCAGTGAGAGATCCTGCCTAGTGAAATAAAATGGAGAGTCTTGAGGAATACACATGGCATCAACATCTAGCTTCTAAATACATTTGCATAATGTGTACTGGTACTCACATACATGCATACACATGGAGATGCATGCACTCACCCATATTTGCATGGTGTTAATCAGCTGTTGGCTAGGGCTGTAGTCAGAAAGCTTGACTAGCACTAAAGGATCTGCTTCCAGGCTCATCCACAGAGGCTACTGGCTAGTGGCTTCAATTCCTGCTATGTGGCTTCATTCATAGTAGCGTTCATGGCAGCTCCTGTCACCTAAAACAGATGATTGAAGAGAAGATGCAGAAATGTAATCAAAGTAGAAGCTGTGTTACATTAGAAATCTTTTTTGTTGTTGTGAAAATTTTCATGGTTAACTGGCAATTGGTAAAATCAAAATAAGGAGTCCAAATTGTAGCTGTGTTACTTCTGCTGGTTTCTTAACAACTCTGGCTCCTTTACTTTAACATCAGTAGATTACTATAAGGCATGCTGCTCCAGTTCCCATTTATGATAGGAAGGTGGCTTTTAGTAAGGAGACAGCTTGTTCTCAATAGATTGCAAGCAGCAGAGAACGAAGCTGACTGGCTGACTCAGTGTCTGCTTTCACTTACTTACAGATACCATCCTGTAAGTTAAAGAGCCATAGAGGTGGTGTGTGTGTGTGTGCGCGCGCGCGTGTTTGTTTTGGCTTGAGATTAGCCCAGGCTGGCCTCTTACTCCTGATCTTCCAACCTCAGACTTTGTAGTGATACGATTACAATTGTGCGCCATCATTCCCCTTTCCACACTGTGAATACAACTGGAATGCTGGTTGGAATCTACCATTTGTTATCATTTTGAATTTAATGACTATTTTTTTGAACAGTTATCCTGATGATGTAAATAACCACTAGCAAAGAAATAATGGCTAGTACTTTTAAGATTTAAAAAAATGAATTTGGGGGAAATTTTGCTAATTTCTTTAAAATGCTGTTTTGTTTTGTTTCTATTTATAATAAATAAGATACAGAGGAAAGTTTCTTTCTGTATTTAAGGTGTCTCAACAAGCAGCAAAGTGTATTCCAGCAATGGTGTGTCCTGAATTGACAGAACAAATCCGGAGAGAAATAGCTGCTTCTCTTCATCAGAGAAAGGGAGATTTTGCTTGCTATTTTCTGACTGACCTTGTAACATTTACATTACCAGCAGGTAATCCCGGAATTTATTATGAATAGCAGTCTATTTTCTTAAGGTTATTTTTTTATGTAGGGATAAAAATGTTTTTGTAAGAAATAAGTTGGGATTTTTAACATTTTTATATTTATGTGTATATTTTATATGTATATGTATATTTTATATTTTATGGGTGTTTTGATTGCATCTATATCTGTTCCTCATATGTGTGCCTGGCACCCATGGAGGCCAGAAGAGGGTGTCTGGTCCCAGGAACTGGAGTTACAGACAATAGTGAGCAGCCATGTGGGTGCCAAGAATCAAGCCTGGGTCCTCTGGAAGAGCAACCAGTGCTTTTAACTGCTGAGTTATCTCACTAGCCCCATAGGTTAGGATTTGACTGTTCTGTTTATTTTTGAAGTGACTCATACAAGAATGACCTGTAAACAAATACTTTTTTTTGCTTTTGTTTTGACCTTAGTGTTATTTATTTGAAGTGCTCACTCTGTAGCTGCTAGCCTAGAACTTGCACAGACCTCTGGGTTCATCCACATGAGTGCTGGTATTATAGATGTGAAGTCACTTCTTAGGTGTTTTTTTTGAGACAGTATCTCATTGTGTAGTTCTAGCTGGGTCTTGAACTTGCTATGTAGACCAGGCTGGACTTGAGCTCAAAGAGAATTTTCTCTTGAGTGCTGGGGTTAAAGGCATGTGCCACTACATACAAAGAAACATGCACACATATTACTCATTCATTTTCCCCCTTTATTTAAAATTATATACCCATTGGCTACTATTAAGAATTGCGAATAGAATACAGGTTTTTAATGGGTTAGGTTGTTTGAATTAAAAATACTTGTACCTTTGAACATGTCACTATTTTCCATTCATTAATTTCTGCTGTATTTGTGAAGCAATTGTTAATGTTTTAAATTTTAATGGCTGGAAGATGCTTTTTTTGAATTAATATTGAATAAATACACCAAAGAACTTTTTTTTAAGTAAATGTTCAATCTGGTGTCCGTATATTTTCAATTTTTTTGCAGTCATATGTATTTATACATGGGAAGGGTTAATGAAGCCTTTTAAAATAGTAAATTTCATTGAAATATACTATATATTAAGCCTATCTCAAGGTATACATTTTTTTAAAGAAATCATTGTTATATGTATTTATTGTGTGTGTGGCATGTTGTTGAGGTCGAAGAACCACTTAATCATAATTGGTTCTCTCCTTCCAGCATGTGGTTCCTGGGGATTGAACTCAGGTAATTAATTAGGCTTGGTGCAAGTGACTTTTCCTGCTGAGCCATCTTGTCAAACCATAAATACATTTAAAAAGAAAGAAAGGAAGGAAGAAACAAAATGCCATTAAAAAATTAAATACATGTATTTTAATGTTTGTATATGATGTTTTGTCTGCATGTGTACATGAGTACCATGTTGTGCCTGGTGTCCTCAGATGTCAGAAGAGGACATCATATTCTGTGGAACTGGAGTTAAGTAAGGATGGGTATAATCCGTCATGGAGGTGCTGTGAATTGATCCTGGGGTCCTCTGCAAGAGCAACCAATATTTTTAACCATTGAACCATTTCTCCAGCCCCCCACTCCCAAAGGGTTTTTAAGGGTAATGTTTTTTATTACACTAGAGTGCTCTATTAAGTAACCAGAATATCCTGGAATATTTGAGGAAGGTTGCCAAAACTGTTTGTCAAACTGCCATGGTTCATTCACTTTTATAAGAAAATTCTTAAGTTTGAAAATAGCAGGTTTGTACAGAAGCTGCCCATATGAAGAAAAAGAACAAAGAAAAATCTATTTGTCTACACCATATTTTTTTATGTTAACATTAAATAAGAATTTTAGTAATGAACCTAGAAAGGAAACTATATATACATAATTGTGTTACATAAGCATTAAATATAATATCTGACAACTTTAGTAGAAAGGGGGCGTTTTTATTAGAGGCTGTCATTTCATTTATTAAATTATTAAACACAAGAACTGATTTTAAGCCCGATTTTTTTTCTGTGCAGATATTGAAGATTTGCCTCCAACAGTTCAAGAAAAATTATTTGATGAGGTGCTTGATAGAGATGTTCAAAAAGGTAAGTGTATGATGAATGTTGTAATTTATCTTTTATCCAATTAGTTGTTTCCTTTTTTATAAGGTAGGAAGTAGTTCATTGTGTAGTTGTCTTGCCTTGTTTTAAATTAAAGATATAGAGTCATGGTGTTCTCATGTGTAAGGTTCTAGAGTGGACGGACCCCCAACCCCGAAATCAGCAATGCAAAACAGAAAAGACATTTTATAGCCTTTGATTGTGATAGATTGAAGAAAAACAGATATTAAATCTTAAAAACCTTGTTTTCCTATTACTTATTCTAGAATGAATATATTTCTGTGTTAAACATTTTTGGAAACTAAGACTGTAAAGGATTTGTAAGTTGAATAAATTATTCCAGAACCACAACATGTTTTACATATGTAAAAAATTTATATTGATAAAATTTTCTACATAAATGTTCTTATGTAGATGATATTTTCAACCCACCAAATATTTTGCAATTCTGTAGGTATGAAAACGAATATAGCTGGGCACAGTGGTGCATGCCTGTAATCCAGCACTTGGGAAGGCAAAGGCAGGTGGATCTCTGTTAGTTCGAGGCCAGCCTGGACAGCCAAGGCTACACAGAGAAACCCTGTCTTAAAGCAAACAAACAAACAAACAAAAACAAAACAAAAAAATAAAAAAAAGAAAGAAAGAAAATAAATTAATTTAAATTTCTCATAGAGCTAGAGGAAGAATCTCCCATTATAAACTGGTCTTTGGAGTTGGCTACACGTTTGGACAGCCGACTGTATGCACTTTGGAACCGGACTGCTGGAGACTGTTTACTTGACTCAGTACTACAAGCTACCTGGGGCATTTATGACAAAGACTCGGTGCTTCGGAAAGCCCTGCATGACAGCCTGCATGACTGTTCACATTGGTGAGCTGACATCCTTCCCTTTTTCAGTGTAGAACTGCACTTGCTGGATCATTTCCTTGTAGTAGTAGGTTACTTTTCTGCTCATATTTTAAAGATATTTTTATATGTATAGGCATTTTGGGTGCATCTATGTCTGTGCACCATATATATGTCTGGTGCCCAAGGAAGCCAGAATATTGGATTCCTTGGAACTGAAGTTATAGACAGTTGGTACTTTCATGTGGGTGCTGGGAATCAAACCCAGGTCCTCTGGAAGAACAGCAAGTATTTTTAACTATTGACCCATCTCAGCCAGGCTATGGTGGTGCTCATTTTTAATCCCAGCACTCCGGAGGCAGAGGCAGGCAGGTCTCTTGAGTTCGAGGCCAGCTTGGCCTACAGAGGGAGTTCCAGGACAGCCAGGGTTAAACAGAGATAACCCTATCTTGAAAAGTGACAACAGCAAAAATCCAAACAAAACAAAAAGCTATTGAGATATTTCTCTAGTCCTTCTTACATAATAAAATTTAAAAGATTTGTTAATCTGTTTACTCTATGTGTGTGTGTGCATGCGCAATTCTTCGTCTGTGTGTCAGTCTTCCTATACCATTGGGGGTGTGATTGATTTGGTTTCTGCGATGGCAGTTTCTTTTTTTTCACAGATCTGCTTTATAAGTTTAATGTGGTAACCCTGTAAGGTGTATATATTCCCCTGGTGCTGATGAAATTTAGTTTCTGAGTTGGAAAGCCAAATTTGGACTGTGGTAAATCTTGTCACCTTTCAAATATTTTTTGAAAAGCAGCTTGGATCAGGACATAGTGGTGTACCTCTGTAACCCCAATCCTATAACCTGGGATGGAAGTGGCAGGAAGACTGGGTTTAAGACCACCTTTTGGCTATGTATAAAGACCCTGTCTCAAATTTTTGCCTCATACAAAACCAAATACATCATTGGTAGTTTTCCTTTGGGTAGTAATTGGCTTTCTTTGTAAGGCTGAAAATAAATTGTGAATTTTAATAGTTGATTACTCTTTTCTGTAATTGAGAAGGTCTTATTTTTTATTCTTTAAATCTTGTGTGTGTGTTTTGTTTGTTTGTTTTTTGGGACAAGGTTTCTCTGTGTAGCGTTGGCTGTCCTGGGCTTGCTTTCTAAAAAGACCAGGCTGGCCTCCAATTCACAGAGTTCTGCCTGCCTCTGCCTCCCTAAGGCTGGGATTACAGGCATGCACTACTGCGCCTGGCCTTTTCTTTGTTTTTTTATTTTTATTTTTTGAGACAGGGTTTCTTTGTGTAGCCTTGGCTGTCCTGGACTCACTTTGTAGTCCAGGCTGGCCTGGAACTCACAGTGGTCCACCTGCCTCTGCCTCCCAAGTGCTGGGATTAAATTTTTAAAAGACATTTGTAGCTAATAATAGTAACTTTGGGGCTTGTTCTACCTATTATTACTTAAGACTGTAAGGTAATCTTCTAATATTTACATTTGGACCAGCTGAGTCATTTGAGGTTCTGTTTGTCTAGTGCAAGGATGGGAAGAGGTAATAAAGCACAAACATGAGCTAGGTAGGGCCATTTGAGATGCGTTTCGGCATTGCAGCAGAACTCTTAGTTGTCCCAATTCTAATGAATGCTTCAAGTTGAAGACCTGGAGCTTTTATGTGGACAGGACTCCTGATACAAAGTATTCCTTGATGCCGTTTTCTAGAAACTCTACCTTTGCTTGCTCTTTTTTTTGCTTGCTCTTTTTTTTTTTTTTTTTTTTTTTTGTAATTTTATAAAGAAAACAGAGTTGAAAGCAAGGATCATAGAGGCATCCTTCTGCTCTCTTGGGAATAGGGTCAGGCTAAAGATTATAATGGGAAAAGATGGAGTGTTACTGTTCTCAACTTTTGGTTTAATGGCTAGTTTGCTCATTAATCCCAACACATGGTTATTAACATGACAGAGTAAGAGAGGTGGGTAAACTTGTGTCCTGATCTAGGTCAGGAGAGAAGGAGCCAACATACCACTTGTATAGCTCCTTCTTTAAAGGTGCTCTTTGCTGAGTTGCTAATTTGCATAGTCTAAATCAACTGGAAAAGATTATCCTCTGTCCTGTAAAATCCCTAGTAAGAGCTGAGAAAGCAGTGTTCTCTTATGTGAACTTGAATCACTTTTGTTTAGACTGGATGCCCGTACTAGCTGGCTGATGTTCTTAAAGCTATGTATACAATATTGTCCTTGCTTTTGTCTTAGTTTCTCTTCCTATTACTGCGATAAAATAAGCTGGTCTTGTGTGATGGACTTTTCATGAGGAGACTTAGGAATACCTATCTACTAACCTCAGAAAAGAAGCCCACAAAAGACCAAAGTAAAGTCAAGCTTGATGAACCAATGAGTTTTATTTTGCGGGGAGGGGTAACTTATAGGACCAGAAATGACGCCAGCATGGGTGGCAGGTCACGAAAACTGGGAACCTGGAGCACACTGCAGCCTGCAAGCAGCTTAGCAGGTTCTTCCCAGGTGGCTCAGTTGGTCTGAGCCTCTTCTAGGTACTCTCTGCTTTTTCCAGGCAACTGTTTATCTGAGTCCTCTTAGCAATGTTTACTGTTTATATTCTTTTTGGGAGAGAGGGTCCTAATGAATCTTGTCAGTTTGGGGGACTTTCTGAAACTAGTTTAAGGTAGCTACCTGTCATAACAGCCTCCCTGTAATATTCACCTCTCCTTAGAACACCTTGTTGTTTCACCTCTCTGTAAACATCTGGTTTTAAATTTCCTCCCAAGATGAAATATTGTTCATCACAGAGGAAACTGCTACACAACACCCTGACAAAAGCAATTTAAAGATACTTGGCTCATAATTCCAGATTAAAGTCTGTTTTTAAAAATGGGAAAGTCAAGGTGGCAGGAACTTGAAGCAACAGGTCATATGATTCATAATCAAAAGAAGAGAGCAGTGAATCAGTGTGTACATGCTAATGCTCAGCTCTTCTCCACTCTATGTAATCCTCCTGTCCTGCCCAAGGAATGGTGCTGCACACAAATGGGCAGGTCTTTACAACTCAGTTAACGTAATGTAATTCCATATAGGCCAGCCTAGCCTTGAGGGTCCCTCATTGAGAGACTTGCTAGGCAATTCTACATTGGGTCAAATTGGCAATTAAAGCTGACCGTAATTTCATTGACATGTCTGTCCAGTTTCTCAGAGGAACAGGTAGGGGTAATCTGTCAAGAAGGGTAAAAATCATTACAGCTCTTGTAGAGTTAATTACTGTTTACTTGGTAGTCATTTAATTTTTTAAAATTTTTAAAAATTTATTTAATTTTACCTTTATGTGCATGAATGTGAAGGTGTCACATCCCTTGGAATTGGGGGTACAGACAGTTATGAGCTGCCATCTGAGTCTGGGACTTGAACCTGGGTCCTTTGGAAGAGCAGACAGTGCTCTTAGCCACTAAGCCATCTCTCCAGCCCCAACTGGTAGTCATTTTAAGTTAGTTCTATTTTTCGATGTAGACTACAAATTCTGTTGGATGCGTGTGTGTATATATGCTCTGCTTTGTGGATACATACAGTTAGTACTGGGCTGCCACAAATCATATACTCAAAAGCAAAACAAAAATGTTGGAGAAATTTTAAGGTTGAATTTTAATATGTTTTCTAAAACGGTAGCTTTATTGAAGTACTATTTGCCCTAAAACATGATTAAAACATACTGTTGACTGCCTGATATTTAACTTATCCAACACTGCAACAGAGTCATGGAGCATTTATCACCCCAAAAGAAAGCTCGTGCCTCTTTTTCAGTTCTTTCTGCTTCTCAGGCCCTAGCTGCAGGGAATTATTAATCTGCTTCCTATACCTGTATGTTTCTCTTTTCTGGACATTTCATATAAATGGAATCACAAAATAGGTGGTCTATAACTGAAGCATATTCCATAATATGGACAAATATTTTTATCACCTATTTACCAATGGAAGGATATTAGGTTGTCTTCAGTTTGGCTCTGACATGTACACATCTCTGTGGGACAATATATATATATATATATATTTTGGCATAGGAACCTATGAATGAAATTGTTGGGTCATACAGTAAATGTATGTTAAATTTTAAGAAATGGCCAAACTGTATTTCACGGTTTCTGGCCCCTTTTAAATTTCTGTCAACATACATACATGAAGAGTTTCACTTTTGCCACGTCCTCACCAATACTCGTTATTGTTCTGATTAGAGATGGTATTTTGCACACCAAGTGCTACTTTCACTGTTCTTGATTTCTGTTTATCTTATGGATGGTGATACTGAAATGTTTTTTCATGTGCTTATTTTTTGTTCCTAAATCTTGATTGGTGAAACATCTCTTTAATGTCTCCGCCTTTTTCTAGTGCCTTGGTGCTTAGTGCTCAGATCAGGGCTTCAGGCATGCTAAGCAAGCATCTACTATTGATCTAGGCCCCAGCATTCTATGCTCAATCTTGAAGAGTTGCTTTTTTTGTTGCAGATATACTTTCTGTATCAGTCAGGTCGCTCTTTAGATTTATGATCTGTCAATGTTTTCTTCCGTTTGTGGCTTTCATTTTCTGATTAATGATACCTTTGAGGGACAAAAGTCATTTTTAAAGATTTGTTATTTATACATTACTTTGACTGCATGTGTGACTGCATGCCCAGAGGAGGGCACCAGATCTCATTATAAATGGTTATGAGCCACCATGTGGTTGCCAGGAATTGAACTTAAAACCTTTGGAAGAACATATTAACCTCTGAGCCATCTCTCTAGCCCCAAACGTCATTTTTACAATGTAAATTGATTTTATTATTTTGTGTGAATGGGTGTTTTGCCTGCATGTCTGTATACCACATGTATGAAGTGCTCTTGGAGGCCAGAAGATTCCCTGGGGCTGGAATTACAGATGGTTATGAGACGCCATGTGGGTGCTGAGGATAGAACCTGGATCCTCTGGAAGAGCAGCCAATGCTCTTAACCACTGAGCCCATACTAGCCCTAAAATCATACTTTTAATAAGTGTCGCTTGTCAATATTTTTAAATTTATACATGCTATTGAAGTCGTAGCTAACAGTATCTTCTCTAGCTAAATGCCAGTGCTAGTTAGTGTTTTGTCAACTGATACAAGCTGGAATTGTATGAGAGTATGCCCCTACCAGATTGGCCTGTGGGGAATTTTCTTGACTGATGTGGGTGGGCCCATTTCACTGGAGATGGGCAGGATGGTATTGCCATCCCTTGGCAGGTATTTCTGGATGGTATCAAAAAGCAGGCTGAACTAAGGCACAAGGACCAAGCCAGTAGGCCTGGATCCTTCTTGGCCTCTGCTTAGCTTTCTGCCTTGAGTTTCCATCCTGAATTTCTTCTAGTGATGAGGTATGACAAAGAGTTAAAAGATGAAGTAAACCATTTTCTTCCCAAGTTGCCTTTGCTCATGGCGTTTTATCATAGCAGTAGAAACCCAAAACCCAAACTAAGACAAGGCCACAACATCCTCTGTTTTTGTCTTTGGAATTACATAGCTTTAATTTTTGACATTTAGGTATTTGGTCCATTTATTATGAGCTAATTTAATTCTGTAGAAATCTAATTGTCAATTTACTGAAAAGACTGTCGTTCTCCATTTGGTTGCCTGGGTACTTTTGTTAAAAATTGACTGACTTTATAAGAGATTTTTTTCTTTCTGGACTCTTGTTTTTTCCCATTAGGAGTGTGAATCCTTAGACTTAGTACTTCTATTTGAAGAATTCCTAAGCCAGGCACAGTAGCACACACCTCTGGTCCCAGTGCTCCAGGAGGCAGAGACAGGCGGATCTCTGAATTCAAGGCCAGCCATGTCCAAGACAGCCCCGGGCTACACAGAAAAATGCTGTCTTAAAAAAACAAACAAACAAAATTTATTTGTGTGTGTGCTGTGCTGTGATGTATGTGAGTGTATGATTTATAATGTATGAACACAAGTTCATACACAAGTCAAAACACAACTTGTAGGAGTAGGGTTCTCTTTTTCCACTATATGTCCTGGAGATTAAGCTAAAGGTCATCAGGCTTGACAACGAGTTCTTTTACTTTTGAGCCATTTCACTGACCCAGAAAGTTTTTGGTTAAAGTACTTAATTTTATAAATGAGACAGCTCCTGATTAGTCAGAAATTAAGTAATGATTCTAATCAAAACTCAAAGAAACTAAGAGAGTTCTTTAAGCTACACATGCTCAAATAATCATACATACATACCAAGACCAAATTCTCAACCCCTGAAGCTAGTGGGAACACAAGGACCATCAGCCTATACCCAGTGTATAAACAAGTGCTACCAGGCAAGTTTAGATTAATATTTAAAAAAATTAAGTTCCTGTCCATGGATTCTAAGATATCAAAGCTAACAATATTCTTGCCATTAATCTACAAATTTTATGCAAATACAGTCAGAATCCTGGCTGGCTTTTTGTAAAAACTGTTAAGCAGACCCTAAATCTTATACACCCCACTCCTCCCCGCCAAAGGCTAAAGGACTCAGAACAGGAATTCTTTTTGTTGTTGTTTTTGTTTTGTTTTATTTTTTGAGTCAGGGTTTTTCTGTGTAGCCTTAGCTTTCCTGTACTTGCTCTGAGACCAGGCTGGCCCTGAACTCAAGAGATCTGCCTGCCTCTGCCTCCCGAGTGCTGGGATCAAAGGTGTGTGCTACCACTACCCAGCTCACAAATACATTTTAAAAGAAATTATTAACCACATATCATCAGTTAGAAAAAATTTCTCTTAAGCTTTTAAAAACTTTATTGCCTTTCAAGCTTTCAGATATTCTTTGTGAAAGAGAAGTGCTTCTATTTTCTTTTAAAAACATGTTATTGTATTAGAAACCCTCTTTAATATTTTGAATGTGGAAAATACTTGAAACTTGTTTTTAGATTTTGTTTTTAATTTTATGTATGACTGCCTCTCTTGCTTGTATATCTGTGCACTATATGTGTGCCTGGGGCCCACAGAAGTCAGAAAAGGGCATGGGATCATCTCGACCTGGTTTTAACAGAGAGTTGTGAGCCACTGTGTGGGTTCTGGGAATTGAACTTGGGTCTTAGGCAAAACAAGTGCTCTTAACCACTGAGCCATCTCTCCAGACCCAAAAATACTTTCTTAATCAATTAAGAATTAAATCTCTGAAACATTGTTTTAGTTTGGGTTTTATGGCTGTGAAGAAACACTGTGACCACAACAACTCTCACAAAGGATAACATTTTAATTGGGGCTAGCTTACAGTCAGAGGTTCGTCCTGGTAGGGAGCATGGCAACATGCAAGCAAGCAGACATGCTGCTGGAGAAGGAGCTGCAAGCAGCAGAAGACTGTGCCATATAAGGCAGAGCTTGAGCATAGGAGACCTCAAAGTTTGCCCCAACAGTGACACACTTCCTCCAACAAGGTTACTCCTACTCCAACAAGGCCACATTGCCCAATAGTGCCTCTACCTATTGGCCACGTATGACACATGAGACTTTGGGGGCTATTCCTATTCAAACCACCAATCATCATGTTTTAGAAACTAACATAGGTAAGCTTAGTTCTTACAGAACCCTTTATTAAGTTACTTTAAAAATATGCTTAACGTTTCTTTGCTGAAGTGTTGTCTTTTGCTTCTTTCCCTGGAACTTAAATGTGCTTTTTCAAGTTTAAGTGGCTGTCTTTACTTCAGAGGGCTTTGTTGTAGAGTACTGCATGACAGTTCTGGTCTTAAACTTTTAAAATTTGACTTAAGATTTGTTTCTAGACCTTTAGTTTTTCCCTATTGATTTATGTGTCAGTTTGTGAAACCATTATTAGAATTCCAGCTGATACGGAACTTGTAGGTCTGCTGTGTGCGCTGCCACAGCCAGTTTCTGTTTCTAATTGTATGCCTGATATAGAAAAATAGATTTCACTCTTGCTTCAGTCTCCCAGCGACCCATTGTGATTTTTGTGTTTGCCTAATTTATTATAGGAGAAATGTTTTAAAGGATATTAAATATAAAGAAGGAATTGTTTTTCTAATTAAAACATTTTTTTTAGATTTTCATGTAATCACGAGATTTTGTTGACATAAAGAAATCTCAGGTGGTGATATTGATTTATTAGTTTTGTCTTTTTGATCAGAGATCTTGAATAGCCCAGCCTAGCCTAAACCTCTCTACATAGCTAAGGATGATTCTTGAGCTCTTGATCCTATTTCTAACTCATTTCATGCTTGTAATCATGTCCTACTAGGACCCATGTGATCTTGATATTCTTAAGAACACAGTGGGGTGTTTATGAGGCATTGTAGTCACACATAGCATAGTGATATATCACTGGAGAAATGTGGCATCTTTGTATCTAATACTTCAAATGACATTTTGACCATCTTATTTTCGAGTCTTGCTGAAGGCTGGCTGCAATTTCTGTAGTGTTATAGGTATGTGGCACCATGCCTGGCTTTTGAGTTTACTAAACCAATATACTATTGAATGAAAATAAAACTTTTCTTCACTTTTAGAGTTAATTAGATAGTGAATTTGATTCTGGTTGGAGATACACTAAAAAAATGTCTGTTACCAGAATGTAAACATTATCTCGACAGGAATTACCAAAAAAACCCTACACTAATAAATGTTTGGAGCCAGTCAGTGTACTGCTGGTTCAAAACTAGCACTTAATATTTTTTTCTTTTGTCTTTTGCTTGCTAGGTTTTACACTCGCTGGAAAGACTGGGAGTCGTGGTATTCCCAGAGCTTTGGTTTACATTTTTCACTAAGGGAAGAACAGTGGCAAGAAGACTGGGCGTTTATACTCTCTCTAGCTAGTCAGGTAAGGCTGCATCAAGTTTTGCTAGGTTTTGTTTTGTGAAAGAGTGGTAATCCATATATTCTCGAGTTCTTCAGTCTGTTTGATCAAATCATGGTGGAAAACAATGCTTGCCTTGCTGAAAGTAAGCTGTGTTCTAGGTGCCAACTACATCTCATCAGTGTAGAACTGTGCTGCTTAATTAAGGGTAATGGACACCAGAAACAAAACTTCTAATGATAACTTACAAGCGTTGCAGAGTCCAGATTGCTTGTTTTTCCTCAGTGTCAGAGGCTTTTTTGTTTTACTGCCCTTCCACAGTAGCTCCAGTTGTTGGGTTCAAGCTCACAGTAGGTAATTAAAGGATGGAACTGAGCTGTCAGGCTTGGAAGAAATTCTGTAGATTGTTTCCTCATGACTACATTCATGTGTTATTTGGGAAAAAGTACAGTCTGAACAAATAACTATTTGTCTAGCTAGGCTCATTGAAACCTGAGACACAAAGTTCCTTCTGTTTGAGCCATTTATGCAGGGTCCGCAGTGTCTAATTTGTGAAATAATGTACCTTATGGCCATGTGTTATTAGAGTGCCTGTAGTTACAGATGGATCCAGTTCAGTAATACTGCCATTTAACTTTGTACACAGTACAGCCATCTTCAGGAGAACATTGTTGTCGGTAGGACTTTCACAGTAAACATAAATTATATTTTGTGAAGTATCCTTTGCTATCTGAACCTGCTGAGATTGGAGAGTAAATGCAACACCACAAAACAATTGCCTACATCTGTTTAGATATGAGTGATACTTATGCATAGACACCAGAAATTTCTATTATAATTCTGGATTGAGATAGTACACTGAAAATAGTATTGCTTTTTTACACAGCAGTTTTTGGGAGCGGTAATAAATGTGTTTAAAATTTTTTCTTTTTGTGTGTGTACAGCCCGGAGCAAGTTTGGAACAGACACACATTTTTGTACTTGCACATATTCTCAGACGACCAATTATAGTTTATGGAGTGAAATATTATAAGAGTTTCCGGGGAGAAACTTTAGGATATACTCGGTTTCAAGGTAAGCCTTTGCTCAAGAGTACTCTTAAGTAGTCTTGTTTACTCTGAATATATAGCTGGGGCCGCAAAGCAGTAATTTGGGAAAGGCAGGGTAGCTTCTGGATTTTAGGAGGTAGAGCAGTGGTTGTGGGGGGCTGGATAGGCATTTGCTCCTTGTGCTCTTTTTTTTTTTTTTTTTTTTTTTTAGGAGTGTATCTGCCTTTGTTGTGGGAACAGAGTTTTTGTTGGAAAAGTCCAATTGCTCTGGGCTATACAAGGGGCCACTTCTCTGCTTTGGTTGCCATGGAGAATGATGGGTATGGCAACCGAGGTGCTGGTGCTAATCTGAACACTGATGATGATGTCACCATTACATTTTTGCCTCTGGTTGACAGTGAAAGGAAGCTCCTCCATGTGCACTTCCTTTCTGCTCAGGAGGTAAGTAGCATGTTGTCTTTTGTTACCTGAGGCAATGACCAGAAACCACCCTGATCCTTGCAGAAGTGGTGGCATCTGTAGTGCTAAGGGACTTGATACACTTATGAATGGTGATAGGAAATTTTCTTTAAGCACCGGTCAGTATTTTTCTGACTTACCTTTTCAAACTTAAAGGCAGCAGGCTGGTTACTAGACTTACGGCTTAAATAGAGGCTGGGGGGGGGGGGGTGGCTCAGTGTTAGTCTTGAGTTTGTCTGGTTTTGAGAGAGGGTTTCAATTTCAGTGCCTGTCTGGGATTTAAGGTGTGTGCCACCACATCCAGCTAGAGAATTTTAAGTCATTGTAAGGGGAGTTGGGAGGGCATGGGCAAAGGAGCTGAGGGGACACATACAGCCCATTGGGTCTTGTAGAGCACCTGAGTGAATAGAGACACATAGGGGTGCGTGGAGTGACAGCAGTGTAGACCAGGCAGGGAGGTCGTTGAGGATATATAAAAGAATACCAAGAAAGTCCATATTCTAGAAAATTATTGGCTGTTTATTATATATTCTAATAATGCCCACAAAACACTTATAAGCACAGTATCAAGGAAAAGAATTCATAGGCCATAACTTGTACAATTCCAGCCCAAATGTAATTTACTGAGTGAACTTACCTTTTTTGGCATTTTTTGTGAGGGGCATGTCAAATAAATTACCTTCTAGGGTGTTCTAACTGTAGTTTTAGGAAGGCTATTTCCTCATTTAATTTCAACCACAAAAAAAACTGGAGTTTTAATAATAAAAGGTTGAAGTTAGAGTCAAACTGTTTGCTTTTGCCTATTATTGCAGCAGTACAGGTTATTCCTACCAAGTGTCTGACCTGCTGTGTTACTTTGCCTTTTTTTCTTTTAATGTTTCTCTAAAAGCTAGGTAATGAGGAGCAGCAAGAGAGACTGCTCAGAGAGTGGCTGGACTGCTGTGTGACTGAAGGGGGAGTTCTAGTGGCCATGCAGAAAAGCTCTCGGCGGAGAAACCACCCTTTGGTCACACAAATGGTAGAAAAATGGCTTGATCGCTACAGACAGATTCGGCCTTGTACATCCCTGTCTGATGGAGAAGAAGATGAGGATGACGAGGATGAATGAAAACAAACACACTTAAGGAGCAAAAAGACCAAGGCATCAGGTCTGAGATGGCCCAAAGTTTGTGTGGTATTCAAAGCAGAATATGCAGCATGGAGTGAGCCAGACCCTGTGGGGTCTGTGCCCAAGTATCTTTCTGCTCCACACCCACTGGAGAAAATGAGTGCATCTGCATGAGGAGATGGAGAACTTTGGTTGAACTACAGTTTGTAAAAAAGGAAAAAAAAAAACAAAACAAAAAACAAAAAACCACCCTAATTTTATTGACAGAACTTTTTTCTTTCACATTGTAAATCTGTCTATGAATGTAACGCATGTGGTTGTGTAAGAAGTCGTGTACTAGGAAAAGTACACCAGCATCTTCATGTTACTGAGAACATTTTCCCAGCATGGGCACTCACAAAAAAAAGCACATGGCAGATAAACCTTTGAGATACTCTCATTAGAACCTGACATCCTGCTCCCACCATAAAAGACCCATTTTTCCATTGTTTCAGAGATTTGGAAACTTTGTACAAATTATCCACGGCAAGATAAAAATAAACAAGCCTTTATTTTATTAATAATTTAGTTCCTGTTGTGCCCAATAAAATGAAAATCAAATCCTTAGGAACAAACTGCAAGAAAAACTAGCTTTTATTATTAATTTTTTTTTGGGGGGGGGAGTGAACTTTATGTAGACATCGTCTGTTTTTAAGAGGGTTTTGATTTCTGTTTTCAAGTTTTCTGATTTGCCCCTTTCCCTTTTATTATTTAGATATTTACTTGTTTGGATGAGTGCCCTGTAAAGGGGGCACCTGACTCTGGGCAGGTGCACTTGTGCACTTATTCCCTGGATGAACGGAAAGGGAGCAGGCTCACTTACTTGTCACTGGGTGGATTGTGTGACAGTCACTTAAACTCAACTGTTCTGCTCTCAGGTGGCCATGCAGATGGTCTTCAGACTCTTCCTGTCATTGTCAGCTCTGCTCTAAGCAGATCCTGTATGCCTTTGCTTAGGCTGATTGGGAATACAGTTCAGTACAGAATAAAGATTTTTTTTTTAAATGCAGTAAGGTGGTCAATGCATTGTATGATCAATTTCTGTGTAGTCTGAGAATTTTTGCATGTTGATTAGTTGTAGCCATTATTTAAAGTTAAAACTATAATCTTAGAAAAAATTTACATGAAGTGTTATTCGACCACTTATTAGTACTGGGTAAACATTTCTGACCTCAGGAACACAACAGTGTCCTGATAAGCACTTTGACTGACATGGCAAGCAGTTGCAAAGTAGCAAATACGCACATTTCTTCCCCCTTTAATGAAAAGGCCATGAAACCCTTAAATCTTGTTTTCTGATGAGACAGTATTGGTGGAATACTAAAGAGAAAATACCTATGAGCTGTTATGTCTTCAGTCCTTTCTCTCTTGTGAACACTCAGTTTGTGAACACTCAGTAACAAGGTGTTCCCAAGATGAAAGGTCTTTTATGCTGCATGCAAAAACTGGAGAAAGTAATTTTCATAGTAGGTGACTCCATATAAGTAAATTGTGGTATCAATACTGGTAAATGTTACTGTTCCAGGTTAAGATTTTCCCACAAGTTGACTATGTGGTTTTTATTTTAAACAGTGAATGATAACCAAGTCTATAGTAGAAGGCTGTCATTCTGAGTGCGTAGCTTCTGGAATAGCTGTTCTCCATGTGTAGAGTTATTTTTAAGCAAGCAAAGATCCAGTTAAGTGAAGCCAGAGAACTAAGAGGGAAAAATTGGTCTCTGGGTAGATCTGCATGGTACCCAAACCTTGTAATGCAGTCAGGCTCAGTGCTGAGTCATGTCCTGCGCATTGCAGGCTCATGAGAATCCTTTCCTAAGTTCCCTCTGAATTTATTTATTTATTTATTTGCTTATTTATTTATGACTAGTGATCCTGACCACATAGTTTGATTGGTACCACATTCTTCCCTGTGGGAAAGAATTAGAGATGGCTCTATTTCTTAGGCTCTTAAGACAAGAACGGGGCTTTCGGTAGTTTTTATAGCAGACTGACTGGCTGTGAAAATGCCAACATTTTTGTTAATCAGTGCTATGTTAAGCTCTTGAACTAAAACAACAGCCATAATTATTGTCCCAAGAAAATGTATGCCGTCCTTTGTCAAAGATTATACGTGGCCAGGTGACAGTTATAGGTATCTTTAGACTGACTCTGGACAGTAATACTTTTATAACCGCGTGGACTTTATGGTTCTTTTTCTAGGATGAAACCAGTACTTCGTTTTTATTCTGATGTTGTTTTTGGAGTCAGTTTATATATAATCATTTCTAAAGGACTGTTTGAGCAACCACGATCTAATTAAACAAAACCTAGGTACACCATGGATTCAAATCTGACTTTTTCTGTGACTGTTAGGCTCTAACTATGTTAGACATAACCAATGTTAAGTAAAATACTGCTATGTGGACCGTGGACAGTATTTCATTGTCAAGTGTTTGAATATCAAGTGTTTGACAAGATCTGTGATTGTGAAGGTAGTGTTCGCCAAATGAGGTCATTTTATAGGACAGTTAAGATAGAGCACCCTCCTGAAAAGGCAGGCTGGACAGGCTTATACTGCAAGACACTTCTCTCATTTAAAAATAAAAAAATAAAGATAAAATGTGAGAAGGGATAAGAAAAGACTTAGAGGGAGTTTGAAACTTGGAATTGTGGAACTTAAAAAGTGTTGAATGCTACTTTGGGAGGTAAGTAGAACTTGGAAGTTCTTAGTCTGTGGTCACTGTGTTATTTTGTAACTCTATAAATATTATCTTAGGTTATCCCTCCCCCACCAAAAAAAGAGATAAAAGGGTTCCTATTTGGGGGCATATTAAAAAATTTGACCGATTTTGTTTCTGGAATTGACTTCACTCCAAAGCACTTCAGGATAGCTTGCCTAATTTGGACTTCTGTGAGGTCAGATACTGTCACCACAAGAGTTGGAAACTGGCTAATTGAAAGTGTGATGACATCTCAAGGGCTAGGTTTTACATAGGTGAGATGTACTTAAATGTCAGGACTTAACAGAATTTTAATTACTTTTTATTGAAAACTGCACTGAACGCTAAATGTCCACCTTTACAATAAACAAATACAGTAACGGTAACTCACACTAAAACAAAACATACTTCTGATAGCCATTATTTTTCTGTTTGGGACAGTTTAAAGTTTTTCTTTTGTCACAAAAACAGGAATGTACCTATACAAAGGCTCAAAATAGGCCATCTTTAAAAACAAAAAGGCAATGATTCACAAAAGACTATGAATAGAACATGTAACTAGCTGATACAAATCTAATAGGATTTGTTAAAATCAGTCACATCTAATAGCACATCTGAAGTGTTCTTGTATAAAATATCACGTGAAGAAAAGAATTTATCAATGTCTAAAAAAGTGGGTTTGTTCATAGACAATCTGACAAGTTACCATAAAAAGTGTTTCCTGAGACATAAGGAAATGCAACATTATTCTTCTTGAACCCTTCTTGTCCAAGACTTTCCACTCAATAAAATAGCTGAGGATCTGAAACTGAGAAAATATATTTGAGTACAAACAGCTTGTGAAACTTAATACTTTTTCTTTTTGTTCTTTTCCTTTTTTTTTCGTTTTTTTGTTTTTGTTTTTTTGCATCATCGGAGGGTTTACTGAACTCACAACCAACTTTGTTGCTGAGATGTGAGATCCTTCTGTACAGGAGCTTTTACTTCTTCAATCCTGCATGTGTAGATGTCTACACAGGCACACAACGGCCTCCCCATCTTGTCAATTTAATCTTCCTATCAGCAAAGGAGGCAGCCAGCCCCTCGAGACCAAACGGACTAGTCTTGATGGGGATTTCCTCTCAATTTTTTATTGATATTCGGAGCTCTTGATGCAACATTCTAGAGCAAAGTTGCTCAGGATCTGCTGTGCCCAAGGGACTGATAAAGGAAAAGCTCTATTTATTCTTTGTGATTTGATGCACAGATGAAAAACTTAACACACAATAACAGAAGTTGGTCGTTAATAAATCACGTCCTAGTCTTTCCACACTTCGGAAGCAGAAACCATCTTCAGTTTTTTACCTCTTGTAGCTTTAACACTGCAGTTTGTCAGTGATGTCCAAAATCAGTTTAAAAGAACGTCAAATTCCTTCTTAGTTCATCCATTTTCTACTGTCTCTTGGTCCCGAGTTTATCTGAATGATTACCTTCTAGCATTGTCTGCTATTGCTCATTGGGGTGCTCTCGATTGTCCCCATGTTTTGTGGGCTGGTTGGGGGAAGGAGCTTGGGAAGGGTGTGCCACTGTGGGGAGGTTGTGAGTCACCGGGATGCCTCCAGGGATGATCCCTTCCATGGCTGCAGGAAGCCCTCCTGGAGCCACGCCTACAATGCCTGGTGGGTACCTAAGAACACACAGAAACACAGCCTTAAGTCCAGGCTACATGTGCGAAATGCTTAGCCTTTCCCCACTTCCAATCAGATTGTACACAAAGGTTTGTTAGCCTAACGCCAGAACAAGGTGCAACTAGATTTCTACATGGAACTGTGGTAACCGGTTCAAAGAAACAAACTTTTTAAGTTTTAATTACAGTTAGACTGGTTTTAATGCAACAGGAAGGTATCTACCTGTACATACATTCGTGGATTTTGTAAAGAAAACAAGCTAAAAATAACCATATACATTGTGCTGCTGAGACTCAAGGTTGCTTTTGAAAGACATCAGTCAGTCAGGTTACATGACTGATTTCCCTGAATATTTCACAAAGTACTGAAAGTTAAATGTGGCTAATTTACTAGTTTTCTCTCTAAGTTCCTATGTTCAGATGCTGATCTCTAACTAGGAGATGGAACTTCAAGGTAAATGAGAGAATGGGGAAAGCCTTCCTCCCAATATATACCCAATATGTAATCCTGTCTTTTCCTGAGACTTCTGCCTTCAGAACTTGTGGCTCATTAGTCACTCTCGTCACTGGTGTGACTGCTTAACTCACTAGGCTGGTTGGTCCTTTGTTCTCAAGAGGGGACTGGAGCAGTGGGTGCTCCAGTGCCTTTCTCTGTCTGCGGGCACCAGAGGTTCTGTGTGTAAGGATGAGCTACCTACAAAGCATGTGGTTCTTATGCTCAACGTTGTATTAACTGATTTTGTGAGTCCCCAAATCCTTTGTAACTGTGGTAGCAAGGACGGCATCTCACACTGTGGAAGCCACCGCATCCCCAGCATCTCTAGAAGCCTTTGTTCAGTTAAGGGTCTTCTAAGCTCTGATCCCTTGCATAACATGGAATGTTCCAGAGGGCAAGAAAGTTTTGAGTTGAAGGAACTCAGTGGGGCTCTTAAGGATGGGCACTAATATGAATGAATAGGGGATTGTGATGCTGTGATGTGTACAAGAAGTCTGTGTGAGGGCAGAGAAGATGAGATTGGCCCTGGCCTGGTAGCTCACCAGAACTCAAGACAGCCTAATTCAAGGCAAGGGAGTGGGGGTGCGTGAGGGTTTCCATGAGTTTCGGGCTAACTGGACTAGAGTTGGACTATGTCACAAAAGAACAAAGCAACCTTAGATAAACAAAGATGAGACTAGGTAGAATGGACAGCCATGTGATCTAGAAGCAAACACAGCTTCTTCAGAGCTTTCATTTCATATGTAAACTAAGCCCAGCCCCATCCTTCCAACTTGTTCAAGTATTAGGACTAGAACAGAGAACATGTGACAACATCTTGTCACATTTCTAGCTGTCATGGCTGGGCGTGGGAATATCTCAACATTACAGTGCCTTCTTAGAAGGCTGTGGCTTCGTCCCCCTCTGTGTGCGGTGGAATTGATTACTTTCCCTAGAAGGCAGCAATAATGGTGGAGGGGGGAATCACAGTAACCCTTAAAGTGTGTATTTGTTCCATATTAGAAGGTTCCCCCCCCCCCCCGGGATAGAAGAGTCACACTAGGAAATGTGTCATTTTGCAAGAGGAGGCAGAGTCTGTAGCAGGTGCCTGTGGAGCCCAGTCTAGCTGGGGTTATGACCTTAAACTCCAGGTGACTATTATTATGGAACTTTCCTGGCCCCATCTCCTATACTCTGAATGGAATTTGCTGGGCTGATCTTGGGGCAATGGATGCACATAGAATCCCAACACTCAGGCTTAAAGCCAGTGAGGGCAACAGAAACACAGTGTCTTAAAAACCCTCACCCCCGATTTTAGGCACTGAAAATAGAACACAACAGACATTGAAATGGCTGATTTTCTTTTAAGGGCCCAGGTTACATTAACCCCCCCAGGGCCTGGGCTTTTCTTGCCTCCTCATGTCCCTTATGCTGTCAGGCCCAGACAACTTCAGTTCTTCTTCTCACCTGTATGTGGCACCGTTGAGCTCGGGATGAATTGCTTGCTGGTCAATAACTGACCAAGGAGCTGAAGTAACGAAGAATTCTTTGTTGACACAATTTCGTAAGCTTTCAGGGATGCGACCTATAGTAGGAGGGTTGTAATTAATCATATGCAGTATTTCTTAAGTATGTGCTTAATGTACAGAATGGCACGTGCCTAGTGGTCAGAGACACTCTTCTATGTGGGTTCTTGGAATTGAACTCAGGTTAAGCCATAGGTCTGTCTATTCTTAAGGTAACAGGACTTTGCTATTATACTTTGTGGCTTCATCCTTAGCCACTAAGAAGTGGTCTTTTTTTTTTTGTCTGTTTTCGGCTATCCTCTGTAATTGGGGAGCTGGATTCCTCTTTGAAATCAGTTCAGAGATCATATAAAAACTAACTCAGCAGACACTTTTAACAGCAGGATTAGAGACAGTGGGACCATGTTGGGAGTGGGAACCTCACCTGTGATTGCTCGGCGGATTTCAGTGGCAGCCGCTTCCCTCATCTCTAGTGATGCTTGTTCACTGTACCAGGCTGTGTGTGGCGTGCAGATGAGGTTTGGTGCATCCTTCAGTGGGCCCTGAGCAAAGCTGCGGCGAATGGAAATGTATTCAGTAAAAATGGGAGACATTTAATACAATTACTACTAATTGTGGGAGGCCTGGAGGCCATGTGGAACAGTAGCTGTGTGTTAGCAGAGAGCAAGGAAGCCCTGTGTCAGATTTCATTAGGGTTGGGAAGTAGCAAATGAGTTCCCACAACTATGGGAACAGGTGTGCCAGACAGGAACTTAAAAAAAAAAAAAGCCACGTTAAGAGATCCCTTCCAGTCAAAATGAATACTCCAGAGCCTACAGATAAAAGCTATCTTGCTGTTTTTGCCTCTGCCCTCTCATGTCCTTTGGGGATCTTTCCACAGTACCGCAGAGTCCCTAGAACCAAACAGTAACTCCTCTAAGCACCATTTGCAGACTTTTTCTACCCAGGAACTTGTCTTGGGAAATGCTTTCAATTCCAAGTGCTGGATCAGATGTGGAATTAGGCCCTCTGGGTTCCCAGGAGGAAGCTAGGAGAGGCATACCTAGCCACACACATACCTGAAGGGCTCAGACTCATGCACATCCAGGGCGGCTCCTCGTATCCTGCCCTCTTTGAGGGCCTGAGCTAAGGCTTTCTCATCCACCAGGCCACCTCGGGCTGCATTCACAAGGAACGCTCCTTGCCTCATCTGCGGAAGGAAAGGAAAGATGGCTGTAGCTCACTGTTCTAACGGGGAATCTCTGGAATGGAAGCTTACAAGTTGCAAGCTAGGAGCTTTGTAGTTCTGGTGTGGGTGACAGTTCAGGGAAAGGGGTTAGGAAGTTTCTTGGGTTTTTTCTCCCAAGAGCACAAATCCACTTTTACATATTTACTTTTCATGAGTTTAAATCTGGGAAGGGAACAGCACCACACAGATTCTGTGTCTGGCGGCCTTTGCAGGAAGGGGCTTTGGAATTTGGCTAGAACCAGGCCACTGTTTCCGAGTTACTTTTCCCTAGATCGTTCTTGTTTGTTCGGTTTGCCTCCAGGAGTCTTTTTTTTTTTTAATTTGCTTTATGCATATAAGCACATCTCTTGCCTAAGAATTCCATTTCATCTCTGACATAAACACCTCTAATTTTAAGAGCTGTGTGTTCTGTTTGGTTCTGGAGACCTTGATACAAGCCAGGAAAAAAATGGCCTTGTGCCACAGACTTCCAGACATATTTGCTTTTTTAAAGTCCTGTTCCCAGCAGACTCCAGGAATCTCTCTCGGGAAATTCAGAAGCAAAAACTTGCCTCACTGGGAAGTCTTGATCTAGGTCATAAGCTGTACTTGCTTGGCTGTCTGAAGGGATGGATGGGATCCAGCTGGGCCCTAATCCCTATTACTTCTTTGTCCCAGGGACACTTCCCTACACTTACCTGTGCCCATGAACCTGCTTCCTTGGCCTCTTGTGCCCGTATTGGGTGCTGTTATAAACTCTGTGAGTGTAAGCTTGGTCTGAGCAAACCTGCTTTCAAGGTACCTGCTTGATAGTGAAGTCATTGATGAGGTGGTGATTATGTTCATTGAGATTGCAGTGCAAGGAGACACAGTCGCTCTGGTACAGCAAGTCCTGCAGGGTGTAGACCCTTTGCACGCCCAAAGACCGCTCTATCCCATCCTGTAAGTAGGGGTCATAAAATATGACGCTGAATCCAAAAGCCTTGGCTCGAACAGCAACCGCCTGCCCTGTGCGACCTGTGCAGAGACAAGAGTGTCCAGGTGAGTAGGGCCTGCAGATCCTGTGCGCTGTCCCCCTCCTCCACTCCACAGCCTGACATATGATACCATCCTTGCTGGGAAGTGCTACCAAGTCACCATGCCAAAGCAGAATGTGTCTCCTTGGCAGTGATGTTTATGTCTGCCACTGGCTTTAATACAAAAAATAAAATTAAATTAAAAAAAAATATATAAAATGTATATGTCTTTAGATCTTACCTAGAGGGCATCTGTGCTGGCTAGTCTTATGTCAACTTGACACAAGTTAGAGTTAGCTGAAGGGAGGGAACCTCAACTGAGAAAATGCCTTCTTAGAGCTGGAGTTACAGGCAATTGTGAGCTGGCTGGTGTGGGTGCTGGGAACCAAACTTGGGCCCTCTGAAGGAGCAGCACACACTCTTAGCTGATGAACCACCTAGCCAGCCCCAAAGGATTCTTTTAAATATATATTTACCATGGACATTTCAAACCTATACCCAATTACAATGTTCTAATGGATGACCCATGTGTTTTCCTCAGGTCCAAACATCTGGGTCCTGCTATTTCTCTCATTTTTGTTTGGTTAGCAGGCTTCTTGGTGCCATTCCTGTTGCTCTCAATGTGAACATCAGTGTTTCTAGCATAAGGTCTGTTGGATTTGCCTCTCAGGAGGAGGCGGGAGGGTAATGATGGTGAAAACTCCATTGCCCTAAGGCTTGATTGACTCTGATGCCCAGTTCGTCCAGGATATCCCAAATTAAAAATTGATGGCAGATAGGTCAGAAAGGCACTCTGAAACATACAATGGCTGTACTTTGCTCAAACCCACAGATCCCCTTTGACATCACTTCCCGTTTTACCAGTGTTTAGCTTAAAACAAAATGGTTTTGATGGATATCAGATAGGAATTCAACTAGGCAGACTACTAAGTATATCTTAATCTAAAACCTGTTTGACCCAAGTATAGTGGCGCACACTTTTGATCCCAGCACTTGGGAGGCAGAGGCAGGCTGATCTCTATGAGTTTGGGGCCAGCATGGCCTACATAGTGAATTTCAAGACAGCCAGGGCTACATAGTGAGATCCTGCCTCAAAAATGGACAAAAATCAAGCAAACAATAAACAATCCTCCTCCCCAAACAACAAAACCTGTTCAAATGTGTGGGCAGGGGTTGGCGTAATGCCAAGTCTGACCCACACAGTGGCAGGGGAAGCAGCTGGGCTTCTAATGGGACCCCCAAGTGCACTCTGCTGTAGGTGTGCACCTACACTGGACCCCCAGAAATAAGGACAGAAGGGAAGATGCCTCAAAGTGGCTGATGTTTGTTTTTTTGAGAGGGGGTTTCTCTGTGTAACAGAGCCCTGGCTGTCCTGGACTCTGGGCCAGGCTGGCCTTGAACTCAGAAATCCACTTGCCTCTGTCTCCTGAGTGCTGGGATTAAAGGTCTGCACCACACACCCGGTGCTTTGAATCTGTCTTCCATCTAACTGTGAAGGAGTAATAAGGCCACTCTGGCAGAGATAGTTTCAATGTCATCGCCCTTACTGACACAGCTGGCCAAGAGCTGGGCTAGCCACACTGCAGTGTGTGGCAGAGGTACAAGCAGGAAGCACAGGGGAAGGAGGCAGGAAGCACAGGGGAAGGAGGCAGGAAGCACAGGGGAAGGAGGCAGGAAGCACAGGGGAAGGAGGCAGGAAGCATGGCAGTGATGGGGACCCAGTGACATCCTGAGAACATGTCCAAGAGAATAATGCTTCCTTCTTTTAACTGGGCACTTGGCGTTCTCTACTGTGATCTGAAGCCTTTGCAGGTTCCGGGCCACAGAAGGTGCCTGATCCCCAAGCCAGGTCTGAACACTCTGCGCCCTCAGGGCCATTTTCAGTGGGATTGGCTCATCTTTTCTTCACTGCCTTTTACTTTCAACCCAGAGAGCTTCTGACTAAAACACGTCCATGTGGCGGAAAACCCAAGGGCACAGGCCATGCGAAGACTGAACCTCTTCTTTACTTAAGCAGCACACACAGGTAAGTGTGGACCCTACGTGAAGGAGACATGGCATGAAGTTTCCAATGAAGCACATTAAAAAAATATGTTGTAGTGGCACCTAAAACCTTGTATGATAAGTTAAAACAAACGCAAATCCTGACAGACAAATATCTAGACCATTTTATCAATATGGCAGACAGCCTGAGGGACCTTGCTCAGTCCCAGCTTCAGGTTCACTGGAGGCTCTCCTGCTTTTCAGCAGAGCTAAGAGGCCACTCTTGGACCCCATCCAGCTGGCTAGAGTTAACAGACAGCCTGCGAATAGCCTTTCCTCCTGTCTGTCCACTACAGTTCTGGGGCCACAGAGAGTTGGATCTGTGCAGGGAGCCAGGGAGACCGCAGTAGCCACGAATGTACAGGCGCCAGCAACAGGGCTTGAGGAAGCGGAAAGACAGCACTCAGCACACCAACACTCCAGTAAAGCGCTCATGAGGTGGGTGTATCTTAGGGCCCTGGAAGGAGAGGAGCTTCCCACAAGTTAGCTGGCTGCTCAGAGCAGCCCATGGCTGCCTGGCCTCAGAGACCATCCCAAGCTTCTAAATCCAGATGGCCGCTTAAGAGCCACAGGAAGCACGGGTGGATACCAGTAGAGGGGGCTGCATCCGATCGTGGGAACTCAGACCCTGACTGCCCCAGAGGCCAAGGGCTTCATGGCCAGCGGAGAGATGAGCAAGCCAGCAAATGTTCCCTCTTTTCAAGCTTCCTCCCAGAAGCCTCGACCCTCTGCTAGCTCTGAGCTAAAGGCGATGCAAATTGGGATAATTTCTGGAAGCCAGAACCAAACTATCCCATGTGTTCCTCATGTTGCCTTCAAGTCTCAAGAGGTGGCACCATATATCCCTGGTGCCAACTCAGGCTCTAGTGACAGAACAAGATGTGGAGGCAGCAAAGCCAAATAATTCCTCGATGGTCACAGTGCTGGGTAGTGGCAACCAGCTAGGGGTCCTATTGGACCCCACGTGGATAACAACAGGAGCACATGTGCCCCCATCACTGCTCAAACTTCCCTTGGTCCCCTCCCATACATATTGGAGACTCCCAGGGCCTCTGCTCAAATATCTCCATAGCAACAACCAGGACCAGAAAGTTCCTGTCTTGCCCCATTCTCACAAGAGATTTTCAAGACCACATTCCGGCATTAACCTCAGGCTTGAATCCCAGTGGCTTCATGTCACTACTGGGTAGGTGTGCGTGCGTGCGTGCCATCTGCATTCACGAGCCCTCAGGTCCCACAGCCCAGGTTCCTGCTCCAGCACACAGCCGACCCTTCAACCTCTGCCACAGGGAAATTTACCCAGCACACTCCTCTCCAGTGACAGCAGAGGGCACACTCCTCCTGGGTCACTGACCAGCAACAGAGGAACATTTTCCGACACCAAAGCTTGCCTCTGAGCCAGCTCTCTTGGCCCTTTGCCTCCCCACACACCAAATCCATCTCCAGAGGCACATACCAAAGCCGATGAGGCCCAGGGTCTCCCCACGGATCCGAGCCGCTCCTGAGGCGACCTCACGGATCTGCTCCACGCTCTGAACCCGTGTGCCTTCTCTTAGGGCCTGGTACAGCCACGTGTTCCGCCGATACAGATTGAGGATGTGGCAGACTGTGGAATCGGCTGTCTCCTCCACTGCGGCGGACGGGATGTTGCACACAGCGATCCCTGAAAGGGTAATGGCCAGGCCCAGGGGTGAGCAAAACCCCAACATCCCCAGGCACCATGGTTAGAAATGGAGAACTACTCCGGAGTCAAGTTGGGTCAGTTGTTTAGTAGGCCCCCTCTCTGTCTGATGTTCAGTCGTCACCACTATACCCAAATCCAACATGGCCTTCAAGTGTAAGTCTTAGCTCACTAACAGACCAAGTCCTCTCTTTCCAGCCCCTGCTCTGAAGCCTACAAGAGCAGGGAGAAAGCCAGTGGGTGCTTTGGCCCCAGCTCTACCCTGGCAGGATTTGAAGCACAGAGGGTGGGACACAAACTGTCCAGGATCTTTCCTGAGCTGTACTAGTTACACAGACTGCTTGAACCTGTGCACTGTAAGGGTGCTCAGAGAGGTGGTAACTAGAAACGGACGTGGTTGGTCAGGCTGGGGACAGAGGAAGCCTTATTCCCCAGGAGTCTGGAGGAAACGCTGGAATTTAAGGATTGCTGTTTGTCCCATGGTCTGTTACACAGACTGGTGCCACCCAGACACAGGTCTCTTTGGCCTGTTCTTACGTTGGGGTCCAGGTATGTAATAACCGCTGCCTTAAACGCACAGAGATGAAGCAAGTGCCACATGCTTCCAAGCTGTGGGCCCACTGGGAAGGGGAAGTTGGATCAGGGCCACCTCGGCCGCCAGCAGAGCGGGCATAGACCTGTGCTGTGACTGGCTTTAGGCCTGGTGCAGAGATGACTGTGTGAGGCATGCCACACAGGGCTTTCCTGTCCAGGAGCACTTGGGGGTGAGGCAGGAGCAGGTAGCAAACCCAGGCCCATGCTATGGGTATTATACCATGGCTAGGCTGTTGTGGTAGTCAAGGCCTGGGTTTCCACCCATTCTGAGGTAGCTCTTATAAGCCTCACGAATAAAGGCTGTCACACTTGAGGCACAAACCAAATACTGTGCCCCTGAGGCTTCTCTTGATGATGGTTCAGTATCTTGGGCCTCTGCTAACCCTGTCCACCAGGCCTTAAAGGGTGGGAACAGTGAGTCCCCTATGACACTCAAGTACTCCACCTTGGTGTCTGGCTTTCTACCTGTCACTCTGGTTTTCTCTGGGAAGGCCCCTGGGCATGGGTGCCAGGTGATGGTCTGCTTGTTTGGGTGGGCTGAGTGGTCCTCTTGGGGAGGAACTCGCTAGTCTACTGCTTACTTCATCAAGACCTTTCAGCCCTTCAGCCTGCTAGGAGCACTGAGACAGGGGTGAAGCTACAGCTGCATGGGAAAATGGAAATAAGACACCCATCCCTCCGGAACTGGCCTCGGGGAAAACTGCCCTGCCTTGTGCCCACCCAGCATACTTCCCAGGCAAACGGCGAGGCTCTCTGACTCACCGAGCTCCCCAGCAGCCTTGATGTCCACGTTGTCGTAGCCGCTGCCAATCCTCACTATCACTCTCAGAGCCTTGAACTTCTCCAGATCTTCCCTGGTGAGGGTGATGGTGTGGTACATCATGGCGCCCACGGCCTCATTCAACACCTGTGGCGGGGACAGGAGGTCACAGGTCAGGGCCCCTGGGCACCCGCAGAGACTGCCTTGGCGGAACTACAGGAGGGAGATGTGGCAGTGCAGCACTTTGCTGAGCAAGGCCTGGAAGGTGGCACGGTGGGCTAAGGAATGCTGAGGATGACACCTCCGAATTTACTGACCTCAACCGGCCTGGAGGGACCCAGGGAGGGCAGTGTGTGAACTACCTTTTCGTGGATTTCCTGAGTGGACTGTGCATCGCAGAAGGCCACAGTGGCCAGGTCCTTCAGGATGGGCATCTCTACAGTGCAGTCCCTGCCGTCCAGCAGTGCCACTAGGGGGCGGGGGTGCAGGGGGCCGTTCATGATCTGGGGGCGGATACCTAGAAGGAGAGCGGGAAAGCGTGATGAGCACACTGTGAAGGCCTCGAGGGGACATGCTGACCGTCTCAGCAGTCAATGACAAGGCAAGCAGAGAACACACAGATCTGGTGGCGCCGGTTTTGATGTCCAAGGAAGGCCATGACACATCTTCGCCAGCTAGGGGGAGTTGGGGAGCGGCAGTGGCCCTAGGTCACAGGTTTAATGACTGCAGTGCAGGGCGCGGGCACGAGCTCATGTCACTCTAAGACCCATAGCGGCATTTATGTAACTCACTTGAATGTCTGCAGAAAGTTAAACTCTGGGCCAGTGAGATGGCACAGCAGGTAAAGGCACTTGTCACCACAACTGATGACCTCGGTTTGACTTCCAGTGTAGAGAAGAGTCCCGTAAGTTGTCCCATGATTCACACATGAACACACACGTGCACAAAATGTAATAATATTAATCACCCAGGTACCACTTAAAAATAAAAATAAAGGCAATATGGAGGTAAGTGCAGCCTGCTACCTCCAAGTCAAACCCAAGGCCCCAAGACTGAGGGCACACAGCAGGCTCATTCACCCACACAGCACACAGGCCCATTTCCGTGCCTCCCCGTGTATACTGGGTCTCAAAGCAAACAGGCCAGCATAAAGTAAAACAGGAAGAAGCATGTATGTGTCTCTGTTCTAGAAGGACTGTTCCAGAACTCCTAGGACAAGCATGCAGCCCTAGCCCATCGCCCTGTGAAGGAAGCGAAGACAGGTGGTGTGGCAAATTTCCAAAAGGAACACAGCAACCACACTGGTCAGTTTCCCACAGGCTAGGCCATTCTGGAAACGGGATAGGGATGGCCCTAGACCACACTTTCTATGGTACCCAAGTGCATTTTCTCTGTTGTGTTCTTAGTGTGCTGCTTCTGCTAGTCCTCCGGGATGCAGTTCATCCCCTCAACTGTCTACGCAGCAAACTGGGCAGGCACAGCACAGCGGCACCTCACCAACATCACTGTACCCTTTGGGATCACCTGCCTGAGAGCTCCTGTTGCTCTTCCTGGCCTCCTTTCTTGACTGGAGTCCACACAGCCTCAGGCTCTGGACCCAGCTATGGGGACACTATACCACCATGACTTCCTACAGGGGCATGGCCTAGTTCCTTGTCAAGGAGACAAATATAATGGACCAAAATTGAAACAGGACAGCTTTTTTTGTAGATATCCACTTAGGTCTCACAGCAGCCTAAGTCCCACAGCATGGACAAGGAGATTTCTGACCAGGGCTATTGCCCCTCTCCCCTCTTGCTAAGGCTAGCACAGTCCAGGCCATCAGTCCAAGCAGGAGTAATGCCTCCTTCCTTCTGATCTGTTCATCCCTAACAGAGGCTATCCAAGGTATGGGAGAATGTGGCGGTCCCTACTGCTGCCGTAGGTTAAGTGTTCTCTCAGATCTTAAAGGGAACAAGGAGCCACGTGGACTTTATGTCACCAGTAGGGTACCTAAAGCAGGAGGCTTTTCCATCTCTTTGCTACACGGCATTTTGGGGGGCTGGGTAGGGGGGCGATTGGTGTAGGAGAACCCAGGTCTCTGGGCTGGCGGTCCTGGATGCTGTAAGAGGCAGACTGAACAATGCATGGGAGCAAGTCGGTAAGCAGCATTCCTCCACAGCTTTTGCTTCCCTTTGCTTTTCCTCAGCAATGGACTGCGACCAGAGAGCTGGACGCTGGAACTTTCTCAAGTTGTTTATAGTCACGATGTTTCATCACAGAAACCCTAAGACAACCCTCCCAACTCAACCTCCTGGGCTGCCTCTGAACTAACTGCTTGGTAGGGGGCGTGGAAATATGAGATCCTTTGTACCACACAGGCTCACGTAGCTGGCCTTCTCCAGTGAGGAGCTGAGGAAGGACACGCTTGCCTCAGAGCTGTGTCCATCTTCCTCCTTTACCCTCCCCACCAACCATGGCACAGCGGGTAACATTCTCACACCATACCTGCACAATCTCAGGATGCACTGAGAGCCCAGAGCAGAGAGAATGCTTGTGTCTTTGTCTCCGAAGAGCAAGTTGGGTTGAAGGGGCATGAATCATGGACCACCTCAGACCCTGATGTTGGGGCATTCCCAGTGTGTGCCTGCTGCCTGCCTGAGCCCCTGACCCACAGAGAAGGGTTCCAAATGCTAAAATCCTTTTACACCCCAAGTCCTCACTGGCCTATGGCTCATATAATTGACAGGTTGTCCCTGTGAGAAAACAAAAGGCCTTAATACCCCCTTCTGTTCTTACTAGGTCAACATGAGATGCTTGGAGATGGCCACTGTGTCCCAGGTCACGGAGGTGGAAGTGATTTCACGTCACGTAGCTGTACATGTATTCATCTTGACAGTCAGCCATGGAGCACAGCATTCAAGCTGAGGCGTAAGACTTTGACAGTCCTTCTTTTGACTACGTAAGAAATGGAATAAATGGCCAAATTCCAAGCACATAGTTTGAGGGGCTGGCAATACCAGACCACAGGTGAGAAAGAACTCCACACTATTTCCTAAGAAGCAGGTTGGCTCATTGCAACCAAGTCAAAACTTTAGGTATAGTTTAAGTAGCTATTTTCCCCACCTCACCAAGGTGGACAGTGCCAGGAACAAGCCAGGGATCTACAGCCATCCAGTGCATGTGGAGAGGCTGATAGCTACCATCTAAGAAGTCCATTTGCAGTACCAGAGCATTTGTTACCCAGGTAACAAACTCCAGGTTGCCTAGCAATCAGTTCCCTCCCTGACTTGGCTTCTTTTTCTTTGGCAAATCCCATCCTTTGTTCTTCCCCTAGGCTGAGGTGGGTCCATGGTACACTTGGTCAGGGCTTGATTGAGGTATGAGTCCCGGTGCAGAGACCGCTAACAGCAGGGCAAAGGTGGGGAGGGGCAAGGGGCAACAGAGACACCTGTTGGTTGAGGAAGGGTACTGAACGGGAGGGAAGGGTAGAGACAGTGACACCATGGAACCTGGCGTAGAATGGCTGAGGACCAGCTCTACAGGAGCCACATGGCGCAAGGTATGGAGAGGACGACAGGGGACCTGTCTACTGCATAATGAGAAGCACAAAATCTGAGGTACAGCTCGGATGACCTCAACACACAGGCCAGCAGACCACCCATCTCTTTCAACAGTTCTGACAAAGTGAGCCATTTTAAAACATATTATTAGGGTGTTGTGGGTACAACTCAGTGTAAAGTACATTAGCATGACATATACATGACCCTTTAGAGGCGGCAACCAGTCCGGTTGGCCTCCAGCCTGGAGCCACGGCTCATTTCTTCAACAGCTAGGGGAATTTAGGGGAAGGAAGCCCAAGGCACAGTGCTTAATGAGGACTCCTTCCAAAATGGAGTTTAGATTCCCAGTTACTGCTCAAGGCTTTCCCCACATAGCTAAACCCTATGACTGACAGGGACCTGGTGACACTGTCGTGGGCAACTGATGACAAAGTGTTCAGTGAGTATTCGAAATGACAATGTGTCCCTCTACTCCTTCCCCTATGCTCTGCTCAGAACAGTCAGGCATAACAAGTTACTGTAACAAAGTAACCTGCCCTGTTGCTGAGGGCCTACCCACCATCAGATGTGGGTAGAGGACTCAGCCAGTTCCCCTGGTGTCAATTACTAGCTGACTCCAGGATTCCTCCACACAACATGGGCCTTGCTCATGTGTCTGAGAATATGGTGCTGTAGCTCGCGGGCAGGCTGATGCCGGTCCCAGGGTGCATCAGTGCTTACAGCTGAAGGACTATTAGTGTAGTGTTTAAGTTAGAGAAAGCCAAAGACAACACCAGGCTGAGTTGTTCGTATTTGTGCTGGTCACTCAGGTAAAGCCAGGTTCAAGGTTCAAAGGCCTTGTAGACCCCAAGTGACGTCCTGAGACACACTTGCAGCTTTCTGGCCACCCAGCCTCCATGCCACTGTAGGCAGAAAAACAGCACTGTATTTCAGCATGACCCTGCATATCCAGAAACACATGATCTCACCCAACATACAAAGCTACAAGCAGATGAACCATCAGCTCCCTTAAAATAAGCGGATGTTATGGATACAATACAGTCTGAAGTATTAACATTAACATGACACATGAATGGGCCTCAGTGTGTTAGCGGCAGGAAGGCTTGGGATCTGCCCATTGCTGGTGTGCTTCTCATAGCAGTGTTAGAAGGAAGGGAATGTGGTGATCCTGTCCCACAAGCCTTCCCTGTATTTCTGAGACCCACTTTCCATTTTCTTGAATACTATTATGCATAAAGTTGAAAAAGGGAAAGAATCCATTTCTGGTCTGACTCAGTTTCTGTTGCTTGCACATTAAGAACCTAATCGCAGCGGGCGGAGTGCTGGGGTTTAGCAGCTAAGAGCACAGATTCTTGCAGAGGGTCTGGGCTCCCTTCCTTGCCCCCACATGCTGACAGACAACCATCTCTTAACTCCAGTCCCAGGAGCCGTGGCACCGTCTTGTGGCCTCCACAGGTACTGCCTTGCACTTGTTGCATATACATACATACATGCAAGTGGAAAACAAAACAAAATAAAAAACACCAATACATATAAAAGAAAAGAACCTAAAATAAATAAGAACCTAGCTGCCTTTGGACTTCAAGAATAGGAATCCTTCACTGCCAAGCAGGGCAGTCTTTGTGAGGTGGCCACATTAAGGACTTTGGTCCTTAGTACAGTTGGGATGTGTCCTTGGAAGGGAGTAAGAATTCTGAGCCATCTCCAGAGGGTGCTATGCCACGTGGGCATGCCCACTGGCTTCCCATTACAGGTGCTGTCGCCCCCCTCTGTCCATTCTCCCCATGATGCTATCTGTGGGTGGCAGAAGCTGGCGGCGTACTCTGCAAGTCCTGCTGCGTCACACTGGCAGAGCTAGCATCAAGAAGAGCCAGAGACCCGGGAGCTGACAGGAGGGCGCCCACACAGATCCTGAACTTCAGGTGCTGAAGCCAGCTGCGGGAACTCCCTATTGTTTTCCGTCAGCTGTACTGGACTTTCTGAGGAGAACTGCCTCCTGCAGGCCATGACTTTTAGACTAATCTGCAGTGCAGCAAAACCTAAGGGACACACCCAGGAATGACGAGGTCAGGTCAAGTCAAGGCAGTTAGTTCAAATGGTCCCTACAGAGAGTCCAAGATAAAAATGTGTCGTCCATAGAGTGCTGAGAACCTAGCCAAGAAGCTGAGTCTGTAAATGGTCTCATTACTAGCTCTGAGACCCGTGAGATAACCTGGGAAGGCCTCACCCGAAGGAGCATGAAGTCAAAAGGTGAAACTAGCAATGGCGATCTATCCAGGAGGCCCCATCACCTGCCAGGTGAACTCCCCAGGAGGCCCAGTAGAATCTCCTCAGTATCATAAGACAAGCTTCCCCTTGTATAGCCTTCTTCCTGAATATATGGCTACTTTCCAGTATGACCAGACTCTCCTAAACGGGCATAATGCCTTCTAGAAGGTAAGGTGAAAAACCAGAAAAGAATGTGTGTGTGTGGTAGTGGGGGCCTGGGGTTTCAAAATAACAAACCCAACATTAGGACTTAGGTCAGGCCGGGGGCTAGATTCTGACGTGAAGTCAAATGAGCTCCTGTATGTTGCTCAGCCTTAAAGCACCTAGCCCATGACTACGCTGCTCTGCCAACACACTGGAGCACACTGCAGAACTGTCTCCAGCCCAGCTATGCCAGGATACACACAACAGCAAGAAGGTTCTGAGAGCAGTAAAAACAGCAGAGGGGCCCCTGGTAGGGAGGGAGGCAGGGAGCAGCCAATTTGGATAGGATGTCTTGCTAAGTGTCGCCACTTTATGCCACACCATTTCAGAGAGCAGAAAACCACTGTTATCAGAAACCTCAGCTTTTGCTGGCACAATCCTGAGCTCGCAGGCCTTGTGGATTCAATGCCCCAGAACCAGTGTGCACCATGCCACAAAGCCTGCTGAAATCTCTGTGCCGCATGCTAGTGACCTTGACCTCTCTTTGGAAATGAGCTTGAAGGTCAGTGTTTAGCCAACAAAGAAACAAGATGAGCCTAGAATGAAGCAGGGTCCTGTGAAGAAAGCAAAGACCACCAACCTAAGCTTAAGTCACCGCAGTAGCTGCCCAGCAGGGCAGCGGCCGCTAAGAGGATCCCCTAATCCCCTCAAACCTGAGGCCAAAGCTGGGCCCGATTCTGAAAGCAGTGTACTGTAAAATGCCTAGCATGAAGAACCACTGGCTGAGAGGTCAACATTGTTTCCAGAATGATCTGTTAGGAGCAAAAGCTAACAGGTGCACCCCAGAAGAGCAAGGGAGTAGTCAGGTCCACAGTGGGACCCAATGACAGGCAAAGATGGCGAGACACGACTAGCCCGCTGACTGCTACTGCACAAGCCCTTGAGGAGCCCGTCACTGAGGTCGTCATAACTCAGGAGGCTAGAGTACTCTCTGGGTGAGCCATGGCGGGGAGGCTTCAGGCTGCTGAAGCTAAGTTCTGGAAGAGGGATGGCCATGAGAATGCCCTGCTGAAGCACGTCGGTTTGCTTAATCTATCTTGTATTGTGGTGGGTGACAGCTCCCAAATGAGAAGTGTATCACGACCTGGTGCATAGCAGCTTGCTGTTCCAACCTGTGCCACAGCCGTGGGCTCTGCAGGCTTCCCTGTGAGGCTGCTGCTAATCCAGCGTGTGTGTGTGTGTGTGTGTGTGTGTGTGTGTGTGTATTTGGGTGTGGAGCCTCCCAGAGTGAAAGCAGAAATGCTACAAAATGCTACACCAATGGGGAAACACTGTTGAGTTTTCAGTTCAGTGATAGGAAACCAGAAAGACCAGCATCTGCTGGTACTTAATTCGCCACACACAGAACCTGGGCCAGACATCTCTGCAGCTTGTCCGGGGTGTTCAACCAGAGGACAATGACAAAGATACTTTCCCCCTTCTCTGGGACATCCTTGCCTGGGTGATTCTGATACTGAGGTTCCGTCACCTCTGTTGGTGCTCCGGAAGGAAGAAATGCCTCCTAATGGATTCCTTGTCACACACAAGAAGCCAGTCAGCACAGACTCGTAGTGGTCCCTGAAGAACATTACCAGACACTGACCAGGAATGACATGTCAAAGTGCACCTGCAAGGACACAAGCTCTGCTGCTGGTTTTGCTACGATGGGCTGCATATCCTGTTTCCTTGGTGACCTGCCACTCCATGTGGTTCCTGAGCACCGAGGACAGGTGTGGGCACTGGGCTTGTGGATCTAGTTCTCTCTAGGTGTGAGGCTCACCACTTACTTCCCTGTGTGGCAGCCAGGCCCCTGGAGACTCTTCACTGGCCTTCTGGGAGGCAGACTGTCTACGAACCTACTTCAGAGTCAGCAGGCTTCTCCACCTCCTCCTGCCACCTTGCTCTGAGCTCCCATCACAGGCCCTCACATACGGGCCAGTGCTGCCTCGGCCTCCTGTACCTGTGTCCGTGACAGCCCAGCTCAGCTATAGAATGAAACCTCAGGACTTGGCCAGAGAAGAATCTTAAAACGTACAAACCTCACAGAAGAAGGGGGGTGGGGCAGGCCTTCCTGGCACCATGCTACCAGAACTTGGTGAACTTCCTGTTCAAGGCTTAGGACCGTGAAGCACCACTGGTCCTGCTGACTCACTTTGCCATCGTGGCTGCTGGGGGCCCCTGTGAGGTCAAGCCATCCAGGCTGTATATCCCCAGGGGTGGCGGTTTATCCATAATCTTTAAATCAAGGCCTGACCGTCCAGGTCATGGGCTGACCGGGTGGAGCATCCTGGAAAGATCCTGGAGAGTACCTCCCTCCACTGTGCAGCTGTGGGGGAGGAAAAGGCGGCAGTGTGCGGCTCCAGGATCCCCTTGGGATCCCTGTGAGGCATGGCTCCCATCCCCACGTGGAGTACATTCAGTGCTATGGTAATTAGACTGGTCACGGAGCAGACTTCCCAGCAATGGACCTGGGGACTGGCCTCAAGGTAGAGAATGAATAGTAAGCTCTATCTCTAGCCGGGCAGTCAGCCACTTTTCCATAACTGGTTTTTAGTACACATTAAAACAACAACAACAACAACAACAAAAACAACATCAAAAACCTTCTGAATAATGAGACGGGATCTCATTACGTAGCCCAGGCTAGCTTGGAACTTGCTACGTAGCTCAAGTTGTCCTCAAAGTTGCTACAACAAAGCGCTAAGATTATAGGCACGTGCAATATGTCCAGCTTGTCAATATTTCAGTGATGAAATAAAACCACACACCTACAAGCCAGAGCACACATGAAGTGGCCCTGTACTGTCTATGTGGTCTCGGGGTGAAATCAAAGCAGCCTTATGAGTCCCTGGTGATAGGGATATAGGTTACAGGGGCCTCCCCCACTTTAAGTCTCTGCTGGCAGAAGCAAGTTCTGATTTTCCAATATAGAAAATGAGACAGAGGGGCAAGCTGAATTCTTTCAAGGTCACACAGAAGGCTTGATTCAGGTCTCCTTGATTTTAGACTCTTGTTTAAACTCAATGGTGTAAAGAGGGCTGGCTGGCCCACAGCCACCATAGGCACTGGAACTAAACATCAGATCAGGCCAAGCAAAGAAAGAATGCCAAAAACACCTCCTTCTATTGCCACCTTAGTGGGGAAGGCTGGTCTTCAGATAATGCAATCACTGAACAGACCCGATCTACCAGTCAAAGACATGAGCTGGAGAACCCCCAAGTCAAGAACTACACAGGTCTGAGGATCTCACCAGATGGGCTTCCTCCCTCCCCTGGGGGCCTTAGGCTTTGAGGCCTAAGAGCAAAACCATCACCATAGTAACTCTTATCTAAGGTCCTTCTGTATTACCAAGGAAAAGAGAAATCTCCAAACTTCCTTTGATTTTACAAGGGCTTGGTGCATGGTTCCCCAGAGTCCCCAGAATTATACTCTGGAAGAGTAAGGACGTGACTAGGGCAGGTGCCTTATTGCCTGTATGTCCTTATTCCCCAGGATCTAATCGGGGACACCGGGTCACTCTTCACACAGTGGCCTATGACTCAACATGTACTGATAAACATGCCAGCTAAGACACAGATAAACAACATGCCAGATAAGACATGTCCTGGCTGTGAAGTAAAGGCAGGAGTCCGCTCTGACTCTTTGCAGGGAGTATCCTTTGAGGTGGCCCGTGGCTGGTGCCTCTGATGCCCTGAGCTTTGCATTGTCCAGACAAGGTGTGATGAAACCTGGGGCCTCTGCCAAGGTACTGACTCGGGAGGAAAACCCAACAAAGCTTCTGTTGAGAGTAGATGAAGGGGGGAGGGGGGCTCCAAAGGATAAGACTCAAAGTGAGCCCTGCCAGCTGGGGCTTCCCTGCTGTATTCCTGCTAGTAATTCCCTGTGGCACTGGGTGCTTGCTGCACATCTGTTTCCTCCACTTTCAATTAGGCCAGAGGAGAAAGATGGGCTCCTCCTCCTTCAGACGCACCAGGAGAGTTTTGTTGAGAAAGAGCAGCCTGGAACATGTGTACCCAGACACCTCTCTCCCCTTTCCTGTCAGGAGACTCCATTTACCAGATTTGATGAATGGAACTGGCCAGCAGAGTAGGAAAGCATTCTTGCAAGCTGGTGACCAGCTGACAGAGAACCCCCACCTCTGAAGAGGGCGTGTTGGACTTCTCTGTACGGACTGCCCGGTAACACAGGAGAATTCCGCTGAGGAGGACCGCAACAGCTCCCTCTGAGTCTTATAGTCTTTGCCCTGTGTGGCCCCAGAGCCTGCCTAGTGCAGAGGCACATCCTTCCTGGCCTTAGAGGAACCATAAGGAATTCCAAACCTGTAAGTCGCCATGCCGCTAGCTTGCAGTGGCTTCGCTCTCATCTCCAGCCAGCCTTGCAGCCCTGGTGTTCATAAGAAGGTGCCCCCGAGAGCAGCGGCACTCGAATCCTGTGCCCATGGTAACAGAGACGATGCCAGAGATAAACACAGCCCAAGACTGGATCAGAAACCTGTCTGAGGAATCTGGAAACGGGCCAGGATCCACACAGGAACCTGCAGGGCCCACAGGTGGCCCCTTAACATCAGGTCTATCTACCCAATCTCACCCTGATGTGACGGTCATCTGACACAGTTTTCACTCTGTAGCCCAGGCCAGACCAGAACTTGTAGTGACACTTTTGTCTCCCAAGGGCCACAGGTCTGCGTCCTCATGCTCAGCCTCTCCTTATGAAGGCCCAAGAACATCTACTACATTCAAGTATCTCAAGTCCCCGTACCCAACACAGGGGCTTCAACCCCCTATCTAGGGGATAGAAGGGGAGGGGAGCAGGGAAGAGCTCCCTAAGGGATCTGCGAGGATATGCCAGTTTCTTTGGGCACCTGCAAGACCTTTTATGCAAAATCCAGGAAGTGGCAGCAGCAATGGCCTGGATGGCCCCTGGCCACATCACAAAGGCCACAGCTGCCTCCTGCCCCGGGGACTAGCGCTGTCTGTGAGCACTCTGGGTCTCTTGAAACCAAGCAGCCTCATTGGTGCTCCTGAGAATGAAACACATGCTCTCCTGCCCCTCTGAAGGAGGCCAGTGAGTTGGCTCAGTTTTCTCTTCACATCAAGACAAATGCCCATAAGCACAGATGTTTCTGTCATTCTGAGGCTAAGGCAGCTCCCGGGCAAGCCAGCACAAGAGGGACGAGAGGCTCCCATATGCTCCACAAAGAAGGTGACCCCTCTGTAGGCTCACAGTCTGTGAGGCCAGCAGGATGACTTTCCCAAGTTGGTCAAGGCTCCCCCCTCTCCTCTCCCAAGTCACCTTTGCTTTTAAGTACTCTAGGCTCAAATCCCCACATACAGGGGAGCACTAGAATGCACCATGTCACTTTTATCCCTCTGTATCAAAAGCATCTAACAGAAGTTCCTCACTAGACATGAGGACAGCTTGGAGCAGTATAGATACTCAACTTTCCAGACAAGAGCTTCTTTTGACCATTCCAGCCTGAAGATGAGGGAGCTACAGAGGGGGAAGTCACTCTGCCAGGGCCCAAAACCACACCACCAGTTGGAATGAGAAAGACAAAGACAATAAAGATAGAGACATGGGCTACAACACAAGGAAGGGCCAAGGCTGCAACAGTAGAGAGTCCCAAGGAAGTGAACTTCAGCCCTAGAGCCAGCGCTTCTTTAGCTGGGCAGGCAAGAGGACTCGTCAGGGTCATTCCAAAATGTGCCCTGGCAATAAGGGCTCACGGGTCCAATCCTCAGCGCGATGCGGGTCTTTTCAGTTTTCCCCTCACAGAATGCTAGGACACTCCACAAGAATCTACCTTTCCTTGGTGTATGGCTTGCCAGGAACGGTCTCTGTGTTCTGGCCTGGTTTCCTGACTGCTTCTTTTTCTTCTTCTTCATAATTTCTCTTTACTTTTGTTTTTCAAGATAAGGTCTCTCTGTATAGCTTTGGCTGTCCTGGAACCCCTTTTTAGATCAGGCTGGCCTCGAATTCAAAGAGGCCTGCCTCTGCTTCCTGTGCCACCATGCCCAGCTCTTTGGCTTTCCCCCCCGGTATGTATTTCTCTATCTATTTAATCCTGTCCTTGTTACAGCTGCTGATAGCTTGGTCCTGGTCCTCTCAGGATTAAAGAACAGCTTGGATTCCATTTAATCAAAGGAGAATGTTCTTCACTGTAAGGATAAATTCCCCAACTCACATAGGGGAAAGAGTTCAATCCTGTGGTTACAGCAGCTCAAGGCCAAGGGTAGTCCTGACTCAGGCACCAAACAGGGACAGGCACCACCATTCGATTGCTGTCTACAGAGTCACACACTGATCCTCCTAGGGCCTCCTGAACCTAGAACAGTGACTGAGTACAACCCAGATGCCCTAAGGGACCATGTCCAGCCTCTTTCCAAACCAAAGAGCCCATTGAGAAAAACACATCAGAGACAAGCACTTGAGGACATTACTGGGGTCCTGACTCTCTGGGTACTGAGGCAAAATTGCAAAATTTCTAACCGGATCATGTGTTCACATGGTACTGGAATCTAGGCAATGGCATACCACCATTGGATAAACAGCCATAGTCTTTTCCAACTGACCTTAAGAGTCCTTAATAACAGCCCTGGCAGCCAGATAACTAGAATGGAGGAGCCTTTAGGTGCTTCATGGTTAAGAAGACTTGCTGGGGATATGGGGTGTGGATGTGGGTGTGGAGCACTGCATTTCTAACACAGGAAAAGAACTGAACCTTGAGCCTAGCCCTTGGCAAGCTATGCCTTGCTGGATTCAGAGGAGACAGGACAGGAAAATGGTGGCGGCCTTACTGGCAATTGCACGATGCTCCCTTGGCATCTGGCACAGACAGGCTCAGACTCTTGGCCACGGGTGATGACATGTGACAGGCAGCGCCAGAAGGCTTGGTGGCTTGTGTCAGCCGGCCATGTCTGTGAGGGATGGAGAGCCGACCCACCGGGTGCCATCACTCTCCAAGCTCTGCCTGTTAATCCTGTACATCTGCCCAGTTCGCCTTGCTGTTCTGAACTGCTTGGTTGACGGACTGGACAGGACTGGCAAATAGGAGCCTATTGTGTACATACACATACCAAACAAAACAAACGTTAGGTGTCCATACTGTGTTAAAAGAGCAACACAATAAAGACCCTTTAAAAAATCCCTTGAACATTTCTGCTCCAAACATTTGACATTGCCTCATCATAACAGCAGGAGAATAAAGAAAACACAAAACAAAAACTTCCCAAGTATACCAGGACCCTCCATACGGGGCAGAAACCAATAGACTTAGTGAAATCAAAATGAACAATCAATCAGGCTGACTCTGCTGCTAATGAGAAACACATACAACTCCATTATTTCAAGACCTGAGACAAGGCTGGCTAGGCTGTCCATCAGTGCCTCTAGGATCTGTGATGCTCTTCTCTCTGGGGTGCAGCACCTCTCGGCCTGGAGCCATGCCTATGGACACTGCATGAAGTCTCCTGCTGCCTTCAGCATACCCCAATCTGGCTGTGGACTCCATGAAACTTGTCACCCAAATGCCGTTCATACAGCTGAAAAGCAGGCAGGAAACCAAGGCCCTGCCCCCAGCCCCGACAGGGTAGAGTCATAGTACCACACGATAAGGGACAAGAATGACATGGCTGCTCTAGGATAGGCCACTGACGGAGAAATCTGCTGGCAGACTTGCTCTGTACTGGCTTGCTGCCATGCAAATGAAATAAAAATCAATATCCTTGGTCTGAAAAACAGTGTGTCAACAATCACACTCTAAACAACTTATATAATACCCCTCACCCCACACCCAAATAGCAGTGAGTGTTTTTGTTCGAATGCAGTACAAAATAAAACAGGAAAAGGGGGGGGGGGGAGACGAGGTAGCAATTTTGCAGGACCTCCTCCTTCAGCAAAACCTTTCCAGGACTTCAATGAGGAGATAATCTTTCTGTGATTATGACCAAACCCTTCCCGTTGCTTAGCAACACATAATTAAGGAATATGTTTTCAGATCCGCTTTGCAAGTCCAGCCATTATCAGATGAAATTACTGGAGCAACAAATGTCATCGCCATGCAAATTAGTTGGTTGCAAAGAAAGAATGTTTGACTGAGAGAGAAAGAAGACACAGGGCCGCAAAAAATTATCTGACTTCCCTCAAGGCACACATGGATTTCAAAGTCAAGGTATATAATCACATGAAAGAAAGAAAGAAAGAAAGAAAGAAAGAAAGAAAGAAAGAAAGAAAGAAAGAAAGAAAGAAAGAAAGAAAGAAAGAAAG